>JBAMCJ010003794.1:0-600000 GCA_037075205.1 Drosophila prostipennis | reverse complement strand
CGGCAGTTGTTAAACTTGATGACTGATGCTCATTGAATCTAATGTTAACGAAATCCGCCTCGAATCTCACTTCTTAGTGCTGAAAATCATTATATATTCTGCACTCCAGTACCTATTTTTCAATATTTTTAATTATATACTAAGATGATTGTCATAACTTGGTTTAAAGTTCGACCAACTGAATGGATTTACTTAAACTTTTAATATATGCCTTCAACTTTCTATTAGATTTTTAAATTTGAGTGTAAGATCAAAATGTTCCAGCTGAAATACCATTCTATACCGTTTGTTAAAGGTCTTTAAGACCTGCGGTAAGATATACATATCGAATACTGTAAAGATATACTTTCTTGATCAGCATAAAAACAGCCAAAGTGTCCGCTTTTTATGTCCATATGATGGCGTCGTTCGTTGAGTTTGTTTTTAAGTCTGGCCACGCCCCCCATTCGGATGGTCCGATCGTTCCTATGACAGCCGTATATTATATATGTATAATTAAGAAATCGGCCCTTTTTCTGTCGCTGTCTCTCTTCTTCCTCTCAGGCGACACTGAACAATGGGCAAAATAAGCAATTTAATGGAAGAAAACACCAATTTACTTAGGGTTATTTTAAAGGATTTTTTTTTAAACAATATCGAATGTGAATTAAGAAGATTTGTTAGATAATATAGCTGGTTAGGCATTTTCAATTGAAAGTAAAGAACATGTTGAGGAATTTCAATACCGATTTCGAAACGAAATCGAAATGAAAACCCTGGCTAATCAACATATCAGCGCATATCTCTTGTTCCACGCGGTGCCAATTGCCACAAGATAATGGCGCAAAGTGCCCGCCACGGGATGAAGAATATCGGTTGGAATATATTAGCAATACAAAACAAAAAAAAAGGGGGAAAAATGGAAACATCGGGATGCTAAAGAAACAAAAAATAAAAAAACCCACTGCGGATCACGGGCCAAAGTTGGGATCAGCTAATACGCTTTGCTTGGACTCGGCTTGTCATTAGCTCACAGCTGCCAGCGTGAGTTCAATTACAGGCTGGGTCCAGACCTCGAAAGCCGAGTCGTCGGAGTGGTGGACTGGTTGTGCAGGTCGGCAGGAAATCGCATGCCATTACAAATTGTCCACATCAATAAATGGAGGCGAACGAGTGTGCACAGTGGGGCAAATTATGTCTATAGTAGGGGTCAAACTTGAAAAATTCGATATCGGGATCTATATACCCTTGCAGAGGGTATAATGATTTCAGACATGTCCGTCTGTCCGTCCGTCTGTCCGTCCGTCTGTCCGTCCGTCTGTCCTACCGTCCGTCTGTCCGTCCGTCTGTCCTACCGTCCGTCTGTCCGTCTGTCCGTCCGTTTCTACGCAAACTAGTCTCAGTTTTTTTAATATTCAATTTTAAGCTATATTTTATTGATTAGAAATTCTTTTTCGAAAACCGAAAATTGTGTTCTTATTATGCCTTTCTTAAAAATCTATCAAAAATAGCTGGAAATCTTATTAAACAAAAAAAGAGTTCACATAAAATCCAAAGTATATTTATCACTCATACATATATACTTCAATTTCAGTAACTTACGTCCTTTATATTCCTTATTTCTACTTATTTCTATAGGTTTCCCTACTGTGCACTGGTACTTGTATTATAAACCGATGTCACTGGGTTCTCACTAAGCCAAAGTTGTTGTTTTGCAAAAGAGTGAAAAGAATTTGTTTCACTCTGTATACCTGATATATTTCTTGAGTTACGGGTATAACAAATTCGATAAACAACTCAAAATAAGAAAACTGTGAATACTAATCTTAGAAATCTCCATGCTTAGCATGTCATAACAAATAATTAAAATCAATTGGGCCAATATTTCAGTGGGCTGACATTTTGTTTTGTTTCTTTGGGATTATCTCGTCTTAATATTTCGGAAAGCCTATACTTAAGTCACTTTTTTAATGGGCCCTCCTCCCCCTTCGCTAATTTCTCCCAGTGCAGACCTTGCCCCGAGGGAGTACTTCGTCGACTTGAGGAAAAAAACGGTCGGGGCAATCGAAAATCTTTGAATGCCGGCCGCCAGCCCATGGCATTCATCAGTTAGGCTCGTTAACAGCGAGAGTCTCCACTTTGTTCCCGAAGCTCCGAACTTATCTTTGATTTGCCATATACACATCGAACGCAATTGTATATGTATCAATATGTAACATGTCAATTTAGGGCATTTTGGGACTTGCAAAAATATTTCTCATTTGTATCACATCATAACACCATTAAAAAAATATTTAAGAACATTCCCTTAACGTTTCTTTGGATACCAAGTTATTAACAATACTTATCAATTTTAATTTTTGTCAAAATGTTCGATGGGAAAGCCAGAATTTGAATGTTGCATACTTTTTGAATACCATTTTTTCACTTTTTACACGATTGGATCCGCGTTTCCAGCGGCTATTTCTCTATAAATATGGTGTTTTAATAAAAAAAGAAAGAACTAAAATGAAGCCATAAAGGTGACTATACATATAATTCATTCGATTTAAATAATATTATCAGGGCCAACAATATGATGAGTGTGTGTGAAAAAAAGCTTAGTTTTACGGCATTTGCGTTCATGGAAACTGTTTGGCATGCGTGTTAATTTGAATATAAAAGCATATTAAAAACGCGCTGCAAGCTGAGACCATAATTTCTCAAGCTTCTCAAATGCATGATTAATTCATTGCGTGGCAGCCAGATTTTCCCAGAGAATTGTCAACTTTGGAGTTTAGAGTTGTGGAGTTTGGAAATTTCAGTTGCACATGGGAGACAGTGGAAGCGACGGCGGCGGGACAATGATTTTTTTGAGAGCAATTAAACGCCGACGAGCACAGCCCGCCGAGGTTTACTATGTGAAAAGAAGCCATTAAGGTCGCGCATGTCACAAATTAGCCGAAATTAAAAACATTTAATCTTTCGTGCCCAGGCAAAGTGAAGACGACAGAAGATCGAGACGCAGCCGACATCAGTCGAGAAAAACCCACAAAAAGCTACAAAGCACAACAACAACTCAGTAGAATAGAGGCAAGGCAGCAGCCAGCCGACAAACAAAAGCACACCGCCGGCCACACCAATAGATCCGCATTTATAAGATCAAGAAAAGGGCAGGAAGAGCACAAGGAAATAATTTTTTGTTTAGAAATATATGATATACAATTTTTTTTATATGTAAAATATTTTTAATTTTTGTTTCAAAAGATTTTTTCTTCATAAATTTAATAAATCTTCTGAATTTTCAATGTTGATTTATTCATAATGTAATATGTAGAAAATTAATTATTAAGGTTAAATTTGGTTTTTGGACTACCATTTTAAATGTAAACGTCAGAAATTTTTTTTTTAATTAAAAAAAACTACAAATTTAGAAAAATTTAATATATTTAATTTTTTGTTTTTTTTTTTAAATATTTTTACGCATAACTATACTGATTTATGCCGCTTTTATGTAATTCCCAGCCGGAATACCTAATAAAGTGACAACTTGTGTGCTTTTTGGCCACTCACGCCACTCAGTTGCTACAAATAGATTGACTTTTACGAGGGACAGAGCAGAGATAGAGAAGAGAGAAGCCCTGGCGAGATAAGTTAAGGCCATCGTGTAGATATTCCCAAGTATTCTGTTGGATCACTGCTCAGATGGCGACGATATCAATGCCAGACGACAGACAAGCCACCTAGCCACCTGATGGTAATTGAATTGCGAACCGCTCCCCTTCGTCTCGCCAAAAAGAAAAGGAAACAAAGGTGCCAGTCGAACACGATGCGATGCAATGGATCTTAATCAAAGAAAAGCAAAGCCTTCTTCTTGATTTCGATGTCAATTCCATGTACAAAAACTAATCGCCAAAGTCTCATTTCCGACATGACAGCCCCGCTGAATACCGAAAGTGGTATGAATAATTGCTGGCTAATAAATACAACCGGTACATGTAGAGATTAGTTGCAATGTATGCATATTTCCGACACTATAAAGAAGCCTTTTTTTTTATTATATTCGTGTAGAAATATGCAAAAAGGCTAAGGAAATCACCTACCCTATAAGGTGGTACTCTTTAATTCGAAAAGAACTCTACATTTAAATGGTTGCAATCGGTCACGAATTTATAAACGCACACGGCGTCCACTTGTATAAATATTTCTTTCATTTCGAAAATCAGAAAAATCAAAATGTTCCATTGTCTTGAGCGTTTCGATCACTGCGGTGGCAAGCCAATCTCTCGAGGCCGTGAAAGATCTCCAAGATCTGAGATCTCTGACCAGCCAGTCAGTCGACAAGGTCGACCATTATTAATACACATTGGGCTATGTAATGGCTTAATCGAAAAGCGGGAAAGGAAAATAGGAAAAAACAAAATCGATTAGACCGCAAATTGTGATCAAGTTTTTATTTTTTCTTTTGTAATGTATAGGATTTTATATCTAGACTTATCTAGATTGCAAAGGGTTTGCATACTATTAAAACTATTATGTAGTTAAATAAAAGATTTTAGATTAATATATAGTATATATTAAATATTAAATAGGTAAACAAAACGAAAACAAAATTAAATTAATTAATTAAATTAATTATACCCGTTACTCGTAGAGTAAATACAATATCGTGCAAAAGTATGTAACAGCTAGAAAGAAGCATTTCCGACCCTATAAATAATATATTCTTGATCAGGGTCACTAGCCGAGTCGATATAGCCATGTCCGTCTGTCCGTTTGTCCGTCAGTCCGTCCGTATGAACGCTGAGATCACGGAAACTATAAGAGCTAGAGGATTGGTATTTTGCATGCAGATTCTAGGAGTTCCTACGCAGCGCAAGTTTATTTCAAAAAGGTGCCACGCCCCCTCTAACACCCACAATCGATTTTAAAAATTTTGATTATTCGGAAAAGTAAAAAAGCAGTTTTATTGTGTTTATCAATACCTATCGAAATGTAGAAGAAATTTTTCAAATCGAACCATTCGTTAAAAAGTTATGCGTGATCAAAGTTTTATCTCTCCATCTCCCTCGCACTTCCTTTAGCTGAGTAACGGGTATCTGATACTATAGCGACTATAGCGTTCTCTCTTGTTTTAGATTTAAATTTGAGACAAGTTAGGAAACGGTTCCCAGCTCAGTAACAGACATTAAAAAGTCTGCGTCCGTGTTGGATAAATCATAATCTGACTGATTTCGCATCATTTTTGCATTCTTTTGGTAATAACACAAATATTTTGCCACTTTGTTTATATATATGTATGTATGTACATATGGTATGTTCTTTTGGGCGCCGCAATGCAATCCAACAATGCCCTTTAATCGGGCTTATTTCTGAGTTCGTTATGGTAATGAAAATTGGACAATAAGTGGCCGTACGGTCGAATACAAAACTGAAAACAACAACCAAGAAGATGTCGAAAACAACTTGGATGGTGGAAAATTCAATTTGGTACCCAGCAGCACCAAAAGGAGCAAAAAAAAAAAAAAAAAAATTTATATATATATATATATATATATCAAAAATAAAGTAAGAAAACACTGCTGCAAAAGCGAGTGCAATAAATTGTTACATTCGCGGCACGACGCGCACCTGACACATAAGCTCCAAGTTGTCGTCTTCATCTGCGCCTTTTGCCGCCGTTCCCCAAAAGAGAACTCGACCTGGCGGAGGAGAGTTCGAGATATATATATATATATATATGTATATACTACGATATCCCAGAGATCCCGAGACCCCAGAGACCGAAGACCCAAGAGAACCGAGACCCAAAGCGATTACGATCTGGCCAAAACTGTTGCCAAGTCGATCGAGCACTTCGAGCGGAAGATTGAACATCTGGTGGCTTGCTGTGAGGTAGCGGAGGTGGCGGCCCATTGGATCACAGTGGTCCGTTTTTTCGGCTCTGTAAAAGGTGTGATAAACAACGAGTGTGTTGACAATTTGTATAATATTTTTTTGGGAATTTATTTCCATTTTACAAACTACGATCTCCTCTCTTAAAAAAGGATTAAAAATAAAATAAAATCATTTACCATATTTTTAGTCTAAAAATCCCATCTCAACAATAATTTTTGTAGTGACGGTTGTTTTAACCATGGGTTCTTTTAATCGTGGGTTGTTTTAAACGTGGGTTGTTTTAACCGTGGGTTGTTTTGTCTCTTCTCCATAAAAAAACACTTAGCATAATTTGACGCTAGTCGCATTAAATGCTTTTACTCCCTCTTTAAATATATGCAAATGCATAATATATCGCCAGATATAAACGTATTAAACCTAAAACTTTGTTTTTAGCCAATAAATGCCATATATATCGCCGCATAATCTTTCTGAATTGTAACTTATTGATCTCAGATTGGTAAGAAATCGATTCGGAACCACTGTTCGTTTGGCGGTGGCTGGTCTGCAATTATACGCCATGGCTGGCGGGGGTGGTGGAATAAGATGGAATGGGATGAGATGAGATGGTCAGCGGATTCAGCGGATTATACGAGCCGGCGCTGGGCAGCAACAATTACGATGACGAGGTCGGATACTTGGATATGGATGGTGGATATATGGATATGTGGATGTGCGAACATTGTCCCATGTCCTCCATTATTGCATCTGCACATTCGTGTGTTTTTTTTTGCTGTTGCCGCTGCCGATGCCGATGCCTTTGCAATCTTATTTTATGCCACCGCGGGCATACATACATCGTGTTTTTATTTTTTTCAAAAGGGAGGGGAGCGCAAATCGGTCTAAATTATTACTCTACTGTAGAGTGAAGTGACTGAGATCGCAGATCTACATGTATCGGCTTAACTTGCCTTTTTGTGCTAGATTTTAACTGGACTTCACTGCGGTTCAAATGTGCTAATTAATAGATCGTAATGGTGGGGAACACAGCAACTGAAGATCTGATCGACTGACTGAATTCAGGGACCTTTTAAATGAATTGAAATTTAATATCAGGAAAATTGGTAAATATGCTAAAAATGTAATAAAAAACATTTTCACTCCGAAATCAATTTAAGAATATTATTTAAGAATTTTGATTTGTAAAAAATATAAAATCTTTCATCACATAAATTGAGGCAAATTACAATTGCATTTCGAGAAAATATGTTCTTGAAATCAATATTTTTCCATTGCTTTTTAAGATTTTCTGTCAGTAAGAGAATTTTTCTAAGAGGTTGGATTTTTTGGATTTATTTAAAACTGAAAAAATGTAAAGTTGTAAATAAGTAAAAAAAAATTAATATATTCCATGACATAAATTGTGAACAATTACAATTGAATTTCGAGAAAATATGTTCTTGAAATCAATATTTTTCTATTGCTTCATAGGGTTTTCTGTCAGTAAGAGAATTTTTCTAAGAGGTTAGATTTTTTGGTTGAAACAATTATTATTTGGCCACAAAATTTGATTCTAGATCCATCGGTTAAAATAAAAAATCAGTTATTTGTCCTAAAGTTGTAAATAATATGCTTAACCATTAGTTTTGGTTGTGATATAATGAAATTGGCTTTCAAAGAATCAAGTTAACCAAGAATGGAAAGTGTAGCTTATTGACACTCGGTTGTTGCACTGTAGGCAAGTGTCGGAGGGTCTTTAGCACTGTTTACCTTGCGGTCGGATTGGATGGGGCTTTCGGGGCTGGAGGCATGGTCGCCGTCACAGCTCTACACTCTCCACTCTCCACTTTTAACTCTCTACTTTTCACTCTTAACTCTCAACTGGCGCCCATTGTGGACGCCTGAGCGACAATCTTTGCCGTCAGCCAACCATGATGATTCCAGGTGTTGGCTGCAGTTCCAGCCTGTCATTTGGTCTTTGTCTCTGTGGACACCTTTCCCATAGAGCAAACTTAAGGAAAATATACCCTTTTACCAGAAAAATATTCTATCAATGCAAAGAATTTGGTTTAAAATTTTTTTTACAAAACTCTACAAAACCCTTCGAAAGTTTTTCTCTAAAGTATAAAATGTTTTAAAATCCTTGATACAGGGCTTTTTTAATGTTACATTTTATTTTAAAACCTATATAAAATTTAATGCAAATTGATGTATTTAAATTTCAAAGGAAATGCCCAAATGGTTCTTACTCAACTGCAGTTGCAGTGAAAAGATGCGAAATGTGTGGAAGGGGCTCCGGTCTCCTCAACGTAGTCGTAAGTTGTAAATAAAGCTGGAAAAGTCAACTGCCGTTCTATTGCTAATTATAAGCATGGTGTAAATTTACAATGCTTGTGTTTACAGCTCACGAACAACCGATTATATATGACTATATAGTTATGGCCTCCGCTGTGACTCGTCATATATATATCTCTATATCGTATATCGTATATATGTATATCGTATATCGTGTATACCCATATTTGACAAAGGTTGAGATAAACAAGAAGACAAAAGGCAAATGTCGGAACTGTTGTCAGGTATTATATTATTCCCACTCACACTGATTCAAACTCTAACTCATTTTCATTCACTTGCTACCGTTCTGAATTCCTTGTGTCTTCATTTGTCATGTTTTTTTTTTTTTTGAAATGGAAAAACCGAAACCCAGGTATCATTTATTGTTCATCACTTCTGCGAATAGGAAATCAATGTTTAGGCAAAACCTCCACCAAATACAAACATACACAAACACACACAAATTATTACTATATGTGCGCGGAACCGACCTTGAGATTGAATAAAAAAGAGAATTAATAAAACCAAAATGACCTGTTTAATTCATGAGAAAATCCAGATGGAAGATATGGTATTATGGATGGGAAAAAAGTGGCAAGTGCTCGGCTCGTTTGAGGGAAAATCAAGGTTGGATAAAAGAGCTTTAAAAAAAGCACTAGGAAACTAGAAAAGATGGGCGCATGAGGCTAAACTAAGGGGAAATTCTAGTTCATCGCCATTTAAAGAATTTGATTTTTTGTAGCTTTGCTTTTGAGAACATAAAGAGAAAGGAATATTTTTCTTAGTTAGTGCTTAAGAATGCTAAGATCTCTTCACTTTTAAGAATTTTATTATTTCCTAAATCTAAAATACATATTTTTTTTTGTATAAGGAATTTAATTAGGAACTATTAATGATAGTTATAGATCGTTTTTACTTGAAAATGTCACTCTCTATTAAATCACACAATAAGAAATGAATTATGTAAACACTATGCAAAATTGTTTACATTATGCCATACACCACAAAGATCCTGATAATCAGGTTTACCGGCAACAACAAATGCAGTCTCACTTACAAATAGGCTAATTAAACTGCACTTGATCAAAATAAAGATACTGACAAGTTGACAGGAAACACGGAACCGGTACATTAGTACGAATGTGCATGTACACATGTCTGTACGATCATAATATAGATGAAAGTGCAAGTCGTTTGGAAGCCTCATCAGCTAAGAACCAAGTTAAAACCATTACAAAGTAAGAAGATGTAAAGAATATCTTGTACAAGTTTTAGTTTTATTTATTTTAATTATGAACATCTATGTAGGGAATACAAATTAACGTGAAATAAGTCGTTATAAATAAGCAAGAAATCTTATGTACTTATGAGATTTGATCCAATTGTTGTCAATTATATACATATTTTTGATTTATGGAAAATTGCTTTTAAAGAGCTTATTGAGTGTACAATCAAAAACCATCATTTTTGTATAGTTTTCATCGGAAGTGACACAGAAATCTTTTCGGACAAATTCTTAGCTTAACAAATGAAAATTCCAACCAAAATCCGCTTAAAAAAATTTCTGATCTAATTTTCAAATAAAAAAAAATTATAAAAGAAATATCTTTCTTAATTTAACATTGATTAAATCAGTAAGAACAACGTATGCAATGCATTCCTGTTTTATTATTTAACATTCATTGATTTAATTGACTTATTATAAATGAGTCTCTAACAAATTACGTATACGAGATGTAGGTCTTCCTCTAGAACTTGCAGTAATCACCATTAAAATGAAGTAATATTAAAAGAATATATATTTTTTATATCCAATAGATCGTTGTAGAATAACTATTTCCACAAAAACCAAACGATATCTTTCGAATCCTTAGATTTTAAAAGGCTAAAGATCGTTTTTGGGAGTATTTCCCGTACTTTCCTTAGCTTAACTCACCTTTAGATTATGATTTTCTTTTGCGTTAGTGTGCGTTGTTGGTGTCGGTGCGTTGTTGTTGGTGTTGTTGCTGCAGTTGCTTTAGTGCATTTGGTAGATGCTGTTTTAGTTGCTCACATACACACACACTGGCACATAGCACACACGCACACACATGCAACAACCCACGTGCGTGTGCACGAGAATTTTTTGTTTGTTTGGCGCTCGTTCTTTTTTGTTGTTGATGATTTTGTTTTATTATTTTTTATGTATAGTTTTTTTTATAAATTTTAACTTTTATTTATAAATTTGTTTTTAATTTTTTGTTGTTCATATTGAAATTGGCTAAAATGAAGTGGACAGTTGGCATTTGATATTATTTAATAACCGGCACTGACTTTTGGTTGTTTTTTTTTTTTTAAGGTAAAGGGATTAAGGTTTAAGTTTTAGGGATAAGTTCTAGTTTTTTTTGTATCTATCTTTCTCTTTCTCTCGTTTCTTTTTGCCGTGCGAAGAGGACGGACGACAGGCGGAGGTCGCTGTGCCGCCGCTTTTGAAAACGGTTATAAAATCGGGCGACAACGACACGAAAATTGGCGCTGCTTTTTGGACGTCGTCGTTGGCGTCGTCGCTGCGACGACGATTTGGCGACTTTGCGACCCGATGTGTCGCCATTTTTCGCTGGCCAAAAACTTTTCCATGCACTTTGCACTCTCGTTCTCGCCTCTCGCACGCCCCGTCCCTCTCGCTCGCACGCCCCCTATGCACATGCAGTGTACGGTGTGTGGCTATCTCGCTCGCACTCGCATTCGCACTCGCTGCGACACAAACAAACCAGCACACCCACACACACACACCCAGAGATAGAGGGACACCCACACACACACACAGAGACACCCGCGCGCACACGACACACAATCAAAAACCCATTCGGCTACTCGCCCCCCTTGCTCCCCCTCACACACACTCTCTCTCTCGTTCTAATGAAAGACCCCCTCTCTCGGTATCCCCCCGCTCCCCCCACCCATTCGTTTGCCTTTCGACCAATGACACTCGACGACAATATTAGCGAGCACACACACATACACGTACGCTACGCACTCGCACACACACGCAGGCAAAAAACGAGTCACAAAAAACGAAATGTCGACGTCGTCGTCGACGTCGACTGCGCTGCCGGCTGAGATGCTGGGGACACAAAAATACAGGGGGGAATTCGGAAAAAAAAGAGAGGCGGCTTTGGGGCTATGTAATCCAATCCAAGAAGTGGGCGTGGGTGGGGCAAGGAGTAGGGGGTAGATAAAAAACGAACGCAAAACGCACAGGAAAAGCAAGGAAGCCAATCCAAAAGACGCAACGACAAGCGACAAAACGGCAAGCGACAAACGACAGACGACAAACGACGACGTCGGGCGGCGACACTTTGCAGCGAGTGCGAGTGCGAGTGAGATGGCGTTACTCGGGGATTGGAATGCAAAAAAGGGAAGCAGAGAAGAACCGAAGGGAAAAGAAGAAGAAGTAGTAAATAAATAGGAGGCACACGAAGCAGGACATTCGCTGTTATCCCCCCTCCCCTTTCTCCGTTTTTTTTTATTTTCTCACACCCACACAAATGTCCTGCGAGAGGGGCGGAGCACCAATACCAATACCAATTCACTTCAATCTGAATCCTTTTAGTTTTGTTCTATTTTTTTTGTGTAGGTTTGTTTTTTTTTTCATTCGTATTTCTCTTTTTTTTTGCACAGTAAAAACAGTAATATGGTAACAATAAAAAAAAATACAAAACTGAAAATGTATGGAAACTAACGGTTTTAGCGACGGCAAAACACAAAGGCGTTTTTTCTTATTTTTTTTTTTTTTGCGGTTGGTTTTCAATTTTTTTCCGGTATTTTTTCTAGCCGCTGGCTATATGCCCGATTTTGCAGAATTTTTTTTCGAAACCGATTCGATCTCCGTTTTGTCGATTCCCGATTCGATTACCGATTTGCGGTGTGTTGTGCGGTGCGATGCGATGCGGCAGCGGCAAGTCGACTTCACTGTTTGAAATCACGGAGCCGCCGCTTTTGCTGCTTTTGCTTTTGCCGCTTGGCGCTCCGCTCACCGAAAAAAAAAGAAAAAAAACCAGAAAGAAAAAAAACGATAACAACAACACACGAACGTCTGGGAGCCAAACAAAGCACGCACACACACACACAGACGTACGCAGCGCGCCTCTATTTACATGCGGATTCTCTGGACACTCGCACACACACTGTCCATTCGGTTTGTATTGCCAGCTCCCTCGCACTCGCACGTAGCGAGTCCAAAAAGCAAGCAGTTCGAAAGCAGTGCTCCACTCTTAAGAGCGCACCCAGAGAGCGAAGAGCGCTCTTTTGCTCGCTAAGAGCGAGTCCTTGGACTTTCTGGTCGATATTGTTATTTTCGTTATTTTTTTTTAAGACAATTATCTATCAATAGAAATTATTGATGGGCACTTGGTATTTTTCCATGCGAATAGGTAATTTATTCAAAATATATTTTTACCCTATATAGTGGGCCATATCATTTTGAAAATCAAAAATTTAGTTTAATGTTTGAAATTAAAAAAAAATGTTCGTGTTAATATCAATGGAAAAATTGCTAATCATTTATTTTTAACTATGACTGAAAGTTTTATTTTTAAAATGTATTTTAAACAATATGTAAAATATATCGAATTATTTTGAATAGTTTTAAAACATTTCCGCCTGGGTAGACTACATAAAAAACCTCAAAAAATTGTTCATGATTTCTTTTTTTGAAAGTTTTTTTAAATAAAATTTTTTAAATAAAAGCTTGGGTACCATGGTTCCACTTTCTTTGGAGATCTGCCACTTTTAACTTTGAATAGAATTGCTCTAGAAATGCAGTTATGGGTCACCAGATATTTATTATTAAGGCAAACTATTAAAATGATGAATTTTTAAATTCGTGATTAGTTTGGTTCAATTTGAATCTCAAAAAGTGAACAAGGAAAAAGTTTTTTTTTTCGCAGAAAACACAAAATAAATGAAATTCAAGAATATTATTGTGAAAGCCATAAAAAAATTGCCCCTTTCTGTAAGTAGAAAACGAGGATTTTGTTCTTCTTTAAATATTTTTATGTAAGTGCACTTAAGTTTCATGGTTTCATTTATACTTGAATGTGTAACTACAATTTCGATTACTTAAAAAAGGCATCTCCAAATAGAGCAGGAATATTAAGTTTGCTGGCAATTGAAATGCACGATTCTTAAAAGGTGCTATGAATATCCAAAGCAAAATTACTCAACAATATCGTTTTATGTAAGGCTATGAATACTGTTTTTTCGACTGCAATCGTCGAGAGTCCCAAAGCCCGGGGAATTCGGGATGCAGAAACCAAATGTCAATTGCATACAAATGGTATAAATTTATATCTCCTTATATATGTATTTATATATCGCGTATGTATATCTCTATATAAATGTTCTTGGATTTGTAGACACATTTTGTTTATTGGATGCGAAAGTAAATACTACGGTAGTGTGTATCGCCATGTAGAAGTTGCACATGGAGTTGTGCCCACAAGATGTACATATATATGGGGAGAGGCGGAAAGGGGGCTGGAGGGGAGGGTGGTGGTCAAATCCTTAACCAAAAAGGACCTGCCCCACGTCCATAGAGCTCTCCCTTTCCCCCGCACAAGCACCCAATCCAAAGTCCGAAAGAGTGCGATGATCTCGAAGAGAAGAGAGGAGAGGAGGGGATTTTAGGGAGGGAGAGTGGGTCCACAGGACTCTGTGTGACACATGAAAATGTGTCGCCAGGACCTACCCTCTCTCTTCCTCCCTCTCTCTCGCTTTCTCTCTCCCTCTCTCTCTCTCGTTCTCTCTCTTTCTCTCTCTCTCAGGAGCACCTACTCCCCGCTTTATTGGTCGAATGCGAAATGGATGGCTGCGCATGGCAAAGAGAGAAAGTCTATTGCTCTCTCTGTCTCTGTCGCACAGGGGTATCTTTTGCCTTTCGCCGTCGGCTAAGCAGTGCGCCACCCCCTCCCCCCAACACCATTTCGTAGGGTACTTCTTACAGCCCAGAGGGTAGAGTATCCAAATGGGTCCATCGTAATCTCTGTTAATGCTAATCTCAGGTAACCAAGGTCATGGCATATCAAAATATTTTCGTAATTTCAAAAATACAGTAGAGCCAGTCTAAGTCGATCGACCAAATTAAAGAACAATTTTAAGTTTTTGGTTTTCGAACATATTTAATTTTATTTGAAAAATTTAAAAATATTTTTAAAGGTAATTTTTCTTGCTTAAAATATTATGTTGGTAATTTGTTTTAAAAATGTGTTTTAAAATAAAATATATTTCTCTGAATGTACATAGGTCGACTAAGGTTCCTGGGCTAAATCGGCAACTGTCGATGGTTGAGATAGAGATAATCCACGGTCCTATTGACAAGTGTGTAGCAGGGCCAGAAATGTGCTTCTCCACTTTGGTCAGATCAAAAGGGCTGAGAGGACCAGGCAAAAGCCAAAGCTGGGAAATTACATGTCTTGGTATCTAAACGCACATTAACCATCGCTCTTTCAGCTCCACAGACACTTTTTTTTTTGTGGGACCAGATCCACACACACAGCGACTGGGCATTTTCCTCCTGCCTTCTTATTTAATTTCGATCGATCACTTAGGGAGGACGAATAATAAAAAATAGCATGAACATGCCGCGGGCCAAAAACGTAGGTCTTTTCTTTCCTGCAGATAACACAGATACAATTATATATACATAGCCTCCAAAAAGTTCTTGAGCACTTGCAAAAATACATTTTTATATTTGAAAATTTAACAAATAAAAAAAAGTTAGGATTTTATTTAGATGGTGTCGGGTTTACCCCATATTAAATTTGATTAAATTTTTTAAAACTATTTTTAAGAAACTTAAATTTCTTGTAGAATAGAATTTTTTTAATTCCCATTTGCATTGTATAAAAATATCAGCGGAGATTACTTTGAATTTGTGACGGTCATGCGTGGCATTTGAACTTCTGCAATCCAATGCTGCCCCATATGTGGCACTCACCACTCACTACTCACTGCACAATACTCGATGCTCAATACTCAATACTCAATACTCGGTGGTTTCGGATTCCGATTCCACTGATGATGCCAAGCCTGTGGAAATCAATTAAGTCAAGTTCTCACGATCGCCATTGACTTAGTTGGGGCCCCAAGCTGGGATTTAGCTGGGGTTTTAGCAGATGTGCTGCACACCGGTGTGTTAATGGAGATTTTACATGGCGACTGAATAACTGAATGAGGTGGGACATTGACGTAATGCTTCTAGGGATTGATCTGTAATTTTATATCTAATGTACGGTTTCGAAATACTGATTTTTATTTTTAGAAAATATCTTTGATAAACCAAAAAATAAGCAACAAAATTACTTAAAAAAACGGAGTATTTTAAAAACATTTCTAAATATAAAATAAATGTTTTGTAAAAACTAAGATATAACAAAAAAAAAGAATATATCACAGATCTTTTGTTTATCCTTCAAAATAAGTTTTTTCTTATCTTATCTTAAAATTATATATAAAAAAAAGTAAACTCAACTGTTTTCTAATTTATTTTTTATATATAAAAATAAGAATATAATTTTTGTTTATTATAGTTTTTAGAAATATTATTTTTTTAAATTTATTTCTAACAAAAAAAAAGGATATAATGAATTACCAACTTATAATAAGATATAACAAGAAAGTAATCTATTACTTATAATCTTACAAAAAATGATAGTTACAAAAACAGATATGGAATATAAAACCTTTAGCTGCTTATGAGCTTCGGGATCCCACTATACGAACTGCGGTGGGTGGTTAAACTTGGTTAAACTGGTGGTGGAGCGGTAATCGAGGGGAACTTGGCCAGGTGCAAGCTACTTA
The DNA here is from genome assembly GCA_037075205.1 of Drosophila prostipennis. Classification (NCBI taxonomy): domain Eukaryota; kingdom Metazoa; phylum Arthropoda; class Insecta; order Diptera; family Drosophilidae; genus Drosophila; species Drosophila prostipennis. The sequence goes on along the minus strand of JBAMCJ010003794.1, from coordinate 583,989 downwards.
GGGCCCAATCGATCCACAGCAACTTCGAATGCCTTTATCGGCGAATTCATCGCGAGGGAGAGGGTTCAGTTTGGTTTGGTTTCAGTTCAGTTCAGTTTGGATCGGATCGCTTCTTGGGGGAGGATCAGGTTGGTACTTGGACGTGGACTTTCGACTGGAGGTTCTCCATGCAGCTGATGACCCGCGGCGATTCGAATTTCCGTCTGGACCAGCTTCGATTGCATCTGCATCTGCGCCTGCAACCTGGAACCTGGAACCTGGGACCACTCTGTATCCCAATAAACTGGGCCCAAAGTGTGTATAGGATGGGATGGTATGCTATGCTATACGGATCCGATGTGTGAAGAAGAGAGACGGTAGAAAAGTCAAGTGGCCGAGGAGGATTGACTTAGGGGCAACAGGGCGACAAATGACAAAAATCCCGCTCCTAGCTGTCATTTTAGAGACCGGGATCAGAATTAGTTTTGGAATCAGGGGTGTCATCCAGCAGCAGGTTCTCAAAAAACCCAAAAACCTGCACACAATGGGGGATTAGAGCGTAAAACGTTTACGAACGAGAAGGGCATTCTCTGAAATTCGGCAATCTCATTGTTTTGCCAGCCTCGGTGGCGCATCCTTTTATTTTAGATGTGTGTCCTTTAAGCTCTTTACCCTACCCATTTTTCTTTTTTACCCACTTTACCCATCTCTTTTCTCAGGTCAGCGACAGCCGACAGTCAAGTGCGCAATTCACCGAGGTGACAACGCTAAAAATCGGAACATAAATACAAATAAATCTCACATTTGAGCCCAGCTCTTTTTTTATATATATATTTTATATATGTACCTCCCATTCCCAATCGCTTTTCCATTTCGCTCCATTGTAATTGCATTTGAGTTCGTATCTTCTTAAGTATGTCGGCAATTGGCAAATTTACGAGAATGTTGATTGGGAATTCTTCAGTTAACACTGAACGCACTTTCGTTCTGACTTGCACAGTGGAACTACACAATATCAAATATACTTAATATTTTGAAAAGAAAAAAAAAATGTTGAAATATTTATTGTTTCTTCAAGTTTTATATATATGTATATATTGAATCTAGAAAGTACTATACACTTTGTTCACTTTTTTTACTTTTTAAAGTTAATTACAAATAGATAACTTCAAATTGGGAAAGAAAAAATATTTAGGAATACATTTTTCTATCAATAAAAATTAGGTTAGGTTAAGAGACCTTGTTGCATGTTCAGTGGAAATAATCCAAAGACAAGACATCCACACTCTTCGGTTAATTCCGATCAGTGATCACAAATGCAATATACCCTCCTAATGGGCAACAAATAAGAAGTATAATTAACAGAAGATAAATTAATTGACGGCACGGCGGTCACTCTAATTGTGCTTAATGTGGAACCGATATAGTCAAGGCGATGGGCGCAATTTTGATAAGCGATTAAACGATTACCAATTAGTCGCGACTTTACGGTTTGCCGTTTGTCCTTGGATCTCAACCGAATCCACCGAACCGAACCGAACCGAACCGAACCCCCTAACCGAACCTTCATTAGCGGTTCGGGTGTGTCACATCACATGACGCTACTACCACTACGAGTTTTAACCCTCGATCGCGATCTGTACCATATGGGCATATGTATGTCCATGTGCAGACACTTTCCACATCTACTTTCCTCAATTTCTCGGTCCTTGAGGGTCAGTTGGGCTGACTTACCGGACTTACCGGACTTGCCCTTGCCCAACCACAACTGCTGACCGCACAGCTAAACAGGGTTGGCCACTATAATTACACAAACAAAAAAGAGTAGCCAAAAAGTAGCGAAAAAATAGCCAAATCATAGCCAAATCCTACAGAAATGCTTAGAAATTATGTATTATACGTTTTGGTTTTGGTAACCCAAAAACTTTAAAACAAAAATTATAGCTAATTTTCAATGATAACAAAAAATTATTGTTTGAATATCAAGCCCATATTATTATAATCAAATTTTTAAGAAACTTGCAATTGTTTTTAAACATTTTAAAAGCCACTTAAATTTAAAAACATAAAATTTAGGATTTAGGCAATTAACTTCCAAAAAGACCAAAAGACCTTATCAAATCACCTGATCAAGAAAGAAATCTAAAAAACTTTGTACTAAAACTAGAAAAATCTAATCAAATTTTTAAGAAACAAAGATTTTACTAAATAATATATCACTTTGATATTTAATTCATGATATATGGGCGGCCATAAAACAGCCAAGTTGGCATCACTGAAAGGGATCCGCAAGCCAGGCTTCTAAAGCGAAGCTCAATGAATGCAATATTTGTCATGGTCATTATGAGTTATAAACGATATTTTGATCCCTAATCACTTTTCCACCGCAGGCACAAACACAGAAATAAAAGAGAAAGAGAAGAGACAACACACGCAACACGGAGACACTCTCAAGCTGTCAACGCATTCGTTTCACGTGTTACCAAATGTCTGTGTTGGGAACTGGGTTCTGTATTCGTGTATTATGGATCCTTTATTACGAACCCTCGAAAAACCCATCCTTCCAGCCTTCCTGCCGCGACAGTAGGACAGATTGTCTTTTTGTTTTTTTTTCCTTTTCCTTTTTTTTTTTTTTTCGTTGTCGTCGCCGGCGGTGGAATTAAAGGAACAATTGTTGTAGCAAGGGCAATTATAGATTATCACCTGAACGCCATCCCGCTCTCACTCCCGCAATCGGGAATCGTAAGGTCCGGGGAAAAAGAACCATAAAGATGACACCACATTGTTTTATCTTTATCGCATAATTGCGGTCAATTCTCTTTCGATCTCCGCTCGCCGTGTGCCTCTTGACTTGGATTTCGGTTTCTTTGATCATTCGCGCCGTGGCCACATTCACCCAGAGCTCTCGATCTCGGTTGGGATCGGTTAAAATCAGTTGGGAACGGGGGAGGTCTACGTGGTATAGTATGATATAGTATGGTATAGTATGGTATAGTATGTGGTGTATACATGGTATAGTGGTACCCCCACATTAGAACGATCAAAGCAAAGGGGCGGGGAGCCACAAGCGGCAGCAGCCAGCACACACATTTATCTTCATGTCAAAAATTAACGCTGTTGAAAATCGCCCGGACTTGAACAATATACGCCTTTCTATTTCGTTTCGCCTAACTCAGAGTCTCCCAGTTTAGCGTTCGTAGTTTAGAGTTCGTAGTCTTATTTCTCAGGCCCATTTCCCAATTCCATTTCTACTTCCATTTCCATTCCCTGCCCCAAGGTTCGTTTTCATGGCGGAACGAGAATGGGCGGAGAATCCCGCAGTTCCAAATGGTCCACTCGCGTCACCTTTTTTTTTTTTTGAAACTCAAATATATCAAATATTTAGTGTAAAACGAATCATTTTTTGTAAATTTTAATTATTTTCAAAAACATAAAAATTTTATTTCATTCAATAAATGTAGGAATTTTTAAGATAGGCGAGTAAGTCGCAAAAGTACACTTGGAAAAATAGAGAACGACTTAGAAGTTATGAAATTAGGATTTTTAATCTTGTTGAAAAAAATTGCTTTAAAGTTGATGTCACTTTAAGTGCCATTTTCTCGTTCGCATGTTAAAATTTAAGTATGCTTTAAAATCTGAATTCCCACACAGGACAAAAATTCGATATGAAATAGGATCAATTCTACCTTACTTCATATCAATAATAAGCCGATAGGATTTATGTCGAATTTATGATTTAAACATATCAACTTGATATTTTATCATATCATATGAAATACCAAATTTAGTATTTTTTGAACAAATAATGTAAAATAAGGTAAACATAATCTTTATTCATATCAATATGATATGAATAACTTGATCTTTAAAAAATATAAAATTCACCAGCACATATCAATCTGATCCTTTGTCAATTTTTTTTCTGTGCATACATTTTCGAGGCTGTCTAAATATTTTTGTATTTGTTATAAAAACATTAAATTCCCGAATTCTCCAAATGTTACATTATAAGAAGTGAAAATTGATTTTGTGGCTCAGTGTTTTTTGTTAGTCATTCGGCATGACAGTTTTCATGGTGGAGCAACTTAAGTTAATTAACGAATCAGCAGATCTGTGATGGGCATGGATGGCAATGGCATGGGCCTGCATAACCGACCGTGCTGGGAGTCAAATTCACACTCGCCATCGCCACAAACTTTCCCATTGGCCTGGCCCAAAGCTAAGGCTAAAACTCTGGCCACAACTCGATTTGGAATCTAAAAAACTGGGACTAGGACTGTGGAATCGAGAATCGAGAATCGGGAGTTGGCAGTAGAGAGACACACCATCGCAAATTGTTTACAATTCGAAAATTGTTTGTTGACTCTTATCGGCGAGTGCATCTTAACGAACACGCAACACCTGAGCAACCTGGTTGTGTTTTTTTTTTTGCTTGTACTTTTCATTTGGCTCCCATTCATCGTGCCCAAATGTCATGCAATGGCCGAGAGGACCCTGGCCGCTAATTACAGCCTCTTGTGCGGGGATCTCGTCTCACGTGATGATGCTTATGGGGATGGGTTGGCAATGGGGCTGCGGGATCGGAATCGAGCACTATAGATCACCAATCCCGCAATAGGTGGCCCATCGGCTGTCTGCACCCAAAGAAAAATCCTTTAATGCTCTAGGATAAAAAATAATAAATATCTTTAAACAATATGTCATAACTAGAATGATTTTAAGGATTTTAATAATAACTTTAATAATTAAATTATTTTAAAGGTTTAAGATTTATTAGTTTTATATTATAAAGCGAAAAAAAGTTGTTCTATTTTCATATAATTGAATTATTCAATTGGTTTACTATTCCATTTTTTTTCGGTGTATGGTCACACTGCTGCGGAATTGTTGATATCGGCCAGACTGTTTTTTGATCCCCAGTTATTGGCAGGCAACTTTCGATTCGATCCTGAGGCGACCTTATTAAACAGTCATTAAAAGCCTGCTCCCATTTGCAGTTTGACAAACTTTTCAGCTAATTGGTGCGTGTGCGATGCACATTATGCCCACAATCCGAGTTGGAAAATCATTTTTTTTTATTTTTTCTGGTACCACTTTTTTTTTTTTATAATTTCTAGGTATTTTAAGCAAATACATTTAAGTCTAAAGAATTAAAAAAAACGCAACACGTGAGAGGAATATGACCTTATGTATTCCACATACGGTAAATACTATGCCTTTGCAGAACCTTAAAGCGTGTATTACCAAGTGGATAAGTAGTTAGCCAAGAACCTCGGAGACGAAAAGACCCCGGGTTTGTCTAGAGTCTAGAGTCTTAAGTCTAGAGTCTCAGGTGGCAATGTTGCGCTGTCATGCGAAAGTCGTCGCTGTGCGTTGACATTCGTCGTGCCCAGCGGAACATCAAGCAAACGGGCCAACGGGCCAACCAACCATCAAGTGAACATCGCGGCCCTGTCGCGTAATATGATAATATGATAATATGCAATCGCCCCGGGTAGAGACAACAAAGGGATCTGTATCTGTCCGCGACAGATACAACGATACAGCGAAGGCGAAGGCGGTGGCGTTTGCGTGTCGAGCGACATCATTTGCATAACAATGCTGCAGATAGAGACGATTCAAATTTTTGGTCTCCCAGAGCAATTTTCACGACGATACTGCGATACGACAATGCGGCGATACTGCCGACTGTGACCGCGACTCCCTGCGGCACCTGTTCGTACATATTAGTAGCCAGTATTAGTACTCACACCTGTAGCCACTGATCCACAGACCGATACACGGAGAGAAAAAATGCTTAAATATAATAGAAGCAAGTGTTTGTTCAAATTTAGTTTAGATGGGTTTAAAATAAATATATATTGCGCTTAAAAGAATTAATTGGCATTGTTAAAGTTAGGAACCCATTTTATAAAGAAATATGATGTAGAAAAAAAATTACCTGATACAAACAAAATGTATAAGTGAATTTAGCCACATAACTTCTATGTTATAATGATTAAGAAAATTTAATGTCACATTTTAAAACATCGAATATAGGGTTTCCAAGTTTGGACAGATTCAAAACAAGAGAGAACGCTATAGTCGGGTGCCCCGACTATCAGATACCCGTTACTCAGCTAAAGGGAGTGCGAGGGAGATGGAGATATAAAACTTTGATCACACATAACTTTTTAACGAATGGTCCGATTTGAAAAATTTCTTCTACATTTCGATAGGTATTAATAAACACAATAAAAGCAGTTTTTTACTTTCCCGAAATATTTAAATTTTGTAAAATCGTTATTAGTTATAAATATTATTATTTAAATAAGCCTATAATCAGTAAGCCTTTTGAAAGCGTATTATCAGAATCATTGCCAATAAGTAAAATACAATGGTCAATAATAATAGTGGTGTAGGTGGGGGTACCTTTTCTAGGACTCTTTGTTATCATCATTTTTTTTTTATACATAAGATAATAAAAGAGCAAAATTAATAACAGCTGTTTTCAGTTCTAAGCTAAGAAACCCGTCCCTCTTGATCTCGATATGTTGGCTTCGAGTAACCCTCGACTCGACTCGACTCGAGTCAACTCAACCCAACTGAACTCAACTCGTCGTCTCGGCTACGTTGCGTCGTCAATGCGGAACGGACCGAGGGCCGAGTCGAAGTCAAAGTCGGGAATCGCAATTGGAGGGCCGATCAGCGGGCCAGATTGGCCCAGCAAACCACACGACACACCGGCCTAGCCAACCAGTTGTTAAATAATTTATGCGCCACCTTCACCATCGCCAACAACGTCACCTCCTCCACGGTACACAGCGAGAAATGAGGATTTATTATATTACAAAAAAAAAAGAGAATATTCGGCTATGAACCAAGGCTCCTAACAAAAATCAAACGTACTGAATTAACCGTTAGATGAACTAACCTTCGGTTAGTACAATGTTTTTTTTTTCAATATAGTCGCAATTAGAATTAACTTTCTCAGTGCTTTAAGACGCAACTGCGCGCTGCTCTATAGGGAGAATTATTTGCGTTCGCCTCCTTGCGTTTACTAATTAAGCGAGAGAAATATTCAAAACCTTTTCCATTGTTTCAGCGATTTTCAAGTTCAATTTACATAACATTCCTAACCGCCGTCGCCCCATAGCATTCAACTTTTTCATTTTAAATTAAGATCGGTTGCCCCACAGACTGCAACTTTGACTATATCTATAGTGTTTTTTTTTTCTCCATTTTTCACTTTTCCGAGATGCGAGTAATAACGTCGCAGCCATGAATTGATAATCGGATGGCAAATGCAAGAGAGGGGCTCAAGGGCAAGGCAAAAAGGCGGGAAAGGTCACCGCTACTTGGTGGACCCATCGGAGGAGGAAAATGTGCCATATCAGCGATCTTTCCCATGGGATCTGAGTAGAGTGAACTTGTGCTGTCACAACTTTCCTACATTCTTCTTTGATTAACTAAAAACAGATGAAAATTTGAATAATTTACTTTAGAAAATTGATATTTTCTCAAAAAAAAAAAAATCTATTGTATTACTCATTTTTTTATTCGATGATAACATGGCATGTATCCTGTTTGGCAAACAATCGGCAGATAGACAGGCTGCGGTTCAATCAGGAAGCAACTGTCTCGATTCCCAAAAAAAAACATTAAAGTAAAAAGTCCTGAATGAGAGCGATGAACCGGAGCGACGACTCAAAGCAGACAATGCATCGCCAGACGGTTCGGCCTACTCATAAATGATAATAATTTCTGTAAATAAATATTGTGCAATCATCGCATCGCGACCCCTGACCCCTAGTTGCCATTATTATTATGCTGTCATAATTCCAAATAGAAATCCCAATCCCTCGAATCGAAGCAGCCCCTAATGACGAGCACAATGTCGAAGACGTGAGTGAACAAGCGCCATCTGTTTTCTGGTACGGTTCTTTGGGAACAGGACTCGAAACCAGGATGATGGCATCGAATAGGAATCGAAAGAAGTCGGATCCCAAGATAGAATGGAGTTTGAGTGCGAGTACTCGGCAGATTATTTGTATTGTACCTAAGTGAGTTTTCATTGTTGCCATGCCACTGGCCTCCTTCATTGTTTAGGCACTTACGCAATCCCGACTAAGGACATGATATATGTACATATGGTGCCCATATCAATATCCAAGTAAATAATAAAAATAAAAGGGTAAATAGTTTACATGGTGGCTTTCATATTTTTTAACACAATTCTTTGCAAAAGATATATTTAAATATTAATTGAAAGTAGCAAGGGATCATTATAAGAAAAAATTCCGAATAAAGCTAGAAACTTAAAATATCATTTTAAGTTAGATATCAAGTGAAGCTAACAAATGTTTTTAATACTAAGATATCAAAAAAACGTTTATTTAGATTTAAAAATTCTTAGTATCTAAGAATGTCATGAATTTTATCAAGTTGTAAGCTGTTCAAAGCAGTATGTAATTTTGGTGTAGGACCATTTTTAGCCAAGTTATGCAAAAAAAAAAAACCAAAAGAAAAAAGTCCTATTTTTGTCAAAAAACAAAATCCCGAATTTTGCAAAAAAAAAATAGTTTTTTCGATGAAACAGGAAATATTGATCCAAATATGGATTGTCATACCTTTCTGAACTCGTTATTAAATTTCCAATCGATTGGCATTTAAACCTAGAAATTTTATTTTTTGGCCCAGTTATAGCAAAAAATCCAACAGGAAAAATTCCTATTTTTGTCAAAAGCCGAAATCCCGAATTGCGAAAAAAAACATCAGTTTTTTTGCTGAAACAAAGGGAATATTGATCCAAATATGGACTGTCATACCTTTCCGAACTCGTTATTGAATTTCCAATCGATTGGCATATAAACCTGGAAATTTTATTTTTTGGCCATTTTTCGCAAAAAATTATGATGTAACCCCTTATAAAAAATGTGAAAATTGACAAAAATTTTATTTTTTCAAAATCACACGGAAAGTGCTCGGAATTTAATTATTAGGTAGTAGACTGTTCAAAACAGTATGTATTTTTGGTGTCGGATCATTTTTGGCAAAGTTATAACAAAACAAGAGAGAACGCTATAGTCGGGTTGGTGTCCCGACTATCTAATACCCGTCACTCGGCTAAAGGGAGTGCGAGGGAGATGGAGAAGAAACTTTGATCAGCTATAACTTTTAAACGAATGGTCCGATTTAAAAAATTTCTTCTATATTTCGATAGGTATTTATTAGCACAACAAAACTGCATTTTTACTTTTCCGAAATATTTAAATTTTTAAAATCGTATATTAGCTATTGTGGGCGTTAGAGGGGGCGTGGCACCTTCTGGAAACAAACTTGCGCTGCGTAGGAACTCCAAGAATCTTCATACCAAATACCAATCCTCTAGCTTTTATAGTTTCCGAGATCTCAGCGTTCATACGGACGGACAGACAGACGGACAGACGGACAGACGGACATGGCTATATCGACTCGGCTAGTGACCCTGATCAAGAATATATATACTTTATAGGGTCGGAAATGCTTCCTTCTAGCTGTTACATACTTTTGCACGAATACAATATACCCTTTTACTCTACGAGTAACGGGTATAAAAACCAAAAGTAAAAATTCCTATTTTGGTCAAAAACATATTTATTGTTCTGCCAAGCATTTATTGCAATAAATGAGCCTTCGAACGACGCATATTTTTGCTAATCTCTTTTTATAGCTCGATAAATACTCCTACTCCATATGGATTTTATTTTCTACCTCCTTCTTTTCTTGGTTAACGCGATATAATAATTTGAAACATTGTATTCAATTTTTGAATTTTAATACAAATTGGTTTTAAAAATCTAACAGTTCCATTCTTCATTATACTGGAAAGCGGGAATCTGAACAAAACAAAACCATTCATTAGCCAACCACCTCAATATACATACATCCCTAACGATGTTCAGCGATCTGGAAGGCCAATTACTCATGATCCAAGAAGTCGCGGAGATCTAAGAAGTAGAAAATAATAAAACAGTACACTGACCACCTTAGATTATCGTATGGGTATAGTTGTAGTATACTATAGGCTCTATATATCTGCGAACAAGTGTGGCATGACAAAGACATCGCCGGCCATTGCTACCGACATGCCAATGATAGCAGTGCATTGCATACAAGATCATCATATGTATATATCTGTATATATATATAAAGATATGTATAGTCCCCCTCCATCGCGTATAGTCCATCCCAACGTATCTAATTAAGTCGAAATTTATGCGCGTGTTCAGTGAGGACGATGAAACAAACGGCAACTGCAGAGCTAAAAGACGTTAGTTTTTCTTTCTCCTCTGCTGTTTTTTTTTATTTTTCTCGTTTTTTTAAAAAATTTTTTTTTATTTTTTTGTAGTTTTTTCTCGCTTAGCTGCTGTTGTTGAAGCTTTAATTGCGACTGGGCAGAGTAATAACTGCGACTACGAAATCGCAGTGGCCACTGCTGAGTGACAGGGGCGCCGTTGTTAGGTTGGTGAGGGGGGTGGTGGTTGTTGGGTCTGGAAGGGGGGTAAAGTGGTTGGGGGTTAGGCCTTCTGCAGCTGACAGAAACATATAAAGATTGAGATGAATTTGTTTAAGGCCCATGAATCGAACTTGGAAAACTGTCTACAATATATGTATATGTTGAGATTTCAGCCTTTAAAACAAATATTGAATATTATATATATTTTAAAGATTTTATTTATTTAACCTCTGGTTAAGAGGGAGTTAAAATTTCAACTATAATATATTAAATATTTATTTCTGGTCATTGGCCAACCCATCTCTTTTTATAATAATTTATTTACAATTATAACTAATTCCCTAAGCGTTTTGATCTTAAATCTAGTTAAAGTACAAAAGATGTCAAAATATCCTTGCATTTATTGCAAGGCTCCTCCTCCCTTTCCGAATGAATCTGTAATCTGTGGCAAACGCAAGCACACACAATCTCTAGGCATTATAAATCCAGTTAATATATTATATTTAAACCGTTCGTTATGATCTTAGCGCGTTCGCTTTTGCAACGCCCTGATTGCTTCGCTATTAATGCAACGGCCGACGAGCAGCAGGTGGAGCCATTGAGTTTTAGTTTTTCGCCATAGCCTAGGCTCTCTGTCTCAAGTTTCAGCCCAAGAACCGCTCGCACCTCTTACACCTCATATAGGAGTATTTATGTATATCGGTACCGAATCGGAGTCGCACTTAGTTACGCTCAAGTGCATCGCAGCTAACCGCTCGTTGGTTTTCTGATTATAGGACGAATGTGTTTGCTTTTTGTTTTTCCACCTATCATTTTCCCCCTACAATAGTTAAAAGAAATAAATAATAACGAACTGCTATAATTGAGAATTATTTTATTTAATCAGAATTAGAATTTAGAATTACTAGAAAAAATAAATATCTTTAAAAAAAAAAATAATAATAATCAAAATATAATAATCAGGCTTAACCAAATTATTTCCAATTTTTTTTTTTAGATTTTTATGGGTGATTTTTCCTACATTCCGTTTTTTTTTTATTAAATACTTTTATAGAATGGTCTAGTTTGGATATTTCTAAGGTAATATTAATAGTTAATACACTTTTTTTAACGGTGAGAAGTGTGTGTTTTGTCCTTTGCGGACACATGATACTTGCAAGTTCGAAACAAATAAAAAAGAAAAAACGTTGTAATAAAAAGATCAACAAATGGCTGGGGCTCCATCAATCCCGCACTTGTTGTTTTACTTCTGTTTGCTTTGTGGGCCCCCTTTTCATACTCGTTACTCGTAGAGTTAAAGGGTATATTGTATTTGTCGGAAAATATGTAATAGGTAGAAAGAAGCGTTTCCAAACTATTCTTGATCAGAACTAGCCGAGTCTGTCTAGATGAACACTGAGATCGGGAAACTAGAGAAGCTAGGGGATTGGTATTCATACGCAGCGCAAGTTTGTTTCATTCCTCCCTCTGGTCACTCTAATTACTATTATGTTATTTTAAAATCCAAGTTATTTATTTCGAATTTGTTTAGCTGAGTAGCGGGTATCTAATAGTCGAGGCACTCGACTTTAGCGTTCGCTCTTGTGTTGTTTTTGTTTTTGTCAGCTGTAATCCTTGTGGCCGGCGCGCAATCATGGCAATCATCTCACATGTTGGGCAAAAGTCCGCGCGCCACTTGACTGCGACTCGAAATGGAATCGGAATTGGTATATGAACAAGCACGAGCACAATCACAAGCCCGGGCACAGGCACCCCATCATTCCAACATCCCATCCTATCCCATCCTATCCCATTCCAGAACAACCCAACTTCAGTCGAGGAGGAAGAAGCCGCAGGCAGTGCCATCGGAATTGACAATGGTAATTGAAACGCGGACGGTGAGTGCTCTCGGGAAACTCGCTTATCGTAATAAACCACTTAGGGCCAAAGTATTTCAATGTGCTGTTACTTTGGGGGCTTGAAAATCCATAGATCCGAAAGTGTGCTTGCTTTTTAATCGCATCGCATCGCATCGCATCGGATGGATGAAACAAATGCGAGTATTATTATATTGGAACGAACGGAAGTAGCCGGAAGATTCGAAATTAGAGCCCACAGATGTTGTTTGGCTGGACGTTTGGTTCTGGATTGAGGGATTTCTATTGGGGGATGGGGCTAATGAGTCGCTTGGAGTGTCGCACGTGCGTCTACTTTGGCTCTTGATTGCCAGAATACTTAAAGACCTCGACGACCTCCCCACTTTTTCTCTATTAGGCGAAACATTAAGTAAATGACCATTCAAGAGTTGAATTTTTAGGTGGGCTCAGTGCAGCACTGATAAGGATAAATCCGTTGGTACTTTCCAAGATTTCAATTGCATATCGACGGAATGTCGAACATTTTTTATTTCTAAGAAGAATTCAGACATCTCTTCATCGTCATCATCACAAAAGGAAGACTTAAAATAAATTACAAGTTTATAATTATAATTTCGAAAAAATATGTAAATGCACTTAATATAATGTTAAATTATATATTACATTTTTTGTAACTAAATGAAGTAATTTCAGTGCAATTTCAGTCAGATTTGTAGATTTAGAGTCTTACAGTTTTCCCATTCTCTCGAAGATTTGGTGTGCAGATTTTTATTGGTTTTCTGGTTAAATGAGCTAAAATCTGCGTTTCCCACTTTATCCTACACAGAAAGAGAAAATTAAACTTTAAATTTTAAAAACCAAAAATACCAATATATATGTTTATTTGTTTATATTAAAATATTATGTATCATTAAAATTATTTTGATTATTCGTTAAGACAAATTAATTTTCACTAAACCTATAAAATTGAACACAAATATATATTTTTGCGTGTAGGTTTGCGGTGTCCCGTACTTTTATAGTTGCTATTTCACTCCCCCTCTACCGAAGCTCATTCAATGACATTCGCAGACATTAGCAAATCAATGGCAGAATGCACTCGCTCCCATAAACATGCGAGGGTAAATTGATTTTAAGAATTTTCGCGCGTGCATTTGTTTTTCCCTTCATGCGTTAAGTGAACAACTGCGCTTAATGATCAGCCGGCGAGGAGCAACAGGAATACCATATACCATATACCATATACCATACCATTTTGACTTCTGGTTGCCTGCAATTATGACTATTTGCATAGCACATTGCACATTCATGGCTCAACTCGGACCAAGTCAACTTAACTCGGCGTCGAAATCATTGTCTTTGGATTTGTAATGTTCTGTTATTCTGTTTCACCGCACCGTGGTAGTACTTGTATGGGAAATGTCTGAATTGAAAAATGTAAAATATGTAGGTAGTTAGGAAATAAGGGTTCTTGACATAAAAACTTAAAAAACCCATTTCTTTTTTTTTAAATGTAGGGCCATTTTCTCAACCGCATGATAAAAATTAAACTTGTTTTTAAAGTCTACGTTAGATTTAAAAGGGGGAAAGTTATTTTAAAAATATTTTTTAGGCTACTTGGAAATCTGTATCTCGGAAACCATTAAAGTTAGCCAAGTACTCTAAGCTATTCAAGCTTAAATTACAGGAACATCGGATCTTTAGATCTGGCAATGAGTTTTTCTCAGTGCCTTCGACACTACGCTCAGTAGCTATGCAGCTGGGCCTTATGGGCTGGGTTTATAAATACACATATTCACACTTTCACGTTCGAATTGAGCTAATTGAAACGTATCTTCATTAACTGCATCGGCAAAGACCTCCGGCCATCTGGCGGTATATTGCCACCAGCAGTAGGCGCAGGTTATGGCCTGCATTCAAAAAACACAAAAACAGCAAAGAAAAGAAAAGAAAAGAAACGAAAGAAAAAATCCAGTCAGTGCCATGGTCGTGGGTCGTGGTAATGCCGCCCCCTTCGCGATTTTTTCTCCCGACGAAGACAAACAACACTCGTAAGTTTACTCGCACTTGTACTTCTTATTTGTGGCAGGTTGCCAACGACGAAAAAGGGGCTCATTGAACGAGCAACTCTGAAACTGAAATATATTCTATTAATTTAAACTATTTTATGTTTCAAAAAGGGATTTAGTGTGAGTATTTATCACCGTTTTTAGGGCCTCGAACTCTTAAACGATCATAGAAAATTAAAGGAAATAAGGTATTACAAAAAGTATGCAACAAAAAATGTATTCTGAAATCTCCCACAACCAAATTTTAGATCCGCCACTGAATTACATAATTTATACAGTAATTTATTAAAAAAAAAATTTTAATTTAAAAAAACAGGAAATTTGTATTTTTAAAACTACATTTTTTCAATTTTTGATTGTCATGTGAAAATTAGTTGAGATGAATTGATGACAGTTATTTGCGGCGAGCAACCACAACCATGAATAATAAGGTACTTAAGACTTCACTTCTTTTTTGTATTTCCCAGTTTTCTTTATTAATAAATTCGGACATGGTGAATGTAAAAAAAAAAAAAACGATTTTCAGGTTCGCATTTCCACAGATTTCGAAGAGCTTTCCGCGTCCTTTTTTTTGCCATTGCCCACAGGTAGGAAAAATACGAGTATGTATTGTAGCGTTTTGTTAAATCATTTTTATGAATACTATGTACCAAAAGGGGGCGTGGGCGGGGGGTGGTGCGCAGATCTGAATGCCCAACCGACGAGGTCAAAAATATCCGAGTGTCCGAGAAGCCAGAGTTCACGTTTGTTTCATGTTTGTTTTTAACGCAATGGCGACGACGGTTTTGATGTTAGGCCGCTTGTAGTCAAATTGGTTTGCCTTTGTTTGGTCCACATAATAGTCTGGGCAAGGGCAACAAAAAAAAAAAAAAAAAAAAAAAACTCAAGCGGAGCAAAATGAAAAAGGGGAAAAAATTCACAAATTACTCTCATTTCGTTAAAAGGGCACAAAGGCTTCGGCGGCGGCGGCGGCGGCGGCGGCAGCAATAATAAAACGACATAATCATCGTCGCCGTCATCTTATCCGTGGTTAAAAAATTAATAATTTAAATTTATGGAAAAAGGAAAGAGAATGAAGCGACGAAGTCATCGCCAAAACAACTTCAAAGCCGTAGTAGTCTATTATGAGGCAACATGACTCAAAACGGACACGACGACGAGGTCTGTCGTTTCGTCTGTTTCTCGTCGCAGATTGGTTGTGTCCGTGGCACAGTGGGAGATTTGGCCAGTCTTGTGGGGAAAAAGTCGATTTTAATTGTTATTTTCAAGGTGCGTATTTAGTAAGAAGAACGTGCGTTTAGCATATATATTCGAAAGTAACATTTTGAACTGAAAACTAAAAGCGTTATACTGTTAACTTTTAAATTGGCTCTTGTTTTGGGTCACCACACTAATGAAAAATTGACTAAAGGGAAATAAAACATTGGACTGCATTCGAAGTCGAGATCATATTGATATCATGCTTAAAATTGGCAGAGAATTCAGGGATAAACCTTATAGAGGTAAGATTCTTCAAAATGGGTGATCAAATGATCAAGCTATAAACTCCAAAATAGCAGTTTTGGGTCACCTTTTTTTTTTAAGTAAAGATATCATAAACAATTTGAATGGTAATTTGCTGATAGTTAACCCACAAACTCATTTAGGTATTCCTTTTTGCAATCGGCAACCCACTGATCAAATTATAAACTCGAATATTGCCGTTTTGGGTCACCATTTGAACACAACCACTGTGCGGAGGTAGCTAATAAATAAAAGGAATACTGATTGCAAACTTAGGATGTAGCATTCCCAGGCTCCCACACTGGAACCTTCCTATCTGCGATTAGATACGACTCTTCAAGTGGGCTTTCGAGTTTCAAGTTTTTTGGTCATGGGCTTGCTCTCCCATGGGCTTATCAACTGGGTTTCGGGAAACTTAATGACAAAGTCACACGCTTTGATTTCGCATTAAACCGTTCAGGAGAAAAAACACCAAACTGCTGGTGAAGGTGAAAGGGGTGAAGGGGAATACAAATTAAAGAAAATGATTAATTGGTTTCGACGAATCAACGTAGGGCTACCACACACACAATACCACCAGTTTCGTATGGGGCAATCCTTATCGGAAACCAAGGAGGTTCACATTCACATGAGAGCCTGCCTTGTGTGTCTCGCTGAATCTGAATGGGGCAGTTATGAAGGCTTAAGACAGCATACATAATGGGAAATTGGGGGAACCGCTCTAGACTAATTTTCAGAAGAACATCACAATAAATTAACAAATAAAAGTCGGCCTTCCAAATGGATTTGTTTGTCCATACGTGTGTATCCTTTATGTACAATCAAATAAAGGCAAATTTTTTTGGTGCCTTTTGGTCCTCGGTCTTCACTTCACTTCTCGTCCCAGTTTCAGTTTCTTGATTATTCCTCCAATAATACGAATACGAATGTGGCCGAGCGAAGGAAACAATCTGGCCAACATTTACTGTCGCCGACGTCTCGAGTTGGTCGAGAGTTGGTCCTCCTCCTGCCAAAGTTCGCTTTTGCTTTTTCAGCCTGTCGTATACTATATAGTATGTGTATGTATATATATACCAAGAAAAAATCGTTCTCAATTTCAGTATCTAAGGGCTAATGGTTTTACTAAAATCCCTTTAACCCTTTTTTGAACATAAGTAGCCTCAGTTTTAGTAAAAGTGTTTTCGGTTTCAAGAAGAATAGTTCTCGTTTCCAAGAAATCAAGCAGATTTTCTTTTGATTTTTTTCGCTCTCTTGTTTTTCTCAGTGTACGTGTGCTTGTATTATTCTCCGGGATTTTAGGGACTCCATTAAAATAAGTGCCTAATTTCATTTATCCTCGCTGCTCCGCTGGTTGGTTGCTCGCTTGATTGACTGTCTGGCTGGCTGTCAAGTTATAAGTTACAAAAATCGCCAAAATGGATGCCTTGACGTCCAAAGCGGGCAAAAAAAAAAAGTATAAAAAAAAGTGAATCGACAAAAAGAACGACACACACAAGAACGAACGGCAACATCCGTTTCGTACCGTACCTTTTGGGTCCTCAACTTGGTCACGAAAACATATCAAAGGGGACGGGGACGGGGACCTAAACCAAAAGCTTGGCTATAAGCCTTCGGGCAGCTCATAGAATGAATCTTAATGAATTTCGATTCGAAATATGCAGGAGTCGGCCGGTGGGTGTTACCTTCTGGCAGTAAACTCAAAAAGTGGCATCTTTTCGAACAGAACCAGAACCCCAGACAAGACATATCGTATATGATGTGGACACAGTTTTTGAGCCTCTCACTTCTTCGCCATTTACTCTTTCGCTTTCGTTGTCCAATCTGTGGCCCTTTGTTGTCCTTCTTATTGTTATAGCCTGGTTTTCTTCTTTCTTTTTTTTTTTTTTTCTTTTTTTTAAACCAATTTTAAGCACTCCAGTCTCGTAAGCGCCGCCGATCGTTGTTCCCTCACATTCACACGGATCAAACAAAGACACCAAAGGAACATACGAAACACGCAAATTGGGAATGAGTATGAGAATGAGTCTGCTAACCATCGCCAGGTCACGGCGTCTTTTATTTTTTTGGCAACAAACTTTAACAAAATCGTCCACTGCACGCACTGCTTCTCCGGTTAGCCGAAAAAAAACAATCAAATTAGAGGCAGCCACTCCGCGAACATTGTATCGGATGGCGGGAGTCTATCGAAAGAAGGAACTTAAAAGAGTTTAAAGTAAAATTCATTTTTTTACGCCTTGAAAAAGGGCAAGGCAGGGTAGAAAAAATATGGAAATGGTTTGAAGTGTCTTGAAAAAAATGAGACGGAATTAAAACAAATTAAAAAAATTATTTAACAGATCATAATAACATTTATATTTATATTTTTTTAATATTTTTTAAAATAAAGTCAAAGTAATCATATAAATTGTGAAAACTATAACCCAACTCCACAAATATTTCAAGAATATTTTGCTGCTGTTCCGTGGAAAATCTAGAGGCACGCGCGATGTTGCAAGCCTTTTTTTTGTATACATCTTCAAATTAATGTGACTAGCTCCTATATGAAGGTACAAAAATGTTTTTCGGTCGTATGTACGAGTACAATTTGAAGTGTTAATGGCTCGTGAGTCAACGTATTCCTTGAATCAATAAACATACGGAAAAGAAACAACAGAACAGAACAGAGATTAGAAAAAGAAATCATTTGCGTTTTATATAAACGAGCTACCGAAACGATTTGTAACGATACATTCCGCAGCAACTGTGTATGAACAGAATGTCTACATTTGGTCGCAAGTACCGACTACCAAAAATATCTTTAAGTGTCTTGTATTTGTTTACTTCCAGCTAAATGTTTACCCAAGATCGAAATAAAAAATGTGTAGTAGGCATTAAAGTTTTGGACCGCTATTTTTCACGTGGCAATATCCCCATCGCCCATCGCCACACTATGCATTGTATCTCCACTAAACTCGAAGACAAGTGGAATGGGATTGGGGATTGGAAATGGCTTGTAGTAGAGGCCGTAATGTTTCGGGGGGAAGTGAGACGATTAGATAAATTTGAGGAGATTCTGAAAAAAAAACTGAAAAGAACCTGGCTAGTTTGGCATTTACTGCTGCGTGTGCCAGCGTTCACCCGATCAATCCCTGCCTATAAACAAAGTCCAGCACTCGGCTAAAAATACAAATGATGCTGCCGAAATGTACACATCTTAGCATTGGCCACTTTCAACTCACTTTTTAGTGAGTGGCGGGGGTAGGCGGTTTTTTTGAAAAAAAGTTTTTGTTGCATGCTTTTTGAATACCCAATTTTATTTAATTTTTTACACCGAGTGGGAATGTGCAATAGTTCTTCAAAAAATCATCACAAAGTTGGTGGTAGAGGGTTTTTTCAAAAAAAAAACTTTTGTTGCATACTTTTTGAATACACAAATTCCTTTCATTTTTTACCTCGATAGGGAATGTGCAATAATTCATCAAAAAATCATCACAAAATCATCACAATAAAGCTGCAAGTTTAAATGGATTTTTGTATTGCAGAGAACAAGAACTTTTTTAAAAAAGTAAATTTTCCACTCTTTGTTTTCGAAAGCTCGTTTTAAATGTCGAAAACTTTTCAGTGGCAAATACATAAATTCTAATTTCGGTTAGATATTGTTTATTTATTTCGCAACAGTCAAAACCAAAAGAGATATGATTTTTTTGTCGGGTGATAAACCGATCAATTTGTTAATACAAGGTATTCCTATAGAGCCCTAAGCTATTGGTTCTGATTTTCATAATGTTTGTACCATGAATTTGGGGATGTTTTGTATGTCCTAATACCTCGTTGCTATTTGAGCGAAAGGTATATTGTAATCGTGAAAGGGGGGGATCTGTAAAATATATTAAAATCGATTCATTTTGTTTAATAATAGCTCAATTAATTTTTAAGAAGTTTTTTGTAGACGTGGGTATCTATAAGTCGGGGAACTTTACTCCTACTGCCCCGTTATTTCTTGTCTTTCATCTGAAATAATGGGTACAGTATTTTTTTTAAATACTCGAAGGGTGTTTTTTGAGGGGGGTGGGCTAAAGAAAAATATAAACATATTGGAATAGATAGAACTGCGTATTCTTTTGCCGGGCATAACGAATGCGAATGCGAGTACGAGTACAAGAGTATAATAAAATTTCATCGCCAATGACTTGAGGTGAATTCACGCCGAAGAAGGGATATGGCGGATCGTTATGTACATATTTCCAGATCTTTGTTTTGTTTTTCTTGGAAGGGGGTGGTGTTGATACTATTAGGAGGTAGAGACCGCTATTTGCGGCATTTGGTTTTGTTTGCTTATTCATAATTGTTATTAGAGCACATTTTTCATCGTAATTTCTTTCACGCGAAATAGTAAAAAATAAAGACATCTAAAAACGATCCCCACTGTGCTTTTGTTGTTGATATTTAGCTGTTTTGTAGCTGTTTTTCTCCTGGTGCCCGATGATGTTGATGATGTTTTGCCCGACTTGAGTGTGCGGCATTTGACTCCAAAGTCGGCCTATTAGTGTGCCTTGTGCGCTTTTTTGTTCGCCTCAACGCTCCTATGATTTTATTTTCCCCATGATTTTTAGGTTTATGCAAAGACTTTGATTCCATTCCATGGCCATTCCATGCCCAAAAGCGACCTCGACCATTTATAATATTTTGCTTTTAATTCATTAATGACTTTTGTAAGTGTATCCCTCGCAATTAGTCACCCTGCCCAGTCGCACATGTGCCAACAATCTCTGCGGTCCACCCGTTCATCAAAAATTATATATAAATACACGTACACCCATAAACAGGGGCACGGTAAAAATATTTAAATTAAATACAAAATGTAAAATTTAAAATAAAATTTAAATTTAATTTGAAAATATTTGAATCAAGATAATAAATTAAATATTTTATGTCATTAAAGGAAAAAAAAATTCATATTAAAATCAAAATATTATAAAATTAATATTTTCATATTTAAAATATTAATAATAAGAACCTCAATGGATAAAAAACGTAGCGAAAAATATGTCAAAACCATTGGACTTACTACGTTCTTTTTATAAGTGTAGTAGTCCATTTTGATTCCGATTATAAAGATACATATATATTCATGCATCTGCCCCGTGTGCAATTGCCTCGGAACAACAAAAGACAGAAGAAGCACAATACCTAATTGTTAAGTATCAACAAAGTATAAATCTAAGATGCAAAGCCAAGCAAACCAAACCAAAAACCAAACGAAGACGATTTAATTATATATGAAATCCACGCATATACGAAAATTACCAGGCTGACTCGGAATAAAAACAAAATAGACGCAGCAACACATTCACATTCAATCCAAAATGTATACAAAAAGTAAGATATTACCATTAATATAGGGCAGCGCGCCGACAGAGACCAAGTGCGAATGATGTGCAACAGATGGCCCCGCCGAATTCCGACTTCTGCCTGCGTTGGCGACGTTCATGATTTTCTACACCGGAAATAAAAAAGGAAAATGTGACGGAGATCAATCTGTGAAATCTCTAGGACATCCTGAAACCTCTAGAGGCTTTGAAAGCAATGTTCTATCTATAATTAAAGTTTAAAACGGGGTTCTGAAATCTAGTATCTACTATTTACTATCTACTATCTAGTATTGGGCACACGTCGATTCTTCTTTGTAAGCATGCCAAAATTATTTATATTTTTTTATTTATTCATTAAAGTGTGTGTCGTATATTAAAATAAAACCATTTAATCCCATCACCATTAAGTTTTGGAACCTTAAGTTATAATTAATCTACTGAATCTCATCAGTTATCTAAAAAGGAGACTTTTGTGATTGAACTTGGTTTGTTATACCAACATCACATATTGTTTTCAGTGCAGAACAGCAGAAGATGGCGGTGATCAGTGGTTTGAGAAAAGTCCGGGAGCTTTCACCGTTCGCATGCATCACTTCGGCACTCCGCCGCCCCAGAAAATATCCATACCCATTTCCCCATACATCGAATAGTATCTGTATCTGTATCTGTAGCTGAATGCGAATGTTTGGATCTAAATGCTGAATCTGAAAAAGAAGAAACCACAGAAGCATCAGCAGATCAGAAGATCAGCGGGGGAGTGCAAGTCGGATCGAAACGAATCGGTCGGTGAGCACTTAGACACTTGAGTTGTCCAAAGATCTATGTATATATCTATGGGAGAACGGGTTGCGAGGGGAGTTCTGTTCTGTTCAGGACTGTTTCATCTTGAGATGTTCGAAGCCACAGCAGGTTGTCTTCAGGAATCCAGAATCGGATGCAAATATAAACATTCCCCTTCAGACTCCCACTTTCGATATACATATACATTTTCCAATTGCCCTTCTATTTGTTCTCGCCACCTATGATTTTCGGGTACACAGGGGGAAAAATGTTGTAGGAAAATATGTTGAGAAAAAGAATTTAGTTTTTATTTAAAAAGTACAAGGAAATGTGATATGTATATGATATGAAAAGTATGCACCAAAGAATTTGTTTTGAAATTCCTCCCACAACCAAATATCCTGGATCCGCCAATAAGTAAAAGTACTACTAAAAGTACCACTAAGAAATTATTAAATACGATATGGAGTATTCTTATTAGCTTGTCGTTTATCTGTTATCAGTTCCCTGATTTATGGATTTTTCAGCCATTTCGGGGAATGGAAAACCTCCTCGGCTGGTGTGGCACCCCACGAATACTCAATTTTATCCAAAAATCATAGGAATCCAGGCACGCGAGTCAGCTGGAGTCCTGCTGTTTTTTCCAGCATTACTATTGTATTCTATCCTTTGACCTGCCGCTTGCTCACTGATAAACTTGCTTAGCTTTTGGAGAAATTTTTAATTTATAGAGACAATTTTTTAATTAAATTGTAAAATGCTTTATCTATATTTTTTTTAATAAAGAGTTGTAAAATGGAAGCTAAAAGCTATAAACGTGCTTTGCTTCCTTTTTTTTGTCCTGCCTCTTGCAGTAACAATTTTCCCGTGACTCTTACAAATGCGGGCCTAATCAGATGTGAAAATGCCGGAGAGCCGGTAACATCTAGTGGATCCCTCGAGTGCCAGACGTTGGGCTTCTTTTACCTAGAGAGACGACTGACGACCGACTGGGTCATAAAAAGGTGGAAAGGTTGATAAATTGAATTGATTGATCGCGCTAGAAAGCAGCGGCGGTGGTATGAATAACAGCAGTAACAAGCGGTAATCACAAAATAGTTTCCACTGATTTTGAGTTATGGGAAATTTTAAATATTCCAAAACGAAATTACGGCTCAAATATCATTAACCGTGCGATGTTCGGTCATTCCATAGCATTTGAGACCCAGCAAGGCCAGCTTCCAAGCTCCCAAATATGCTAGCACTTAATCAAGGGGCCGATGGACAGTGGGTAAAATAGTTTAAAAAAAAATTATTTATAAAAATAAAACGTAAACTAAGATTTTTAAAATATATGTATATAAAATATAATCACTTTTGTAAGTGACAAATTAGTTTTAGTTTTAAAAAGGTTCTGAAAATGTGGCCTACTTAAGGGGATCCGGTATATATTTATTGATCTTATCTTCATTTCTTTAAAATAAGTTCCTAAAAACAACTTCTTAAATATATATCTGTGTATATTAATATTCGGATCATTTTTCCAAATATTAGTTTTTAAAAACGACTATAGTTTTCACCACTGTGCAATAGTTGAAAAAACGTCTGAAAAAAGCTGAGTTCTCCCAGAGCTAAATTTCGGTCGGCCATTAAATGTAATGACATCAAGAAAGGAAGCCAAATGATTAACAGCAAAATGCATTAGTCAACATAAAAAGATAATAAACTTGAATATTTTCAATACAAACTTGTTCCGCCTCAAAAGCATTTCTCCCCCAATTAAAAATAGCAACTATTTATTTCTTCTCTAAAAAAATTTTTCTAAATCTATTTAACGTTAGTAAAATAGAAAATCATGTTTATTAAATAAGTTACTTGGTTATTAATCACAAAAACTCCTTCTACCTGACCTGACAAATCTCTTAAAATCAGAAAATCAACCGGACAGAAACGACATTTGACAAAAAGCCCTTGCGGTCGCAGTCTGAGTCTTAATCACCTTGTAATAGCCGGTAAGTGCATGACTTCCAAAAATTTTATCTCGATTCCCAACACTCCCAATCCCAGTCGCAATCCCAACCTGTGACTCTACTGGGTTTTTTAATTATTTTGTCACTAGCTTATCGGCGGGGCCATCGACAAATCTTGACAAAGACATGACATGGAACAATTTGTTCCGAGCGCCGAGTGCGATTGTGACAAATTATTGACAACAGTATCAGCTCAGCGGCTGGAGAACGAAGGCGCCACCAATCCCAAATCCCATCCCATCCCATCCAATCCAATTCAACCGACCATCCAGTCAAATAGCCACCGGACCAAGCCCGATTCTTGAGGTATAAGCCATCAATCTCAATCTGATAATGACGCCGCTGAAGCGCCAGAGTGCCCGATTGTCGGGCTAAAAAAAAAAAGGAAAACAACATACAGACACACTCTGAGATGAAATCAAAGTCACTCTCTCACACACACAGACAAAAAGAAACTGGGATTTGAGTTTCAGATCTAAGTGTTCTATAAGGAGTGATTCCCAAGTCGTCTCGTCTGGGATATCATCGTCTTCTAGGATGGTGGAACCAGAGATGCCACTTATTGACCAACATTGCAAAATAGCAACTTATAAAATGGAACCCAAGAACTGACCGATATTAATTCTATTCTATTTTTTTGTCAATAAAAAGCCGATGTGATAAATGTCAAATTTATGATTCAAAAATATGAATACGATATTTAATATCATATCAGTTATTTCATAACAACTTTTATTATACCATTATTAAATACTAAATGTAGTATTTTTTTAACAAATAAATAAATCTTAATATGATCTTTTCTGAATTTTTTTTTCCGTGTACATGTTTTATTGTTAATAACTTATTATATCTTTTAAAAAGTAGTCGGAGTTGTCGGGAAAATATCCATATTTTCAGTACTATTCTGTACAGGGGCGGGCGACTCTTTACATAATTATTACGTTTTCCTTTATGCCGGGGAAAAAGTGCTAGTTCATACATAGAATAAATGAACAGAGTGTGGGATATGGAATCTGGAATCTGGAATCCGAGAGGTCCAGACACAATGCCCAGTGGCCAACGGAGGCAGAGGCAGATGCCCATGGTCTTCGTCCAGTCCCAAAAGTCCCGTCCCAATACCAAAGAGTGTGCTGCGCTAAAAGTAGAAAGTAAATGCCGATGACTATGGACTAATCTTAAAAATGACGGGAAAATGTCAGTCACTATCACAGATCAAGCGTAGAAAAAATCATTAATTTAAATTGTGACCATCTACTCGACATCGACATCGACATGCTATCGACCACGGCCCAGAACATCGGCAATGGCAACAACTTGGCAACAACAGAAACATCAACCAACTAGCCGACCAACCAACAAACCAGCCAGCCAACCACAACTACAAAGGCCAAGAGACGGGGCCACTGAAGACCGTCGATTGCCATATTGTCCAAATCAAATTGACCGACGAGGCTGGTTTTTTTTTTGGGGGGCTGTGACTGGGACTGGCACTGGGATTTTGTCCGAAAAGGTGGGTTTTTTTTCAACGTTTTTAGGAGAAAGGCGAAAGTGTGTGCGAGTGTAAATGTGATTGGCACGTAGTGGTCAGCGTGTCTCATGCTGTGTCTTAGTTATAAACAAATCCACCAAATCGATGAAAAATCATTTACGCAAGTATATTTTAGTTATAGTAAGAAGACTATTGTGAAAGTCTCAGTCCGATAGTTCATAAACTAAATGACTAGTTTGGCTTTAAACGGACAGATTATACGGACAGATTAAAGGACAGATAACTGTTTAGTTATTAAAAGAAATATCAGGGGAAAGATGAACGGATTAATATAAGGGAAGTCATAAGGACGGAATATACGGACAGATATACGGACAAATAAACGGACACGATTGTATCGAATCACCTGATTTTTTTTTGTGAAAGGGCAAGAGCCCTAATATTACTCTTATTCTTGATTTCTAAAGGGTCTCCTCAGACATAATTGCCTCGAGATGGTTTGATCTTGTTGGATGTTGTCCACGACTTACCTTCGCTTTATAATGCGAGTTCTCCTGCAGGGTGATCAACTGGGCTGGGGACACCCCCCGATCTCTAGTATCATTAGGGCGAGCGTTAAAATGAGTCAGGTATACGACAATGCCGAAACTTTGCATAGTTCGAGGGAGGAGAGGGGAGGTATAAGGGGGGTATACGGGCACAACTTGTACAACACACAACACAGGGCACACACGTTCGAGAAAAGATTGCGTGGTATGGGTATGAGTTATTGTTCGTGGTGCTTCGGTAATCTGGAGGACTGTGGCGATAAAACATCAAAACAAAATTCCGAAAGAAACGATTAATCTTTTGGTCATTTTCATTTGATTGACGGATGGGAAGTAAATACACGAGAATGAGATGGAAATATATAATGAAATATGCGAGATTTCAAGTGAGCCATAGTAAGACATATTGGATTGGTTTGGTTCGGATTGGATTGGATTGGATGCTTGTACTGAAGAAGCACAGTTACTAGCACAGATGATCAAAGGAGGTTACGCGTCTAACAGAAACAAATGCATTTTGGGCGCTGCTGAATAGTAGTTACCTGAACATAGGTTTCTGTATCGTCAATATATACGAGTATGTGCGAGTATATACATATGTACATGTGTGGATTCCACGTAATCCAACCCAAAAGCGAAACGAAACTAAAACAAATTCAAGTCAAAGAGAAAAGGAAAAAGGTACGCCTACCGCGGAAGCAGACGTTTGACTGCCCGAACCCGGCAATTATCAAAATATGTGCATTAATAATGCGTAGGGGAATGAATCAGCTGCCGCCGAGGTGATCTTATGTTTAGGTGATCCGAAGTGAGAGACGAGCTGAGGTCTGAGTTAAGATGAGGTGACGACCTCAGGAGGGACACTGAACTATCACTCCGGATCGGGGTGGACGACGTCACCGCTATCGCCGTCGGATACGCCCAATTCAGATAGCCATCATCTCATACGAAAGTAGACACTAGCAAAAAATGTTGGTTAAATTATGGTTAAGACCCTGCATAAATTCCATTAAATACGAAAAAGTATTTTTTAGTATTTTAAGTATTTTTTATTATCTCCAAATATACATTCATATATTTAAGCGTAAAAAATAAGAAATGCTTCCTTTTTGTAGCTATTAATGGGAAAAGAAATAATTGATTTTCTGAAATATTTTCAATGTCCTTTTATTACCAGTGTAGCGAGGCCCTTCGGGCAGACCATGCCTGTGTCTTCTCTTTCTTCTCCGCCCTCAAGTTCCACACGGTCTCATGGCCATGACCACGAAAACGGCTGCGGAAGGCATTTCAATCCAAAGACTCTGCCCGCTGTGAATGCGCTAATTAAAAATGTCCTTCGACAGGGACTCACTGCAAGTATTCGTGGGCGTGGTCAAAGTTTGAAAAAACAGCAAAAAAACGTAAACGAAACAATAAAAAAAAATGATTTCGTTTACTGCCGAAGCCTGGGAGAGTCTCATATTATAAAAATAAAAAGGGGATGCATTTAATTTCAATATATCCTTTGCCGTTTGCGCCCAGAAATAATAACAGAATATATAAATCAATAACGTTCTCAAATCTATAAATGTAACAAAAATTTACTTTTTGTACAAATTTTTTTTGCCAATATGGTGCAAAACGAGGTCCAAATAAGAAATTCCCTGCGTAATTAAATTCTTAATCAATTGGCATTTAAACGGGCAAATTGTTATTTTTGACCATTTTTTGCAAAAAATCGTGAGGAAATTTGGTCAAAAAATATTGGCAACTGTGAGCTTTTGATTTTAGCTGTTTAAAACAATTGGGCTCTTTGCTATACGCCTTGGTTTGACTAAGTTACAATTAAAAAATAGAAAAGTTATTTTTAGAAAAAAAAATTTGCTATTTGCGCAGAAAATATTTTTGAATAAAAATCTGAAATAATTAGACATGAATTCAAGGTTCGTACTAATATTTTCCAGTCAAATAGTTTTCGCTCGTCATTTTTCGATTTCTAAACTCAGTTTTGGACAAGATACAATGTAATTAGTCATCGAGTACATAATCGAATGCCTTCGAATGCTAAGGTCCCCTGTCAATTAAAGTTTTTACTCATTTGGCAGACCACAACCCCCACTGGGGCGTCTGTTGTTTCGATGCGGTTAGATCATTTACTCCAGTCTTCAGTCTCCAGTCCAGTGTTCGGTCATCGGATGACAGCCCCCAAAATCAAAATCAAAATCGAAAATCAAACTAAAAATCCCAATTCGAAATCAAAGGAAAACGAATTTAATATGAAAGCGGCGAGTCATGCGGGCCGAACGAAGCTTCTCGGAGCTCTCCTTTTGATAATGTGGTAATGATGTAAATGATTAATTTCTTGAATAATTCGAAAAATCACGAAAACGTAATGAGAACAAATTATGTGGCGTCGTCTGAGTGGTGGTGGTTTCAGTTCGGTTCAGCTCGGTTCCTTTTCCAAAAAACCTTTCCAATCGTTAAGGTCAAAGTCTTGGAAGTTCTGTTCTGGTCAGCAGGCTGATTACGAATATAAATTTCTAGAATTACTTAAGAAATTCTATTTATGGACCGTGACTGTGACCGTGCTGCACCTGCCAATAATATATACATAACTATAGTATAACTACCTCTATATGGGTGACAAAAGTCGCAAAGGCAAGTGCAAAGTCGCTCGAGTTTAAAGTTGAGGTCATTATCTTATAAAGACCCTAAGAAAGAGGGGTTGACAACATGGGCCTTAGCTCTCCTGATTATGTATTCATGCATACCTTAATATGCCTCGCTGAAAGTACCATCCACCATACCCTGCACCCCATCCTATCCACATCCCAGCAACTGTATAAGTAGTGGGCTTATGTTTATGCTCCGATCCCGAGCGTGTGGTTCGAATTAAAGTCGTTGGACGCTCTTCTGCCTTTTGCCGTTTAGCTGGAAATGTTGCGGCGTAAAACGAATGCGCGAACTACTGCGGCATGAAATTAAATCCAACTTGGTGCCGAAGTATAGGAGACGAAGACCAAGACCAAGACGACGCTATCTTGCATATCCAAGTGGTATGGTATAGTATGGTATGGTAAGGTACACAGAAAAAAAATTGGCAAAAGATCAGATTGATATGTACATTGTACAGTTCAAGATCAAGTTATTCATATCATTTTGATAATGGTTTACATTATTTTATGAATCTTGCATATCCAAGTGGAATGGTATAGTAATGTACACAGAAAAAAAATTGACTAAAGATCAGATTGATATGTACAGTTCAAGATCCAGTTATTCATATCATTTTGATAATATTTTACATTATTTGTTTAACAAAATACTATATTTGGTATTTTAATATAGTATTTTATGAACTTATAAAATATCAAGTTGATGTGTTTGGATCATAAATTTGACATTAATCATATCGGCTTCTTATTGATATGAAATAAGGTAGAAGTGATTCTATTCATATCGAATTTTGTTCTGTGTATGGCATAGTATATAGTATAGTGCAGATCCACCAGATATTCAACAGATGCACATGCATGTGTTGTGTGTCCGAAACCATTCCATTCCATTTCAAACCAAACCGAACCGAAACCGAAACAAAGAAAACTTTTCTCTCCACTGCCGCAGCACAGTTGTCCAACCGTGGTGATGAGATGTGATGGCGACGTGGACGTGGACGTGGACGTGGACGGCAATGTGGATGTCCATGTGTCCATGTGCATAGAGAGGGCACTTGTTCACTGCCCCAGAAACGAAACGGAACGCAATCGCAAACGCGAACGCGAACGCAAACCAAAAACGCTGAAAAACCAACGCCAAAACGCTGTAACGTTAAAAACGAGCCAACGATCCAACGATGATCGCCACATTTTCTTCATTTTTCGCTCGCCTTTTCTCCTCCTACTTCGTCTCTTTTCCTTATTAATGAGCATCGTGAAAAGTGCGACCAAATGTGACGTTTAAATATTCATGAATCACCAACTATATCGCACAGCCAGTTCCAGTTTCTTCACTCGGTTTCGGTCTCTCGTCTTCTTGGGGCCCAGTTTACACTATATCTACACTATATCTACCCAAACGACTTCCGTCGCCCGAACTTTAGTTTACATATTAGACTGAAAATTGCTGAAAGCGTTTTTGTCTCCCCGCTTTTCTCAATTAACTTCTTTGGGCTTGTATTGTTTAAGATAAGCTAATGAGCGGGGGTTTTTGGTCAAGTTTTTGGGTTTAGAAACTTTAATATATTTCATATTCCGAAATGTGGAAGCTAATTTTGATGAAGCCATCAACGCAGTGACAACTTATCTTATAGGAAGAGAAAAGATAGGTACACGGAAAAAAATCGATGTAAGGAAAAGGCAATTCTACTCTATTTCATATAAATAAAAAACTCATTTTTGTATGATAAAAATTTCATAAAAATACTTAAAAATACCAAATGTGTCGCATTTTTTTCCTGTGTATTGTTTTTGAAAACCAAAAATGTTTTTTTATATTTTATACACTTATTAAAACAATACAAACAATGTAAATATCTATTTAACATGCTAATGAATATCTGCCCTTAATTATCAGCAGTCTTGAGCGATTAAACTTTCATTTCAAGTGCTCTATATATTCTGCAATTGACAGATTCATATTCTCAGAGCCAGGGGCTTGACATTTTGATCGCTATCGTATATGCAAAACAAACAGGCCTTTGATTGCATTGCACATTATGCACCCCAACCAAAACGTACATGTATGTATAATACCCCGTGGATGTGAAACTGGATGGTGGATGGAGATATGGGGATGTGAATGTGTTGCGAGAGGCAGGGCGGCTAATGACTGCGGATTCCGAAAGCGCCCAAATTAAACCATCATAATTTGAGTAATGATTGAAAACCCTAGGGTATTTCCCGCATATACTTACTTACTTACCTTGTAGCGAATTCTTTTTTTTTTTTAGCCGAGTCCTCGGCTTGGCTTGATGATTTGCATATGTAAATGTGTGTTGTCCTCACTTGCATCATATATTGCCTTTGAAGTCGACGTTCCTCTGTCCCAGGCCTCCTGTCCTCTGCTCGACTTTTCCCTAAATGAATTTCGTAATTGGCATCGCCCAAGTGTTAAATAAGTCGTTTATTGCGCATTAAAAGACAGCCAATTTCCACTAAATTATATTTGCGTATATATATATAAGTTAGCCAGGAGCCGGTTGGCTAACAAGATGATGATGGATCATGTGCCGCGAAAGTAAACAATATTTAGCATCGTTTAAGGTGGAAAAGTGACAGACCCTAGGGCACTATATCTATGTAAATGTTTTTAAGAGGGCTTTTAGATGAAGAATGAACTATGTAAATGTTCAGTTTTTAAGTTAAAAGCTCAACAAACTAATAGTTAATGAAATTATTCTGTTGGATATCTATATATATATAAAATACCTAAAATTTTCAAGAAATCAAAGCAGAGGCAAAAACCAGTGAAGATACGACGTTTATCTTTTTATACCCGTTGCTCATAGAGTAAAAGGGTATATTGTATTCGTCTGGCGCCCACACCTTTAAGGATTTCCGAGAAGTACAATTGCAATTTTGTTGTGTATATTTATACCTATCGAAATGTAAAAGACATTTTTCAAATCGGACCATTTTTTTAAAAGTTATACGCAATCAAAAATATTTTATATATCCATCTCCCTCGCACTCCCTTTAGCCGAGTGACGGGTATTAGATAGTCCGGACACCAAACCGACTATAGCGTTCTCTCTTGTTAACTAATGCTTTTACTCTTTAAATATTAAAAGAAAAGATTATATAGGGAAAAACATTTTATAGAGATGATATTCTATGTATAGTAATATACCATTTATAAGCTAAATTATTTAGCTGCTGGATTTGATTAAAAATTGTAATTTTGTATTAAACCAAGTTGATTTCAAAGATCACGCCAATATCGGTTGGTTGGCCAACACCCTTTCCTGCGGTTGGCAACACCGATTCGATTGCGTTGGCCCATTCGATTGTATTTTTGCCGGCATGTCGCCATCGCAAACGCCATCGCCATCGCGATGTTGCATCAAAGTCGCTGTAATATACTGATACTGACGTCTTTTTGGCGATTTTCTGGCGATCCACTTGAGTTGCAGTGGGGCAGGCAAACAAAAACCCAAACCCCTGAGCCGGACAATCTGCGGTTGCTGAAGCGTTGCCTTCTGACTTTCAGACTTTCAGTCGTCCAAGGCAGCAAGTGAAATATGTGGGGTGGTATCGGACAATTAATGCTTTTGGGAAATGTGTCTAACAGCTTGGACGACGACACCCACATGAGCTGACAAAATTCGGAATACTTGTATACTCCAAATACACATTGTTTTCCGGGGGTAACCATTCGAATACGAATAGCTGCGAATTTTTGCTGCGACCTACGGAATTAATCATGGCAGTGATTCAGCTCTCGAATGTCAAACGCAAATGTCACGTTGATGAATGATTATCGTAATTAAGCGGATAACGACGACGGGGACTTAACAAGAAGGACTCGTAGGATATTGACTTCCCAAGAAATGGTGACATGTGAATGAATCTCTAACCCCCCCCTCCCAGCCAAAACATCTTCAATCAAAGGTCACAGACTGTGCTGCTGGGAAAAAATCTTAAAGCTTTCCATAACCCCCATCATCTCAATCGTCTGAATTAATCTGGGGCTTTTTGCTGCATACAAATGAGAGCGAAACGTAACGAAAAAGACCGGACATTGATGTGTTGTCTAAAGTCTAAAGTCAGGGAAAAGTGCCCTGGTGGAATTTTCTGTGTGTGTGCCATTTTCGGGAAACCAGCAAAGCCATCTGCAAATTAAATTGTAAATTTTCAATGCTCCTGGGACAAATTTCAATCTTTTATGTGTGCGCTACTACACGTCTGCGGCAACGGAGGTTTCGAAATATACCAGCTATTCCAGCCAGGCACAGGCACAAGATATGACAGCCCCAGACTCTCGACTTTCGACTTTTAGTGGGTGGGATGCATCCACATCCACATCCACATCCATCCTATATGCATTGTCTCCGCAGTTCTTTCGGGCCGGGGACTCACTAACGGCATCTGGCGGAGTCGCATTCCCGTCCGGATTAGAAACTATACACAAATTGGTACGCAGAGAAAAAAGAAAGAACAAAACAAATAGTCTCTCAGATAAAATAACAAATGATTTAAAATCTTTTATTTAATTGAAAATTATTTTCACTTTGAAATATAAATTTTTTTTTAAATATTTTTTTTACCATCCGGATCGGACAACTATATTTATACCCTTGCAGAGGGTATTATGATTTCAGTCAGAAGTTTGCAACGCAGTGAAGGAGACGTTTCCGACCCTATAAAGTATATATATTCTTGATCAGCATCACTAGACGAGTCGATCTAGCCATGTCCGTCTGTCCGTCCGTCTGTCCGTCCGTCTGTCCGTCCGTCTGTCCGTCTGTCCGTCTGTTTCTACGCAAACTAGTCTCTCAGTTTTAAAGCTATCGGGCTAAAACTTTCCCAAAAGTCTTATATCTATTGCAGGTAGTATATAAGTCGGAACGAGCCGGATCGGACAACTATATCATATAGCTCCCATAGGAATAATCGGGAAAAAAAATGTAAAAAAATTATATCTTGGGTGTTTTTGAACCTAGAACCTCCTACTTTTGGAAATGCCATTTTTTATCTAATTCTGAATTTCGAATAAAATTTTTTAAAAATCGGACGACTATATCATATAGCTGCCATAGGAACGATCGAAAAATTAATGGGAATAATAGGAAATAAATTATTGCTTCGTTGACTTTTATTGTATGCTCTTCTACTCTGGGATATGAGTCTTTTTAAATGTTTTCGAATTTCGATTTTAATTTTATCAATATCGAACTACTATATCATATAGCTGCCATAGGAACGATCGGAAAATTAGTAATTAACAGGAACTATCTGCAAGGGTATATAAGCTTCGGCTGTCCGAAGCTAGCTTCCTTTCTTGTTTATAGTTACCATAGAAGGATCGGAAAAATAATCGAACAAAAATAGCTTCGATGTTTTTTGACATATAAACCTCCTACGCTTGAGAATAACATTTTTTTAATTATTCAGAATTTTTATAAAAGTCAGATGATTATATCATATACCTGCCATGGGAACGATCGGAAAATAAATGGGAAATAAATAGAGAACAAATTATAGCAAAAAAAATTCTGTGTTGGAAAGATGGAAAAATCAATGTCAAAATAATATTTATACTTGATATTTTTGAATTTTCATTATTTCATGTCATATGATATTCCCTTTATTTTTGATCAGTGTAGACATCTGGGAACGACGCCTTGGGTGCATTAGTGGCGGCAACGGAGACGAAGACGAAGACGAGCCAGGCGGATATGCTCAGAATCAGAAGCTGATGGTGGCCCTATCCCTATACCTCCTATACCTCCCATAGCTATCCCCTAGCCCCGCGGAAATATGCTCAGCATTTTGGGGTTCTAATGGGGAAGGAGATATATGGGATATATGCGGGGTCTTTCGACAAATGCCATGCAAGCAACGGGCGCCAAAGGCAAACAGCATCAGCATCTCAGCATCAGAATATCTCCAGTTCAGACACACAGATGGAGGGGCACAGAAGAGTTGTAAATGTTTATGCTAGTGTCTTGACATTTGACAGTTTGTTTATTTTATTTCGTCACATTTTTGTGATGATTTGTAGGCGGTTTAGCGCCAATTACTCCACCAAACTTTTACAATGCACAGACGGTAAACGGGGAGTCTTTAAAAATAACATATTGGCGCCAATCACCAAATGACCGACCTAACGAGCATTCATGCTCTCAAGTGTCAGCGGGTAATAATAAAACTACCTTCAGCACGATAAATTAAAAGTGGGATATTTTAATACATCTAAAATAAATATGCAGTAATAAAATAGGTTATCAAATAAAAAAAAAAACAAGAAGTAGTAAGTAAAATCTAGAGAGAACGCTATAGTCGGGTGCCCCGACTATCAGATACCCGTTACTCAGCTAAAGGGAGTGCGAGGGAGATGGAGATATAAAACTTTAATTACGCATAACTTTTTAGGGAATGGTCCGATTTGAAAAATTTCTTCTACACTTCGATAGGTATTGATAAACACAATATAACTACATTTTTACTTTTCCGAAATGCCTATATCGACTCGGCTATTGACCCTGATCATATACTTTATAGGGTCGGAAACGCTTCCTTCTCCCTGTTACATACTTTTGTACGAATACAATATACCCTTTTAGTCTACGAGTAACGGGTATAATAACTAAATACAGGGTAGCAAATATTTGTAATATTAATTCTCCAATAATGCTGATTAGCAAATATATGTTTCTCTATCTGTAATATAAATTTCTGAAACAATTTGTATTATCCTTTTGGTAACCTTAAGTTGAATTACAAGCAATTAATACCCCCTTGCAAGGTTACAAAGAAATTGTTGACATTCAGTGTGAAACGAAAGCGACGCGTCGCTCAATTGTTGTCTCTTTCTTGGCCTGGCCGGCCTGTCAAGCCGTCTTAATGGGAATTCCATTGGAGAAGTTGCTTAGGAGAATTTCGCTTAATCCACCTTAATGTGGATATATATCGTGCTTTGGTTTGGGCTGGGGTGCACTTGATCGTGTCAATTTAACTGTCAAACGCGTAGACGTTTAACTTCTGTGACAGAAACGCGATTGCTAACGTTCCATTGTCATCTGGAATCTGAAAACTGAAATCAGAAATTTGGAGTGGGGCCCGCTGGCTATTCGATTCGAGACAAAAATCGGTTGACATGGCCAAAATACAAAATACAAGCGTGTTGTTCAAGGCTAATTCTGTCACCTGTCAGCAAGGTCTTGAGTCGTTTTCGGGGGTACAATTTTATATATGGTATGTGTGTGTGTGTGGCGATTCTTTAAATTGTCACCGTTGGAAGACTTTGACATAGCCAGACGGACCCCGAACGCAATTGTCTCGATTTTTGAGTGGCAGTATGGAATGCCGTCCGAAGTGCTCAACTCGACTCTCTTGAGTTCAAAAAAATGGAAAAAAAAATCAGCTTGTGTTGGGTAATAAATGACATGTAAATGTGACTAGTGCTAAAACTATACGTTTTTATACCCGTTACTCTGGTGCCCACATTTTTAAAGATTTCGGAGAAGTATACATGCAATTTTGCTGTGTTTAGTTATACCTATCGAAATGTAGAAGAAATTTTTTAAATCGGACCATTCTATAAAAAGTTATGCCCGATCAACGTTTTATATCTCCATCTCCCTCGCACTCCCTTTAGCTGAGTAACGGGTATCTGATAGTCGGGGCACCCGACTATAGCGTTGTCTCCTGTTTTTATCTAATTTTGGTAAAATAATAACTTTCAATAAATAAAGCAGATGATAAAATGTTATGTTAACATAACAGAAAAAGAAATCCATTTGTAAAACCTTTAATCAAACTTATATCTAAAGAAATATAAATCTTTTAAAGGTACTATTTAAATGTACATATATATATTTAAGTGAAGAAAACCACAAAAACAAAACGAAAGTCTTGTCACTTGTTGGAGAATGCATTTCACTAGATCTTTTCCATATACATTATAAATTATAAATTACGCGACCTTTTTAATATTTACCCTGGCAGTTAAGATGAAAGTCCTGGAAGCGAGCCACCCCCATACTTTCATTCTTTTTAAAGTCAAATGAAATTTATGAGAACGCTTCAGCTTCGGTCGGCATTTATTTCAATTTAAGAACCATAAAATATATAGTAAGTGCCCAGCAGCACACTAGCTTCGATTCCGGCCTGTGCACTTTAACGATCAATCGCGTTTATTTGGCAGCTGCTCACGGAATTTAAAATGGGCCGATGGAGTATTTTTGTGTGAGTAATATGTGCCTTGGCCAATCTGTGGTCAGTCCCCGGCAATCCAATAAGATAAAAAGCCAAGTGCGGTGGCTGGGGGGAAAAGGAAAGAAGGAGCAAAGGAGCGAAGGAGGACCTCCTGGTCCTTCGGGCTAACGGCCAACTATGCAGAAACCGAGCTTAACGTTTCGTCCGAGCTTACGACACCCGTGGGAGCAGCCAATAATTTCAAATCAGACACATACACACCCTCCACCACCGCACACGGACTCATAAACACGTAAGGCCACGCACAACCTCCCCCCCATCCAAATTTATACATTTTTTTCCAGCTTCTGTTCTAGATCTCATGAATCAAATAGCACACATTGGGTATATCCCCCTTGTTCCGTTCGCATCCGAAAGGATTCTGAATTCTATATATTTTATTTAGTCACGTAACGGCAATGGGCAGCAGCTCCTGGAGATTTTTCAATTGAAATTGAAATCGGTTTATCAAAAGTTTTCATTCAGCATATTTATATACGTTATACCGTTCCGTGTTTCCCACGTATCATGTAATCATTTCAATGTATCGATTATCGTGGGGCTATTCATCCTTTTGACCTTTTTTTTTAATGTTGGATATCCTGTATCGTAGATATTATCAGTGACTTCACACTCTAAAATCAATTAAAACTGGTTATTTATCTAAAAAATAAATAATAATATCTTATATCTTATTTATCAAATATCCTTTAATTTGGAAATATTTTTTTTTTTATTTTTTTTTATTTTTTTTTCCATAAAAATCCATTTATATTTATTTATATATTTTTCAGTCTAGTCAGTATTGTTTAAACAGTAAAGAATTGAATTTGGAATTTAATTCTCTTTAATTCTATTTTATTAGTTCCCCTTACTAATTTGATCATGCTTCAAATTGAAAGGATTTTTCAAGTGATGTATCGTATGCCCATCAAGATGATTCAAATGAAGCTAAAAATGTGCTTCCTTTGAGGCCTTTAAAATTGCGACTTGCTTTTGGTGAGTGCAAGTGAACTCAGGTTTCAAGTACGGGTTCGCATCCGTTCATTGTTGCCATATATGTATGGCCAAAAATCCACATGGTGGAATGGTTGGTGGGCGGAATGGACAAGTAACCAAGCATCCAAACATCCAAGAGGTAACGAGTCATATATATTGTCTTGGCCTTTTGCGGCTGCTGCCTCCGTTTTGTCGTTACACCTTTTCCCCGAAGCGAAATGAAATAAAATAAAATATTTCAAATGACCACGTCTTGGCTATTTTCCGTTACATTATGGTAAAATATTGCCCTGACGTACGGTCGATACTACCATACTACACTTTACTCTACCGTCTCGGTTTTGACTTGGGTTTGCGGGTTTCCGAGCTTGGGTGTTTGGTTTTTGAGTTCCAGTTTTGTGTTGGGAGGATGAGGTTGGTCTCGTGTCCGAATCTAGAGCGCCAGAGCGGAGCGGTTGTAGAGCTTCTTCCAAGGGAAAGCGTGAAGCGTATAAAGTCATAAGGGTTTATGCATGAATTGATTGCATCAGCGTGTGCGGGGTTGCTTTTGCCTTTGCCTT
This sequence comes from Drosophila prostipennis, assembly GCA_037075205.1. Taxonomy (NCBI): domain Eukaryota; kingdom Metazoa; phylum Arthropoda; class Insecta; order Diptera; family Drosophilidae; genus Drosophila; species Drosophila prostipennis. The sequence continues at coordinate 545,471 of JBAMCJ010003794.1, read as the reverse complement.
TGCTTTTGCTTTTTCAGTGTAATAACGAAATAAGAATTATATGCTTTTGTGTTTAGCTAGCAATTCGCTTTAATAATCCATGAAGTGGGCACTCACTTTCGCCTCAAGTGCTAAGAACTACATTGTTTTTCTATCTCTCTCTGTCTGTGGCTTTTTTCGGGGTCCAGAGTTCGAGTCCCAGTTGCATTGACATGTGAGATATTTGACATAATTAAATTTTGATACCAGTCCATAGTCCATAGAAAACTAAGGGCAAAGGTCCGAACAAGTTGGACAAGTTGGACAGATTTACTCAGCGCCAGGAATGTAAGTTGTTTTCTTAACTTCAGAGTCCTTTTTGTAAGACAAATCCTGTGGCTCACGTACTAATGCCACTACAACTGCGACATTCGGCATTCCACTTGTCATTAACCTTGTTATTAAAACACTTTTGTTTATGACCATAACATCTGATGTCCGTCCGAATCTCCAAAGGGCGTTTCCCGATGACGGGGATGTGATGGTCGGGGGGAAAACAGGGGGACAAGTCGAACAAATAACTTACGTGCCTCTCATTTGTCTCTTTGTCATTGTCCGAGGATGTTTGACCAGCACGCAACCAGACACTGCGGGAAAATCTACAAGTCTTTAAGAGATATTTCGGTTTTTTATCTTTAGGATAATCTATAATCTATCGATAGTTACGAATTTTGGGTATCAAAATAACTAAATTTTGCATTATTTCATCAATTTCTTCTTAATTATAAAGAATATTCTTAAAAACATAATTTAGTAACTAAATTCAATAAGTAAGGAACAACTATATCCACTAAAGAGGCATTATTTTTTAATTTTTGTTTTATTTGTAGTAAAAAATATTTTAAAAAAAAAAAAAAAAAAAAAAAACTAAGTAAAGCAAATAAACCATTTACATAAAGTTGTAAAATCATGCGACCAATGGTATAATTTTATTATTTTTTTTTTAATTTTTTTTTTTTTTTTTTTTTGGTGTAAGTATTTTTCTCGAGTGCACAGGAGGCAGGGGCACTGTTTACAAGCTCTAGTGCGGCAGAAGACAAGACAACACCTTGCCCCACTCCAAAATAACTGAGTTCCCTGGGTCTGGATCCTTGGAACACAGGACGTGTGGCCGGCTTCCGTCACTCGGCGACCATTTGTTTTCCGGTGATCATCGCAATGTAAGCGAAATGAGTTCAATTTGTTAGTGCCGCAGACACACACGTACTAAACACACTAATTTGCGGCATCGCTTCTGGACATATCAGCAATTTGTTTCCACCAGCTGTCCCAAAGAACTCTTCGGAACTGTAACTTTAGTCCCGTTTCCAGTTTCCAGTTTTCTGCTTCGGTTTCGGTTCTTGTTCCTGTTCCTGTTCCGGCCTGTCCTGTCCTGTTCAAACTTGATCCGCTGACCGTTGACCAAACATACGTACATATTTCTTTCACTCGGCACCCGCCAAGCAAATCGACAAAACCAATAAAACAAAACAATTTTGCGGCGAAGGGCAAAGCGTTCTCTTCGGGTTAGGTGTTTATACCAGAGGGTCTGGAGTTGTGCTTGGGGTTATTAAATGAGTACACAACGTAACGTACTTTTTCGAACCGTCAGAATGGATGATGGAATGTGAGCTGTGAGCTGGAGTTTCAATTTGTGGCTGGCTCACTCATTATGGCCAAATGATGATTTACCCAGTCGGTTGTCCATTTGTCCAGCGTCCAAAATGAAAGGGTCTTTTTGCTCCAAATAAAGGGAATATTGTCTCCTTTGTCGCCCAGTTCACGAACAATGCGGCAAATGCTTTAAGTCTTTAGCTACGACTTGAAATCTGATCCGCTCACGACCAAGTTCCAAAAGCGAATCCGAATCCGAAGACCAGAAGCTTGGGACAGAAAAGAGAGATAAAGTCGGTCTTAAAGCGTTTCATGCAATGCATGTCAACAAACTGGGGAATACCCTTTAGGTTTCGAGGTTTTCGAGATCATAAGATCAACAAAAAGAACAAGAATAATAAATTAGTGCAGGGAAAGTGGAGTAGAATATAGAAAAAAGAAACTAGAGAAATGGAATGTTATATATTATTATTTTTACAATTTATTTTTTGTTTGTTCCGGGTGATTATTTAATTATATTTAAGACCAGTTAAGAAAAAAGGTAATCGTCTTGTCCACTCAACACAAAGTACTCATCAAAGTAATATCCGCCAATGTAGCAAATGTAGTGACCATCTTATCTGCGAAATGCAACAGTTGTGCACCGCAGAAAGATGCAGAAGTCACCTGAAAGGTGGTCCCATTTGTTAGCGTCTGGCACTGGGATAATGTCTACCCATACTAATATAATGGAACCAAGGGCAGGTCCCGCGACAAAGTGTAATATGATGCCTCCTTTTGGTGGCCTTTCGATCAGGACAATGACAAATCAGATATGTAAGTGGGTCTTCACGAGTTGGATGGATGACAATTGCCTGGGAACGCTGTGTTTGGACTTGGATAATGTAGAAAAATGTACAAAATGTACAAAAAATACATAGAACTCAAAAAATACTAAAGGGTCAGAGACATATTTAAATGCCAATCGATTGGGAATTTAATAACGAGTTTTATATAACCAAAGTACTAGGATTTTGATTTTTGGTTCAAACTTGGACAAAAATGGTCCCAAATCAAAAAGGCGTACTGTTTTGAGCAGCTAGCAACCTAATAATTAATAACAGTGCACTTTTAATCTGATTTGAAAAAAAAAAATTTTTGACCCCATTTTCACATTTTTGAAAAGGGTACAATCATAATTTTTTGCAAAAAATGGCAAAATTTAAAAATTTCCAGGTTTAAATGCCAATCGATTGGGAAATCAATAACGAGTTCAACAAGGTAGGACACTCCATATTTGGAGCATTATTTCCATTTTTATGACCAAAATACTAATTATTTTTGGGTGAAAAATCAGGGTTTTGATTTTTGGAACAAATTTGCAATTTTTCATATTCGATTTTTTGCTGTAACTTAAACAAAAATGGTCCCAAATCAAAAATGCGAACTGTTTTGAGCAGCTAACAACCTAATAATTAATATCAGTGCACTTTTCATCTGACTTAAAAAAATTAATTTTGGACCCGATTTTCACATTTTTAATAAGGGTACAATCATGATTTTTTGCAAAAAATGTCAAAATTTAAAAATTTTCAGGTTTAAGTGCCAATTGATTGGGAATTTAATAACGAGTTCAACAAGGTAGGACACTCCATATTTGGATCATTATTTTCATTTTTATGACCAAAATATACTGAGAAATTATAGAACTCAAATGTAAATAAAATATTCGGGTGTAAATTAACTATATTGTATTTAAGCATATTGACATAATATTTAATAACCCAGAAACCAACAAAAGATCGTATCTATTATATACATATAATTTGATTACTATCACAATATTCAGTCTCAATTATTTAAAAAGAAAACAAGAAATTTCCGCTGTGTATGAAAATTATAATTTTTGTGTCGGCCTTTAATAATTCCGACACACGAAATTGCGTAGAAACTCATTAGCGGAGCTGAAAAAAGGGCTCAGGATCATCAGACAGACGGTAGCTCAGCCTCAGTTTCGGCTACAGCTTCAGCTTCAGCTCGCAAATTGAATTCGTGTACGTTGGGCTTTAGTTGCTTATGCAGAAGGGCTGTGCGATATTATTTATGAACCCGATGGGAAAACGGGGCGAATGTGTCGCAATGTCCGCCCACTGAAAAAGTTCGGAGGTGAAGGGTGCTTTTCCTTGGCTCTCGGCTCTCGGCTGGTTTTGCCCCACAAGTGGGAATTCTGGGAATACACCGAGCTCTCGGCTGCAATAAACGAAAGTGTTTTCCGATATAAGGAGCGCTTTTAGCCTATAATGTGGTAATCGCTCGCGTAAAAGGCGACAAATCATTTAAGCCCAGCAGCGCAGCCCAACCCTTCAGACTGCCCAAGTGAAAGAGGATGCGGATGTAAATGCGGATGTGGATGTGGATGCGGATGCGGAGGAGGATGCTGATGCTGATGCTGGTCCGAGGATATAAGCAGCTCACCGTCACAAGGGTGACAACATCAACATGCAAAAAGGGGGAAGGACTCCACCCTTAGGGATCTGAATGTGGATGTGGAAAATATATTATAATATATATGCGGATGCCGCAACCCTTTGAGCCTGCCCCATAGCTGCTAATTTCGATGGCAATCCCGAGTGAAGAGTGACTGCATGTTGCGAGTCCTTTGAAATTTGGCATCATCTCTGTTGGCATCACGCTCGTTTTATACACAAAGAGAAAAAAAGAAAAATATTTTTATAATTTGGTATTGATTGCAATGCAAACGGTGTAACTTTTTTAGATAATAAATAAAATATTTTTACAATATTTCTTGGAAGAAAAAAATATTTTATTTTATTCAGAAGAAAAGTTTTTTTTCGGGACTTTAACCTAATTTTCAAAAAGCTCACAGATTTTTATTCAAGTTATTCTGCTTTGTTTGGCATACTCAGTCAAGAAATCTTCTTAAATTTTTTATATTTAAAATCATAACCCTTTTTCGTTCAGTGCAGCACCCCAATTGTGATTTCTGCTAAGGGCCAATTCGATTGGGCCATGAATCTTTTCCGCCCGGTGGCCGTGCCAAAACATAAAAGTGGAATTTGTTTTTTATGACATCTTTATTTGGGGCTAAATAAATACTAAGAATGCCGGGGGGACATTTGTCGAGCCCGAACTCGAACTCGAACCCGATTGACCCGTTCAACCCGTTCGCCCACTCAAGTACCCGCTCCCCGAAATTCCCCCAACCACATTGATTAGCAAGCCGTTCATGATAAATATACCATTATGCAGTTATCGTAATTGTGGGCTACAAATATCCAATCCATTACCGCACGCCACCTTAATGATTTCGGTGAATATAATATATGTGTGCCCTTACATGTGGGGGGAATATGGAGGTCCTCTATTAGAGGCCCACAAGTAAAATAATTCGCAACTGGGTCTCCCCTAAGAATTCAACTCAAGCCATTTCATTCTGCCTTAAAGTAGGAAGCATTTACATATGTCTACCGGTGTATTAAATGGAATATAAATACATGGTTAAAGTTACTTGTAGAACACTGTGTTAAAAATTGTAATTCGAGCTCATATATTGTTCAATATCCAAGTCTCAAATCTTTTCACTTAAATATTTCTTTATTAATTAATTCATTTTCAATAAATATTCAGATTTCTTGGCGCATTTTGTAGTAATTAAATATTATTTTACTTAAATCTTTAAAAATGTGTACTTACCGCACTTTTGCCACCGTTTGTTCTTCGATAATTTTTCCATTTCGTGGTTTAAATAAGGAAGCTCTGCCAGACCATTGGAACCTTTAACAAAGTCCTTGTAAAAAGTTCCAATAGTCTCGCAGTGCTCCGCTAATTAATTCGAAGGCATCTCATTCGCAAGAAGTTTATATCATTTCATAATTCAATTTATCTGCAAACAGAATACAATTATTGAGCGTTTTTCGCACGAAACTTTAAAGTCACAAAATTTACCAAAATGTTGTCAAAAAAGTTCGACTGGAAAATGGTTTTAATTCCTATTATCACTGCCATTTACTACATAAAAAGTCATCAGGAATATTAAACCAATGGTTTGACGTATAATAATTTACCTACTGCCTCCGAATTTTCTTTTGTAAAATTTATTTACCTTTCATAATAAATATATTTTGCATTTCTGAATCTGTGGCAAATATTCTAAAATTCGAAATAATTTCAATAAATCATCGTACAAATAAAGATATCCTGAGAATGCGCGGGTTTTTTGAGTTTTTGATTAATCAACGTTTGAATTTCATTCGCTTAAGCCGGCAAAAGTAGCGATGACATCTCTGACAGGAAGAAAGATTGTCCAAAGTGGCAGCAGAGCTATGGCGTTTTCATTTCGACAATTTCATTAATGGTAATTTGCATGTTGAACAAAGGTCGTGAAATAAATAGCGACAAGAAATCAGGAACAGGCGTAAGAACCATGTAAATGGTAACTGGCAACTGGTATCTGGTATCTGCCGCCGCCCTCTGGTAATTGTTGTTCCTGCTATATCGCCCTTGCCCCCTCCGGGAATTTCGAATTTAGATGGGTTGGTCCTGGGACACGCCCGTAAATGTCGTCGAGGAGCCGGGGTTTTCGAGCCGGGGCTTCGAGCTTCCCGGCTTCCAACTCCCAAGTCCCAAGTCCCATGTGAGCAGTGAAGTTTTTTAATCAAGCCTCCTGTCAAGTGTTTGCAAAACAAATATCGCGCTTATCCATCAATCAAAACACGCAATATGGCAGCGTGACTTTCCTTTCCTTTCCATTCCTTGCCTTTCCACAACTCCGGGCAGAAAAGCAAGTGGTTCTCTGGCTCTCTGGCTGTGGCACTTGCCCTCCAACGTCCTACATCCACCGACCTCCGGCGACCAAGTGCTAAACCAAATGGAACGGAGCGGAACAATAAAGCGACACTGTCAAACATTTGCATACACGACACCAGCAACAGCAACACCAGCAACACAGGCAACATCAGCAACAGGAACATCGGGATGTAACGAGGGGAAAATCGCACATTTTTACACAGATAAAAACAGATATAACAAGAGAGAACGCTATCAGATAACCGTTACTCCGCTAAAGGGAGTGCGAGGGAGATGGAGTTTATATAACTTTGATCGGGCATAACATTTTAACGAATGTTCCGATTTGAAAAATTTCTTCTACATTTCGATAGGTATTGATAAACATAATAAAACTGCATTTTTACTTCTCCGAAATCTTGAAAAATGTGGACGCCAGACACTTCTTCCAAAATGGCAGTCGAAGGCCAGAGATTTAGATTATCAACCTCTAAATTTACTTTTCAATTATAATAAAAAATACTTTTGACTAATGTAAATATAGAAATATTCAAAGTAGTAAAACCGAAAAAATCAAAAATTACTGTAAAATATTTCTCAAAAAATTCGATGGTAATATTGTTGAAATATATATTTTTTTAAAGTGATTATTTCATAGAAGCGGCTATCGTTTCCCACCATTTTTTTTTATCGGTGTAATGTAGTACGAGTACATTACCACCTCCCTCCGACATCGAGAGACTCTCACGCAGATTTAGCCCTGCAATGATGCCACAAAACAGAAAAGACGAAAAAAAAATCAAAAAAGCGGCACACACTCTCGCTGACAAAGGTAATAATACCGGGAGTACCGGGAATACTGGCGGGGGAGGGGGGCGGAACCAGAGGACGAGCACTTGGTATTGGGGCATTGGGATTGGCAACTGATTGAATAATTTAATTTAGTTCTCATAAATTTATGATGCCCGGCTGATTGAGTTTTCCAGGTGCCACAGCTGTTGGGTGGGGCTGGCGGTAGCAATTATGATTTTATCACATTGCGAGATCTTATATTTATTATCTAAATTGTATCTTTCTCGCTTTGTAAGGGGAAATCGGAAAGGAAAGAGGAAAAGTCACGTGTATTTCCCGAAAGTTTGGAGGTCTACTATATTGTTAATAAATATTTGACGAGGACTGGGAAAATATTGAGAGATTATTTTGTTGTCAAAAAATCCAAATAAAATCTATAACTTTGTATTTTTAAATTTTAATAAAAATATTTATTTTTCAAATTCTATGTGGTTTGTTAAATTGATTAAATTCTGTTGGTTGCCAAAGAAATTTCGACAATGAGTTATCACGGCAACATGACGTACTACGCAGGGTCTCACTTGTTATTAAAATGTGTACAGGCGCCTTCCCTTTCCCTTTCCCATTTCCATTTTCAGTTCCCCGTTCCGCCGTTTTCAACAAAGTGAAAATTTATTAAACTTCTAAATAGTGTTGACAAAGATGTACGAGAGTATGACAGGCATGACAAATAGTTTACCACTCCCCGTGAAGGAAAAGCACACGCAGAATACCCCCTTCCCACCAACGAAAATACCAGAATCCCGTGCTCATACTCACACTGTCGCTTTGACAGCAGCAATTTAAAGTGATGCCCCCGATGCGACGATGCCAGTTTTGTTTTTGGGGTGTGCCACCGCCACCAAACGAACGAAACAAGCGGCTGGTGTGACAAAGTGGCGTGAGATTTTGGGCCAAGTGGGCGGGACAAAAAAGAGCCGGGGAGGGGAGGTGAGGCGCCACCCGACCACCCACCATTTGAGCATCATTAAACGAAAATGAGTTAATGCAATTTAAGACTCTCGACATCTGTACGTATCCCCGTATCCGTATCGAAATTCGCATCTGTAACTGCTTTATATATATTTACATACACAGAGCAAATGAATCAAGTATAATGAGGGGATTCCCTAAACTGTTAAAATGCTGAATTGTTGAAAATTCAACAGGAAATTTCAGCAATTAAGGCTGTTATGTGTTGAAAAGTGTCATGGAACTTTGAACACCTAAAATTTGATTTTTTATAGTTAGTTACTGTTTAAATTTAAAGAATAACTATAAATAAGCTGTCTAACTTGATTTTAAAGTAAATATGGCATACTGGTGATACTAAAATGTGACAGAGTTGCCATGACTTTTAACAAAAAAGGTGACAACTCTGGTTTTCAACGATTCAACAAAATTTTCAACAGCCTCGAGGTTGTTGAATTGCTGAAATTTCTGAAACTTGATTTTGTATGGAACAGCTGATTAACAGCTGACCAAAATTCAACAATTCAGCAATTCAACAGTTTAGGGAATCCCCTCAATGACTTTCTCTACTCTATAGTATTAGCATTCTCAATTTAAGGATGTACTGATTTTGAGCACACATTTTGGAAAATTCCCTCTTGTTGTTTCCCCTTTATTTGTTTCCTTTTTTGGAAAAAAAAATGCTCTAAAATTACTTAATTTCAGTATTTATTTTTTGAAAATTTTTTTTCACTGAAAGTGAGTATTTGGTTATATTTTAAGTAAAAAAAAAATGCTAAATTTCCGTCTAACGTTTATGGTTATTTTTTTCTGTGCAGTATACATATATTTTTTGTGCTTTCCTCCGGGGTGGCTGTGGTTGGTCTCGAACCCAGGACCCATGTTGTTGTGGTCACTTTTTCACATTGTTTTCCATCTGCCAATATGTTTTTGCATCCGTATCTCGATACAGATATGTATCCGTATCTGTATCCCTTTACCAACACATTTCCACAGTGGCATTTAAATTTTTTGTTCTTTTTTTTTTTTGTTGCTGTTGGTATCAACTGCTGTTTAATGGGCTTCCCATAGAGAACCACCCACTGAGGCACCATCACCATCACCATCCCCCAGCTAAATATTGCTTTCCGGGCAGCATCCGTTCATCTTCCTGACTTTCGGCTTGGGGTTGGGGGTCTTTGGGCTTGGGTTAGGGGTGGATGGACCCAGTCAATCTCGCATCATTCTTCACAACGTTTAAGAATCAATTTCCAACACAATACCACCGACCGACAAGTATCAACAGCACATTTTCCCTTATCCCCTTACCAAAAATCCAACAAAAAAAAAAACAACACTTGGTTCATCTTCCCTGCCGCAAAGGGGTTTCCCGGTTTCCGGTTAGCAAATGCAAATGCCATTGTATAAATTTGCGAAGCGTCGTTCTTGACAGAGAGTGCTCAAGTGTTGTATCTCAAATCGGAAGATTGATAAGGGGGAAAAGTTGCTTTCTTGAGCACCAAAACTTTTCGATTGTATTTATCTTAAAAGTAAAGAAATTTATATAGGCTAATTAAGTTATGATTTATTTAGAAATAAGGTCTGTATCAAAACCAATTACCACTAAAGGGTCATATAGTTTTCAATAAAATATGGATACTATTTATAGGGATAAATTTACATAAATTCGTAGGATCGTAGGATCCTTTAAATAAATTATTCTCCATTTTTATGGTTTTATAGTTTTGAAACAGACCTTATTGAAATATTTCTGGGTAAATATGTCACAAAAATAAACAACTTTCAACTTATAAAAATCCTTTTTCAAAATAAATCAAGGAAAATACACTTTCCAGACGAGATTTTATTGAAATCTTTGCCAGGGTTTAGGATCGCATTGGATTTTTTTCCACTGAAACCAGAGATTGTAGAAATATTTCGCACTTTGCCATACAATTGAATGCACCGATTGCGTTACACAATTGCATTTTGACCGGCAGCCGGGAGATTTGTAGCTTTGGGGTCGCGAGATGGATCCAAAAATACACTCGTTCGTGACTAAAAACTGAAATATACCGGGGCCCGTTGATTCTACGCACAGCCATGTGTCCAAAGAGTCACGGTCTGGAGTATCCAGTCGGATTCGCTGGAATAATGTCCAGTAATGTCTGGGGCTCAATAATAATCGAATCGGATCGGATCGGTTGGGATCGTATGGACCCGCATTGCATTGGATTGGACCACCAAGGAGTGTGAATTCCCCCAGTTTTGGGGTGTATTTAGGTAGAGGGGTCATAAAGTCTAAAGAAACCGCACGCAATTCGAATTGACCGACCAGTTTATGTATTTATTCAGCCGCTCGACGAGGAACGGGAACTTCGCAATTGGTGGTCCAAAGGCCGCCACAAGTCCCACAAATTCCCGATATATATTTTTAAAGTACGAGTGCATCATAGTCAAAACTCACACATGTCGTCGCGGGGGGACACACATTTTATGTCCAATGTGGAATATATGGGAATATGGGGAGGAGACTCTGACTAATGGAAAAGTTCATATTAAATTGATAATATTGACAGAAACAAGCGCACACATCATAAATTTATAAGTTATTAACGCAAACAAATTGAAAGTCTCGTTCGTTGTCAACATGGCGACACTTTGGTAAAAGCAAAGCCGTCTGTCACCACCAAAGTCGCTGAAAAGCATTTGACAACTAATTTCTCGAGGTGTCGACACCTTGCAGAAACGTTTTCCTAACCTTTAGCCTAAAATAAACCCACCCTCCCCCCCAAACCACCCATTTTCCCCATCTGACATCGTCTCGCACTCGCACTCGCAACTAACTAAACGCACCGCAATCTAATTGTTGTAGGCAGCATCCACGGTTCTTTAATTGAACACATCAACACCAGCTAAAAATACGATAGATGTGTATGCAGCGAGTAATCGATGATGGCTGTAGTGGAGTGGAGTGGGTGGCTGGTGTTCTGTAGTTTGGTGGCATCGATTGGGTTGGGAAGTTGGGGATTGTGGAGGATGGGAGGTTGGGAGAACTTGCAACATCTTCGCCGGAGGCTCCATCACTGAAGCAAAAAATTTGCTTTTGAAATAAGTCTCAGGATTCAATAAAGCACTCTCAATAGAAAAATCTAAAAAATTAAAATTTTTTTTAATATTGGAAATACTTTTATAGAATCCTAAAAAGCATGTTAGCATGTTAAATTTTTTTTTTCTTTTGTATTTTTTTTTTTAATTTTTTGAAAATTAATTTTAAGTTTAGAATTAATTCTTATATAAAAAAAATAATTAAATTTATATTTATATTTATTTATATTGATATTGGGAAAAATATTATAAAACCAAAAAAAAAAAAAAAAAATTAGATGTGTAATGTTTGTTTTTTTTTTTTTAATTAATTTTAGGTTTAGATTAATTCTTATATAAAATAAAATTGAATTTATATTGCAACCTACTTTTAGCCCAGTTATAAAGAAATACTTACCATACTATTTTTCCCAGTGTGGCCTTAGACCGCTGGCACATGAAAATGTGGTGTGCAAGGAAATGTATGACAACGGAGGCATGAGGAGGATTTGGATGTGGATTTGCAGTTGGTCGTGGAGTTGGAGGATCCCTGATCCGGCCGTGCGTTGTGGTGAAGGCAGTGCAATAAACTGCTATTTGATGGGAGTTTGGGAGTCGTTGCAATCCAGATGGTCGAAATTTTGTGCGATTTACTTTTACCCCTTTTGACTTTTCCGTTTATCGCTCGATAAATCACTGGAAAAATTTGGGAAGAGCTTGTCCACTTGATTATTTTATCTCATTTATATTTTATTTTCTATCTAAAATATTAAATATTTTAGCTATAAAGAATTAGCTATAAAGAATTCTCTTTAGAGTCATTGTCCTTTGCCTTTCTTCATTGCTGCTGCTGTGGGGCACACAAGATCATCTGTGTGTTTAGTTGTCACTTTTTTCATTTTTAAATGACAGCAAACGTAAACTTTTGTCGCTGGGGATGTAAACAAGCAGCAGCCCAATGTAAGAAAACAAATATCCGTGTCTTAAAGTCACATTGTTGACGTTGTTTTGGTCGATGTCGTCGGTGCTAAAACTGAAGATGTGTAGTACACAGAAAGAAATAGTTGCTGGGCTTCAACACAATATTTCATAAAAATGTATCCCTATTTTCCACCCTAACAAATCAGTAAAAAAAATCAATTAAACTAGTTAACTGTAATTTTAAGAAAATAAAACTAAACTGAATTCGGAATCGAAATCGAAATCGAAATCGGAATCCTATGCCCTGCGCTACTTTGGTAATCGATGCATAATAAATGGCATCACTGTCCCATCCGAGAGATCATTATCACCATAAAAACTACCACTAAACGTCACTTTTTTTAAGATCAAAGTGTTGTTTTGCGCGATTTAAGTATGCGCGCACGCATCTTCAATTAAAGGAACTTGGAACTTGGAAATTAATCTGCGGCTGCGCTTTGCTGCATCGTAATTCCCAATGAAGAAGCAGACGACTGGAGGAGAGGGGGTTCGGGATCTCTGAAGAAACGGACCACCGAACCCGAAGACGATTCTTCTGTGCGCTCTTCTTGGCTAAGCTCCACTGACGACAAATTAATTTGGCAGAGAAACTCAAGCTCAAACCGAAACTGAATCTCAATTCGAAGACAAAAAAGTAACTGAAGATCAAGAGACCGAATGGAACCAATGCACACTGGTTGTTGTATATCCGCTGTGTGTGTTATCTAAATATTGTCATTGTCACAAATTTTTAAAAAGTTACGCTAATGGATTACACGATTTTCGCATTATCGCTTTGTTACCGCGCCGATCGCAATCGCATGCGAGATCGGAGTCTTCAGTTCTTCAGCTACAGAGTCTTCAGCTTCAGAGTCTTGAGTTCTTCAGAGGAAGAGAGTGCCCACCGTATACTATACCATCAGTAGCAGCATCTCAGCATGGCATTGTATGTAAAACTACTGCCGCAGGACAAGGACCGCCAGCACTTTGCGATATATTTCTCAGCGAAGATACGTGCCGAAAGGCGAGATTAAGGGGGCCAACTTCAGTTAACTTCGGTTAACTTGGGGCTTTGGGATTACAAGCAGGAAACGCTGCCTGCCGCCGACTCGTTTCGGCTTTTAAAAAGTGCCCATGAGCATTATGCCAGACACTTTGTCTTTGACAGCCAGAGAGCAGCAGCCAGCCAGGTCTTGGGTTCGAGATCACCAGCCCCCAGCCCGCCAGCCCCCAGAAAATCCCCAATCCCCGGTTGGAGGTGCGAACCCAGTCCTCTGTTATCAGCGGCAAAAACAAAAAAAAGGAAGAAAACACAGCACGTTCCATTGTCGCTCCGAGTCGAGTCGAGTCGATCTAATCTGCGAATTGCGGCCTCTTTATCGGTTCAGTTGGTTTGGTTCAGTTCGGTTCAGTTTTTAGAATAGGATACACGATCGTAAAATAGCGATGCCCCAAATAGACACCATATGTCACACAATCTGCTTACGCGTCCGTCTCAAGACTCAAGTCCTAACCATTCCCATTCTGTTTAGATTGTAATGAACTTTAATGCAATTTTAGTTAACCACTTACAATGTAGAAAGTTAGTCTTCAATTAATTTATTTCTTTACTTGATTTAAGAAAGAGGCCTTTAATTCAGGGACCGAAAATAACAGTTATTTTATTATTTTTAATTAAAAAATCATCCACTTAGGATCCCACTAAAAGTCGGAGAAAAAAATCACATAACCAATCTAATGCGGTCTATGCATATCCGCAATGACCTAAATTTTTGTAACTTTTTGAAATTGGTCATGAAGTAACTGTTATTTCAGAATAACAGTTATTTTCTAACCAAAAAAATAAAAGTCCTCCGTAACTTTTATTCATGACTTTTATAATAAAAGTCTAAAAATAACTGTTATTTTTTGACTGAAAAAATAAAAGTCAACTCAAGTTACTAAATACATCATTAAATAATTTTTATTTGGTGATCGAAAATATATAAGTCTTAAATATCTGTTGCTCAATTGGAATTGGAATTTTAAAGGTAGCATGTTGTACTTATACACATGAATTCTTCACCACAATGAGACCGCGAATTCTTCAGACCAAGGGGAACCAGTAATGACCATGGTAACAATTTTGAAAGTGCTAACCCATAAGGCCATTTATGAATTCTTTAACTTATGGAGATCGCGAATTCTTCAGACCAAGAGCAACCATTAATCCAGTTGAACCTTGTTTTTTATTTAATGATGTATGATTGCTTTTTTTGATTTTAGAAGGAAGTAATCTTTATCAATTGACATTCTGGTTTCTAAGTTTCTAAAAAGCACTATACCACAAAAGTACAATTTTCTGGCTAATTTTTATGCGAATTCGAATGGCAAATGCTGGTTGCATACTCAGGATGCCGACATATGGACCGATCTGTCCAATATTGCCGTTTTATGCTAATGAAGTGGATTAAGTATCCACGAAGGGGTTACAAAAACCTTTTACTCCTTTGACTTGCTAATCGGTTAAAAGCCAATTGAAAGGCACTGACATGAATCAATTGCCGGGTGTGGGGGGAAACTGTTTAGGATGATTAAATTTGTGATAGAATTGATTTCGGTCAGCCTTGTTTCCTTTGTCGTCTGCCTATTCACAGCATTCAAATTCAAAGATGAATAAACCGAACCGAGTAATGTACCTTCCCCACTTTAATGTTGCAAAAAATAGGGAAAAAGAAAGACGAAGGGCTGGAAATAATAAAAAAGGGAAAGCTTTCGCATAAAAAGCAAATACAACACGGGGTAAAAACACCAGTAATCACGTGTGTACATAGAGGAGGTAAAAGGGATGCCCCAGGATTTCTGGTTAGTAATGGGTATAAGGTAATGGGTAATGGGTAATGGGGTGGTTAACGCCACATATACAAATAGGCATAGGTCGTCGTTGTACATTTGTTTCTTTTTTGTGGTCAAATACTTTTGCATGTGTAAATGTTAATTCATTGATTTTTATAATGTGAATCCGTCCATGGATCTCTGCTTTATCCCAATCCCCTATCCCAATCCCATTCCCATAATTTTTGAGTGGCCGGTGGCTGTGCAAACATTCGAAACAAGCCAAGCAGCCAAGCAGCCCAACAGGCAAACAAACAAATAAACCAAACGGGTGGGGTTTTGGATTTTTGGATGGACAAGGAGCATTTGGCTTTGATGTTGTTCCTTACTTACTTACGTTTCATCACCAAAGTCGTTGTCAATAAAAGCAAGTTAATGGGTAAACACACGGATTCGGATGGGGATTCGGATTCGGATTGGAGGATTCACGGTTTCACGAGGACGAGGTTGAACTGGGGGAAAAACCCTGGAGTCGAGACCTCCAGTTCGAGCCGCAAAACTAAAAAACCAAACTTCTGCCAAGAGAAACAATGTTGATGCGGCGGTCGACAGTCAAATATTTGTGGCTTAAGCATTTTCCTTTGTACCGTCAGCTCCGTCAGCTAATTTTCCTAAGCGGATGCTCCCGCTTATTTTACAATTCTGAACTTTACCCCCCTATGTTTGCAGATCAAATGAATTTTATCAGCTTAGTGGCAGTCCAGACAGTTGCTAGACGATAGATTTTGAATTGTAATCCTTTATAGAATAGATCTAGATACTATAGAATGTTGCCCCAAATTTTGCAGAAGATCGATGTAAAGCGAAAACGGCTTGATAAATAAATCCAAAAACGAAAACCGAAATTCGGAAATAATTTTTAAGTTCATATCAAGTCATTAGATATAGTTTATGGTTAATTTTTTTTTTTATAATTATGCCATATCATTTTGTTACTCCTGAGGTAGTTCGTTATACATTCCCAAACACACATACACACTCTGTTTTCACCACCACCCACTTTCGGTCCATTTCATTGCGGCTTCCGGCTTTTCAGTTTTCAGTTTCAGGTAAGCCAAATACAAGGCGACCTTACCGGACCAACCTCACCAACCTGCCACCAACGACCACACTCTCACACTCACCTGGTCGGCAAGCTTAATGAAGCTTGTGTAATTGATTTTATGTTTGTTAAAAACGGCAGAAAAAGAAGCAACGCTCTTGCACTCGGTTTGCTTCGACGATATTCATGGCATTCAATTTGAATTGAATCGCTCAAAAACAACATACAAAACTTATTTTTTACTGGACTCTGGTCAAGCGAGAAGGCCCGCAGCGGTCAAAGTGCATGAAGTACCAGCTAGCAGATGCAAAAATGAAAAAAACACAACTTAGGCCCATTCGTCTGGCGAATGGAGGCGGTGTATACTGTACAGGACCCACACCCTATACCATCCAGACGGCCTCCTTCCATTCGTGGATCCGCTGCCAACTCGTTTATGGCTTTCCATTCAAAGCATTGGGAGCAGAAAAAAGCATTTGATACGGCTGTTGGACCAACGAGATGATTTTCGATTCCTAATCAGTTTATAATCAAACAAAAACGGCCCTCAACAAGGGAAAAATGTCGTTACATTCGAAAACTTATTATTCATTTGGAAAATTATAATTATAAAATTGTGTTTAGGAGATTCTGGTACAAATCCACAAAGGGAAAAACAATTTGTATTTTTAAATTAATTACTTTTGAACGGATTACAGCTTCTAACAAATCTTTTTTTCGTTTCTAAGATTCTTTTTTTCCGGTGCTCATATATTAAGTACATAAGCTAGGTATTACCTAGTAGGTAATGCCTATTTTAGATTTGTATCTTATTTGTTATCCTGGTAGGCTTTGACTTTAACTGTCAGGTTTGTGATATAGTTATTTTATTTTCCAAAATAGCTACACAGCTCCAAATTTTAAAGGCAGTGTCCCAATTTTTTCCATTTGACGAGACAAAGACTTGAAGATCCACACAGTAAAGAACAATCACATCGATTTGATGACCAAAATGTTGAAGAACTTCAATGTGAGTTTGTCTTAAGTTTGAAGACTGTAAAGCACATCGACTGACGAACACATCCTTGGATTCTCTTTCCCAGTTGGCGAAAGGCCTATTCTCTTCGGAGGTTTAAAAAAGTCCACCCTAGAAACGGATCCCGTCTTTGGCAAACACAACATGACAGTGGAGATCAGGACTATTAGTTGCCCTCCGTTACATTTCCATAAGCTAAAGCCTAAGTTGTAGGCAACTTTGGGGGCCAAGGACTCCTTGGTCTCTTTTGAGACTAATAAGCCCTTGGGCCCCAGAGTGGCTTAGAACCTAGGCTATATGCTTTGGAAATGCAACGGAAGGCAAGTTCCAACAGCAGGATGCCAAAAATGGGAGCGTTATTGAGGACATGATGGATGTGGACGCGATGTGCAAGATCTACAAGGCTTAGATGACTGTAAAATCCATTAAATCAAGGACCAAGGATCATTTAATAAAAATCCAATCTAAATAAACACTAAATAAATTAGGGTGGACCTATTTTAGTTTCAACGATAAGGTTGGTCTAAATAGTTCTCTTTGTGTTAAAAAAATACTATATTTATTTAACACTAAATAATATAGTATTAATTGTATAATACATATTACAAAGTTTATGGTTTATACAAATACGTCTGTTATATAAAACGAGCTTTACAAATTATCAAGATGCATTATAAATATATTTAGGAGGCGAATTGTTTCAGCCATGTGTAGAAAATGTTTTCCGATACTTTAAATACAAGTTTGTTTAATGAAATGCCATAGGAAAGCACGCCCCCATCCATTTTGTTGGCCTGCCAGCATGTGGCATTTGAAGCACTGAAAACATTGAAACGGATGCCCAGACAGAAGTGACATTGATGTTGGGTGTGGAATTAGGATCTATTACAGCATTAGCCGCCCCAGTCCCCAAAACCATTCGAAAAATGTTCCGCAGCTGACTGCAGCCCTTTTTTCTTGATTTTCTCGATTGATCTTGGATGGATATAGATTCGGTTTGGTATCGGTTTCCTCTAGCAAAGCCAATTAGCACTTACCCACTAGTTTTTCGGGCAGGAATCAAAGGGTCTGCTGTCGACTATATATTGTACATTTGAGTTTCTGTTGTTGATACAACAAACACAGAGATCCTTTAGCGACACATCCGAGCGACAGATCACAGACCCACAGATCACATTATCATTATCAGTCGCAGTCCGCAGTCCGCAGTCCGAGATCCTAACACATTTCTTCTTCTCCGCCGAATGTGTTAATTGCACTTGGCAGTGTTTTTCCTGAAAAGTGATCCTTTTGTCCCTCGACATCCAGATAAAACGGCATTTGCCGACACACTAAACCTTGGACCTTAAGGTCTCTGCTCTTGTCCCTTGGCAAACACAAACAGTAACCCAGGAAAGGGAGAAACAAAATATATATATATGTATATTGGGTCGTAGGTTGTGGGTCGTGGGTCGTCGGATCGTTTTGTCGCACTATTGTAAACTGAAATTCGGTAGCATGTTTTCACAACATGTCGCCCAATTTACCCTTTCACGGTTTTTCTATTATTTATCTTTCAGTATTTTGTATTTTCTTGTTCTTTTCCCCGCTTCTCGGTTATGCGTGTGGAAATCGAAATGGAAATAGAGATTGTGATGAAATTAGAAATGGAAATGGAACTGAAATGCATCTATTTGTAGGCACGACTGATAAATGCATCATGTTTACAATCTGATCTGTTTACATAACTGACAAGTATTCCTTAATGAAACGGTGTCACACAAATTTAGATTGATTTCCTAATAATGTTTCACGAAATAGTTATAAGATTTTTTATAAATTATACAAAAATCGAAATTTTTTTATAATCTTTTAAATGTATTTGGTATGCATTAAGTTCTAAATCAGTATAATCTAAATTACCAAAATAGGTATATATTTTAGTAGGAAATATATACATTTTCTTAGGTATTATAGGAAGAATATAATATTTTATAGGTATTAGGGATAAAAATGCATGTATATGCCTTGGTTAGGCATTCGTTTGGAACCACGGGGGACATTTGGCCGCTTGTTTGTCGAGCCTCTCACACTTTTAACCGTCTCCGCTTAAGATCTGTTAAAATGTGTGCCGTTTGAAGTGAAGTTTGGCTACCGACCGACGGTAGCTGTTCTGAGTATTACCGATGGTTCCGGAAAGATCAGAGGCAGAGGCCCAGCAGTTGCAGAGTTCTTAACTAGTATTTGTGCATTGTGTTTTTATGGACCTGCTAATTAGGATCCAAACGGAGAGCCCTCGAATTCGATATTGGGAAAGATGAGGGTACGCGTGGAGCTATCGCCTGTCCAATTTGATATTTTCCCTATCCAGTTTACAGTTCCCGCTTCCCAACTCCTGATTCTTGTTATCTTGTGGCTGGTAGATCATCTCACCTTCCCTCAAAAACACACATCGTATTTAACCATCCGATGATGCGGATGACAGGCCGCCAGAACCGCCTTTCCCCATCGAAGGGATGAATACACATGGAGAATGTAGAATGGAAAATGGAGAGCGCAGAATGGATTATGGATAATGGATAATGGATAATGGGGAACAAAAACGCCTAATGTCTTGATAAAAGTCCTGGATGTCAATTATGACAAGGTGGAAATATAGGACGTAACTCAAATTACCAAAAGGATTTAAGTAAACAACGGGGGAGGTGAAACTGCTTGTAGATACATACATATATACTTAAAGGCTTGAATGTTTAAAATTGTAAACTGATATTTTTAGTAAACTCTGAAATATTTATTTAAAATAGAGAATAAATAAAACTTTAATTTCTTTAAACTGACAGCTTAAATAGAAGAGCAAAAATATGAGGTTCCATAATTATGGATTATAATCTATCTATCTTTTCTCTATATATATATAAAACGATCCTTAAAAGTCATTTTAAAATCAAAGCAAATCAAAGGTACATGGTTTATATTTTTAAAAAATATTCTTGATATAGAGTGGGTTTTTGCTAATTGACCACAATCAGCTCCAATTAAATATTTGTCTCACTTGCAATAACTAACTATATTACCTCACTTATGTATATGCTTCCTTTTATAAATGAATAATATATTTGTTTGGATTGATTGTATATTTCCTCATAAAATATGATGTTTTATTCCCAGTGCATTTTCGCTGGGGTGGACGAATGGACCGAATGGGCCAATGGACCACTGGGCACTGTTTTTAGTGGGGTTCTGTTGTTGTTTTTGATGTTACTCCCGCTCCTTGAGGACGTACGATGCACACAATGCGAGAACGACTACCGTTGATGATGCCGCTTTTGCTGCTGTGTGTGTGTGTGTGTGGTGGCTGCAATTTGCGCAATGTAATTTAATTAATGACAGAAAAAAAGAAAGAGAAGAGGGGAAAAAGAACGGAGAAATATGCAAATCGCTTTCCACACACAATATGCATGTGTATCGTACGCACAAAAGTAGGAGGAGGTAGAGGAGGTAGAGGAGGAGCAGGAGGAGCAGGAGGCGGAGGAACTGGGGATCCACTGGCCAACAGCAACACCTCGGCAGCCTCAACTGGCCATTCTGGTGGTGCGTCGACGGTGTTGGCCAGAGTTTCAGTGCTTGGGAGCTTCGGAGCTGCAGATTTTCGGGAGTTGGGGTTTCGGGCGCCAGTGGTCGCTCGTGGCGGTTGTGGCGCTGTTGTTGATTATGTTGTTGACAACGGGCGTTACGCATTTTACGTGACTGTTACTCTGTTACTCTGTATGTGTGTGCGTTGCCTGGATATTACGTAAATATTTATATAATGCAGCAGGTAGAATATATACCCACATACACAACATACACAACATACACAACACATTCATCCGTGCAAATGCACACACAAGCCCGCGGGTATTATGCGTTGCCAGTTGCCTTACCCCGGCGTGTTTAAATTGTTGTTCGCAAAATATTTGCATTGCGAGCGAGCGAGAGCTGGCAACGCAAATAGCCATTTAAGTAATTACTGCACTTAATTTTTAATATTGATTTTTCGAAATTTATTAAAACTTAATCAATTGTTTAACCAGTATGCAAACAATGATGGGGGTGCCCCACCCTATCAGAACTTGATGTTATGTTGCCCAACGACAGGTGTCAAAATCGCCATTGGGCTACAAACTCCAACTTGTGTTTACCAACTGGGGCGGTATTATTATGCCATTTATGCTCCCAAAAAATAAATGCCAATTATAAGCGGGAAATTTCAACAAAGATGCCTACTCTATAGATTTCTCACTTTTTGGAATGCCGTATCATTACCTATAGTAAAATTACTTTAAAAGTCATGGGTTTTTGAACTTGTGTGGTTTATTCCTTTAACTTATCTTTAATACTAAATATTTTTTAATTTTTTATTGTGATGTATTATTTTTATTTTAAAACTTTAATAAATATCTTTTTACTTAAAACTTTAATAAATATCTTCTATCAAATTCTACAAATATTTAATAAATTAAATAATTTATAAATTAATATGATTTTAAGTAATAAAGCTATTACATCATTCTCTATTTTTACAATTAAGGATTTTGTTTTCAAGGGAGTAACATTTAGGGATAGTACTCTAGAGCTCTAGACTTTGCAGATATGGTATGGTATGTTTTACCCACGTGACAACATGAAATAGTTGTTCGCAGTTGATTGGGATACGTTTGCCCCCGGGCAACTGGGTGTTCTCATGTGAATAAGTGTACATGTGGACAAGCCATCATGTTTCCATGAAATGTAAATTAAAATGTCGAATTTATTGCCCAAGTACACCGAGCCCTCAGTTGTTCCATGTTGTTCTGTTCCTTCGTCGTCCGATTCCAACTCACTTGAGCAAGAACTAACGAGATTCAATCAGTGGCCACTTAACCAGCGGTTTCTTGTCATTAAAATTAAGTATATTTACTTACTTGGAATCAAAGTTAAACCTGTTTTTTTGTGCCTGTGGATGTGCCTGTGTTTTGTACAATTACCGAAATCGAAATCGAAACAAATTTTATGGTTCCAACAAAACGATCTATTTACCGATTGCCGAGTTGCATTCAAAATCCCAACAGAAGCAAATCGAAATGAATGAAGACTATTACCCAAATGACATCACAGAATAACTGGAATATAAAGTGAACAATTTAATGGGGGGGCCTTTATCAGAGATTAAGGTTCATTAAAACGAAAAGTAACCGAAATTAAGGTGACACTCTGCTTACAAAATATATTCTAAGAAAACTCAAGGCTGCGCGATAAGTTTGTAGTGGTCTTTTAGAGAAAAGACGGTGTGTTGTTTTGTTGTTGGAAAAGGAAAGTCCATATGTTTCTAAGGGTTTAATTATTATATCTTCAAAAATGTTGAATATATTATTAACAAGTCGTTTTGGCGGTGTTTTTATTAGTTAAGAATAGATTAAATTTCATTCATAGTACTAAATTACTTGTTTAAATACTTAAAAATTATAAAAAATTGAAGAAAGGTTTATTGGTGAAATATTAAGTAAAAATTGATTATTTTCAACACTTTTCACAAACATATTAAATGTAGAAATAAAGTGCAGTGGTAATTCCACATTAAATCTTAAAGGTGATGCAAAAGAATCGCTCTTTTTTTTCAATCAGCTGTAAGAAGACATCGGTCGGTGTGTTATGAACTGTCAAATAGTGAATTACAAACGTATTAGTGGGATACTTATGTTGCCAATCCGTTAACCACTCCCAAAGGGTGGCTCTCTCACCCAAAACCCAAAACAACCGAACTGAACCCAACCCTCTTTACATTTTGATGAGCAAAACTCGCTTGTGTCACTCGGTTGTCATATGGATATGAATGTGTCTCACGTGACGAGCATTTTGTGGACATTGGCAGCATTTTGGATTTGGGATTTACTCGAATTCGCGCTGCCAGTGTGGCCAACGTCGAGTTGATCCTATTTCAAACGTCAAGTTACTCAACTCGACTGCTCGACTCCAACTACTTGACTGTCACATCTCAATAACCCTCGAGTGGTTTTCAATTGTCTCCAGAAATAAATAAAACGCATTTGCATTCTACACACACATCCCAATCCCATTCCCATTTTAAATGTTCATTTTTAACGCATTGTGAATTTTTTCTAATATTTCATAATGCCAACAGACTACGGCGACTAAATGCTCTTGCTTATTATTTTGCTATTTGTTAGTCGAGAAAAAACAACTTGAATGATTTTAAACAAAGTTTTATGGTTCATAAACATTTTTAACCGGGAAAGGTCGAATCGTATTGGTGAACTTTACATTTCTCCGGCAAGATTATCCCGTGAATATGTAAAAGAGTATTCCAAAGGTTGTGACTGGCAAACCTTTTTCCCATTTCCGTTCTGCCAGGGTGCTTGAAAAAAGTTACACACCCCCTCTACCCCATCTTATATCAAAATGGTAACACCATCTCTCCAAAGGCTGCCTCGTGACATCATCCAATTGAAAAACTTAAAAGTAAATAGATCCCAAGAGATGAGACCCCATTCCGTTGTCTTTGGGCTGACTGTTCTGTTCTGTTCTGTTCTGTTTGTCTCAAGTGACATCGTCGTCGTTGCCAAGGATCATCTCATAATGTGGCAAGCGTTTAGCTTCAGCTTCACCCCTGCATCATCACTCCATCAGAATGGGATTTCGAATGGGAATGGGAATGGGAATTGGCTTGGCTTAGCTGTTGTTTTTTTGGTTTTTTGGGCTCTGGAGTTCTGGAGTTCTGGAGTTCCCCGGTCTCAGTTCTCCGAGCACGGAACTCTCGACTCATACATATCATATCCTTCGCCTTTCAAACCACTTGACATTTTCACAGTCTCAGTCGCATCCATGTCAATTTTGCGGTTTCGGTTTCATACATAACAGTCATGTTGATGCGAGTGTGTGTGCCCAGCACAGCTCCATTCCCCACATGAATGCGGAATTTTCAGCTTAGATTTTGTGGGCACACGGAAAGAAACAATGGTCTTTAATTGGTGAATTATATTTACAGCAAATTTATATTCAACAAATTTGTTTCATATTAACTTTGAATTAAGCTTTCTAAAATTTATATCCATTTATCTAGTATTTGCAAAGCTTTTCATTTCTGTATCTGCTTTTTTTAAAAATAAAAAAAATTTTGTTTATATTATTTTGAATTAATTTATTTTTTATTATTTGTTAAATGTGATGAACTAAAAGTGATTAAAAGTCGTTGTTTCGGGTTGTTAAAATGTAGTATCTGATCAAGGTAATGTATACTTTATAAATGACGATTTTTTTTTGCACAACTAAAATATTTCATTTTTACCATGCCTAATTAGTCTCTTTTAAGTAAGCCGTGTCCGAAGTGATTGAAAGAAAAAGAGAATAGAAGAAAATAAAAGGAAAGAGTGCGGTGTTAATATCGTTGCGTGTTTTTTAGAATCGTAAAAATGTGCGAGAGGCGCACGAGATTGCGAGGCTCGTACTCCTCCCGTCTACTTAGGGTCTTTCTATTTGGCCACTTGTATTATAAGGCCATATATCTGTATCTGTATCTGAATATGTATCTAAATATGTATCTGTGTCCGTAAAAGTATCTCTATCTGCGGTTGTGTGCGTGCGCCCGAGTGTGTAATTCGTCCATAAGTGGCCTCAAATGCCTATCCATAATGATGATGATGATGTGGTTGCCGCTGCGACCAATAGTTGGTCATTCATCACGACGATCCGCGGGGGGAGTACGATATGTACGATTTGTACAAGTATTCAAGTATTCGAGTATTCAAGTATTCAAGTATATGCGGAGTATTATATAGTATGGTTCGGTATCGTATGGTATAGTACAGTGTATTTCCGAAGCCGAAAACAATTTATGCCGCATGTCACGCCTTCCCAAGAGTCCGTCGGTATCTCGATATCTTGGTATCTCAGCATCTCATCAGTATCTGTGGAGCCAATGTGCGCAAGCGGGAGGGAGAGACACTTTCGAGGGCGTTGCCCATTATAGATCTCATCAGACCAATATTATACACATTTGAATCTGAAAATCGTTGAGACAAAAACAAATACTTGTGTGTTTTTTTTGCACAAAAGAAAGGGTTGTCCTTTATAATATTCTATCTATCCATATTCTATCCATAATCATCAAAAAACTCTGACTTTTTCATAGAATAAACCCTAATATTTATTTAAAAAAAAAACCCGATGATTCATATTCCCGCATAAAAGTACTTACTTTATTTCCTTTGTACTTCGATCCACTGAAACAAGAAAATTACGTATCCGCCCCATTGAACCAATAAAAAAGCATCTTTGATTACATGTTTCTTCAATTTTGCCGCTGTTTATTTGTTAATAAAAACTTAAATTCTTGTTGTAATACAGTACACAATAATCGTCGGGAGGAATTTTCGTTAGCGAGAGCAATAACATTTTCTTCGTTCACCTAAGATCTATCAACCATTTTTATTGGATTTATCTGTGTGTTTGTGTGTGTGTGTGTGGGGGGGGGGGGGGGATATGTTTCAATAGAATTCGCTTGCTGTGTTTTAGTTAGTACATCCAAGTTATACAATACATACGTTTATTGGCTACGAAAAAAATTGTCTTAAAACTATTTAATATATGCATTTCATAATATATATTTCGTTATAAATATCAAATACTTCGTTGTACACATCGACTGATCGATCGAGGGGGGTGTGGCAGAGGGAATTCTCGAATGAGAATCCGTTCCTTAAAGCCCCTTTTTCTGCACTGCCCAGCCCGCCTTTCGCATGACAGAGACTATGTGGATCCCCGATCCTGGGATCCCAAACGCACAAATACGCATTCACACATTCAACATTCACTTGAAACATTCACACTGAGGAACGGATTGAATACTATACACTTAGATGTCGTCGCACTACGGTATACATACATTAAACATACGTTTTCCAAAAAAAATTCCATATAACACATGTACGAGCAGAAAAAGCTTAGTTTCGGAGCAATTCCAGTTACACACAGAGTGTGGGGCTAAGGGGTTAGGTTTTCTAAGGTGTAGGTGGGTGTTGCAGGGTCGCGCCTGAGGAGGATTGCCAGCCATTTAATGGTCCAGCTTTTGGCACGGCCCCACTATCACCCATCGACGACTAACTCCCCCTGAGCCCCCTGAACACCGTCTTAAAATACAAAAAAAAAAAGAAAAACAAATTTGACTAAGGAAATCATCTAGATTCTAGATGCCAGATGCTAGATGCTAGATACTAGATGCTAGATCATCTAATCCACAGTTTAGAAGGAAATCATCTAGATTCCAGCTCATCTAATCTACAGTTTAGACGGAAATCATCTAGACTCTAGACGCTAGATCATCTCATCCACAGTTTAGAAGGAAATCATCTAGATTCCAGATCATCTAATCTACAGTTTAGACAAAAATCATCTAGATTCTAGATGCTAGATCATCTAATCCACAGTTTAGAAGGAAATCATCTAGATTCCAGCTCATCTAATCTACAGTTTAGACGAAAATCATCTAGATTCTAGACGCTAGATCATCTAATCCACAGTTTAGACGGAAATCGGCGCATTCGTGGCCGCCGGCGACTGCTGTTGCGGCTGCTGGCTCAGATTGAGGTGGTTCAGTGCCTGCTCCTGGTGGTTCAGGTGGTTCAAGTGGTGGGTCAGGTGGTTCAGATGATGATAGTGCTGCTGCTGCTGCTCTTGCTGTTGATGGTGATGATGCGCCTGCTGCTGCTGCAGCTGCTGGTGGTGGCTGCTGTACTGTTGCTGCTGCTGGTGCTGCGTCTTCAGCAGCATGGAGCGGTACATCTCCGACAGGAGACTCCACATGGGCGGCGAGTCCTTGGCCAGATCGATAGGGGATCCCGCCGATGGTGGAAGGAAGGCGGCGGCGGCGGCGGTGGGTGGACTAACTGCCGCCGCGGCGGCTGCAGCGGCGAACATTTGGGTCTGCAGCAGGCGCAGATGGTGCCGCTCCTCGAGATCCAAAACGGGCAGAGGTAGCATTTGTGGCCGACGGTCGGTGGTGCAGTCCAGGTCCAGTTCCATCTTGATGCTCGTCGCTGGAGCGATGGAGGTGGAGGTGGAGGAGGCGGAGGAAGTGGCGGCGGCTACGGCGGAGGAGGAGGTTGAAGAGGAGGAGACAGCAACCGTGGAGCAGGCGGAACTGGAGGCGTTGCTGTCGTGGCGCTTCCGCTTGCCCAGCAGCTGATCCATGGAGAAGGCATCACTGGGTGTGCGCTTCTCCAGCTCCACTTCCTGTTCTTGCTCCTTGTCTGACTCCACATCCTGCTCCTGCTGCCTTTCAAACTCCTGATCCAGCTCCTCCGACTTGCGTCGCTTGTGCAGGCTAAAGTCCAGTGGCTGATCGGCTCGCTCCTCATCCTCGGCGGCGTTGGTGAGGCTACTACTGCTGGCCAGGCTCAAACTGCAGTGCATCTCCTCGTCCTGATCCTGATCCTCGGCCAGCTCCTGTTCGTCCTCCTCAACCAGATCCTCCTCAACCTGATCCTCCTGATCACTGGAGGCCGCCGGACTAGAGCTATTGGCCTGCATGTCCACATACACAAAGTCATCCTCATTGTCCACCGATCCCGAGTCCGTATCCTGGCAGGAGGACGAATTGGAGGCGGAGGTGGAGGAGAGCAGACCCCCCAATCCATGGTGACCACCGAACATCACATACGGATGATGCCCATGGTGATGCCCATGATGATGCGGCGGCGGTGGTGGCAGCAAACCCGGAAAGGCGACCGGAAGTCGTCCCGCCACAGCGACCGCTGCCACAGCCGCCGAGTTCGGCGAGAAGACGGGAAACTGCTGGGCCGTCCGCCCATCGTGCGGCGAAATCTTGCGACGAATGTGCGGCGAATGGAGCTTCGGATTCGGATTGGCACTGTGGCGATTCCTCGAGCGTCGCGAACTGAACACCATGTTGCAGCCCTCCACGGTGCACTTGTGCATCTCTCGCAAATGGACGGCCGAGAAGTGAATCTTGAGGGCGCCCTTGTCGCAAAAGGTCTTGAAGCAAATGGAGCACTGGACGCGCTTCTTGCCGGTCGCCGGATTGATGAACTGTCCGGCCAGATTGATGGGCGGTGAGCCCCAGCGACGTGGCTTCAAAGATGATCCAGATCCCGAACCCGAACCCGAACCACTAGAACCGCCTGGTGAACTGGCCGGCGAGGAGGCGTTGGCATTGGGATTGGGATTTTGATTCGGATTCGAGTGCGGATGATGTGGGCCATGGCCCAACAGATAAGCCGGTGACATAAACGGATTCATTATGTGCTCCATGATGATGTCGTCTGTAGTCTGTAGTCTGTATGGATCTGGTGGTGGTGAACCTGCAAGGCGAAAAACAGAAGCAGAAAAACGTATCGTTAGAAGTGTCAATCAAAGAGTGTCAATCAGGAAGTCATTGAATCGGTCAGTCAGTCCTAATCGAAATTCAAACTATTGCTAAGTAAATGCCAGGGTGGCTGGGCTACTGGGCAAAACCGATTGCGCAACTATTCGGAATTGGAAACGAAATCTCAACCTTATCGCCAAGAGTCAGCAGTGCAAACTTCGCACATCCCCACATCAATGCGCAATTAGAGTGCGAAAAGTCAAGGCGGTCATCCAAGGGAATTCAAAGGGAGAAAGTTTATTCGGGGGCTCAATTAATCAGTGGATTACAACGATTACAACGTTGACATTGCCCTCAAGAACCATTCCCCAATCCCCAAAAGCAAAACCTTTAAAGATACCATGTAACTCTATGTTTAAAGATTAGAGTAAAGAGAATGCAAGGTGTATTAACAAATTGGCAATTTTCAATTCAAGTGAAAGTAAACCAAGGAGCTTAGCCAACTTTGTGCAAATCCATCCAGATTTATGGCCTAAACACATGCACACATACCAAGGATATACCGAAATGACTGAGTTATTATATTGGTGACAGCAATATCGGTCTATCTTTGATGTCAGCAGATAAAACAGCAGAACATCTATAATATATTTTTTATTAGAAAAAAATATTATCGGCAATTGTATATGAACTAAATAATCATGAAAGAGATCTTTGATAGCCCAAAAGTTCGCCTTAGGCAGGTCCGACTGTACAGTGTAAGTGCACATTGCCTCATTTACTCGAGCGAAATCTTTTACAGCTTTTTCGGTTCTTCTGGCCATTAAAATCGCCTCTGACAACGTCGACGGCGACGACAACATACGGTGATCAGTGTCGGACTTCGAGACTTCGGATTCGATCAGTCCGAGTTTAAAGCTGAATCTCAACCCAAACCCGAAGCAAAAAGGCTAGATTTTTATTGTGGGCTCCGTTCGCTACCGTAATTGTGAGCAGTAGTATAAAAAAATAAGAAAAGCAAACCAAACCCAGGGGCGTCACAAACAGGGGACAATTGCGGTGAGATGCGGATGATGGTGATGATGATTTTCAGACGATCGTGTGTGCGATGTCGTGGCTGGCTATCTGGATTCGATCTCAAAAGTCGAACACACATTCGCATTCGCATTCGCCTTTTGCCCAATGCCAAACCGAAAACTGAAAACCGAAAACCACATACGACGACCATGGCTCACAGATACTACCGAATACAGATGCAGAAAGCCAGGAGATGGTCGCTTTTTATGGGGCTCATTAGTAACGATGACAACAATAGCATTAAAATGAGTGTATGTACACGGCCAAAAAAGAAAACCAAAACCTATAAAACTCAATTGTCAAGTACTAGGAATCAATCAAGTTCTGACTGGGAATCGAAAAAATCTACCTAAAATGGTGTTTTGAATTTGATTATTCAAGATTTTACACTATATATGTGGTATTGAAAATGTAGTAATATAAATTTGACCAACTTATGATCGATTTATAGGTGCTACACCTGCGTAGTTAGAAAATGAGGGTCCGAGCCAACAGCACATCGTTTTTCTCACAGTGCATTCGGTCGACAGATCGAGGTGAGTATGCATGTACATGGGTAATTATTTTTGTCAAACGCTTAAAACGTCTTAAGCCACCAAAGGGGAAAAAGGGGGTGACGGAGGGGGGGCGAAAACCAATCACAACTTTTGATGGCTCTCGGACGAAACGTTTTTTTGATTATCGGCAGTGGCAGTGGCAGCAAAATGTTGAAAGTCGTCCCCAAGTAAAGACAAGACAACCCAAGAGAAGACAAGACCGAAGAATTCAGAGAGTAGTTGGGGTTTTGGGGAGTTGGTAAGTTGGTAGTTGGGAGCTATAAGAGTTAAGAGACGAGATGGATGATGGAAGATGCCGAGATGTGAGCAATCCGGCGGCTATAATTGCTGTTGTAGTTGCTGTTAATAGTAGTACATTATAATAAGCAGCAGATTTTTCAGGGGCAGGGGACTTGTGGGGGGGCCTCCAATGGTCCGAAGATGACAACCCCGATGGCCGGACCTCAAACGCAAAAAAAAAAAAAACAGAGCTCGAAAGCCGCAGACAAAAATCTTAATTACAACTTTGACATTTGGCGTTTCCCCGAAGACCCGACATTTTTTTTTGTTTTCTATATTGTGTATATCTTTTGTGCGCCCCAACATAGAAAAAGTCAGCTTTCGACACTAGTTCAATTTTGAACAAAGACAGTGGTAAATTAATAAAAAATATCGTCGTCTCTTTATAAGGTATTTGAGTTTAACCGGTCATTACAACCGGTTATTACACTAAACTATTGAAAACTCATACCGAAACTAGATCAAAGTAAATATCCCTTTTAAGATCCTGTTATTTTTGGCAAAGCATCCAACGGATCTTGAACAAAGTCTACAAGAAATCTAAGTACAAAGTGCCGACGGCAAATCGATACTCGATCGGCTATACATACCTTTTATAAGTTGCTTATATTCGAGTGGTTTTTGGTTTATTGCTGGTCTATTTAGTTTGTTGATGGATTCACTTTGTCACAGGTTTGCCATTTAAGAAAAGGTTTTCGGGTTTTTTGTTTTGTTTTTGGAAAAAGTTATTAAATTCAGATGGTTGAATGCGAATTCACTGCTGTTTTGCGCTTCTTTTCGTTTTCATGCCGTCGTGCCTTTATTTTTGTTGCATTTTGCTCGATATTAAAAAAGTTGGTCGTTCACTTGGCGCACATGCACATACATGCTACAGACATGTACATGCTATTTTGCGGTACACGCACACACACACGAAAAAGCACGCGCGGCAGAGAGAAGTGGACGCGGATATGCGGATGCGACTGCGAATGCGAAGATGCGGATGTGCGGAGAGCAGGGAGCAGAGATCCACTTCTTCGAATGTCGTGGGTGACACTGAGACACTGATTGTCGATTTGTCGTTTCACCGACGAAATTGTGCGGCGACTGCGACTGCGACGCCGGCAGCGCGGCGGGCAGAGCGGCGACGGTGGCGAGCGACAAATGCGGCGACACACGGACACGGACACGGCACACACACACGACACACACACGCGCGCACGGGGTGGTGGGTGACAACTCGGCTCTCGCTCTCGCTCGCACTCGCCGGCTCCCTCGCTAGCGCCCTCTCCTTCGCTCTCGCTCTTACGCTCTCCCGCTCCTCCGGGTCACCTGGGCGCGACGAGAAGAGTGTGAGAGAGCGCGCTATTGGAATTGGCCTTCGCTTCGTCACATTGTCGTCGATGGGTCATTAGAGTGCGCTCGCCGCGAGTGCGAGCGAGTGCGGGCGCCGCGCTGCAGGCCATCGCACTCGCACGGTCGGCAAAGCAGTGCTCGGTCAAGAGCAGCCACCGCTCTCTTACTCTCTCGTTCGGTCGCCTGCCTCTCCTCTCCGCGCGAAGAGCGTGCGACGAGTGAGGCTCTCGCTGGCTGGCGGCTATTGCCTGCCCGCTCGCACACTGTCGTCTGAGTGGACGAAACCGTTTCGTTGGGTTGACACATGCGACACGTGTGTATGTGTGTGTGTGTGTGTGCGAGTGTGCGAGTGTGAGTGTGGTCAGTCACACGCACAGCCGCCAGCCAAAGAGAACGCAGCTCTCGCTCTCCACACTGCTTGTGTGTGGCATGGGTGTGAGTGTGTGACAGAGATGGCAATGGCCGCAGTGTGCGGTGTACACTGTACGTAATTTGTCGCTGCTGCGACGTCACTTTTTGTCTTGTCTTCTGCCTCTCTGCTGTCCTCTCTTCTTCGTCGCTTCTCGGTTGCCAAAGGTTCTTTTTAAATTTTTGTCATTTGATGTCTTGTCCACTCTATATGTGTGTGTGTGTGTGTGTGCGTTTGTGTGGTGTACGTGTGCCCTCTGTCCGTCCTTGTCACTCGCACACGAATGGCCGCAGCGAGCGGCTCTCTTTGTTTTGCGATTGCGCCGCCGTGTGTCTGTGTGTGTGTCGCTGTGGGTGTATCTGCATCTGTGTGTGTGCCCCTGTGTGGGTGTATGTATGGGTGACACTTTGGCAATGGGGGCGATTCGCTTCGATTTTTTTTCCCTGTCGCCACAGCGCAGCACCAATGGAATTCGAGCACTGGTGACAAAGAAGCGTCGCTGCTGCTGCTTCCTCTTTCCCCCTCCCCTTCGCCCTTCCCTCTCACCATCAACGGTCTATGTAAATGTCTATGTATGTGCTTGGCCCATGTACATCTCCTTCGTTGTCGTTTCATTGTCCTTTTCATTGCCGAATTAAAATTATTCCCACCCGCCCACCATCCGCCGCACACACACATTATGTATTTGGTTAGACGTTGGAATGTCCCACATAAAGATACAAACACACACAGGCTGCTCCTCCGCATGTTCACATCAATATATGTATGTACATCCACACAAATGTCCAAGGAAAGTTCTTAAAGCGAAACAAAAGCTTTCTGCAATTTATTTCAGCCCAAGTGGGACGAAAAAAGGAGCAAGATAATGTTGCATACTTAATTTCATGAAAACGGTCAGTTTTTTTTGGAGTAACTTAATACTAAAAACAAAATAAAAATGGTCAGTTTTGCTCAAGTCACAATTTGATTCGTGTTAAAATTTTAAAAATGATTTGCTTTAATTTCTGTAAGCCGTAATCTTCATCAGATATTTCGCATTTAAAGGGGACTCTTTTCTTTTGAGATGTACTTGATCCAGTTTATTTTATAACTCCCCAAGAAATATCTAGCTTAGCCTACTTTTTGAAGATTTTCAATGCTTTCCGTCTTTAAATTTCCTTTATTAAATTAAAATACATTTCTAAACACAAATAAATTTGATTGGTAAAATTGACCTATACGGATAGTTACGTAACTATAAAAAATAGTTCCGTGTTTTTGCTTCGGGTGTGTGTCTTTGCTAATTTATGTATTTTTTTTGTGAAAGTAACTATTTAATTGGTAGAATTGACAATTTTTGTGGTTGGGAACAAATATATTGGGTAATTTTACCAAGTTTTTTGTTTGTACTTATATAAACACAATATTTTGATGTCTATTTTTAGATCGAATTTCTCCATAACTGAAATTAAATAAGCATGAGAACATGGACGACAAAGTGTGAAAAACGTATTTATATACGTAGTGCGGCGGTTTGTTTTCAGGTACACAGAAAAAAAAATGACAAAATATCAAATTGAAATTTGTTGGTTAATTTGACTTTTTTTAGGATCAAGTTTTGTCATATCGATCTACAATGAATAAATATTGGTTTTATCTTATTTCATATCAATTTTTGAAAATGAGAAATGTATATTTATAATTTACATAAAATCATATATGTTTGATGATATATGATATTAAATGTCAACCTATCGCGATATATCGTTTCGAAATTAGTTCGAAAGTGGTCCACAGTTTACAACACTGTGAATGTGAGACTGTGCAGCACTGCAACTCGAGCCAACAGCTGGAACTCTGCGACGTTAAAATATCGAGAATAAGGTGAGTTTGCATTATAAAATTACATTAATTGGTTTTCTTATTGAGTGCTAAGTCGAAACATTACAAAGTGGTGGTGATTTTAACTTTGCCGTCGAGTTAGCACACAATTTAAAGACATTTCGGTTCTGAATGTGTGTGTGGGACAGCTTAATTAATGGGTTTTTCTGCCAATCCAATTCCAGATGCCATTAAGCAAATGCTCAATTAGAACTCGCAGCAGCCGAAGGCCTTGGCCCCCGAGCCCGTGTGGAAGATCCTCATCTACGATCGCGTTGGCCAGGACATAATATCGCCCATAATTTCCATCAAGGAGCTGCGCGAATTGGGCGTTACCCTGCATGTGTAAGATCCACTGAGACCCTCCAGAGATCTAGTTTATATATACCCATTATCCCATCCAACAGGCAACTCCACTCCGATCGCGATGTGCCGGCCATATACTTTTGCCTGCCCACCGACCAGAATCTGGACAGGATTCAGCAGGACTTCTCCTTGAACTTGAACTTCCTGGCTCCCATTATGCGCAACAAAATCGAGAATCTGGCCGCCGCCGCCCTGCGCGGGGCAAATATCCAGCGGGTGTACGATCAATATGTGAACTGTCCTGAAGCACCAGCAGAGCGAGCAGCTCTCCTACTACGCCATCAATCGGGCCAACACCCGCGACGAGGAGATGGAAGCGCGGACTCCAATGTGGACTCGCTATTCGCTCTGTTTGTGACCCTGGGCAATGTGCCCATCAGCCGGTGTCAGCAAGCTGGAGAAGAAGCTGCGCGAGAACCTCTGGGATGCGCCTTGTCGTATCGGCCGCTGGTGCACGATGTCCTGGACCTGGGACTGAACCTGGTCTAAGTGGAGGATGAGTCGGCCAGTGCGGGCAAGTTGAATGACTCATTATCACCCTGACCTTTGAACCATATTAATACTTGTTTCCCTTAGGAGCCTGCAAGAAGCCGAAGGCCTGCGATTTGGACCGCAACGACCGCTTCTGGATGATTCAAATATTTATAATTATTATTCTTTTCAGAATGTAGCCCATCTATACATATGTATACCTATTCCAAAAAATGTGAAATGATTAGAAATAAATTGTTTTAATATAAAATAATAATTTTGTTTTACTGGGAGGGTACTGATATACACGAATAAATAACATTTTGATGACAAAAATTAATATGAAAAATATCGGTTGGATGACAAAAATTTATATGAAAAATACCAGTTGGATGACAAAAAAGTTCAAATGTCATGTTTCAAATGAATCTATTATAAGATCGAATTCATAAAAAAAAAATATATGCTTGATATTCTCGAAAATATCAACTCGATATTTTCGAAATGTTGGTGCTGCATTAAATCATATCGGTTGGAAATTAACATTAAATAATGTTGATTTTGGTACAATTTAATATCATTTTTTTTTTCTGTGTACCTATCGATCTTAATAAGTGAATCGGAGGGATTCATAGTCAAGATTGTTTTTAACCAGCTTACTTTAAATGCATGTAGAAGGTTTATTTATGTAAGCTATTGAAATCAGATTAATTAAAGCACAGATTTTGGAACTTCTTACAGCCTTTCGAAAAATTACAGATTTTTTTTGTCAAAAATCGTTATTTCTGAAAAAAACACCAAATGTCAGAAGTCAGAAACATACCAATACGATAAAAACGATTTAATAAATCCAGTCAGTTCGACGAAATCGAAACAAGTGCTCTACGATCATTAGAAAGTTTTTTTTTCAAAGGATTGAACAATTTTAAATCATTTTTAAATCATTTACTGAAAAATTGTAGGCCATGTACAAGTGTACAAGTTTAACAACAACAAAAATGTGTCATTAAAGGAATTGATTTGAGAATATTCTTATCCGACGATATTAATGCGTGAAGTGACTTTATAATCAATTCCCCAGTGCTGAGTGTCACTTTTCAAATCGGCGCCGCTTTTGTAAATTGATTGATGTGAGTTCGGAGGTGAAAAGTCAGTCCTCAGTCCTCAATTCTCAATTCTCAATCCTCAGTGCTTAATTTTTTGTGACGATTACGAATGGAAATGTCTTTTGTGGGTCGGGTCTCTGGGGTCATCGCGATGTCGCCCCCTGTTGTTGGCCAGTGCTAGTCAACACTTTCGTTTTTCCTTTCTCTTCTATTGTATGGCGAAATGCTTTCATTAATCAAAAATCGAAAGAAAATCAAAAAATGCTCATTTCTTGTTTCTTTCGCTTCAGTTTCGTCGCCCCCTGCCAGATTTGATAAATAATTGCTATCTTATTATGTCGATTGTCGTTGCTGTCGCCGCCGCTCGGTTGGGAATCAAAACGGAGATTTCAGAGTTACAGAGAATCCAGGGTCCAGGTTCCAGGTTCCAGGTTCCAGAGACACTGTCCCATAGAATCTGAATCTTTATTAACACACGGCACGGCACCCTTTGTGCACGAACCGAAATCGAAATCGAAGCGTAATCGAGGTCCGAGAGCCGAGACGAAATCGATCAATCATTTTTCACACTTTGTCGTCCAGGTTCTCATTTCCCCTTAGCCGAAGCCGAAGCCTTAACCTTAACATCTTACCATTTTACCATTCCCATTCTCAGCGAGGTCCGAACCATCAAGTGGAGGCCCTGTGGATTACAAAGATCCAACGACTATATGCGATATATGTACACAGAGAATATAATTAAGTGAAATTACGCTCTCTAAACAAGAATATGTATTCTCAATTTGAGATTATACTGATTTTGAGTAGAAATTTTGGTAAAAAGTCTCGTATTGAGTAAAAATTTAACCCATTGTTGGTTCCCCCCTATTTTATGCCCGTTTCGGAGAAAAAAATTCCCTAAAAAGACTCAATTTCAGTATTTATTTTTTGAAAAATGTGTTCTATAAGTGAGTATTTTGCATGCAAAGTGGGAATTAATGTACTTGATTATATAATTCTGAACTTGAGTCTAAAGTTAATGATTAATTCTCTCTGTGTATGAATGGATGGATGGATGGATGTCTGCATATCCACATCTCGCTCGCTCTGTACTTGACTTCAGGTCAATAAATCGTTTCACATTTTTTGTTGTTGTGCTTTGTTTCGGCTCGGCTCGGCTCTCATTCCACTGATTTCTTTAAATACGATTTACGCTGACACAAATGATATTAAAAATCCATTAATAATTTTCGACCCTGCATCGATTTCGAGTTGGATTCCGAATCCGTACCCACACAAAAACGCCCTGGTCTGAAAGTCAAGCTAAAAATATAAAATATCAACCTGAATCTGAATCCGAACCCGAAAATGGCTAAAAGGCAAAGTCAAAGGCCATGGGAAGTTCAAGCCCCAGTCTTCAGTCTTCAAACAAAAGGCGTCACAACATCTCACATTTAATTACATTTTCTTCTTTTTTTCCAGATCACTTTGGTTCCACGCCCCCCAGCAAAAGGACAGCTCATTAGTTTCAGGCGATTTATACCACAAAACTCAAACAACTGTTTGGATCTTCAAATGGTCGTTTGTCGAGAGAAGGATTTTCGAAACGAATCGAACCTCGCACAGTTTAATATAATTATGATCGGTACTCGAAAGAAGTTGGTAATTATAAATAATGCTTTTAATTATATAGCCACTCATCCATGAATTGTGGCTTCATTTTTTAATGTCGGATAATATCTGATTTTATTGATGTTCTAAAAACTACATTTTTACTAAATTACCAAAAAAGAGGAAGTATATATTTTGGTTAGGATTAAAAAAATTATATTTTATGTTGTCAGGACATAATGTTTTATTTGTTTTATTCTGAAAACCAAAAGCGAACTTAGTTAAGATAAAAAGTTTTTTCAAATAATCAAAATTTGTTTAAGCTCAAATTGAATTTTGAATTTTTGAGAAAAATGTGTTTTTAATTTAAGTATCGCCAGAAATCGACTGGTTTGAATACGTTTTTTCATAGTTATAGTAGTAAAAAACATGATGTTTTGATTTGCATATTCAGACCCCATGAATTTTATCAAACAGTCCGATTCAATAATACCCATATATCTACATAAATATATATATGACAGTGAGATGAGGTGAGGTGGTTCAATATCGCACAGCTTTTCGACATTTCCTCAATGAATGCGTGAAATCCGCGCGGGATGGTTTGGTCGGCACATGAGACATAATAATAATGGTAAATCGGTGGCAATGGGCTCTCCTCGGGCCCTTGGATATTGCACAATTGCAAATTCAGGTAGACTGGGAACTGGGATTTGTGAACTGGGAACTTTGAGCTGCGAACTGTGATACGGGGAACTCATAAAGGACACGGGTCGGTCGTTCGGTCGTTCGGTCGGGTTAGTAGTCGGTAGTTTCCATTGTGAATACTCCCTTGCCGACGTGGCGGTTGCCATGAATATGGTACATTATGTGCCCAATAATTAAGTGAAAGGGTTACAATGCCTTCATGAGAACTCCGCTAACCGGGTGATAAAACTCTGAGCTCTCTGGGCTGAAAGGGTTTCGTTTCATCAACATGTCGGCACAATTTCATAATGGCCGATCATAAAAATCCTGCCGAACATTTCAGGTATTTCGTTGTTGTTGTTGTTGCTGTTCCTGTTGCTGTCGTTGTTGTTGTTGTCCAGGATGCAGGACAATCAGCAAAGGACCTGGTTCAATGGCAGTGCCGCCAGCAGCAATGGGAAGGTCGGAAATGAATAAATAAATAAATAAAGCATATTCTCGTCACCGTCCGTCACCCACGAGTCCATCATAATGAGCTGACATAATTAATATACGCGACCTCTGCGAACATAAAAATCACATGTCCTTCAACCAGATTGAATGGTTTCGTCCCTTGAGAAATTTTAAGGTTTATTCGAAATGCTTCATTACAAGTTTCTTGGGATGAAACTCCTAAAAACTTAAATATCTTAAAAAAAGGCCAATTTTACGTTGCATAATTTTCTGCGCATTCAAATTAACTGAAAATATGGTTTAATTTTATTGTTCAATAACTTTTGAAAGCGAATTTTCATACAATATTTGAAATATGTCAAAAGTTAAGGAATCTCAAGGGCTTTATAGTCTAGCATTTAAAATTATAGGTTGTGGAATAGTTTTTGAGAAAAAATCAACAAAAAAAGTTTTGCTATATTTTCAAAAGCGATTATTTTTTTTAATAGGTCTTTTTCCTGTAGAAAATATTGTGTTAAAGATAATGTCCTCTATAAAACATATATTTGGCGAACCTTAAAGGCTAGCTATATGGTTAATGTACAAATATTCCATCTATCTGACCAAACGGATTGAACAACAAACAATGCGCAGCAGCAATTACGCCATAATTACACAAGATACTCAAGTACAATGAGAACAGCAACAAAGGAGGTTCCTACTACTACTAGGTACTATATGATTTCTATGATTTTTGGCATTCCTTTGTGCTGCACTCGGTATATGGGATCGTATCTCATCTCATCTGTTCTTTGACTTGGTGGAATATTATGATTTCCCATATTTCTGCAGATGTTTGACGGAGATTATCCGCTGATAAAGATGGCTGTTCGATCGTATTTCCGCTATTGCACAATGCATCCAGTATCCATACTCAAACAATGGGCAATGGGATTAGGAATCGATCCTGGCCCACCCACATTTGAAGGACCAGAATTCTGGTGGCTGATGACCCAGAGTCATCGATATCTCTCTTGTCTCAGCCCGCTTTTTAATGGAATTACTG
The DNA here is from genome assembly GCA_037075205.1 of Drosophila prostipennis. Lineage (NCBI taxonomy): Eukaryota > Metazoa > Arthropoda > Insecta > Diptera > Drosophilidae > Drosophila > Drosophila prostipennis. The sequence goes on along the minus strand of JBAMCJ010003794.1, from coordinate 505,739 downwards.
GTGTTCTCTTCGTAATTGATTGATATTATTTGGTAGCGAAAAGAGATTAATATTGTAAGAATGCACTAATCGTGCATTAAAAGGAGAAAATGGTCCCAAATCAAAAAGGCGTACTGTTTTGAGCAGCTAAGAACCCGATAATTAATATCAGTGCACTTTCCGACTGATTTAGGCAAATTTATTTTTGTCCCAATTTTCACATTTTTGTAAGGGGTACCATCATAATTTTTTGCGAAAAATGGCAAAATTTTAAAATTTCCAGGTTTAAATGCCAATCGATTGGGAATTTAATAACGAGTTCAACAAGGTATGACACTTCATATGTGGAGCATTATTTCCATTTTTATGACCAAAATACTAATTATTTTTGGGTGGAAAATCAGGATTTTGATTTTTGGTACAAATTTGCAATTTTTTATATTCGATTTTTTGCTGTAACTTGGACAAAAATGGCCCCAAATTAAAAATGCGAACTGTTTTGAGCAGCTAACAACCTAATAATTAATATCAGTGCACTTTTCGTCTGATTAAAAAAAAATAATTTTGGACCCAATTTTCACATTTTTGGTAAGATTTTTTGCGAAAAATTACAAAATTTAAAAATTTGCAGGTTTAAATGCCAATCGATTGGGAATTTAAATACGAGTTCAACGAGGTAGGACACTCCATATTTGGAGCATTATTTCCATTTTTATGACCAAAATACTACTTTTTTTGGGTGGAAAATCAGGGTTTTGATTTTTGGTACAAATTTGATTACCATCATGATTTTTTGCGAAAAATGGCAAAATCTGAAAATTTTCAGGTTTAAATGCCAACCGATTGGGAATTTTATAACGAGTTTAACAAGGTGGGACACTCCATATATGGATCATTATTACTATTTTTATGACCAAAAATTTTCCCAAAAAATTACAAAAAATTAATATTTTTAGGTTTAAATGCCAATCGATCAGGAGTTTTATTACGATTATTATTACATATTAAATGTTTAAATAATACCAGCTAGCTTTTATTTTTGTAATAATTTAAATTTAAATATGAATCATTCTGGGTTTAAAGATCAACTCCAATTAATTTCATTTTTTAACCCTCTTACTTGCATAAACCAGTCCGCGTTGCCATTTTGAATAAATACTTTCATCATTGAAATTGAGCCTTTCGAAAAATCTCAACAGCTTGAATCCTTTCGGGGTATATTTTATATTATATCAGGACACAGGACCTTTTACACATTTTATACTACGCACACAGATGCCGACAGGCCACACCCATACACTCGCTGAATATCCATGAGAGACCTCACATCGAGCAATAATTATGCATTTTTTGGGGTAGGTTTTCCGCAGATTTTCTATTCTATGTGTGTGTGTGTTTGTGCGTTTGAGGATATGTTTAGTAATTGCTTGTAGGTCGGTACAAACTATTAAAGGACATTAGAGGTTTCACCCTCGCGGGCACATCAATGTATTATGTATGTACGACACACACAGAGTGATTCGAGAACGAGTTTTCAAGCTCTAATGATGGAACCCAGATGAGATACCCATATACCATCTAGCATCGATGGGAACCACCCCAGAATGGAGTATGGTTTATAGGATCTGGGTTCTGGGTTCTGGGATCTACTGGGGACGCCGTCCACTCGTCGCTACTATCTGGGGATTATTTGTGTGGTTTACAGTTTTTAATTATGCACCGCGACATGCGGATGCAGTGGTATTATAATGGGCCGCCGAGAGGAGAAGAGAAGAGACCAGAACAGACCGCAAGTTGAACGAAAAATTCAAGGGAGTGAACTGAAGTGGTGGAACACAAATGGAATGCATCATCAGAATCAGAATGAGAATCACTCCCTGTTTTTTCTGCCCAGTCACAGGATTCTCCATTGTGTGTTCCATGTCCTGGGAGAGTGGGCAAGTGGAAAACATTTTAAAATATAACGAACAGCAATGGGTTGGGAGAGAGCAGTTCAGTTCGCTTTAGAAATTAGTGGTTCTTTTCGTAAATTCTCGAATTTCCTCGTAACAAAATATATTATAATGTAATAAACTAGCTCTAATTGTCAATGGATTTGTTTCAAAAATTCACGAGAAGTTCCATTTTGATGCAACACTCAAAACACTCAAAAAAGTATGATTTTTTCATCAAACTCTCAAAAGTTAATGGTTTAAAAATGGAATATTATACTTTGTTAAACTCGCAATAAAATTCCCAATCAATTTACATTCAAACTGGGAAATATTAATATTTGCCCATTTTTCGAAAAAAATCATCATATAACCCCATGTAAAAAATTTAAAAATTGGACAAAAAATATTTGTTTCCTAAATCAGTCAGAAAGGGAGTGAATCTTCGAACTTAGCTCTTGATTTCCTACCAAAAATAATCAGTATTTTTGCCGAAGTAGAGGAAATATTGGTCCAAGTATGGAATTTTACATACCATCGAATTCGTAAATAAATTCCCAATCAATTGGCATTCAAACTTTCAAATTTTAATTTTTTGACAATTTTTTTGCAAAAATTGGCAAATTAAAATTTGTTTTTCAATTCACCAGAAGTTATGTAAAACAAGAAAGGAAGCTAGCTTCGGCCAGCCGAAGCTTATATACCCTTGCAGATAATTCCTATTAATGATCGTTCCTATGGCAGCTATATGATATAGTTGTTCGATATTGATAAAATTAAAATCGAAATTCGAACACATTTAAAAAGACTCATATCCCAGAGTAGAAGAGAATACAATAAAATTCAACGAAGCAATAATTTATTTCCTATTATATTCCCATTAATTTTCCGATCGTTCCTATGGTAGCTATATGATATAGTCGTCCGATTTTGAAAAAATTTTATTCGAAATTCAGAATTAGATAAAAAATGGCATTTCCAAAAGTAGGAGGCTCTAGGTTCAAAAACACCCAAGATATAATTTTTTTACATTTTTTTTCCCGATTACTCCTATGGGAGCTATATGATATAGTTGTCCGATCCGGCTCGTTCCGACTTATATACTACCTGCAATAGATAGAAGACTTTTGGGAAAGTTTTAGCCCGATAGCTTTAAAACTGAGAGACTAGTTTGCGTAGAAACGGACAGACAGACGGACAGACGGACGGACAGACGGACATGGCTAGATCGACTCGTCTAGTGATGCTGATCAAGAATATATATACTTTATGGGGTCGGAAACGTCTCCTTCACTGCGTTGCAAACTTCTGACTGAAATCATAATACCCTCTGCAAGGGTATAAAAATCCTTTTCCGATGTACCGCTTGAAATAATAATCATTTTCGCTCTAATAATTATTATAATGGATCCCAATTTTAAATGGTATACGAATTTAATAACTTTATTTTGTTCAAAAGGATATCAGTATATCGTTAGAAAGCAGCATATTTGACAACAAATTAACCTTAGCACCTAAGCATATGTATATTAACCACAGTATTTAAATTACTTTGCACCCAATTCCAATTTCCCGAGCTGAACTAACTGACTTGTCAACAGTTCCGCCGTTCTCAACTACCCAATCTTCAATCCTCAATCTCCAATCTTCAAGCAGATGCATAATAGAAGGGGCTTATTAGCTTTTACTACTTGAAGATGGGCTGGGATGAAATGGCCCGGGGTTAAAGGAGGCGTAATGAAATTAGATTGCGTTCAGAGATGTGGATTGTCGGAAGTGGAACTCCTTTTGCACACGACAATTTCACCTAGATGATGGGGACAAGGCTAATTTAAATGGGCGAACAGACGTTCAGTTCAGCTCACTTCCGTTATGCTCCAGAAAAATTATAACAATTTTGTGTAACCGAACTCGGGGCCAATTTCCTTTTGGGAATTCATAAGCAAAATAATCAGGAGTGTGGGTGGTGGGGTTTTTGGATTCTGAGACTGCTGAGACAGAGACGACAAAAAGGGTTGCGCTGCGCTATTCCATTATGTTATTCTACCGTTGTTTCGTTTCCTACCGCCTGTATCTAATTTGGCCATATTATGAATTTAACCCTTTCGTGTTTGCTGGATATTTAAACAACTGTTTGCACAAAAGTTTAGGCTAGAAGGTCGTCGCTGCCGGCAGTAACGCAGCTTCCTCATAATTTCCCCCAACCCCCTGGAAATTGATTCTCCGTAATGCGTAGAGACAACCCAACCTCATCCGCATCCGCATCCGCCTCCTCATCCGCATCCGCATCCGCATCTCCTGAAGCTTAGACCACCACCCCATTTTACTGTCTGGTGATTCAACTTTTGCTTCTGTCTGCCAGAAAGTGAACTTAGCTTTGGCTCTACTTCTGCTACACTGAAAGATAAAATATCCTAATTTATTTTGAGAAAGAAAAACTTATTTTTTCAAGTCACAAATTGGAATGATTTAGGCACCAGAAATATTTTACAAAGTATTCAATATTATTTAACTTTACAAAGTATTTAATAGTATTTATTTTTCATTTTTTAACAAGAGCTTATTAATTTAAGTTTGTTTTTAGAACTTATAATTGAACTTTTGCTTGGAAGATGGGAATAACTATTGTTTTTAAATGTTTGTGGTTGATTTGGGTGTGGTGTGTGTGGTCGAAAATAGCCAATAAATGTGATATATGTATTTATTTTGTTTCGCTGTATTAATGGGTTAACTGCGAATGCCACTGCGACCCATTACCGTGGGGTATTCGAGCGGTGTTTTCATTTATTTGGCTGTGTTCTTGTGCCGAACTCTCCTCACAGTTCCTTTGTTCTTAGCCCGAGACCTCCTTTGCAGGATGCTCTTTGGATTCGGGATTCAGGATTCAGGACTCTGAATTGTGGATGTGTCGCTGATGCTCCTTTCGACGCAAACTGCTCCTTCTTCTTTGCTCCTTTGGCAGTTCGCGACTTGCGACTGCTAATGATGCCTTTTCCAGCAATTTAATTGTTAAACAATGAAAACGCTTTTGATTACAAGAAAAACAACGGGGCTTTCCCCCGCTATCCATCTGTATTTTGGGTTGCGGGCTTCTTTGTTTTCCTTTCGGTTTTCCCATTCCATTCCAAAAAAAAGGGGGGAAGAGGGATATTGTCTTTGCCTCCCGCGGCAATTTTACTCCGCCGAAAGGACGCAGGATGGACCCACGGTCGACGGAAGGATGTTTATTAATTTTTACCTGAGGTTATCTATTTGTCGCGCTATGTTTTTCCTTCAGCATTTTCGTTGTTTTGGGGTTGAACTCCGGGTTGAACTGAAAGGGCGAAAAAAAATGAATAATAAAATTATAAAATGGGTGCGTTGCTTTTCGGCGTCGTTTTCGCTGCCCCGCAATTTTCATGCTCATTAAATAATTTCTACTCATGAAAGTTATTCCTTACCGAAACCCCCCCACCCCCTCCTCCACCAGCCAGAATTTTCATCCAGAATCAGAAGTATCATAGAAGCATAGTCCTCTGAATGGAGTCAACGGAACGGCTCAACAGAAAAGGTGGGCGTTAAAAAGTTTTTATTGAAAGTTGTAATTTAAATTTATTAGGTTTCACATTTTAATTAATGCGCACTTCCTCTTCTTCTTCTTCGTCCCAGCCTCGTTGCCGCGTTATGAGCGCGAAAGAGGAAGAAAAGAAATATGAAAAATATGAAATGAGCCTGTTTCACACGACAAATTGGACCTTTCTGCCTAAAATTATTAAAGACATACCGAAAAGAATATATATTATGACTGTTTTCAGTATCTTCTTCTCGGCTTTCAATCATCTTAACCAATATATAATTCGCCACTAAAAAAGCGCGAAGTAACAACAATCTCCCAGAAGGGCTTGTCAAAAAAATCTTTAAAAAAACATAAATTCGAAAATAATTTTAAAAAAAGTAAATCAAAATGATCTAGATAAAAATGCTAGAAATTGCCATAAAACTAAATTCTGAAATAGGTTACGTTTCCAAAACTAGATCCTTATATTACATTTTATCACCTTTTATATACCAAAAAATTTCATATTCTAAGAGTAAATAATGCTTTTATTTTTAAACCTTTAAAAATCGTTTCAAGCCTGGAATGAACACTAAAATATTTATACATATTTTATTTACATTTTATTTTCCACCAAAAAATGTATTATATAACCATAAAACCATAACACATAAAATCTTAAATTACATAATAACGACTGTGCACTTGTAAATCTAGACAAAATCAGATAAACTCGCCTGTTTAGCATTTATTAATACAAATTAAGATGTTATCGACTTAAATTGAATTGTTTTATGTACGGAGGGCGGGGGCGCGTCCCCAAACACAAAAAATGAGCCGCTTAATTTACTTGCAAGCAAAGAAAAAGGGCAGCAAAAAGCACAGACAGACGCCCATGTAAAAGGGGGGTTTGAGGGGATCCGGATCCAATTCCAATTCCCAATGCCAAACAAAGCAGGGCACACAAAACACAGAGCGGAGCGAATTATAATGCGAACACAAAAGTTCACAAATTAGCAAATTTAAGATTCTCTTGGTTGGGGGGCAAAAAAACAAGACCAAATAAAGCGCAAACGACGAAGGACTGGATTCTCCAGGAGTCCGTTCACAAATACAAATGTTTTCTCGTGTGGAACAGACATAAAAAAAAAAAACAGAAAACCAACCGAAACACCAGTGAGAATTGAGCTGCCGACGACTTCGTCTTTGTCCTTGTCATTTTGTCTGTCATTTTGTGGGGGGAAAATTCTGGGGGGTATACCAAGTGGCTCAAAAGGCAAGCGGAAAAATAAAAAGGGCATTCGAAAGCCGAGGGGGGGAAACAGAAAAACAGAAACAGAAAAAAAAGTGGGACAGGACAGCAGGCAGCCAGCAATAATAAACAATTGTGCGATGGAAATCCGCGATTGTAATCCGCAATTTTTACGGCTTTTGGATGGGTCCCAGATGCCGAAGGGGGCCTCGTGTTCTATGTTCTATATTCCGGATTCCGGATTCCGGATTCTGGGTTCCCCCGGATCCAAGTCATTTCCGTCAACACCATCTTTATTCATTTTTGAAAACAATCGCATCGCAATCTGTTAACAACGAGCGGCGGTAACAAAAGTAACAGCAAATAATACCGCAGAAAATAAGAGAAGAAGAGAAGAACACAGAGACGACCAGTTGACTGACTAAATGACTGCAAAGGACGAGGATTTGGGAGGTCCTGCTGCGAAAACAAAGCACCTGTGCAACAGAACAAAGCAACAAAAGGCCCGATGATCTGGCCAAGAAAATCTCCATTTCCCTTCCACTTCCGACCTCTATGAAAATGAACTCGATGCTAAAAGCCTCCGTCCATCGGGCGTGGAATAAAAAAGAAATATATATATATATATATATATATGCATGGGTGTGCAATTAACCCCTTTCGAAGGATTCGAGCGACATCCCAGAGACCAATGAGAAATCAGGGTTAGAAATTTCAAATAGCCCCTAAATTACGTATGTCCCCGAAAACCAGTTATTCATAAACGATTTTCCATCTTTGGCAATTTGATGGATATCAAGGTAATACTTCAAAACATCAAGTTTATCTATTTGAGATTATCGCATCCGATATTTATTTCAGTTTTAGAAATAACATAAAAATATTTAAAGTTTTGTGGTTTTTTATCAAATTTGTTAAACTTTTGTTTCTTGTTATTTTATTTTTATGAAATTAAGAAGATAATACTGAAACCTGCTACCAAACCATGATATTTTTGGATTTTTTATTTTTTTCTTAAATATTGACTTTTAGTCAATATTTTAATTTATTTGTTTCTGCTTTATATTTCTTATTATTAAGTATATTTTATAAAAACGATATGGATTAGTTTTAAATATAGGGCCATTCGAAGATATATGGTATGTTTCGTTTTGGAATCCCCTCAAGCTCATCAGCCACAATTATGTGATGTAATTACCTTTTTAATAAAACATAAAAAAGCGGAAATACGCAATGTATGTACATAAAATCAACACAAATATTCACACGCATCGGCCTAAAATGATACACTAAAATAAAGATAACATTTTCCACCTGCATACCTCCGGCAAATACGCATTTGTTAAGCTTATATATACACATTCGAGCCGACATCTCTGTGTATATCGTATATCCGAGCTGTTAACAGTCCGCAAAAAATGGGCTTTTGACACGAGAACATCCATTATAAGCGGTACTTAATTGTGTTGTTCCCCCCGTTTTGTTCTGCCAGTTTGTGGGGTACTAGGAAAAAAACGTATGGACCACTGGGGGCCACATACGTACACACATACGAAGCGTGTCCTGTCACACTCTCGCACAATGTCCTGTGGCCCCCGAACTCCCTTTCTCGGTCAGAGATAATGGCAACGACATTTCATTGAAAACATACAAAGGTCACGTGGAGTATGCTGCTGTTAGTCAGCCTTAGTAGGAAGTCAGTCTTTTATTTTGTAGGCAGAAACAAATTTGACAACAGATCAAATTGATATGTGCTGGCCAATTTTATATTTTTTAAAGATCAAGTTATTCATATCATTTTGATATGAATAAAGATTATGTTTATGTTTAAATTTGGTATTTCATATGATATGATAAAATATCAAGTTGATATGTTTAAATCATAAATTTGGCATTAATCATATCGGCTTATTATTGATATGAAATAAGGTAGAATTTATTCTATTTGATATCGAATTTTTGTCTGCGTATTGCTTTTTGTATAGATGGAAAAAATCAAACCAGTTAAAAGGTCTGAATATTGTATTAACAAATATTCTAAAAAAAATTATTTAAGAGTAAGGGAAACAAATAAAATATGTCCGCTTATTTTTAAATCCTAAATGGATTAAATATTAAAATACTAAATATAAGAAATATCTGTTTTTAAGAAAAATATAAGCCGAAGTAGTACAGTCGAAACCAACCGATCCAATTGAAGTGTTTTAAATCGGAATAAAGTAAAACTGATCTGAAGATCTTTCTTGTTCCATTCAGACGCTTGGCAGACTCAGATTCATTCAGGAGCAGAATAAAAATGGATGACAGACGACTGTACTAGAGGACTTTTAATTGATGGAGGATTCGTTTCCTGGCCATTTTCATTTTGTTCGGTCGGTCTGTTTACGACAGATGACGTCGAGTTGAGTGGCCAGGACAGAAGCCATGCGAATTTAACCCCCGCAAGGAGGATGGAATATCCCAGGGATATGGGATATGGGATATGGGATCACAACGAGATGGGAATCAGTTTGAATCAGAAAATGTTTCACATAAGTGCTCTTTGTACATAAGGACTCTTTGTGATCGTTGAATAGAGACGGAAAGAAACAAATCTCCCTGCGCATTATTTTCATCATCATCATTATAATCATCATCATCATCATCATCATCCCGGTCTCGCAGCATCCTCAACATTTATTTTTTAGCTCAAGCTAATGTTTATTTAAGCGGTGTGGGGTGCGTTTGCCAATGGCCGATTTCTATATTATTTCCTCTATATAGAATGATGACGATGGTTGTGACAGAGCGGCAGGATGACAGCTAGGGCGATGAGGATCCTCGAGAGATTATAAAACTTTTCTGCTCGTTCACCCTTGCTCTGATTTCGAGTGGCCCATGCTTTCATATTCTCGCAGCTCTTTAAACACAAAATGTCTCCCATGAAGGATGTTTCCTCATTCCTCCTCCTCTCCTCAACCACCCGATGTTCTGTTTTCTGTTGATTCAATTCACATAAGTCCCTGCATTCGTCGTACATATATTTAATTGCATTCCCTTCTTGAAAAAAGGGCTCGTCCTCGTTGGCAGGCAGAACGACATAACGCGATTAAAGGCGGTATATACCATATAGTAATGGAACTGAACGGAACTGAACATAACACCCCCTTTCTTTTCTTAGACAAGATTTTTGATTTATGCATTTATAAACACGCAACTAAATCGAATCGGAAAAAATCTTACTTTAAAACTCTTGTTAATAATGTTGAAAATTATTTAATTAACCTTTTTTTTATAGATTTATAGAAAACACAAAATAGGTAACTTCGAAAAAAATATATTTTTTGGGCTTCCATTTTTTTTTTTTAATTTATTTATTTTATTATTTTTATTTAATTATTTAAGAAACTATTTTTTTTAAGATGGGTAAAGCCATTAAATAAAGTTCTCTATTTTGAGTTTGAGTTCTCATTTTTATTTGCACCTTTAACCTTTTATGTACGACTGTATTTTTGAATTCATTGAGGCTACTCCCTCGAATCACAACTCGTTCCCAGTTTTTCAAAAGTTTTCTCTGCCAAAGGGATGGGATTGGAATTGGGATGGCAAGGAAAAGGCAGCCCTGAGTCAACTATGGATTAATTAAATACTCATATACGAAAATGTTTGGTCGCTTGGTGCGGAGATTGGGATTGGGACGCCATGAATGGTTCTGGTCCTGAAACGTGTGCTCCCTGGAACATAGAATGCCATTGTTTTTTATGGCTCAATGCACATAAGTCCATCGTCGTCCTGCACAATGGCCGACACACCCACCCAAACAACCAAACACGCAGAGTCCTATCCTGGAGCTCTAAAGTCCTGCAGTCCTCGAGTCCTGAAGTCCTGGAGTCCTGTATTCCATGCTCTTTCTAAGGACATATAGACACACTCACATACATTCAGCCCCCCACTCACTTGGCAAATGCACATGAATTCCAATTATGTGTATGATTTGCAGTGTTTGCTAATATTTGCATTCCCCTGTGTTTACCTTTAGATGCAATTTTGTCAGCTTCTTTCATGGGGCTTTTGAGTGGCGAGAGGAGCGGAGAAGTGGTTTGGGGGACCAACTTCCATTGGAATTGCTTTTAAAGTGCTTTTGAATTAAACTCATTTTAAGGTTTAGGGATGCAACAGGAATTGATTAAACATGTAGACGAATTATTAAACTATTTAGATAAAAACATACTTATTTTTATTTAAATGTAACCATTATTACTCAGAATTAGAAATTTATTAAATCCCCATTTAAAAATGTGCTCACGAAAAAGGATTTTGAGAAAAAAGAATCCTCAAAGATGTAAAAATTGTGTTTTTTGTGTCATATTTAAACGTATTTTACAGGCTAACGTATTCTTGGTTTTTGAGGTAGTCCAAATATTTAACAAACGCAAATACTTACATTTCGAAAACCAAACTGATAATAATTTTAGGATTTTTTCTAACGGAGTTATAAACGAAATTTATGCCATGAATACTTTCAAAAATTCATAATATTTATATTATAAACACAGTATATTCTTGAACCATTTAAACATCATGAAAAAGCGAGACAAAATGGAGCACACATTCTTGGACCATTGAAAAGGAAGTCTTGCTTTTTTCAAGACATATTTTTTTTTTTCGGGTCCCCCAACTTTCAGAATAATTTGATATGCGACCGCAAACTGGGGCGCATGACGGTGGTGTGGTCAATGTTAATTGCGGATCATCAGCTCCCCGAGATGGTGATGGTTTTTCGGGGTGATCTTAACTCTAATAACATCTTGGGTCGGTCCGAAGACAAAGACTAGTTATAGAACATCCCGTCTGGGGCTCGGCGTGACCTGCAATTAACCGCCTCAGTTGTAGAGCACAACTCTTCAAAAAATGACACGAGTCTTGGTCGAGTGTCGTCGTTCCATTTTAATGGAGCTTTAGCTTTCGGTTCGGGAATGCAGGCCCCTTAATTGTTCTGGTTCCTACTTATTAATAATGACAGTTCAGATGGGCCTGTGAATCTGTTGCCCTCTTGCTACAGATTTTAATTCAATTAACTCGCAGGCGAGAGCTTCATATGAGAAAAAATGATATTTCTCTTAAAATAATATATATAAAATATTATAACTTCTTATTTGCGAATTTATGTATTTTTGTTTAGATTTTTATGTCAATCCGTTTTAGGGAGAACTTTATAGAGGTGTGTAGAATATGTTTTTTATTTGGTTTTTATTTATAAAATTACGAGTTACTTTAAAGACATCTATTATATTTTATATTATGATCTATTCAGTCTATGTAGCAGTGATTTGACAACGATTTCCTCAGATTTTCCCATACATTTTGAGGCGGAACCTTTTGGATCGTAATTAATTGAGAACGACCATGAGGTGGGCAGAGGTTTCTCCGGTTGCTGGGCAATGCTTTTTACCTAATGCCAGGTGGCACTCATCTCCATCCTCTCCAGCATGCCGCCGCTACCCATTGATGTGAACCTTAATTATAACGCCATCGAGCTGCGTCATCATTTACAAAACGCCACCAACCACAAGCCCGAAAATCAGGGCAGCCATTATTATTATTCTGATTATTATTATTCTGATTATTGCCATGGACTGCCATGGGTTGCTGTTTAAGTACATACAAAGTGCGCCGGGGAAATTTCCATACCATACGCCATATAGACATGCTCTTATGTGCCGAAACCCGAGGGTTTGATTTCGCCAGTTTCAGTGCCCGGTTACTCTGGTATAGATATAAATATAAATATTTCGCCCCCGTCCTAGGCCAAAAAATTTGGTTCAAATCAAATTTGAAATGAAGGTTCAACCACCCGAAAGGGTTGAGATGCGTTTAAAAGCAAACTAGACAGTCATCGAATGATAAATAAGGGATTTACTATTAATTCATTATAATGGAGATTACTTCTTCACAAAAGTGAAAAATATAAACTTATCATAAAACACAGAAAAAACAAAACTGTGCTTAAAATTTTAGGAAGATAAATGGAGTGCCCAAATCACTAAAAGCAAAAATTCTCAATTTCCATCAAATATTCTCACTAAATATTTATCCACAAGGGAAGGCAAACAGTTCTAAATAAATATTCGAAGACTATTATTTATTTTTGTTTTTTGTTTGATTTATTTCATGTGCCATTGTAAAAGACCTTACATATTGTAAGTTACTGTCCATTGTGCTTGGCTTTGTAATCTTTGTGTTTTCCTAAATTAAGACAATTATAATTTTCATAAGTTCGGCGAAGAGCGCAAAACAATGGCCCAGATCCGAATGGACGTGGGATTAACGTGGAAAAGTTGAGATGCGGATGAGGATGCGTAACGCCGTGCATTCTATATGGGTGGTTAACACAACAAAGATCCGATACGAAAGCCGTAAACCGAAGATGGCAAAACCAAAGACGGGAAACCGAAAGTACAATGCTGACAGGGCTGACAATGGCACAGTGTTGCGAATGAATAATTAAAATAATAGGTCAAGCAGGTTGAACAAAGGCGGACAATGCCGATATCCTGGCTGATCCAGGCCCGTTCGGACGATCCTAGAGATCGTAGCGCCATGCGCTAGGACAGGTTGCTTATCCTAGGTTATCCCATGGGCATATATACGAGTATACCTATACCTAGGCCCCTATATTCCCCGTAGTGGTTTAACTGCCAAAGACAAAGGGCGGCGAACAAACGCAGCAGGCAAAACAATGCGGCAAAGCGTTAAATACGTTCGAGGAGCAGCCAAATGGCAGGGAAAAGCAGAGAGCAGAGAGCAGAAAGCAGAAAGGCAGGGAGAACAAAATGAGCAAAGGATACGGTAGCGGCAGGACAAAGGACACAAAGGGGCAAATACAACTAATTATCCTATTCACTTCATGTGTGTGTAATTACTCAGGACGCGGACATTGGACATTCGACATTCGACCGATGGACCGATGGACCGAAGGACCCTGATCTACACTTGTCAACCTGCAGCTACGATCTCTCTAATCCCGACCCCAGTCCCAGTCCTTTCACTCTGTTCCTGCCGCCGCTTGCTCCTGTCCTGCTGCCAAAAGGGACCAACAACCGAAAAGCCAATTACCAATTACCGATTTTATCTCCTGGCAACCTGTAAACGGTTTTTGCACAGCATGGACATCACTCCGATGACACTCGTCCTTCGTCCTTCAAACTGATGATCCGATGATCCAAGCGGCATATGGTGAACATCCATCAATCATATGCACTCCTCATCAAGCATCCATCGCATACACCCAGGTTCCTAGGTAACTAACCTGTAGTATTTATAAGAAATCAAAGACCTGTTCTCAAATTCCGAAGACAAAGTGTTGTGATCATTTGGTATGATTTTCATACCCGTTACTCTTAGCGTTAAAGGGTATATTGTATTCTTCGAAAAGTTGAGGTCAGCATTTCCGATCCTATAAAGTATATGATCAGGATCACTAGCCGAGTCGATCTACCCAATTCCGTCCGTTTATCCGTTTGTCCGTTCGCCTGTCCGTATGATGATATCTCGAAAACTACACAAACTAGAAAGATGGGACTAACCATACATATTCTAGGGCTTCCTACGCCCACAATCACCTTAAAGGACCTTAAAAAAAGTCTTACGCCCACATCTTTACGAATTTTGTAAATCTAATATTGTTGTGTTTATTAATACCTATCGAAATGTAGAAGATTTTTAAATCGGACCGTTCCTTAAAAAGTTATGAGCAAATAATGGAAAGGCAAGCAGTGCAGGCAGCTTAGCTTCCCTTTAGCTTAGTGAGGGGTATTTGATAGTCGAGGTGCTCGACTAGAGCGTTCTTTCTCTTGTTGTACTTGCATTCCTACTTGTACACCCGATTCAAAATCCAAATTCCAAATTCCAATCCCAATCCCAAGATGAATCGACGGTTTGTTCGCACCCCGTCGATAAGCAGTTAATTATATTTACTCCCATCCTGTTCCTAACCATCCAGATCCCAGGTCCATGGGCGTTGCACCTCGGCGGCTTTGCTTTGTTTCCTGCTGCTGCACATGCACATTATATTTCCAAGTACGCGTGTCTAGTTGCACTTTTCCCAAGTTTCGGCGCCAAGGAACATTAATCAATGACAGTCAATACATCCATCTAACCATCCATCCATCTCGTCGGCATTCATTGCAACATTACCGTAAAATTTTAGTTTTATACTCGTATTTGTGTTTATCCGTGCCCCTTTTTTATTCGGCGATCGCCGTAGATCGGCCAAAGGGAAACCGTATAAATCATAATTACATTTCCAAATTATTCATCGTCAATCAACATAATGAAATACGTTTTTTATTTCTTTTCCTTGAGTTCCAAATTTAAGTAATCTATTCCACGTGAGGCAGCACTTTTGATCAATCCCGTCTTATCCGAGAGATCCAGTTGCAAACCGAAAAGTGGGAAGTGTCGCAGCATGAGATTAATTACAAAATCAGATGTACATACATAGGTACACTTTTTGGGCATTTTTGCCCACTAATCAACGAGGATATGACCAAGCTATTTTCACGACTTTTCGTGCTTCTCTGTTTTTAGAGATCTTACATGAAAACCCGGTGGGTTTTGTATCATTTTAGAAAGATCAATATGTGCGTTTAATCATTACTTCTTTTTTTCTTATTACTGATTGTTTATTATCAGTAAAACAAAAATCGAAAAGATATCTCCAACTGATTAAAAGATATTGTAGAACAGATCACTAGATGTTGTGGTTTGTATTTAAAATGTTTCTTTGTATATTAACAATTTTTTTTAATTTTCTCTATCAATTGATATGTAGGCACATAATATCTAAACTATAAAACTTTAGTTTATTTTTGTTAATCAGACTTTTTTTTAAAAAATAATTTTCATTTTTAACAAATATAATACATTTTCTGTGTCCGAAAATATTGGTAAAAATTATCCAACATGCTTTAAAGATGTGTTGAAATTTGGTGCTTTATAAAAGCAATATTGATGTATTTTGAACTGGTTATAGAACAAATATGAGGACAGCTAGCTCGTTTTTACCCCATTTCCCATTTCTACGATGGCGGCATACATACATTGTAAAATAATTAGATTCGAACCCCTTTGGCCGGGACCGCTAAGTCAGGAGGGTAACGTAACGGCGGCGGTTCGGAGCGAATAATACGCAATTAAACTGAGGGGAGTGGCCAGTGTCCTCATCCCTTTTTTGCATTCACGAGTCAACGAAAAATTTCATTAACGAAATCAGAATCACTGTCGACGCACTCGCATTCGCATTCAAATTCGAATCGACATTCACATTCACATCCACATCCACTGCTGTATGCATACAATGATTTTTAAGAGCCATTTACATTTGAGTAATTCCATTGGGGTGTGTTATATAATACACAGATTTCGTTTCAGCCCCTTTCCTTCCAATTGTCGTCGAAAATATGTTTACATAGACTCGTCGAGTTTAAAGTGCCTATGTGGGCCATTCGGTTTCCAATCAAACACTCTTTCTCTACTTTGCCAATACAAGTTAACAGCATCTTTGGTTAATAACTCTGTATTTCGCTAAATTTCTGTTTGTTTACAAATTGTGTTAGGTATTGGAAATTTGCTGAAAGTCGAACAATTTGTAGGAGTTGAAACATCCTCCTTCAATTCCTTACTACAAAAATAATTCTAAAACTTCTGTTCTGAATGCTTTAAATACTCTCATGATTGTTGGAATCCAAATAGACAAAAATCCATTCTATCCTTACTTTAATACATATTTTATGAACAATTTTCTCAAAAAAATTAATATTAAATTGAATTTAATTTAAATTAATACAAATATTCTTACGGCCTGAAAGTAGGCAGTTTACAAAAACAAGTCGTATACCATCCGGTGGCGCCACCTATGATGCACCACATGGTGTAAATGGCTTTTTTTTTAATAGCGCCCTCTATGTTCTAGCTGTCCAACTAATGTTGGGCAAAATCTTCCTCATTAAAGCTGATGATACAAAGGGTTTACATTTTTCGAAAGCGAAAAAAACCAAAAAAGAAACATCACACACACACACACACGCAGGATACACAGGATGTGTCTAAAACAATCAAACGTACTAGGTTACTTCCGCTTAATTAATTTTAAACCCTAAATTCAGCTGTGCCAACAGAGTTTTCCGCTGCCCCACCCCCGAAATTTTCGAATTTCCAGCTTGAAAGCCCCTGGGCAGTGCACACATTTCCGTAACCCAGGGGAGAGGGGGGTTACGTATTCCCAGGACTCGAAATATAAATTGTTTAACTTAAAATTTGCGTGTATGTCACTGAGCTTGCCCCCCTCACTTCCCGAAATGCGCAAATTAAAATCTAATTAAATCAGTAGTCAGTGAAAACAGTCGCAAAATCAAAAGATAAGCCATCAGAGGCATTCCTCGGAGCCAGAAAACCAGCAAAACCAGTGCCAAAGACCAGTCTCTAATCGCAAATCGAAGAGGGGTCAAGGTTCAAACGTGAAGTTGGGGGTATGCGTTGGAGTGCGTGTGCACGGACATTCCTTTATGCAAATTAATTTCAATTGATTGCGCACGAAGCACATTTTTTATTTCGATATTCCCAGTGTCGCAAATATGTATGCATTATGCTTAGAGATAAACCGCACAATCGCTTTGATGTCGCTCATGTGAACAGTGCCTGGCATAACATTTTTGTTTCGCAATGGGTCACTCTTACCCCAAGAGGTCACAAAAATGGGTCCACTGATGGAGGCTAGTGCCTGGAATAATTAATGCCAGCATTTCGAGTGGGCAGTAGATTTATGCTGTACAGTTTAAGACCTTAACAAAAAGCAAGAGAGAACGCTATAGTCGGGTGGGTGTCCCGGCTATCAGATACCCGTTACTCAGCTAAAGGGAGTGCTAGGAAGATGGAGATATAAACTTTGATCGGGAGTAACTTTTTAACGAATGGTCCGATTTAAAAAATTTATTCTAAATTTCGATAGGTATTGATAAACACAATAAAACTGCATTTTTACTTTTCTGAATTTAAATTTTGTAAAATCGTTATAAGCGATTGTGGGCGTTAGAGGGGACGTGGCACCTTTTTGAAGCAAACTTGCGCTGCGTAGGATCTCCAAGAATCTTCATGCCAAATACAAATCCCCTTTTATAGTTTCCGAGATCTCAGCGTTCATACGGACGGACAGACAGATGGACAGACGGACAGATGGACATAGCTATATCGACTCAGCTAATGACCCTAACCAAGAATATATATACTTTATAGGGTCGGAAACGCTTCCTTCTCCCTGTAATGATTGCTTTTCTCATGCTTTTCTTGCAATTTTGGAAAATCCATTTTACAAAAGTAAAAAAAAAACAGAAATCACTGGGGTCACTTATAAAGGACTTTAAAAGTATGCAATGGAAGAAGGATTAGAATAAATGATTGCCTACTTTTAGACACCTTTGTAAATGATTTGAAAAGCGATAAGCGATTTAAGCTAAAGTGTGGGAAAATGATATCTACCACAGGTTAAAGATTTGACCGCATTTTGGCCACATATCTAAAGGCTAAAAAAGAACAAAAAAACTAAGCCTGTCTACAGGTTATCCTGGGTCTCTTTATTAGTCCACTTCCTCCACCTTTGCGTTAATCGTCCTCAATTGCCTCTAAAAGCAACTTACACACGCTTTTCACGCACAAAAGACGCCGAAAGCGTTCCCTCATTGGCAAAAAGCGAGCGAGACGAGACGAGAGCCCACAACAATATTTGTCTTTGACCCTATTATTTACTAAATTACCTTTTCCTTTCGGCGAGGGCTTATGAACCCGAAGATACCACCGGCACCCCTCTTCCCCCCGAAAAGTACCAGACATCATATGTATGTCGGTTATTCTCGGGGTGGCTGTGGATGCGGAGGAATACGCTCTAAGCAGCCAACTTATCGCCAAGGCACTCGATAAGGCGGTTGGAAGGTATAAGGCACTCTAGGCCAGCATCTGCAGGTGAAATTATTTATTTTGCTCGGGTTAATCCACTACAAAAACAACTGAACTGAACTCTGAACTCAACTCGACTCAACTGCTGAGCTCTCCACTAACGAAGGGGGGAAACTCTCCAATAAAGGGGGAAAAGGGGGATGGAAAAGCGTCGGAAAAGCGAGAAGCGAGGAAAGTGAGCAGCCCCGAGGAGCTGAAGCTGAAGCTGGAGCTAAACGTATGTGTACAAAGTGATTATAATTTCTTTAAGTGATTTCAACCTTACCTTGAGGTATTTTGGCTTAATTGAAAACATTCCGTTAAATGGCTTCGGCGACCGTGTTTGCGGTTGAATGCTCCACACTTTTGAGATCCAGTGTTCGGTTCGCAGTGATTATTAGCCTTATAGGGCAACTCATTGTGCAAATAAAATGAGTAGTAAAGTGCCATGGGTGTAGGTTACTGGGATGCGAGCATTTAAGGACATCCTATAAGCCCTTAAGACCTCTAATGGTTGAGTGGTGCAATTACAACCACAATTGTCGCTTTGCTGTTTGCTTCTCACCTCCACACGGTGGCATATTTCTGTGAAAAGCATTCGAAAATATTGCAAGAAAGGAGTTTTATTTGGTTAGTTAACTTTCCAAAAGCTTAAAGGAAATATATATATTAATTGTAGCACTTCAAGTCGAAACTATAGAACTATTGTTTCATAAGTAACAGACATTGATTATACTTTCGAAAGTATTAAATTTAAATTTAACCTACAATATATAAAATTTTAGAAATAAATACTACACAGCACAAACATTATATTATTTAGTATTAAATGAATACCATAATGGTATATCTAGTATATATAGTATCTATTATATCTAGTATCTATTATATCTAGTATCTAGTATATCTAGTATCTAGTATATCTAGTATCTAGTATATCTAGTATCTAGTATATCTATTATCTAGTATATCTATTATCTAGTATATCTAGTATCTAGTATCGATTTTATTTTATTTAAGAAATGCCATTAAAAAAGGAAAATAAACATACTTGAGATTTAGTTTACTTAGTATTTTTGCCTAATACATTTCTTTGTGTGTACGAGTAAAAGGCCATAAACGAATGGACATTCCATAGAAGTGACCCTAAGCGAACATTTTCCGCTAGACCATAATTCCTTGACAACGGTTTGCATTATTCACATAAAACTTTATAGCTTTTGTTCACCCGTTCCCCCGACCATCTTGTCTCGTCTCGTCCCGTTTCCATTTAGTCCTCCGTAGTCCTCGGTAGTCCTGTACCGTCCCGGCATTTGCATTTTAAACATTAATAGGTGCATAATTTAAAAAAAGCCAAAGCAAATGAGGCCGCTGTGGGCTAACAACGGGTTAATTAATAATTTCCAGCCTTAAAACGTAGCCTGTACTTATTCGGAGATCCATTCGACAAATAGCCGGGCTCTTTAAAGGGGTTTACGGCTACAACACCGTCTTTAAGTCGCCCTTTTTTTCCCCCTGGCTCATCCTTTTTTTATGCTTTAATTATTATTACGAGAATGTCCAATAGGGCGCGTTCTTCCTTTCCCCCGGGGGGATATCCAAACTTTGGAGTCGCCAGCGCATTTACTATCCATCCTTACTCCTAATGAAGCTTCGGTTACGAAATTCACATTCGAAGCCAAGGACTCCAAAGGAGTTGAGAGCTGAAGCTGAGTTGGTGCAAATATTGTCTGGATGGTTTTTGGTTGGACAAGTTTGCCGTTCCTTTGCCGTCAGGAGATTGTCGTTTTTAATCTCCAGCGCGTTTTCCAATGGGCTGGGGTTGCTCTGCTCCTTGGGTAAGGGTAGGTGTGTGTCTGGGGTGCCAAAATGATTGCGAAATTGAATTTTCAATTTTATTTTTCAAATAAAAAATTCAAAAGCCAAAAGCCAAAAGCAGCAGCCAGAGCGACAGGAAAACAGAAGCTGCAGAACCAAAAGCACTGGCCTGTATCCGCAAAAATATTTATTGCAAGTAAACTTTTATTACAATTTGTGTTTATTTGCTCAACCTCTTTTCAATTAGAAGTCGGAGGGAGTCGAGTTGAGTCGAGGGCATCGTAAAACAAATCAAACGAATGTTAGGTATATAAATGCAAGGAACAAGGAGCAAGGAGAGTGTGGCATCTGAAGTGTAGCATATAGAAGCCTTGGGGCCGAAGATCGAAGTGACTTTTTAACTTCTGTTTTTTGGGTACTCTAATAGCTTTCGGTCAGCAGACTGAACCTTGAGGGTATTTACATAAAATATACTCGCAAAATCGTATTGAATTATTACTACAACAGCTGTAAGTTCAAGGAAACATACGCCAGGTGAAGAATCTGCATTTCCGCACTTAAAATTATTATCCAATTTTTTCGGGATTACCTAAAAAATTAGCCATATTATTTAAGAAAAAAAATGGTTTGCTTTGCAATGGCAATTCTTCATTCCCACAAACAATTTTATTTAAAACAAGAGAGAACGCTATAGTCGGGTTGGTGTCCCGACTATCTAATACCCGTCACTCGGCTAAAGGGAGTGCGAGGGAGATATAAACTTTGATCAGCAATAACTTTTTAACGAATGGTCCGATTTAAAAAATTTCTTCTACATTTCGATAGGTATTGATAAACACAACAAAACTGCATTTTTACATTTCCGAAAAATTAAAATTTTTAAAATCCTCTATAAGCTATTGAGGGCGTTAGAGGGGGCGTGGCACCTTCTTGAAATAAACTTGCGCTGCGTAGGAACTCCAAGAATCTTCATGCAAAGTGCCAATCCTCTAGCTTTTATAGTTTCCGAGATCTCAGCGTTCATACGGACGGACAGACAGACGGACAGACGGACAGACGGACATGGCTATATTGACTCGGCTAGTGACCCTGACCAAGAATATATATACTTTATAGGGTCGGAAACGCTTCCTTCTCCCTGTTACATACTTTTGCACGAATACAATATACCCTTTTACTCTACGAGTAACGGGTATAAAAAGTTAATTTAAGAAGTCTTAATTGAAGCGAACTATAAAAACTCAAACAAATTTTTAGATATTGATAGGATGGTATCGTAAAATAATGCAATTTAACTTTCTTAGCTGTTTAAATAAAAACGTTGAGCATTAAGCAGATAATACAAAAAAAACGTCTGTAATCCCTTATTAAAAATTTGTACCTACCCCCTGGGTAAAAGCTCATTTTAAAAGCTTTCCCCAACTAATGGCAAACGGGGAAGAAGAAGAACAAGATAAGGGATCAGCTGATCGACAGGTTGGGATTTTATTTTTAAACAATCTGGATAAAAATACGCGTTCCTGCCCTTCTACGGTGTTTTTGTGGAGCTTTCTCTCACTCAACGTCCACAAAAAATCTTAGTAATGTCCTTAAAAAAAGAAGATATCGCTTGTGAATTGGCGCTTAAAAACCGGAAACCCAAAACAATATTAGATCTCAACCAATATTGTTTGAGCCTCATATTTCGACAAATTAAAAGAAACTGCGAAATGAACGAAGAATTAAAGGATAGATTCAACATGGTAAAGTACTTGGATCTCATCCATTTTGTAAGCAGTTCCGAGATCTTTAAAATGTATTCAATGCAGTGGGATCCTGAACTCCTAAAGAGACTTGCGATTGAGTTTGAGATTTTGGGTGATAACCGGCACATAACCATCAACTTGGAGCAGATATACGATTTACTGCAAAATGAAAGCAGAACGGAAAGGAAATTGTATTGGGATTTGTGTGTAGGTGCGATCAGGGAGAACAAAGTACTGAAATTATTCAAGTTGGCTTACAAACCAACTCGATACTATCCCGAACATTTGGAATGCTTCGAGGCCCTGATAAATGCCATTAGTCATAAGAAAAGTCTTCAAAGACTTGAGATTGCTGTTGACGGTGAGTTGCTCTGTGTATAATTCCACTTTAATGATCTAAAAACTCAAAGTTTCTCAGGATACAGCTTTCGAAGCTTGCCTCAAATCAACGATTTGAATATACTCATGGTAAATGCTAGAATGGATGTCGTAGACTTGGTACATTTGTGCCGATCGAATGGGAATTTACGTTTTCTTGGCTTTACCAGTACCGAATTATATGGAAAGTTCTCGGATATCGTACCGTTCTGCAATCAACTCACTTCTGTGGAATTAACGATGAAGACCGACATCGATGCAACCGAGTATGCCGCCCTGGCAAAGTTGCCTCACCTTTTGGATCTGAGACTTAATGGATACCATCGACGGGGAACTTTGGTTAAACTGTTTCGGGATCTTTCCGCGAGGCGTCTCATACAGTTAGTTATTCGAAACACTTTGCTCAGTAACGAAGAAACTCAACCGATGGCAAGCATAAACAGTTTAACAAGAATTCTGAGTGGATTTTGTGATGAACAGGCGATTGCTAATTTGGCCCGTCAAAGGAGCCCCCACCAATATGTCGCTATTTATGTTCAGCCAGAGCAATATCTTATAATGGATCAGTTTCTGGACCTAATAAAGAACTGTAGAAGACTGCATATTATGAAAGAGCATTGGAGATTGCTTATTAAGTTCGAAGAGAAATTGGCAAAACTGGAAGTGTCTCTTGAGAAATATAATGCTCTTGAAGAAAACTATTGGAAGGTTCTATCGCACATAACTCCACTTCTCGATCTTCTAGATGTCGTTCACTTGATCATATCCGGGAAATATATCGACGAGATGTGGAAGATTATGTGCCGTTGCTTGGCAACCAAAGGATCACAGTCTCTAAAAACATTAGAAATAACCCAATCTTATCGATTTACCTTGGAAGAAGCGAACGCTGTTGCTTCCATTCCATCTTTGACGACAGTTGTTTGTGACGATGACACATTGAGCAAAGTAAACTTAATGAGATTAAGGCGGAAACAACCCGCTTTCCCCCGCATAAACCCTTTGTTACCCCTGCAGAGGGTATAGTGATTTCAAAAAGTTGCAAGATATATATATCATAATATATTATGTTATATAATGCTACCTTTCGAAGTAATACCAAAAATGCAATCTTTGTTGATTTTCGTAATATTTCTAACTAGTATTATACATAAGAAAATATTTTCATTAAATTAAAAATAATATATTAAATTTAGCACATACAAGATACGATTTCTATACATTGAAATGTAAGACCTTAATCAAACATATAATACCGAAATGCCTTGTGTAAGTAGCTGCGGCCTTAGCAGACATGAGATGGCGAAATTGCATCGATGGGGCGGGGTTGTGAACTCAAATCAAGCGAGTCTGTCCCTTCCTTCCTGGTTTAATTAATGAGAGTGACTTGTACTAACTGTCCATTGCACACTGTTCCGCTTCACGAAAATCAATGTTATTTCGTCAAAAATACTGCTAAAGGAATATTTCTATGAAGAATCGGTTTTGATAAATAAATGTAATAAATGTAAATATATTTCAAAATATGTGTCTAAAAATATGGCTTAAAAATATATTGTTGCATACTTTTAGACACCTATTTTGAAATTTAAAAGTGATTTCAAAAACCTCCCTATAATTTCTTTAGTCTTGTAAAAGTTTATATTATGGAAAAATATAATAATAAACTGTGATATTTTTCAATGCCTGCCAGTTTCTTTTTATTCATTTGTAATTTGTAATCAAGAAAATAAAACACCACTAAATACCATTTATCAAGACAATAACTAGAGATTTGAACAGCTTTTCGTACTTCTGACCAGTGTGCATTGTGCAGAATCAGAATCAGACTTTTGACAAATCATTATGTGAGAACAGGGATCCATATTGCATATTCAGACAGACCCCGCTTTCACTTCCTTTCGGCACAGATTGTTTGCCAGCACTTAGCGACTGGATTTCAGTACTAACGACTTGCGACCAAGGACCAAAGACCATCCAGCCAAATGACAGAGTGTCCGCGACACGATGATAAGGCAAAGGCAAAGGCCGAGGCAAAGCAAACAGGACTATATTGTATTATATCCTGTATGTCCTGTTGGACTCAAACAGAAACAGAAACTGAAACAATGCAAATCACGCAAACCACTGCCATGTCGAACCAATAATTGAAAAGTCCTAACGCCAAATGGCCACGACAGTCATCAATCTTTTAGGTGTGTTCCATCCCATCCTGCTGCTCCTTCTGCTCCTTCGGCTCCTGCTTTCATATTTTCACATTTTCACCTTCCCTGTTGCGTGTTTCCTTCCACATCCCAACATCCCCGAATGGGACTGGATTTGGCACGGAATACGGCGTTGCACTTTGTACTCCCAGTGCTCTTCGAAGTTCGAACTTCCTTTTGCTTCCTGAGCAAAAGGACACTCCCAAACTTCTAAGGCGGGAAAGCCATGGGCATTATGTACATGTGTTTGAATCCAATAATAAGTTTTCTTGCTTTCAATAACAGAATGACAGATAGCCATTTTCTGTCCTTTCCAAAAAGAACGCTATAGAATTATGACATTTATGGGGGAATGAATTAAAATTAAGTGCTTAAGCTGACTTACTTTCTAATTATACCCGTTACTCGTAGGTTAAAGTTTTTTTAAGTGTACATGTGATGTTGTTTGTTTTTATTAATACCTATCGAACATTTTTCCTCTCGGACTTTTTATAATAAAGTTATAAGCAAAAGTAAAGCGCAAGCAAGCAGTGCAAGCAGTACCCAAAATTGTGAGTAAAAACTTTTAAATTAAGATTGTTGAACATCTTAAAAAAATAAATCAGAAAAGTATAAAATAGATTAAAATACTGTAGTTCATTCATTAATTATGAAACGGGTCTTAAAATCATATACAAAAGCTACTTTGCTGAAGAATGACCAAAAGGACAGTAATTTATAGTACCAGCAGAACTTTCTTCACACTATTACACTATTGTTGTTTTCTTATCTAGGAATCTATTATTGAATGTACCTCTAAATTCCAACTTAAGTGGGAAGAAAACCATCCCCCTTTGGCGAAAGTTGGTCGTTTCCGCACTTGGTGTCCTTTGAGTCCTCGGGCTGATAATGCCCAGAAGTTACGCGAGTTGAATACGTACATATTTTTTGTGCTGATTAAAAGGGTTGTAGTGTCTCCACTATTGATTTTGCTAACATCTGAACTTCTGGACCTCCAAACAAATACATATATATATAGTATAGTATTTTGGAAAAATTCCAGTGATTTACCGCGGCCTCTAATGAAAACGGGAAAGTTAAATCGTAGGTAAGGAAACAACGCGGTCATCCCAAAAGTAATATTTTGTTTATTTTTTTAATGTACGATTTTGTGGCTTTTAGCGGCTGTCAGGCCCAACTTTTTATAGTCTGTTCTCGGGGGGAGGAGGCGTTTTCTCCTCAAATGGTGGTTGTGAATGGGCAAAACTTGTTCTTTGATGCACATTTTTTTCTCAGTTCTCCGAGTTCTACAAAGGAACAGGAACAGCAGCTGCGTGGGGCTGGGGGCGGGAGGACTCTGAGTTCTAGATGGTGCGACGGACATTAAGTAGTAGAATGTTGTCTTTATAACACTGTGAACACAAACACAAAAGCGCCAGCGAAAAGGTCACAGCATGCCCCCCGGCAGAAGCGAAAACACCGAGAACAAGAACAACAAACGACAGCAAGTCAAGCCGACGACCACCGACGACTCACCCCAAGAAACAATTTTTCAATAAATTAGGTTTCTCAGCAGATTCCACGCCGTTTGGCCCCACACCTCCCGGAATTATATGGTACTATACCACCTCTGTCCGTTTCCATTTCCATCACTCAGAAAAAATTGGTATAGTAGAAATTATTTTCAGTATATTGAATTCAAAGATTCTTAATGCATAATTAAATTAAATAAAAAACTTAATATTAAATATAAAACATAATTAATTGCCAAATTAGTTATATTTACTTTATCATTAAAACGTAGTTAAAAACAAAGAATTTCATATAAAAAGCAAAGTTTAAAATGTTTGTACTATAATAGTTTAGTGATATTAAAAATTCATATAATCCGCAAAGAATGAAAAACATAGCGACAAATATTTAAATTAAATATGAAATCTTCTTGAATTAACTAGGTTTTTTTTATCAATGATCCATTTCCATCCCAAAGTCGCGGGTCCCGGTCCACTTTTCCTTTTCCACTTTTCCCAAAAGCCAAGTAAAGCAATTCACCCCATATTTGTTTTGGGCTTTTCTGTACGCAAACGAGGAGGAAAGTTACTTCCTCGTCCGTCCTGTCATCTTGTCATTACCCCCCGAAAAACAAAACAAAAAAAATGGAAAAAACCCCGGGGTCGAGAAATATGCTTTGCTACCGAAGTCTCGCTGATTTATGCCCTTTTTAATGTGGCCAAAGTAAATGTCATTTAATTACACCCGATTTAATGGAATTTTACGCATTATCGGTAAATTTCAAAACAAACTTCCTGTCCGCAGTTACTGCCTTCCGTCGTCCGTTAAGTAAAGTGAAACCTCTGAAACCCAGTCGACTTTTAAGGCGAAGAAGCTCCAGGGCAGGGCAGTAATTCGGATGAAAAGTTCAAGTTCGTTCGGTTCAGTTGGGCAAACAACTCAAAAGTAGACGGCAAACGCGCGACACACTTCAAAGGAATGCCCCGGAATTTTTGAAAAAGAAAATATTTGTGTGCCCATTGCAGTGTATTCAGATTTCAGATTTTATCTCCATCAACTTGTTTTGATTACCATTCAGCGTTCAGCGTTCAGCGTGGGCAATTGGATTTCCGTCGCCCAGAGTTCAGGGTGCCCTGGCCTCAAAAATTTCATTTCCCTTCCAAATCTTATCGAGATTGATCACAAAAAACACAATCAATCCGAAGAATCTATTATTTTTACCCTTGCATTTTCGATTTCATAAGGCAAGGATTTCAAATAAAAAATGGATATCTAATTTCTGATATTATAATAATTTAAAAAAATGTTATATATATTAAATTTAAAGTTAATTAAAAAACTTCTTATTGCTAACAATTTTTTGATAGGATTTTCATTTCTAATATTTTAAATAAAAATATTTGTAGCTTTTTAAATAAATATAACAAAAAAAATTCCTCTAAAATTAAAAAATAATGTTCTTGAAAAATACTTCTTAAAATTAATTTGTTTTGAAATTATTTAAAATTTGATTTGTTAACATTTCTTTCTACTTTACAAAAAATGTTATATAAAATAAATATTTAGCCAATTTCTTAACGGGTTTGGGCTTTTAATAATTAATAGTTGACCACACAGAACTGAGCAAATATACAGACCGGAAGAGCTTTTAGTCCAATTTCTGTGACAAATGATGGAAAATTGAATTCACCGGCCATCCTTACAATCACAAATGCCATCATCAAACAAGGAAACATTCTCTTTCCACAAAGCATATCCGCAAACCATTGCCCAGCATACCATTTTCATTTCCATTCCGAACTTTTGTTTTTGTTTTTCTTTTGAATTTTTCATTTCCAAGGCACAGGAGCGAGTTTTGTGGACATTAAAATGCCACAAAACGTTTTATAGTAATTTTTCATCTTTTCGACGGTCTGTCGTCTGTCCTCCCCAAACTCCAAACCGAAATACCTCAGATTCAGTTCTTCGCAGGATGGTGGAAGGAGTTATACAGATATTAGAGATGAGGAGGGTTCCACGGCGCCATAAAGCTGCCGACGTTTATGTTGATCTCGTGCAGCGAAAGCGAATACATTTTTATCTTTGTATGACAAGTTAATAATGTGTCAGTCCAGGCGCCGTCGTCCTTTAAGGATGGACACGGAGTTACGGCGGAGTTATGGAGCTTCAGAGTCACGGGGTTGCTATGCAGATTGCTCCGCCTTTCGCTTTCGTTTTCGCACCCGTATCTTCATCTTCACCCACGGCATCAAATAAATGCTGGCACGCCTGTTGTTTCTTTTCTTTTTCCTTCCTGTCTTTTTTTTACTTATTGAAATTTCAGTGCGTCCGGAAAGGCCTTAGGTTAAGTATTTCCGTCGAGTTTTAACGGATTTATTGTGATTTTTAGGTCACGTGTCTGTCTGTTGAGGAATTTGTTTAGCCTCCTTTGTTGATAATTGATTTTCATTTGATTCATTTCCTCCGAAGGACGAACGACAAAAGCTGGGGATGTAAATTCTGTAAGCCAAGGGAAAAAAATAGGATTTTAACAATATTTTAATATATTATTATATTATTATTGTTATGCCGCTCAGTGTTGAGTATTGATTGGAACCAACATTTATCGAGAAAGTAAGAAATTACAAAGGCGAAAATGTATATTTTACATTCATATCTCGAAAATTACGACACCCCAGGGAAATTGGTATTGGTCAGCAGTTAGCGACATCTACCCCAGTCCAATCCCAATCCCAAGTATAAATAATCCCCTTTTCAGTCAAGTATAAATCTTGCATCGGAATCACTGGCAAAAGGATGCTTAATATGCGGCCCACACACGCGAAAATGGAATAAATAGATTATGAGATATTGCAGGGCAGCCAAAAGCACCCGAAAGAAATGAAATAAAGGGTTTAAGGTTTTTATTTCTTAAATTACCGTTTATACAATTTTAGGTATTTTCGGTTGAAAGCCGAAAATCGACGACTGAATATTTATTTCCCATTTTTACAATTTTTTAGAAGAAATGATTAGAAATTTTATTTCGAGTTCAACGATTAATATTGGTGACATTTTTTGCAGAGTTTTTATTTGTTTATTTTTTTTAAAGATTTTTTGGCAATTTTACGAATTTATCAGGGTGATTTTTCGGCGTAACTTGGCTAAAAAATGATTTAAAGTTTAAAATTGACTGATTTGTTTAGCTGACAACCTAAGCTAACGATCTACATCACTTTTATGTAAATTACAAAAAATAAAAAAAAACTTAAATTTTTAAAAAATTGTCGAAAATTAAAGTTTTTAAGTTTAAGTGCCAATCGATTGGAAATTGAATTACGAGCTCAAAGAGGTATGGCATTCCATATTCGGACCATTATTTCCTTAGTTTCGGCCAAAAATCCGATATTTTTTGTAAAACATTAAGATTTTGGGTTTTTAATAAAAATAGCAATCTTTCTTGTTTTTTTTTGCTTTAAGTAACCAAAAATGGTCGAAGGTGCGTAGTTAGTTGAACAGCTAACATAACAAATAGATTCCAGTCACTATCTGGCTGATTTAGAATAACTATTTTTTTTTTTGCCAATTTTTGCATTTTTTATGATTTTTGGCGAAAAATGTTCAAAAATTAAAAGCTCCATGTTGAAATGCCAATCAATTGGGATTTTTAATATGAACTCAAAGAGTAAGACCTTTTATTATTGGGCATTTATTCTCCGGGATTATGTAAACTTTTCAAAGTCTAAACCGTAAACCTGTCGTGTCAAAACTCAAAGTGTCTTTTAAGCCGAATTCCCCGGCGAGTTTTAATCAAGGGAACATCTTTGATGTTATCTGCCGCCAACCGCCTTTGCCCTAATTCAATTGGCAAGCCGATTCTCCGTCGATTCCGGATATTCCGGCTATTCCGGGGAGGGCGACAAGTCATTTGTAAATTGGGTTGGGCTATAAAATTTCATTTTTACCGCTTCATTGCCGTAATAGAACTCGTTTATTGAATGCTGGAGCACCAGGGCGGCACTGGAAGGCCTAAATTAACGTAAATTTGCATTGGCCAGGGGGATATATATTTATGGAGATACATACAGATACTTTTCCGGGAGCCACAAGGCCAAAAACCAAAACTGTGACCCTTCTAAACGTTCTATAATTCGCTTATTAGGCGCTCGCTGCTGCTCACTTTTATGTTTTGCCACATTTTCTGGCACCCAAGGAGCATAAAATACGCACCCTCGATTCTCGATTCTCTGGGCGGGCACCCACTTCCGTAACCCTAACCCCAAGTTCAAGCTGAACCCAATGCCAATGCCAATCGCAGTGGCAATCCAAATCGGAGGGTGGCAGTGGAAGTGATGCCCCTGTGGTCATGACCCCGTACCCTCGGCGGTTCATATTTAGTCATAATTTATGTCGCTCTGGGTGTGGAGCCCTGGTCCTCTGGATTTCAGATCCGGGATGCTGCGATGCTGGGATGGTGGCTTCTGGATCTGCTTCCGGAGGCCAAAGGCACACCTTGATATGCTTGCAAATTTATTAAAATTTCACCGCCAGATACATTTTATTACGGGCATATCTGTCAAAAGACAGCAAGATGCAAGTGAGCAGCCGACAGATATGCGATAAGTCGACGAACTTACACTGGGGAGAAAAAAAGAAGAAATAGAGAAGAGTACTGTAGGCATATCTTGTAGGTATTACTCTTGCAGACTTTTGAATAAAATAATATTAGAAGCCTTTGAAAGGTTCTCAAAATTTCAAATATACTGTACTTTACTTAAAAACATTTGATTTAAAATTTTTTTCCTGCTATGAAACGATGATCGATCTTACGTTATGCGGTATCAATTTTCACTTGATATGCTCGAAATGTAAGCAGCAGGTCACTAGGAATTTCGATTGTGTCTTTCTCCCTCCCACTGATGTAACTTTAAGAGCTATCTCGCTCTATTTCGAATTTTCGAAATCGGTATTACCGATATGCCAAAAAATGTACCATGCGCATATCAATTTGACGGTGCCTTTTTTTTTGTGTAGGTTAAATTAAAGAAATAGTTGTTCTCGCACAGAAAAGTATTTTTTTAAAATGTATTATTACATATTTTATAGTAATTCTACCTTAAAAATATTTTTAATTTTGGAAATGGTCGACTATCTACACACGATTCCTCTCAGTGAAATTATGTGTGTGTCTGTTTCTGGTTACCGCTTACTGGTTGCCAGCATCGCATCAAGAGCAACAAAAGCAACAATAGCCCGCATATTACGGATTTCCTCTGGGATTCCGGGGGCATCGCATCGGCATTGGCATCGGGGGCCTCCTGTTCAGTTCTGTTCCTTTGATATTGTAATGCGCATAATAGGATTTTTATGACACCTTCTTCTTCTTTTCGGTGGGGCAGCCGTTGCCAATGGCAAATGGCAAATGGCACTGGCTGCGATTAAACGCCGTTCGCCATCCGTTTCCGCTCGCATTTCCCCTCGATTTCCGGCACAAAAAAGGACAAGGACGATTCCGCTTGTCACCAAAGTTGTGAATTTTATCGGCCGGATGTGTGTGTGTGCGGCATGTGGTTTCTAGATTTGCATCAGATCATGAATTTCACGCGATGCTAATGGGCACATTAGCATTGACTACGCGCCTTTATTGCCCCCTTGGAGTTGGCAAAGTGCATGTGCTAAATTTTTAATATGCAAATGTCGTACCCTCACTTTCACTTCAGCCATCAGCCATCCGGCATTTCATTTACACTTGTGCTGCATATTTTATTTCGTTATTGTTGTACGTACACGGTATTATTGCACACAAATGGCCAGTTACGCATTAAGGTGGATATAACTGGCTCCTCGGAACTCGGATCTCCTTTCCGTGGGGGATGTGAAATCCGGATGGGACTGCTGAGGACTGCTGACTGAGATCCGACCTTCAGACGACTAAAAAGACGTCTGGTTTCTGGGAGGAAGGCCGTAATGGGCCTTGGGAATTAATTTCGTAACGTTTTTTAAAGGTGTCGCCCCATGACACTGGATAATACTTGGTTTATGGTTTATTTCAATTCCTGAAATTGGAAACAAAAAAAAACCCTAAACTTTCCTGATTTAAAGAGGGTTTATCTTTGCTGATTTTGTAACTTACTTTTAAAAGTCAAAATGTGTGTCTAAAAGTATGCAGTAAATAAAGAATAGTCGTCGTCTTCCTGTATAAGTTCATATCACTTTTGGATTAAAAATATATTGTTGGGTACTCTTAGACATAATTTAAGGAAATTACTTATTAAATTGACTATTAATTTTTTAATATTTTTTTTATAGTCTTTTTATTTATTTTATTATTTATATTTTGATTGATTTTTGTTATTCATTTTTTGTATTACTTAACAAGCGCTCAGTGAGGACAGAAAGGAACGCCAATTAATTATAAATAGCTATTTGATGGGACTCGTGACATGGTGACAGACAGGAGACTTAATATTTCGCCATTCCAAACGATTCTCGGGGGGTCAGGGGGGCCGAAATATGAACCCAAACCCAAACTCCTTGACTTCTTGGGCCAAAAAATAAATCAGTGGCAGATTTCTTAATGATATTTTTGATGGCCCAACCGTCCAACCGTGAGGTCTGTAAATAAGTAAATATTTTTGCTGAACGCGGAGGGAATTACACCCAAAATGCGGTTAAAACAATTTAAAGAGGGTGAAATCAGTCCTCTGTAAATAATTTTATTTTACAATCGCCCAAACAAATTCTTCATTTTCGGGAGCCCAGCAAATTGTCGAGTGATAAATGGTCTTAACAGGATTCTATTTATTTTTCGCCGTGCTATGCGAAAGTTACTCTTCATTACATTTTTCCCATTTCCATTTCCATTTCTCCTGCTTGTTTTGTCAGCATCACTTTATTTTAGCATAAAAGTGTACATAATTTGACATTGACAATACACGGGGTGGTGTTTTTGTTTTTGTCCTGAAAGTCCTGTAAGTCCTTTAAAAGATGGGAATGGGGAATGGGCAATGGGGAATGGGGGGTTCAGAAGCGCAAATTGATTAATTGGTTTGTGAGCGTCTAATTAAATAAAGCGGTTCAACGCCCGCTACCAAATAGATCGGCATCGTTGTTTTGGACTTACGACCCACGTCACTCTGCCTGTAAAAAGCTATCCCGCATTTTTTGCTTCTTTTGTTTTTATTAATGTGACGGCTATTTGTTTCTAGTAAGCAATTACAAAGCAATTTTATAGCAATTACCTTCTTCTAACAGCTTGGGACACAAAAGCCGGCCTTTTAAAGCTCTTGTTGCTCCTGGTAGAAGGGCAACCGCACCCAAATCCCTCTCACTCTCTCTTTTTTGGGAAATTATTGCCCGGCCCCTTGAAATATGCAACTCACCCCGCATTTCCGCTTTCGTTCCCTCGATTCTCTCGGTAATGTAATTTCGGTTTGGCCTTATTTTCTTGGGACAGATGTGACCAGGGCATGTGCTGCGAAATATATCCTCTTTTTTCGGCGCTCTTTTTACACAGATTTACGCTGCTTTTTTCTTCGAATCGGTCATTATACAGGTGATGCTGTAATTAGATTTTTTGGGCCTCTAATTCTAGTTCAAAATCAAAACCTGGGTAAATAATTCAATTGTGTGACAGTGTCTACAATGGAAAATAAAATGTAGTAATTCTTTGACTTTTATTAAACTATATTAATTATTTCTGAATTTCGATTTTTAATTTTAGATTTTTATAACTACTTATATTCGCTGCACACTGAACCTCCCGAAAATAAGGGGAGAAGTTTATATTATTTTAGTACAGAAAGAGCGTACCGAAAATGAATTCTTTGTCTTTTATTAAACTATTTTAAAAAAAAAATATAAATATATATAACCAACTATGACCTTGAGTTCGCAAAAGTCCTCACAATAATTTTTTCCTAGAAGACTATTCTAAATTGACATTTAAATTCAACGAAAATCAAAAAATATACACAGCTTCTCAAAATGCCTTCTTCTTTTTCATTTATTTATTCACCACACAATTCATTCTGTATTGACAAGTCACAATAATATTTGCTATTGCCATAAATCGCGACAGTTCATTTAGTTTTAGTATGAAACAGATAATTGCACGTTGGTTTTTATGGCCCAACAATTAAACGTGGCTGTGACCCGTATGTTGGAGGGCAAATATTGGCGCTGAAATGCGCAAAAAGGTCACAGGAATGGCAAATAGCACATGGCACATGGCAAATGGCAATCCGGGCCACTTGTCTTGGCCAATTCCTCCGTCACTTTCCGCTTTCGAGGTATCTCCTCCTGGCCACTTGGCCACTTGTCAGTGGTCCTCATTTGTATGGACAGCGGCGGATGATTCCCCTAGGCAATGAAGTCGAAATCAGGCATTATTCATTAGTCGCCGCCAATCGATGGCTGGCGAATAATTTTGTGGACAAACAAACCAAACCATCGGGCAAATACATACATATGTAGCCCCACCAAACCGACCAAATCGAGGGAGTGAGCTGATTTTTGGGGGAAAAACATTTAAAGAGCTCTACGCCAGCTACATTTTGATCGAACTCATTCGATGCGGATTGCGGATGGGTTGTCCTGTCCATGGCCCCTCTGTCCTCTGTCCACTGTCCATTGTCCATTGCCTGCTTAATTGACACACACAGAGTTTTATCTGTGGGAAAACTAATTTCCTAGGCGTACTGTCTTGGGTGTGCTGTGTGTGTGGGGTGCGTTTTCTCCTCCTCCTCGGAAAAGTGCAGAGAAAAAAATTGTGAATGTTGATATTACTGAAAAAATAAACCAATTGGTACTACTATACTATAAAACACTGCCCCTTATTTTTGGGAGGATTGGTATAAAGCGAGTACGAGAGAATACGAAAAATCTAGAAACAAAAATCGAAATTCAGAAATTTATTTATAAAGTTATTCAAGTAGTAAATCGACTGCTTGCACTGCTTGCAATGCTTGCATTTCATTATTTGCTCATAACTCGTTAATGAATGGTCCGATTTTAAAATGCTCTTCAACATTTCGATGGGTATTAATAAACACAACAAAATGGCTTTTACCCTTTAGAAATTTTCGTTTGCAAAAGGTTTTTAGTGCTTTTTTGCAGTGCCTGTGCGCTGTGCCTGTGCCCGCTGATAAGCATTTCATGTCACATCCTTAAGGGCTTCCACTCACTCGCACCACTCGGCAGACATCGGAGTTCACATGGAGCACACAGGCTGAGGCGCATTCCCGAACTCTCGTACACCCTCCCCTTTGTCTTTACTGTCACCGTCAGTAGCGCTTAAGATTGCTTTCAACGCTTAATTGCTTTTTTTTGTGCTCGAGTTGTGCGAGTGCGAGTGCGAGTGTCCGGGTGAGTCCTTTTGATGTGCCAATGTGGAAGGCGGAAGGCGGGCTTTTGTCATGGACCTGGATGGACATGGACGTGTTTCATATACCATACACATATATAGTGCGTGGCCATCGTAGCATTTTCGCAGGAAGCGTTATTTCAATTTCCGCCTTTCCGCTCTTCCTTTTTCTTTTTTCCTCGTTCCTTTTTTTTCGGCAAACATCCCAGACACGCCATTATTGTTTGACGTGTCAGTGTTAATGAGTCATTGTCCATTAAGTTTGCTCATTTCAAACGGGCAATTAAATTCGACTTTATTGCACTTCACCAAAATCGAACGTCCCCAACGAAAAACCCGACAAAACCGAATCGAATCTGTCTAACGACTCGCCATTCTGGCGAAACGAAACGATATGGATGTGGATATGGATATGGATTAGACTAGAAACGAAATGGCCACACAATAAATCAGTTTGTTTATCTAAATTAATGCCGCTGCTTTTCGGTATGCAGGACTTGTCATGAAATGTCACATGTCACGAAACAACACAAAGATTTCTGTATAGTTTTTGGCCTCGGCACATAAATCAGAATATGAGCAACATAAATAATTAACAAACTTGACTCAAATGATAAATTTCGTGAGCCCTGAATATTTATGACAAACCAGAAGAGATACAAGATATATGGACGATGCGTACGAGTACGCATACTCGTATTGTTTATTCTGAATTCTGGAATGCCCATGGCACTTGGCACTTGGCACTTGACACTCGACTCGAGTGGCCAGGGGCTCCTTGTCCTGTCCTCTGTCCCTGTTCCCTTTCCTTTTTATACCCTGGCAGAGGGTATATTGATTTCAGCGGGTGATATGGGTGAAAAATGAATGGAATATTGGTATTCAAAAAGTATGCAACAAACTTCTAGATCCGCCGCCCCTGGATTTTAGTCAGAAGTTCTCTGATTATAACTTCGGTGTATTTTCACATATTACCTTCTACTCTTGGGATTATCATTTTGTACATTTTTTGGAGATTCGAATTAAATTTTTAAAAAATCGGAAAAATATGAAAGATTAATAAAGATTAATATTTCAGAACTTTGAATTAAATTTAACAAAAATCGGACGACTTTATTGCAATAATCTGCAAGGGTATATAAACTTCGGCTGGTCGAAACTATAGCTTCCTTTCCCTTTTTTTCTCTCTTTGCTCTAATCAAGGGCCAAGGGATGCGATCTGGCCCTTTTCGGTGATTTACGAGCTCCCCAATCATTCGGGACAAGAAGATATACATATAAGTACAACACACAACACACGACGAACGTACAAGTAACACAGTCTTGGCATCTCATAACTCGTCATTGCATTTGATTTTATTTCGGCGTTATTTATTTGAATTATTTATTTATCCTATTATTGGGACGTCGAACAAGTTTCGCTTCTCGCTTCCCGCTTCCCGCAGGGGTGGTAATCTCTGGTATCGCATTGTATCAGAGGGGTGTGGAGTTGCTCGGTTTTCTGGGGATAGGGATACCACGCCCCGCAAATTTAACATTACTGACCGTTCCGTTCCTTTCCGTTCCCTTCGCATGAATATTCGTAATATTCGCCCCAGCATATGTCCATTTGCGTGTCCTGGGTGTCCTGTGTGTCCTGTGGCCAGTGCCAATCAATAATGCCGACTGGATAAAGATTTATAGGTTTTGCATTTGCCCACCGCACGCACCACACGCCACTCCTTCCACAATTATGCCGCCCCACCCAAACAGCCAAACAGCCAAGCATCCAAACACCCAAACACCCAAAGGAACCCACACACTCTCACTTCTCAAAGGACTCAAAGGACGAATTTCTGCCATATTTCTGCCCAGACCAGATGGGACACACTGCTTTTGGGAGGCAGGCCCTTGCCAACTTGCCGACTGGTAATTACAAATAAGAATAAGTGAGCAGTTATTCATCCCGAAGATACGAGTACGAGGGCCAAACAAACGGCTTATCCCACCGCCGAATTTATCAAGTGAACGAACGGGATTATTAATGAGGTGGGCTGGGGAATGGTCAAAGGAGGTCAATCATAGGTGTTATAATGACTATTGCTAAATAAAACAAGATAGCAAGCTAGGATCGGCCATCCGAAGATTTATACCCTTGCAGATCATTCGTTATTACTCTTTGTTAAATTTCCAATCGATTGGCATTTAATTCGGAAAATTTCATTTTTTGGCCATTTTTCGCAAAAAATCATGATGTAACCCCTTATAAAAAATGTGAAAATTGACAAAAATTTTATTTTTTCTAAATCACACGAAAAGTGTCATGGATTTAATTATCAAGTTGTAAGCATGTAAAAGCAGTATGTATTTTTGGTGTAGGACCATTTTTGGCCAAGTTATAGCAAAAAAAGGAAAAGAAAAAATGCCTATTCTTGTCCAAAAATCGAAATCCCGTATTTAAAAAAAACAAAACAGTTTTTTCGCTGAAACAAAGGAAATATTTATACAAATACGGATTGTCATACCTTTCTGAGCTCGTTATTAAATTTCCAATCGATTGGCATTTAAACCTGGACATTTTATTTTTTGGCCATTTTTTGCAAAAAATCATGACCCTTTATAAAAAAAATGAAAATTTACGAAAATGTATTTTTTTTCATGGATTTAATCATTATTTTGTTATCTGTTCAAGACAGTATGCATTTTTGGTGTAAGACCATTTTTGGCCAAGTTACAGCAAAATAAATTTAGTTTTTTGACATAAACAATGGAAATATTGATCCAAATATGGATTGTCATACCTTTCTGAACTCGTTATTAAATTTCCAATCGATTGGAGTTTAAACCTGGACATTTTATTTTTTGGCCATTTTTTGCAAATCAATCACATTATAAAAAATGTGAAAATTGGCAAAAATTTTATTTTTTCTAAATCACACGAAAAGTGTCATAAATTTAATAATTAAGTTGTAAGCTGTTCAAAGCAGTATGTATTTTGGGTGTAGGACAATTTTTGGCCAAGTTATAGCAAATAAAGCAATATAAAAATTCCAATATTTGTCAAAAACCGAAATCCCGGATTTCGAAAAAGCAAAACAGTTTTTTTTTCCAAATATGGATTGTTATGCCTTTTTGAACTCGTTATTAACTTTCCAATCGATTGGCATTTAAACACAGTATTTAAAATGAACCTTTAATCTGTCTTATGCTGCCAAATACACCCCCTAAAAAAA
Source organism: Drosophila prostipennis (assembly GCA_037075205.1). NCBI lineage: Eukaryota > Metazoa > Arthropoda > Insecta > Diptera > Drosophilidae > Drosophila > Drosophila prostipennis. Next base: position 466,884 of record JBAMCJ010003794.1, on the reverse strand, counting down.
TAAGAACAAATCCTAAAGGACCTTTAAAGATTAGATTAGCTTCCTTCGGTTCGGTAGTATCCTCCTGTCTTTTGCCATTCAAAGCCACTCCATCAATTAAGGGCATCCAACTTCTGCTCTCCAGCGTTGACACTCTAATAGGGAGGCGGAATTTTTATAGGTTTCTTTATGTAGCTGGGTTGTTCGTACCTTGGTTGCCTAATTACGTGCCAGTCCACTTCTACTCAGGGCAGACAAATAAATTTTCGGTGATTTGTTGACATGTATGGGGATGCGGGATAAACATTACTTTCCTTTCCCCACAATAAGAAATAAGAAACTAGAGCGAATTTAACTATTCGGCGATTACAGCGAATGAATTGCTGCCTCCGTCGTACTTTATGTCCCATCAAAGTACGCCTACTCCATAAGGTGAGAGGTCCATAAGGTCAGGATGGGATGCCCGGTATACTCGGGATATCCTGAAGGCGGAAGTGCAAATGCTGGCGAGACCATATAGGCCATAAAGAAAAACTTCATTTACTCGCAGGGAAATAAATCTTTTAATGCACATCGGAGAGTCGTTATTCGGGCATTGTTTTCTCATTTGCCACAACACCTCCCCAAAAATCATGAGGCATATATGTCGTGCTTTCGGCCCATCTAGCTCCTCCCGCCCCCCCATTTACAAGACCAAAGGTACAGGACCAAGACCATCCAAACCCAAACCCAAACCCGACTTCCCTGTCAGAGCAAATGAACGTTGAATGGCTATTTCAATGATTCTAATTATGGAGCCGCCCGGCGCAAAAGTTGCTTAAGTATCGCGTGCATCATTGTTATTGTTTTTCTTGCCAAACCCGAGATCCACAAAAGCAGACCGAACTGCCCTGTTCTTTGGTTTTGATGATAGGGGGCAAAAAAATAGGTTTTGAAAGCCAGAAAGAACTGGTGGAACATTTAAAAGTAAATCAATAAGACAACAGAACCATTTATTGGAATTCAAAAATAGCTTAACATTTTAAAACAAAAACAAACTTTTTTTTTAATACACCAATTCTGTAGGTTGGTGAAAAAAAATTGGTTTGGAAACCCCGAAAAGAATCTTTTGGAATACTTACTTTTAAATCCAATGGAATATAATTCTTTTTAAATACAATTTTTTTTATTTTCGAATCATTTTTTGGTGTAGTATTGGTTAACCCAATTTTAATTTGGAATTCAATTAAAATTGGGTCAACCAATACTACACCTAATACTCAAACCAAAACTAAATTACTTGAGAGCCGGAAATTAATTGCATATTTTCTTTACTAAAAGTCCACTTAAAATAGATAAATATCGAACCATATTTTCAAGTCTTTAAAAACAAGTTGCCTCATTTCTTTACGATTGGTATATATTATCTTGACCCGTGCTGTGGGAATCCATCCTCGCCTGCAACATTTCATTCGATGGGTGGTGCGCGCTCATTAGGTGGCCACTGGCCACCCCTTCCCTTTCAATTCCATCGCAAGTCCTTCGCATCGTCATGCAAAATGTCCCACAAGGACGGCAATTGTCCTGGGTTCGTACGTATGTGTGGGGGTCTGTGGGTGTGTGGGTGTGTGCATGTGTGCGTGGCTGTGACCTGTGAAAATGTCCGTGTCAAGTTGTGAGTAATAACACGGAAATGCCGAAGAAAAGGACAACGAAAGCACAGCTCGTAAAATGGACAAACGCAGGGAGGACATCCGACATCCTTATAGCCATTATCATACAGTTGACATGGGAATACTCTACGCAAACCAATTTCTAAAAATATTTAAGATAAATTTGTGCAACCAAAGAAATGTTTGTCAAACTATTTTACAGTTTTAGTTTATTAGTTCCTATTTGTAATCTACACACAAAAAAAAAACTTGGTAAAATTAACTGTTATAATTGTCAAACAGTCCCCAACCACAAAAAGTTGTCAATTCTACTAAGAAAATAGTTACTTTCACAACAACAAATACACACAATTAGCAAAGAAAAACTTCATTTACTCGCAGGGAAATAAATCTTTTAATGCACATCGGAGAGTCGTTATTCGGGCATTGTTTTCTCATTTGCCACAACACCTCCCCAAAAATCATGAGGCATATATGTCGTGCTTTCGGCCCATCGAGCTCCTTTAGCAAAGACACAACCTATATTCTTGACAAAATTTACCATTTTTTGTGGTTGGGGACTGTTTGACAATTTTTAAAAAGATTTTATTAAAAAAGAATTTAATTAATTTGGAAAAATACTTTATCTTTTAAACATTTTTTGATAAAGTTTTATTAGGGATTCTCTTAAAAATAAAAATCCGCTATTAATATTTAGTTTTTCCATCTAAAATAATATTATTAAAAAAAATTGTAAATTACATTTTCAAAATATAACATTTTAGGAACCTTAAGAAGCCTTTAAACTATGAAAAACATTTTGTAAGAGGGAAATATTTATGTTGGTAAAATACAATAGAAGTATTTGATTTCGTTGACAAATCGCTGTGGTCCTTGCGATTATAAGTAGCATACATTTCGGCGTTGCTTGCCTCGCAACATTGGCAATTATATCTTTCGATTCTCCACGACAAATGCAGCTAAAAAAAAAGGACATTAATTAGCCGTACGTGTTCATGCATTACTGAAGTGTTTGTTGTGTCGCTGGTATTGGGGTTCCATAATAGCTCTTCTGTTCCTCTTGTGTCAAAATGAAAACGAAAATGAGAAAGAGAACAAAACCCAAATAAACATAAAGCTCCAGGATGAATGGCTTTTTTGACCTTCCATGGGAATATGTCTGTACACGGGAAGAAAATCGCATGGTAAAAATAAATATGTGCATATTTAATTCAACGCAATAAAAAATGTAACATTTAATAGAATGCATATTTAATTTACAAAATATTTGAATCAAGGTACAATTATATATAAGATGCAATATATATATATTGGAATTGATAAATGTAATATTTTCATATTGAAAATAAATAAAAATCGGAATGGATACAAAAAATCGGGAAAAATATTTAAATTGAATATGAAATCTTTGCATTTACTTCCCTTTTTTTATCAGTGTATGTAGGTACACCAGCCATATGCGATGGATGTATGCATGTTTGTACATAATTACCAATGCTTCTTGTTTCCTGCAGAGACAGCGAAAAAGTTAAATTGCAGAATCACAAATCGCTAACTTTAATATCCCCGAGTCCGAGTCCCCGAAACCGAAACCGAAACAAAAGTCAAAGTAATGGCGTTGCGTAATTAACGAGACTCTGGGGATCCCGAGCCGATGAACGTTACTTTGCTTTTGCCGGCTCTTCAATAAATCCATAAACGTAAATGAAACTTGGTCAAGAGTAACAGAACTTGTGAATGGTTTTTATTTGCTTGAAAAGTTTTAGAAATTTGGAAATTTACTAAAAAAATGTATATATACCTCTAAACTTATTTTGCTTTCCTTAAAAGAATATTTAGTCATAGAAAGAAACTAATTATATAATTTGATTTATTTTAATGTAAGAGTTCCAGGTCATTTAAGACTCGTTAGGAGGTGATTTTGCATGATTTTGAATTAAAATTGTGGAATGCCTTAAAAATAAATTGGTTGTGCCATTTTTGCTCTAATGTTAATTCTTTTGAATGAAAAAAAAATGTTCTTACGTTTAGAGAAATTATTTATAAAATTCTAAAAATGCTTATAGAATTTAAAAGTATTTATAAAATTTCCAAAGTATTTATAAACAGTCCTTCAAATTAAATAAATTAGCTTTCACTTAGCTCTGCTTTTAAAATGTAATATTATGATGGCATAAGGGTAATGAAATGTTCCAAACGCCGAACTCGGTGCTTAGCTCCATGGGGTGGCAGATACAAATGCTTTTGAGTAATGAATATTAAAAAAAAATGTCTTAGTTGCTAACAAATACTCGTCTACAAGGTCATCTTATAGGTGGTGGTATTATTATTCGCTAAGGGTCGCTGATTGGACTTCAGTTTCAGCTTCTTGTTCAGCTTGTAGGGAGCCGAGTTCCGATCCTCCGGGGGCGCACTGTCATAAGGGGTGCGCACGATCTCGGGCAGGTGGGCATAGTAGACGATCCGCTCGTTTCGGGAGGGAAATGTGGTCAGATCGGCTGGCTTCGAGGAGCCGCCGAACTTGCTGCCGCCGCTGCTGTAGGAATCCATGATGGTGGGCTGCTCGTCGATGTAGCCACGACGCATTTTCGGATAGTCCGGGTAGCGATCGGGATACATAACGTACGGATCCGGATACTGCGGAATCCGCGGACTGTAGCTATCGTACGGATCGAAGCGCTGCCGGTGCATGTACATGTCCTCAAAGTACTGCGGATAGTTGCGATGGTATTGCTCATCGTATCTTGAAAGGAAGAAACCATTTTGATAAATAACCACAGACATGTTATTTAAAAGTAATACTTAATTATGAGAGCAATTAATATTTTAAATTAGGGAAATGGTCATATAAGAAAATGTATATAATTAAATAGAAAAATTCCATTTCCCTACCTAATTAAATATATACTCAAAATGTATTCAATATCTATTTAATATCTATTCAATATGTATTCAATATCTATCCAATATCTAATTAAATATATAATTAAATCTATATTAAATTTGTATTCAAAATCTTGTATATATCTATTCAATATATATCCTATATCTATTTAAGACCTATTCAAAATCTTTTATGTATCTATTGAATATATAAGCAATATCTACATAAATATTTATTAAATATCTATTCAAAATCTTTTATATATCTATTCAATATATATCCTATATCTATTTAATACCTATTCAAAATCTTTTATATATCTATCGAATATATATGCAATATCTTATTAAATATCTATTCAATATCTATTCAAAATCTTTTATATATCTATTCAATATATGTATATCCTTTATCTATTTAATATCTATTCAAAATCTTTTATATATCTAATGAATTTATATGCAATATCTAATTAAATACCTATTTAATATCTGTACATAATTTATTCAATATAGATTCAATAAATTTTGTATATATTCCATATCCATTATATATCCCCGTATTCATTTCATGCATTCAACATTCTTATTTCCAGATCAATAGACTCACCTGTCGTATCGTCGGATGTAGGGATCGTAGGACCGCGAGGGATACATGGGTGCATTGGCCAGCAGTTTGCCGGAGTAGTCGCCGTACCAGGGCAGCGGTTTCTGGACAACCGGTCTGTTCAGGGAGGCCAAGTTGCCTTCGCCATGGATCTTCAAAGCGGAGGTGGCACTGAGATCGTTGTCCGCCGCAGCATAGGAATCGCCATTGGCCATTCGCCGGGCAGGAGGACCCAGGATATAGTCGTAGTCCTTGTAGTCCCTGTAGTCCTTGTAGCCCAGGGGAGGCCGCTGGAAACTCATGTGCTTGGGCTGCGTTGGGTCATTCAGCATTCCCGCCGACGACGATGATGTGTCCACCACCACACTGCTGTCCCTCGCCTCCAAATCCTCGAAACTACCACTGCTGGGATTTGCCCAAATGCAGGTGGCGGTTAGCAGGAGCAGCAGTGGCATCCACTCTTTATTCTCCGACATGATGGTGCAGCAGGAGTTCAGCCGATGCGATGCGATGCGATGCGTTCGGGCCACCAGATGGAAGTGCTCCACTAATCGCTGCAAAACTCTATTGAAAGGTTGGGCATTAAACGCTACAATGATTCGACATGGGCGACATGGTAAGTTGAACTTCAAAGCCGTTTGTTCTGGTCAAAAATGCTGCTTTGTTGGTCATTCTATTGGAGCACTGAACCGTAATAGCAGTGCGTTCCCCGATTTCACCGCTTGCACAGAGAAGAAAGGCCTAATAATGTAATCCCCCTCCCCAACTCTCCAGAACTTTTTCGAATACTAAATACTAGCACGTCACATCGACAAACCGATAAATCTGCCTGCTTTTAACCATGTAATTATATTTATTTATTTTGTCAACTACAGTAAAATTACCATGCGGTGCATATGTCTACAGAAAGTCACAAGAAAAAATGCAAGAGGTCGATATCGGATCAACGACAGCTAATCATCAGCATAACAAAAGTCTGCCATGTCTTCAGATACGCGAGACTATCCTTAAACCTTCGTCAGATGTAAGTGTTTATTTTAAAATTTTTCTTTACCGTTTAAAAATACTAATTACTATCTTTTTGCTTAGATTCCAAATATCGAGAAGGTACTTTTGGAGCAGTCGGGCATCGGCAAGGCTATTATGGACAAACAGGAAACCCAGGAGAGCAAGACGAATTACAATCGAGCTCCTTGCCTGATTTTCGAGTGGTTCCGCCCGATATTTAACTTCAACTGCCACATCTCAGCGATGAGCAAGGAGGAGCATCATTGCCTCAAGAGACCGAATACAGAAACGACCATCCTTAGATTAGAAACTAAATTACACGAAGATTTTTGTCACATTTGGTTGTCTATGTCAATTTTTAAATTTTTCGTTAATTGGACAAATGAATTAAAATTTGTAATTTCCGTTAATTTTCTATCGACTTAAGAAGATGTGCTGGCAAGAAGCTTAAGAAATTGATTGTAAAATATATCATGAATAAGCCAATTTAATTTCCAATTAATAAATCAGCTGTTTATGACGTTTTATGCTGAATTTTCCCTTTTTGTAGCATACTTTTGGGCTGGCTACAATGTTGCATACTTTTGGGCTGGGGATGGTTGGCAACGCGGGCTGTGGATAGTTGGCAACGCGGGCTCGATGTGGCTACAGTTTTAGAGTCATTGGTCAATGCTAGTCGATAATACAGTTTGAGAGTCATTGTTCAATGCTAAGCCGGTGCTACAGTTTGAGAGTCATTGCTCGACGCTAAGCCGACGATACAGTTTGAGAACCACTGTTGGTCAAGATAGCGTCACAGAATACCTCAATTTTTAGTTTTGATGAAAACCTTGGTCAAGATAGCGTCACAAACTACCTCAATTTTAAATTTTGCTGAAAAACCTGGGTCAAGATAGCGTCACATACTACATCAATTTTTTGACCAATTTTGTCCATCAAAATTAAGGTAGTATGTGACGCTATCTTGACCCAGGTTTTTCAGCAAAATTTAAAATTGAGGTAGTATGTGACGCTATCTTGACCAAGGTTTTCATCAAAACTAAAAATTGAGGTAGTATGTGACGCTATCTTGACCAACAGTGGCTCTCAAACTGTATCGTCGGCTTGGCGTCGAGCAATGACTCTCAAACTGTAGCACCGGCTTAGCATTGAGCAATGACTCTCAAACTGTATCATCAGCTTAGCATTGAACAATGACTCTAAAACTGTGACCGCTGTATTTTTACAGTTTTAAAGCAATTGTTCAAACTGCTTTTCCAAAAATTAAAAAAAACCCAACAAATCGACTTTTTTTTTCTTTTTTATACATTTTCGAATTTTATAAGTCTTAGGTCTATGTAAATAATAGGTTTATAAATTAGTTTGCATAACAAATTAATAGTATGAATCATTAAATAACTAAGGCCCGTTTTCATATCCTCATGGTAGGCTGAACTGAAGGTAGCTTTGTTAACCGAGAAAACCAAAAGCACGGAATTTCACGGTTTCCAAGCCGATTGTATCATAGCATGCCGATGATGGAAAAAAGGCCCTAGGGTTGTGTTAATGCTGGATAAACAGAGAGTTCGGAGGAAGAGCTCGTTGGCGAGCAGCTGTTCCCGAAACGATTGTTTAAAATTCCTTAGTTTTGGCAGCTTAGAGCGACAAATGAGGCCACTCCCCACGACCCTGTATCTGTATGCGAATCGGGTTTTGGGAAGCTGGTGGTTTTCTTTCTTTCGCTGACGACGATCTTTGTACCGTTCACGATGATCTGCTGATCTGATGAAGGCCGGGGAGAATTTACAGCTGGATATGCATACGCGTGGCCCTTAGAAAATGATTATGTTCTGCAGTTGTGAGAGCGTGGACCCAAAGTGGGTGCTTTCGGGCAGGTTCTTGATTTGCAGCAACCATCGCTGGCACTCGGCGCACTTCCGCTGGCGATCCTCGCGGGTCACGTCCACGCCCAGGCCATTGGCGGCCCAGGAGTCGAGGTTTTCCTGAATGGTTGGCAAGAAGTTCGACAGGATAATGCGCAGTGTATCACAGGCTCTGGTAAAGTGGCTAAATGGAAAAAGAAATCAATACAATTTAATGGATCTACCCAATCTATCTAATCTACTCACAACTTGTGTTGGCTTTGCAACAGTTCGTAAATCTCTGGCAGCACAAACATGCAGAAATCCAAGTTCCACGAGGACCTGAAATGGGTTTCAATAGCTTAGCTTTTGTTCTTACATTTGAATAACTCGTTACAATCTTACGGTTTCTCTAGTATGGCTCCCAGTAGGTCTATGAAAATAGATTTTCCACAGTTCTTGGCTTGCCTCAATGCGCCCAGCACATCGTGCGACCTGAGACAATTAAACGCAATGATTAAAGTGTAACGATTATAATCCTTCTATGAACCAATGCTTACCGCATGGAGTTCCTCAGCAAGTCGAGGCTGGACTGGCGATTGCTCAGCTCCTGCAGCACAGCCTCATGCGACCGCGAAAGCACATCGAAGTCGTGATCGTCCATCATGATGCGATTGTTCACTGGCTGCTGCATCTGCTTTTCCTGAGTGCTTTTGGCCTGGTGGTGCGAGGTGCGCATGTCCAGGGTGGTGCGCGAGCGCATCGGTGGCTTTGTGATGATCTCCACATTGATGTTCTTCGTCTGCTGACCACCACCGTTCTCCTTGCTGAACTGGCTCTGTGGCCGCTTGTTTTTGTTGACCACATTCGATGAGGAGGACTTCTTCAGGACCATATTGTCGTCCAGCTTGTGCAGCTCCATGGAGCTAACCGAGGAGACTTGCTGGCTGAGCTTGCTGCCACCAAAGATTCCCATGCCCGTCGAGCTCTGCTTGGAGCTGGCCATGCTGGTTGTGGTCCTCTTGTGCAGCCCACTGGTCGTGGTCTTCTTGATCGACTTGGACGAAGCATTGATGGTCGAGGTGGCGGCGGCGGCGGCGGCGGCGGGCACTTGCTTATAGCTACTGGTAATGTAGTTAAGGTTCTGATTGACCGGAAAGTCCTCGGCCATCTCGTAGTTGTCATAGTTGTTGAGTATCGGCGGATTGCTGTCGTTCAGATTGAACTCCAACTGCTGCAAGTCCCCTGCCGCCGCCGCCGCCTCCTCCGAGTAGATGCTGTAGATGCTGTTGTCCGGCTTGTGCAGCGAACTGGGTGGCTCGTTCATGGACATCAGGCGCGTATCGATGGCGGCGTAGCTGCTGGCATAGCTGGCCATATTGTCGGGCACCCTGGAGAACCTTCCCACCGCTGTGCCGGGCAAATGAACCGGCGGCAACGAGGACATCGGCGATGTTTCCGCCGAAGACTCCAGCACAGCCTCGTTGACCACCTCCAGACTGTAGTTGGGCGACGACAGTCCACTCTTGCTGCCCTCGTGCTCGTGCTCCTCCTGCACTTGGGCCGGCTTGGAGCCGCCGGCCAGCGAGAGCCTGAACTTCTGGTTGCCGCGCGTGAAACTCTTTCGGTTCGTCGAGTTGTGCTTGAAGTTGGGCAGAGAGTTGGCCGGCTGGTAGAACGGTATCACGCGGTCCAGACTGATGGTGTTGATCGCCACGGTGTCGACCTCGTGGCAGCCACAGATCTGAAATGATAGATTTCGAGTTTAAGCATGTTCTTCTTACTGTAACCTTTGTTGACTTTCACTTACCAACTTATTGTTGACCACTTTCATGTCCGCCAACGAGGACCAGGTGCTTTTTATGTGATCTAGCTCACGATCCGGCTCCCAACCAATGACCGAAATGCCCGAAGAACTGCCGACAAAGAGACACTCGCCATTCTCACTGAAATATAGTTAATGTAAATGTAAATTAATTAGCATATAAGATATTATTAAGAAATTATAACGATAATATTATAATATCAAGATACTATCAAGATATTGTTAAGATATTATTAAGATATAATCAATATATTATTAAGATATTATCAAGATATCATAAAGACATTATTAAGATATAATCAAGATATTGTTAAGATAATATTAATGTAAATGTAAATTAATTAACATTTAAGATATTATTAAGAAATTATTACGATAATATTAAGATATTATCAAGATATCATAAAGATATTATTAAGATATAATCAAGATATTGTTAAGATATTATTAAGATATTATCAAGATATTATTAAGATATAATAAGATATTATAATCAAGATATTATTAAGATATAATCAAGATATTATTAAGATATAATCCAGATATTGTTAAGATATTATTAAGATATAATCAAGATATAATCAAGATATTGTTAAGATACTATCAAGACATGGTTAAGATATTATTAAGATATTATCAAGATATTATCAAGATATTATCAAGATATCATAAAGATATTATTAAGATATTAATAGACATTTACCTGAAGGTTATACACTTAATGGCCTGGCCATAGAAGTGAGTGGTCTGCGAGACGAGCTGCTGGTGCTCCAGATCGTAGATGGAAACGGTGCCATCGATTCGGCCGGCGGCCAGCAGGAACTCGAAGGGATGGAATTGAACGCATGTGATGGCCGTGACCGGCGGATCTGCTATAAACTCCATTATCTGCTTGCTCTTCCGTATGTCCCAGATGAGAATGGAGCCCTCCAAGCCAGCGGAGGCGATCCAAAGTCCATCGGGCGAGAATTTCACAGAGTTCACGTGCGACATGTGACCGCGACACACCTTGATGCAATTGTTCTCGTTTTGCACATCCCAAAGTCTGAAATGAAAACATGATATGAATATGACTATGTTATCCAAAAAAGTTTAGGGGAATTATTTTTATTTCACGAAATCTCGATCTGGGTTTTCTCGTAGAACTGGGAACTTTTCTTACTGTTTTATTGCTGTAACTTGGCCAAAAATTGTCGCACATCAAAGATAGATACTGTTTTGAACAGCTTGCAATCTAATTAAATGGTCCCAGTCACTTTCCGTCTGATTTAGAAAAAATAAATTCTGCGCCAATTTTCACATTTTTGGTAAAAAATTTATTTTTTGCGAAAAATGGCAAAATTTAAAATTAAATGGTTTAAATGCCAATCGATTGGGAATTTAATAACGAGTTCAACAAGGTAGGACACTGCATATTTGGAGCATTATTCCCATTTTTATGACCAAAATACTATTTTTTGGGTGGAAAATCAGGGTTCTGATTTTTGGTAAAAATTTAACATTTTTCTTAATCGATTTTTTGCTGTAATTTAAACAAAAATGGTCCCAAATCAAAAGTGCGTACTGTTTTGAGCAGCTAACGACCTAATAGTTAATATCAGTGCACTTTTCGTCTGATTTTAAAAAAATAAAATTTCAACCCAATTTTCACATTTTTGATAAGGGGTTACATCATGATTTTTTGCGAAAATTGGAAAAATTTTAAAATTTCTAGGTTTAAATGCCAATCGATTGGGAATTTAATAACGAATTCAACAAGGTAGGACACTCCATATTCGGATCATTATTTATATTTTTATGACCAAAATACTAATAGTTTTTGGGTGAAAAATCAGGATCTTGATTTATGGTACAAATTTGACATTTTTTATATTCGATTTTTTGCTGTAACTTGGACAAAAATGGTCCCAAATTAAAAATGCGAACTGCTTTGAGCAGCTAACAACCTAATAATTAATATCAGTGCACTTTTCGTCCGATTTAAAAAAAAAAATTTTGGACCCAATTTTCACATTTTTGGTAAGGGGTACCATCATGATTTTTTGCGAAAAATGGCAAAAATTAAAAATTTCCCATTTTAAATGCCAATCGATTGGGAATTTAATATCGAGTTCAACAAGGTAGGACACACCATAATTGGATCATTATTTTCATTTTTATGACTAAAATACTACTTTTTTTTTGCTGGAAAATTGGGATATTGATTTTTGGTGAAAATATGAAATTTTTCTTCATTGATTTTCAGCTGTAACTTGGACAAAAATGATCCCAAATCAAAAATGCGTACCGTTTTGAGCAGCTAACAACCTAATAATTAATATCAGTGCACTTTTCGTCCGATTTAAAAAAAAAAATTTTGGACCCAATTTTCACATTTTTGGTAAGGGGTTACATCATGATTTTTTTGCGAAAAATTGCAAAATTTAAAAATTTACAGGTTTAAATGCCAATCGATTGGGAATTTAATAACGAGTTCAACAAGGTAGGACACTCCATATTCGGAGCATTATTTCTATTGTTACGGCCAAAAAACGGATATTTTGGGGTGAAAAATAGGGACTATAATTAAACCAAAATAAACGGTTTTAATCTGGTTTTTCAGTCGTAATTTGGACAAATCAAAGTCCACAGCTAAAACACCGACTTTTTCGAAGAGCTAATAACTTAAACTAACAATCCCCATCACTTTCTAAAAAATTTAATTTTTTTGCGAATTTTTGCATTTGTTATTTCTTGCCAATCGATTGGGAATTTAATTACGAGCTCAACGAGGTATGGCATTTTATATTTGAACTCTAATTTCTTTTGTTTCGCTTTTGCTTTTGTTGGAAAATTAGGATAGTGTAAATATTTTGTAATGTCATCTTCAGATCTTCACTTCCTCGCTACTTTAGTGTACTTTTAAGATTCCCACATGTTTATGTTACAAATAAATAATATATAGAAATAAATCAAATTTTAGTTAATATATTTGAAAATTTCCACCAAACCGAATGGGTTTGAGTCCCTGCCAGCCCTTAGCAGAGTTCCGAGCCACGGTTTGTGTCTGCGATGCACATGGTATTATGGCATTTTAAAGACCTGATTCGAAACTAATATAGGGAGTATATTTTAGTAAATTTTAACGAACCAACCTGATTGAACAACGATTGTACGAACTTATCTGTGTTTGTATTTGGGCAGGCGAATGGTAATGCACTTTGTACCTGTGCTACTCGGTTAATCAGTGCATTCGGGCATATACACCAGCGTTTAATCGTCGAGAATCGTAAGTGGAGTTTGTGCGAATGTAAATGCCATATGGGATGTTTGTTTTCAGTACTTGGGCAGCCCCACCTCGCGAGTATCTGGCCATTTATCTTGTATCTCTGAATCGGAACCTCACTTCTTCTTGTTTTTGAACCATGAACCGTTGGACTTGGACCATCTATATCGCCAGGGGACCGTTCTTCAACCCAGGAACCCAGAGTTCCACACACACACATGTGTATATTCCAAGGCGATAGCCGCCTTATCGCTGGTCGCTTAAGATTAAGCCTCTTGTCGATTAATAACCCAGCTAACCCAACGAGCTAACCAGTTGTATTTCATTTCATTCCATTCGTTTTCTTGCAGCCGACAACGGTGCAGCGGTACCAGAAACCAGATCTCTGACTTATCCATAGCCATTCCCATATAAACATGTCCTCATCCGATGGAAAACTTCGCTACGACGGCCGTGTGGCGGTGGTGACGGGCGCCGGCGCCGGTTTGGGCCGCGAGTACGCCCTCCTGTTCGCCGAACGCGGCGCCAAGGTGGTGGTCAACGATCTGGGCGGCACCCATTCCGGCGAGGGAGCCTCCCAGCGGGCCGCCGACATTGTGGTGGAGGAGATCCGCAAGGCTGGAGGCGAGGCGGTGGCCGACTACAACTCGGTGATCGATGGGGCAAAGGTCATCGAGACGGCAGTGAAGGCCTTCGGACGCGTGGACATCCTGGTCAACAATGCCGGGATCCTTCGCGATCGGAGTCTGGTGAAGACCAGCGAACAGGACTGGAACCTGGTCAACGATGTCCATCTGAAGGGCAGCTTCAAGTGCACCCAGGCCGCCTTTCCCTATATGAAGAAGCAGAACTATGGCCGCATCATCATGACCTCATCGAACTCGGGCATCTATGGCAACTTTGGCCAGGCCAATTACTCGGCCGCCAAGATGGGCCTGGTGGGTCTGGCCAACACGGTGGCCATCGAGGGGGCCCGCAACAATGTCCTGTGCAATGTGATCGTGCCCACGGCCGCCAGTCGGATGACCGATGGCATCCTGCCCGACTTCCTCTTCAACGAGCTGAAGCCCAAGCTGATTGCCCCCGTGGTGGCCTACCTGTGCCACGAGTCCTGCGAGGATAATGGTGAGTGATCCTGGGCTGGGAGTGCTAGCATATATAGCAGGGATACTCGTGTCAACTCACAAAGAATTCTTCTTTTTGATTCATTGATCCATTGACCTTTTTCATCCATTCATCTTTTTGATCCATTGATCTTTTTGATCCATTGATCTTTTTCATCTATTCATCTTTTTGATCCATTCATCTTTTTGATCCATAGATCTTTTAGATCCATTCATCTTCTTGATCCATTGATCTTTTAGATCCATTAATTGATCTTTTTGTTTCTAACATAGCCATAAGGCAGTTTTAAGTACTCTGCTACATAGAGACCATACAAAATTATGCAATTGTTGCCCTTCTGCAAGACATAGTAAATCTAAAGACCTAATCTGCATATATACATATAGAAAAAATAGATAAGGGTAACTTTTATATACCAATAAACGGCTTATCAGGATTCCCATTTATAGAAGAGAGATTACCACCGAGAAATCCACCATTAATCGCCTTCTTCCTCTTCGATTTCATCCAACCACAGGCAGCTACATCGAGAGTGCCGCCGGCTGGGCCACCAAGGTGCACACTGTGCGGGGCAAGGGTTCCGTGCTGCGACCCTCGCTCGATGACCCCGTGACCGTGGAGTATGTGAGGGATGTGTGGTCCAAGGTGACCGACATGTCGCAGGCCAAGCACCTGAATGCCATCGCCGAGGCCTCCGGCACGCTGATGGAAGTGCTCGAGAAGCTCAAGGAGGGAGGCGGAGGTGGGGACGCCGTGGAGGACACATTCGAGTTCAACAGCCGCGAGCTCATCACCTACGCCTTGGGCATTGGGGCGTCCGTGAAGAACGAGAATGATATGCGATTCCTGTACGAAAACGATGCCGATTTCTCGCCGATTCCCTCGTTCTTCGTTCTGCCCGGCCTCCTGCTGGCCATGTCCACCGACAAGCTGATCAGCAAGGCCCTGCCCAACACCCAGGTCGACTTCTCCAACATCTTGCACGGCGAGCAGTACCTGGAGATCGTCGACGACCTGCCCACCAGCGGCACCCTGCTGACCAGCGGCCAGGTGTTCGATGTCATGGACAAGGGCTCGGGCGCCGTGGTGGTCACCAATACGGAATCCTTCGACGAGAGCGGACGCCTGTTGGTGCGCAACCAGAGCAGCACATTCGTCGTTGGCGCCGGCAAATTCGGCGGCAAGAAGGAACCGATTGCCGGAGTTGTGCCGCTGCAGGCGGCACCCAATCGCCAGCCGGACGCCTCGGTTCAGTATGCGACCAGCGAGGATCAGGCGGCACTTTACCGCCTCTCCGGCGACCGCAATCCCCTGCACATCGATCCCCAGATGGCCCTGCTGGCCGGCTTCAAGCAGCCCATCCTCCACGGTCTCTGCACGCTGGGCTACTCGGTGCGCGCCGTGCTGGCCCAGTATGCCGGCAACGATGCGGCTCTGTTCAAGGCCGTGAAGGTGCGCTTCTCCGGACCCGTGATTCCCGGCCAGAGCCTGCGCATCGACATGTGGAAGCAGGGCAGTCGCATCAACTTCCGCACCGTGGTCGTGGAGACCGGCAAGGAGGTCATTTCCGGGGCCTACGTGGACCTCAAGAGCACTCCGGCCAAGCTGTAAGCTGTGGGCTGATCACTCTGACGACGGATCGTATTTGTCCTGAGATATTTACTATGTACATACACTCAGCGTCATATCTCTGCGTACAGGGCAAATAATTTTTAATTTGTCACTTTGACAGGAAAAATCTTGGGCTAGATGTGATATAATAAATTATGCTTTTTTTTACGGATAGTCCCAGCAATTACCTTTATATTCTATATTTTAGGAAATTTTTATCTTCTTTGGTACCCTTATAATTCGTATTTCCCCGAAACCCTTTAAAATAACATGCTTTCAAAAGTTTGCGTACAGCTGATGATAGTTGCGTTTATTGACAATTTTATCACAATTTAATAAGAGGTTGGATAACCTTTCCGCTTTAAAACTTCGGCGAGACGCTTTGGCATAGAATTGACCAACTTCTCAGTCTCAGCTTCGGCTATTTGGTCCCATTCCTGCTGCAATATGGTTTTTAGCATTGCCTTCGACGTAATTGAGTGCTGCCTTATCCTCCGTTCCAATAAATCCCACAGGTGCTCGATAGGGTTCAAGTCTGGAGACTGTGGCGGTGTTTTGAGCTGATTTCTTACGTTATACAGCAACCAGAGCTTGACATTCTGAGCTGTATGCTTGGGATCATTATCTTGTTGAAAGATAAAATCGTCCTGTAGCCCCAGCTTGGTTGCGCTTTGGATCAAATTATCCTTTAACAGTTGGATATATATCTTATGGTCCATAATACCATCAATGAAGTGCAGATTTCCAACACCGTTAGCTGCCATACATCCCCATATCATTATTCCACCTCCTCCGTGTTTAACAGTTGGAAGTAAATTCTGCTTTTCGAGGGCTTCCCCGCTCTTGCGCCAGATCAATTTTTTTCCTTTTATTCCAAATATGCAAAACTTGCTTTCATCTGAAAAAATGACTGACTTCCAGAACTCTGGAGGCTTGGAAATGTGGTCCTTTGCAAATTGAATTCGTTTCTCTCGATTTGTTTTTGAAATATAGGGCTTCTTTCTGGCCACGCAGCTCATGTATCCGGATTTTTTTATAATCCTTCGGATAGTCGAGTACGAAACGGTTTTAGAAAACTGACTTTCCACCTCTTGCTGCACTTCTCGGGAAGTCAATTTCGGATTGTTTTGAACTAGAAATATAACTTTCCTTTTTTCTCTTTTCGTTAATCGACATGGGCGGCCTTCTCGGAGTTTGGGAAGTATAGAACCGGTCGAAATATAATTATTTATGACTCTCTGCACTGAGGAGTGTGAGCGACCTAAGATTCCGCCAATTACTCTTAAGCTTTTCCCTTCCAAATGCAATTTTAAGATGATTTTCCTTTCGGAGTCTTGTATTTGCTTTCCTTTGCCGTCCATGATTAAAAATGCATTGACAAATCGTTTGACAAGTGCATCTTTGCCTGCTTTGATAATGCGATTTAAATCGGACCACTAACTTACCAATAAATGCAACTATCATCAGCTGTACGCAAACTTTTGAAAGCATGTTATTTTAAAGGGTTTCGGGGAAATACGAATTATAAGGGTACCAAAGAAGATAAAAATTTCCTAAAATATAGAATATAAAGGTAATTGCTGGGACTATCCGTAAAAAAAAGCATAATTTTTTATATCACGTCTAAGCCCAAGATTTTTCCTGTCAAAGTGACAAATTAAAAATTATTTGCCCTGTACGCAGAGATATGACGCTGAGTGTATAACAAATATGCGTACGCATATGCTGAGTAACTGTTTGAAAACGCCCCTGGTGGTAGAAGTATTTTTTTGTAACACTTTTTGATATACCCAATAAAAAAAAAAACTAAATAAGGGACTTTAAATGAAATCATATGAGGTGTTTCTTTTGAGATAAGGAATTAGATTATCATTTCAAATTAGCTTTGTCATTCTGACAGCTTTTAATGTCTAATTTAATCTGTCGTTTACTTGTATATATTAAGCGTAAGATGAGTCAGGATAGATATAATTCTTTATCGTATATTCTGGACCACAACAGTCGATATCACAACTTTAGTAGGTTTTTTACCCCGTTAGGAGGTGTTTTGTTTGATATAATGCTTTGTCATAATGGATCCCCCTTATAGAGGAAATAGAGTTAAGTTAAGATTCCGAAAAATAACAAGAACAGCTAAGTGAGGGAGACAGTGATATGATGCCATCCCTTTTCAATCTACGAAAAGACCAACATTTAAACGCTATATTTGATAAGCAAACCAGCGATTGCTTTCCACTTACGGGTGGTTCTGATTATACACTCTTTATATATCGAGTCTTGGCTCACCTGACGGTCGTATCGTTGCTTCCGGACACCACATACTCCCCCGAGGGATTAAAGTCCAGAGTGCGAACACTCTTCATGTGGCCATTTAACGTGGAGTAGATTTTCTGCGAGTTCAGATCCCATCTCCGTATTATTCCGATGTCGTCGGCGGAGTAGACAAAGTTATCCTTATACGCAAAGCGGACGCAATCGATGGAGCGATTATGACCAGTTAGAGACTGAAAGGAAAGTGGTGATTGTGCATTATGTTAAAGGATTCGCTAGGGATCGTGACTCGAAACGTACCATAAAACACTCATTCTGACCAATTGCCCAGAGGTTCACATTCCGATCCTCTCCTCCGGTGACCAGCACCCGGCCTGTTTCGCCCAGATCAAGACTCGTAACTCTGCTATCGTGTGCCTTTATGTCGTCTGCAAGGGATAACAAGAAAATCAATTAATGTTTATTATATTTTTAGTTTTTGAAATACATGTTAAATCCATTATTATGCTTAAAGTGTCCTTCATTTAATGCACTTATTTCTCAATTACTTAAAAATCTACATTTGTTCGTATAGTATCTATTACCCTTATCATATCTTCAGAATCATAATTTGCATCAAGTACAATTTTCTGGAAAAAAACTACTAATTATGTAGAAATTCTTAGAATGACTTTTATGACGTCTAAAAATAAAAAAACCTAAGATTATGCACTAGTAAAGCCAATAGTGGTGACTCAAGATAAGATAATAGTGGTGATTTAAGATAATTGGTCTTAATAGATACAATTTTAAACATGAATCTGTAAATATTAAAGAACACGATCGTTTTTGACTCTATAACAATATTCTTAACCAGAATCAGCATTCATCAATGATGTGGTATACGATATGATACTATAAACTTTTCGGATCGTAATAGATCCTTAGATTACATGAAATACAGGTAACAAGAAATCGGTTACAATATGTTTACTGTTGAGTTCTGGGTAAATGGGAGGTAAGGAAGGTAAAACTAGATATTGTATTACTTTAAAGTTAAAATCTCGCCTGCAGCTGCACTCGAGTACATACATACAACCTTATGTACATACATATGTGCACTTTCCTATTGAACATTAAGCAATGTTCATAAGAACGCGTGGTAATGTTTGAAATGTGAAGAACATTGCAGGCAACATTAAAAAACACTATACTATTGCTAACACACACACTAGAACACACTCTCACGTACGCCGCAGACAACAACAAAGGCGGAGGGGAGGCGCATTGTACGTGCGTGTGTGGGAATATACAACGGTACTTTCGAACATTCGCCTTTACTTACAGATCTTCGATATCAGTTTTCTGGGCAGCGCCATAATCAATCAAATTGCTGTTATATAAATAAACTGGCAGCTGCTAAATGGCCCCCGAGTGCCAGGTTTTTAAATAATTATTGTCTTTTTGTAGCAGGTGTGAGCCACAGTCTGTGATGATCAGCTGTCTGGTGTCTTTAACTTTAGCCACGGAAACGAAAACGAACACGAAACGCACTGGAACGCAAGCACATTGGACACAAGACCGTTATAAGCTTATAAGCCGATATCACCGCGATCGCATTGTACATGGGCCATAAAGTCTAACTGTAAAATCGGACAATTCGGATGGACAAAAACAAATGCACATTGTAATTACAGCGACGACGAGGGCTGCAGCAACTATCGATAGACATGCCGATGCCAGGGCTGCGGGCGAGAGGGTTTCTATCGATAGTTGGGCTGAAGTACAAATTCAAAAGTTATTCAAATTATTAATATTCCTCTATTTCGATAATTAGAAATTTAAACTAAGCAATTCCACTATTTAATATTTATTTAGCTATTGACTTTTATCTCTCTACAGAATACAACTGATTAATTTAAGTTGTTTTGTTAATTAGAAATAACAGTTTTGGTTATTATTTCTGCGTTATCACATATTTATTTACTATGGATTTTAGTAGTGATTTTAGTTCAGTTAGCTTCGGGGCCTTCGACCACGTACATTATTTAATAACTAAGTACTATAAGGTATTAATTTAGTTTATTAAGAAATGATTCGTTACCTTCCCGTGACTCTCAGTCGATAGCCGAGTCACGATACCTCGTCGCAGCCCAAAACGGTATTATTTTGGTATTTTTCAACGCGCTCACGCTGCGGTCACACCCGGCATCGCCTCAAAAAAGCATCATCATTGCCTGCGCTGCGAAGACCACAAGGGAGCCGAAAAGCTAAAGAGTCGATAGTATTCCGCCAATACCGCTGTTGTTAAACCGAACGCAAAGATGTCCTCGCGCTACGATCGAGCTGTAACCATATTCTCGCCGGACGGCCACCTTCTGCAGGTCGAGTACGCCCAGGAGGCCGTTCGCAAGGGATCCACAGCGGTAAGTAGCTATGCGATTTGCTCCCAAACAATCCAAAACTTGAAACGACTTGTTCAGGTTGGCGTACGCGGCGCCAACTGCGTGGTCCTGGGCGTGGAGAAGAAGTCGGTGGCCAAGCTGCAGGAGGATCGCACGGTGCGCAAGATCTGCATGCTCGATCATCACGTTGTGATGGCCTTTGCCGGCCTCACGGCCGATGCCCGCATCCTCATAAATCGCGCCCAGGTGGAGTGCCAGAGCCATCGCCTGAATGTCGAGGATCCGGTGACCCTCGAGTACATAACCAGGTGAGAATCGGCTGGGATTAGCTTCGAGTGGTATCTCTACAACATTCTGTATTGCAGATACATCGCCCAGCTGAAGCAGAAGTACACGCAGAGCAATGGCCGCCGGCCCTTTGGTATATCCTGCCTTATCGGCGGCTTCGATGCCGACGGCTCTGCCCACCTCTTCCAGACCGAACCGTCCGGCATTTTCTACGAGTACAAGGCCAACGCCACCGGTCGCTCGGCGAAGGTGGTGCGCGAGTTCTTCGAGAAGGCCTATAAGGAGGAGGATGTGGCCACCGAGCGCGGCGCTGTCAAGCTGGCCATTCGCGCCCTCCTTGAGGTCGCCCAGTCGGGTCAGAACAACCTGGAGGTGGCCATCATGGAGAACGGCAGGCCGCTGAAGATGCTGGACAGCAAGGTGATTGCCGAGTACGTTAAGATCATCGAGAAGGAGAAGGAGGAGGAGCTCGAGAAGAAGAAACAGAAGAAGTAACATCGAGCGCTTCTTCGGTGGAAGGCCTTCGCTTTGAAGTGTTTTCCAAATCGATCCTGCGGCACAATCGCATTCGTGTCGCCCCCACATTATTATGAGATCGAGACTTGGAAAACGCTTCAAATCCCAGCTTCGGTTGCCCGAATGCACACTCTTTTTTTTAATTACCCCTTTTCCATTCTTCGAAACTTTGTATAACGGTATGAAACCAATTGATTTGTATAAAATACATGCGTCATCATACATTAAACGGAATTTCTGTTGGACCCTTGAACTTTATTCTTGCCGTTTGGGTACCATTTAACTAGGAATAAGTGCACAGGAACCAGGGTGATAAACATATGGAATTTCTATTGATTTCATGAATTGCAGAAAATAATGAAGGTTGTTTTAAGCACAATATTTAACGAATAAATGGGTTGAATACATGACTACGCATTTTAGGGACACCCTTGCAGCCCTAAAATAGTAAATTAATTATTAAAATAACATTTAAAATTGGCGGGCTTTCGATAATAATTCTAAAATTAAGACTTAACCAAGGTTTAATATTCTAATAAAATGGCATCGCATTATTTATTTTTTTAAGGGTTAAATTAGCTTTGTTAAGTGTTTTCCAATGATTTCTAGTTCTACAAACCAAGCTTTGGCCTAGAATTATTGCTGGAAAAGCCGTAATTACCGAAAGTCCAGCAACTCTGTCAGTGACCGACTTTTCCGTTTATACAATTTTCTGGAATATCGTATCCCATTATCGGATGCTTTTGTGGCAAGGAATTAACTAAATATTTTGACTAAATTGGCAAACTGAAAAAAGGGTTAACGAAATACCGGTCTAACAATCTGGCAGCACTGTTTTGCCGATGTTTCCCGCACATCTCTAGATGTGTTTTCCACGATGTTTTCCCTCAGAAATGTAAGGATTGGACGGTTATCCAAGGCCACGGGAGCAAACAACGTTGTGTATTAAAATGTCTGTTGGAAAATTGCTACCAATTAGTAATGTGGAACCGCCGAAAGTCGCCATCGAACATCGATAGTTCGCCAGCACAATTTAAAATATCGTATCGCTGATATATTTTCTTTAACAAAAATATCAATATGATATATAATATATCGCAAAAAAAACATCGATATGTCAGATACTTTTGATTTTTTTTTCAGTTGAATTTCAAAATTTTAGCCGCGTAAATAAGCTAAGCCGCTCCGCTCTCAATTTAACATAATGTTAAGATACAACGTTTTCTTACATTGGCAGAACTGTTGCTCCTCTGCCGCTGCTCTGCCAATGTAAGAAAACGTTGTATCTTAACATTGCTGTTAGAAAAACCATGAAATCTAACATTTAGGAGCGCCAATTTGGCGGAAGGGGGAAACTGGCTTAGGGAAACGGGCGCCCTCTATGGAAATAATATCGAAAAATAAAATATCGATATTGTGATTTTGGCTAACAAAATATCACGATATAAATATTTATTTTTATTCAAAAAATATCGGTATACTGATATTTTGATATATATTTGACATCCCTACCACCAACTCGTCAGCTATCCAAGTCGGAACGGAACGAATCGAATCGCTTACATCGCCCGCCGTCGTCGCCCAGTCAAATTTGTGTGTTGCGCCAATTTCAGCGGGGGCCAAAATCAATAATCTGGTTGTGTGATTTTCGCGGCTTTTTTTTTGTGTTTTCTTTTAAAAAACAATCAATACCCGAAGGTAACGTGTGTAGACAACTAACAATTCATCTCAGTGTGCGTTTGCATTCGTTGACGCTTGGCATATTGGTACACATTTTATTATTATTTTACCTTGTTTGTCGTTTTCAAAAACCAAAAAGAAATGCATGCGAACACGAATATTGAATGGAATTGAATAGGAATCGGATTCTCTGAATCAGAACCGCCGAAAACTTTCTTGCACCGGGTGCTCAGAAAAAGGATTGTGGGTAGATTGTGGGCG
Organism: Drosophila prostipennis; assembly: GCA_037075205.1. NCBI lineage: Eukaryota > Metazoa > Arthropoda > Insecta > Diptera > Drosophilidae > Drosophila > Drosophila prostipennis. The sequence goes on along the minus strand of JBAMCJ010003794.1, from coordinate 443,688 downwards.
GTGAGGGGAGGGGTGGGGTCTTGATATAGGGGGTTCTTAACCCAGAACGCGCTTAAGGCCTACTTACACGAAAGGAGTTTTGCGATTTGAACAGCCTGAAGGGGTAATCATAAAATAACTGGCCAACTAAATTGGGTTAACTTGGTTCCGGCCCTATAGCCGATGTGCCAGTTACAAACCTCGAGGGTTTCGAGCGCCATCTAGGTCCTGCCAAAAACTCGGCTCGTGCAAAGGGGCCCTAATATGCACACACATGCAGCCAACCGCCTTGTGAGTGTGTGTAAACTTTAAACAGATTTTTGGCCTGGCTAAAAAACACAAAAAATATAACACAAAAGTGCGAAAAGGAAAGGATGTTAATATTTAAAAAACACAACCGAAACGACACGAAACGAAAACGAAGCGAATGTCGCGTGCAAACGACCCGCCCACCTGTCTCTTTACGCCCCGGTTTTTCACCTGAGTTCCGATCGCACACACGCATTTACATACTTTGTTATATGTGTGTACAATGTACACTGTACATATGTACGTACGTTTGCATTGCTCAACACATGATTTCCGTGGAGTACATGTATTCATACAGTACATTTTCACAAGATTAGCATTTAACGCCCTATTTATTTGCGCCAGGGTGTGTGGGTGCATTCCCGTGTTCCAGGAGCGGGTTCCCGGGGGTGTGCAATGATGCAGGGGGTTAAAGTTCCCATTTATAATTAGAAATTATAATCAATATACGTTATAAACTCATTTTCATTTCCAATTCACTTAGAGAGTTCCGACCCCCTCTAGTGGCGCCCATGCCCTCGAAGACGTTGGCTTAACACTCGACGATCTTATTGACTTATTTCGACCCCTTTCGCCTTATCCCCTACATATGTCGTCTGTTCACCTCTTTCGTTGCCCCTTCCTTACGCACCTTCGTGTATTCGCAGTACTCACGTTTACGTGTACTTTCCAAACGCATTTACAGTAGAGGATAGAATTATAGAACCGGCAGTATTTATTTTCCCTATGAAGTTTGTCCTTCCATTCCATCTGGTTCCCTGTTCTGGCATTATTTTTTTAAACCTTTTTTTTTTGATAAAAATAAAACCATTTACATTTTTACTGCCCTATTTGGCATCATATCATAATAAATACATTTAAGTTTTTCGATTCTTTTTAATTTTTTTTGCAAGTTTTATATAAACCCGAAACAAAAAAACAAGCTAAGTCCCCTTATTTCACTAAAAGTGCACTAAAAGATTATTTCTAAATAAACGTTTTCGGTATAAAGTCTTCTGATATGGTCGAAAGCCAAGACAAGATGATGGATCTAGTCAGTAGATAAAGTCAACGATAAAGTCTAAAAATATGGTAATGAAAAACCGCACTTCACATATACATACTGCATACATATTCAGAGCAATTGCATGGATTTGTAATTTTGCATTTGTTAGTTATTAAATTGTATATTTATTAATGATTAATGGAAAAGGAGGGTAATAACATGTTTACTATACACCTATAATTGTCATCAAAAACTTCCTATATCAAAAAACAAACCTGTTAGCGAGCGATAGTCGCACGTTCAAGGCCCAACATTTATTATATACAGTAAACTTCTATTAACAATTATTTGCTTGCAAACTGACCGGAAACAAGCACTTTGTCATATTTTGGAGCTTAAAAATGTGATCGCTGCCTCATTAAGTTTTTACCACCGATAATTACTATCGACATCCTTCTATACTTGAAATAAAAACTTAAACCACTGCGATTCATTTAATAATAGGATTAATTGCATACTATGATTGAACCCCAAAATATCATATCATATTATACAAAGGTAATTAGCTATCTGGGTGCTTTGGGTGCATCAACTCATTCTAGATCTACTGACTGGGTGCGGTCTTTCCCATCTCCATCTTCACCTCCACCTTAACATCTCCATCCAAAAGTGTGGTTTCGGTGCGCATGAGTGAGAGGACATGGGCGTAGTATACTTACTGGATGTGGGCTGGGCTTTCGGTTTTCGGTTGGTTTTGCATTCGGATTAGTTTTAATCGCTATCTACTAGGTAGCAACCTACTCATTATACTTGCTGTTGTTATTGTCGTTCTATGTGTATGACCCGACCTCTGACACTTTCGTATTTCACATATATAATACAATAGAATGGGCACAGAAACCAAGAGCAACAGTTACACAGGACAGATTTCAACAAGTGGCGGCAACCCCAAAGTGATGAAAGATTCTTTATCCTTAGTTCGTCAGACGGTCAATCAGCAATCGCAATCGAACCAGGTCCAGAACCAATTGAATTCGAATTCAAATACAAATACAAATACAAATACCCAAAGCGAACACGAAAACGAACTGAATACGAGTGATATTCGACAAAAGCAGGAGGATAAATCAAGAAAAGAGGCGATTGTACCCTTTGTCCCCATATTTGTTGAGGAGGCTGACGTGATCCAAGGGGCCAAGGAACTGTTGAAGGTTATTCGACCGACCTGGGACCTCAGCCACGTCGAGTTTAAGGTAAAGTACAGCTCATCAACAACAAAAAATCACCCCTCCCTCCATACAATATACAATATCATTTAAAACTATTTGTTTTGTTTTTTTTTAATGAAAAATCAAAACCATCAATGTCATATATTCTCTACTTCATCAGATCGGGGAGATCGTTAGCCGGCCCAAAATGATGATGGTGATGACGATGATGTATGTTTTCTTATCATTTATTACGATCACTAACTGGTGTGCGGAACGGGGGATAGTAGTTGCTAACACCGTTTGAACACAGGGTTATTGCACAACCAACCTTCCAATAGTAATTATATAATACATATATACGCGCTGTGCTGCTGCCTTGATAATTGTAAATAGACTTTGTTATATCAATGGAGAGACCCATGGGATTGTTATTCGAAATTAACATTATTCACAGTGGTGTTGGTGTGTTAGTTTGGTTTGTTAGGACTGCGAGAGTTTCGAGTTCTGAGTGACTGAAACACCGAGACGCAGTAGAAACCAGTTTGCTAATCTATAGCCCTCGACTCCGGTGGAAATAATTTTCCCTAGAAAAGGAGGGGGTAAGCGAGGGGTGTTGAAGGGGTAGAAGTAGAAGAAATAGGCCCTCGTGCCAATTAGTTAGTTGGGAGGTTCTAATGAAATCGCAAACAGGTGCATTGACTCGACTGTTTTTAGTTTTTAGTAACGACTGATCCAAAAACTGATACCGCACGGCTGGGCTGTTTTTTTTCCCTTTTAAGGGGCCTGATTTTGTTTGTCCCGATTTGATAATGGAACCCATGTTGAGTTAGTGGAAAATATATAGCCTGAAACTCTCGAATTGGGGCGTTCTTGCCTTATCGGAGCCCACGACGTACGCCTTGACCCCACTATCTGTAGTACACTGTACACTTCACAGTACGCCATGACGTCTAATTGGTGTACACAGCTTGTACGCAAGTTACTTATCATTATCATTATCATTATCAGGTTTTAATAGCTACAGTTGGAATTGTTGAGCGGTGAATCTTGGGCCAAGAAATGTGGTTCATCCTACAAGCTATAGCGAGTGATGAGTACAGAGTTCAAGATATTAGATATTTAGATGGATTAGATATTTTGTCTTATAGTTTTGAAACACACCTTACATAGTTAAAAGCTTCCTCTGGGATAGTGAATTACTAGATTTGTTTTTGGTGCCAGTCAGTCGTTCTCCATATCATAAAAATGACAAGGCCGCAGTAAAATGCCTCTACTATGATAAATACTTGTTGAGGAAAGGGAAAACTGAGTTCATTCAGCATGGACCATGACGTCATGGGCACAATTTCTCAACAGTAAATACAAAGTTTTATTAGAGTCAGATTTTATTTTTGTAATAACTGGAAGTACTAAATACTTTTCTGTTTTGTTCAATCCATGTGCTCGGCTTTTCTTAGTAAAATATTTCAAGTAGCACCCGTACTATAATCTTAATCTTAATAGCACAGAACTATTGATTATAATTTATTACAGTTTCATAAGATATTGCCAAGTGTGTGGTTAACTAAACCGAATAGTTTTCTTTTTTAGACCTTAAGCCCCGAAGCCACCTTTTTTCTTTCTTTTTATTCATACAATGTACGTACTTTGAATATTGTGAATGCTGAATTGTTTAATATTCCATTATCTTATCGGTGTCTGTGTTTTTTTTTTTCATTATAAAACGCACCATATACGTATGTTTCAGTACGAAGGGGGTCTTTGGAGACGCTTAGCACGCAAATAGCTGGTGTCAAAAAGTTTATCACCCATGTGCTTCCATACATTTATATAAAAATACGAAAACGAGGCATGTGGAGTCGATAAGAAAGGTGCCGTAAGCCCTTTGACTGTAGCTCTTGAGCTTCGGCTTAATAAATGAATGAATTCTTGAAGTAGTTCCATTGAATGCTACTAATAAACCTGCCTTTCAACAGCAATTGGTAATAGGTGACGCAACAATACTAGTAATCATTAGTCCTCACTGAACCACCTAACCGAACCACCATCCATAATCCATAATCCATCATCCGTACCATTTAGTAACTATAACACTTCATAACGATACTATATATCCTTGCTAATTCTAGAGTTTTACCGATGGAATCACAAACAAACTGGTCGGATGTTTCCACAAAGAAATTTCGAAATTGAAAGATGAGAACGGCGGATCGTATCTACCCATCAAGAGCCAGAGTCTGTCGCCGGTTCAGTCCGAGGATCCAGTCATCATCGAGAAGGACGACGATGAGTTCACAGACGACCGGGCGGCTGACGACGGGGCACTTGTACAGTACTCCGATAACGTAGTGCTGGTGAGGATATACGGCAACAAGACGGACCTACTGATAGACCGCAAGGCGGAGACCCAGAACTTTCTACTACTGCATACGTACGGCCTGGCACCGTCGCTGTATGCGACGTTCAAGAACGGTCTCGTCTACGAATACGTACCTGGAACCACCCTGAACACGGACAGTGTGCTCTGTCCAGAGATTTGGCCCCTGGTGGCCCGTCGCATGGCCGAGATGCATCGCAAGGTGAGGAAGCACGGGGAAAGTTCGGCGACGGCCAAGCCAATGCCGATGATTTGGAAGAAGACGCAGAGCTTTCTCGATTTAGTACCTGAACGTTTTAGTGATGCTGAAAAACACAAAAGGTATCCCTGTTCTTTGTTCTCAATATAAGGCAAACGATCAAATCCCCTTGTTCTCAATCTCTTCAATTCAGAGTGAAAGAAACGTTTCTACCTATCGGCCGCCTGCGCGAGGAGTTCAACAAGCTATACGAATACCTTGAGGCTCTGAACAGTCCGATTGTCTTCTCCCACAACGACCTACTGCTGGGCAATGTCATTTACACGCAGAGCCTGAACACGGTCAACTTCATCGACTACGAGTACGCCGACTACAATTTCCAGGCCTTCGACATTGGCAACCACTTTGCGGAGATGTGCGGCGTCGATGAGGTGGACTACTCGCGCTATCCGAAGCGCGAGTTCCAGCTCAAGTGGCTGAGGGTCTACCTGGAGGAGTACCTGCAGCGCAGCCACATTCAGACGGAGGAGGTCGAGCTGCTGTACGTCCAGGTCAATCAGTTTGCGCTGGCATCGCATATCTTCTGGACGGTGTGGTCCCTGCTGCAGGCCGAGCATTCCACCATCGATTTTGACTACGTTGGGTATGTGCCACTCGATGGCGGCGGGGAACTAGATTGTAAAAGGATCCAGGTCTTTTAGCCCCTTTCGAATATCAATTAGAACCCTATTAATTAAATCTTCACGTGTCTCAGGAATTGGTAGATAGTTTTACTGAACTGAACGTCATCATAGGATATACCTATATGTTTAAACAAATATAAATACATACGTAAGCATCACTTTATTAGAACTGCGACGTTTGTGCGGACAGAAAGATATATGGCTACACTTCAAAGGGTCGAGGATATCATTTGAGGTTATTGAAAACAATCTAGACTACTCTATAAAGTTCTTGAAAAATACGGGAATTAGCAAAAATTACACAGGACTAATTGACCTAAAAATCTTTTAAGAAACCTAAAGTGTTATACCTATAAAGTGTTTATATAATATTAATACAAAGTTGTTTTCAAGCACCCAAAGAATGATTTAAATCGACCTTACGATTCCCTTTACCTAATATTCCCAATACTCTAGTATTCATTACCAATAAATACTAATGCTCCGTAATTTTCATCCCCTTTCGCCCTGATATAGCTATGCATTTCTTCGTTACAATGAATACTTGGCTCGAAAGGTGGAGTTTTTGTCATTGACTGCAGCAAAGAACAATAAGTGAAGTGATTTCTCGCTCCCGGCCGGCCACTCACCGCATTGGGAGTAACTAAATTATGATGTGCCCAGTGATATATGTATAAACTAAGGCTGGAACGGGTCTCAATGTTATACATATGTATATATATAACGTGTGTTCAGAAATCAGAAACAAAACCTAAATTAGTGTCGTGTTCGTGCCAGCCTTAGTGTATGTACAGTGCTCACTCGAGACAGTGGACTATTGAAAAATCCGAAAACCGAGGGTGTGCACTGAATCGAATTTGTTCACTATAACGAGTCACGGAAAAAAATAATAAACATATTTTTAAACAACACGTTTTCCAAAAACCACAAAATTCTTCTTTTTTTTTAATTAAACTATAATTTTTAAAGTTTCCTGAATTCACTCTTACTATAAAAGTTCACATAATCAAGTGTTCACTCTTAAGAGAGGGCACTGTATATATAAAGAATTTGTATATGTTCTTTAATTTGTATAAATTGATATTTTGTAGTCATAAATAAAGCGAAGGTATGTACTTTAAAATATTAACACTATCGATCATTTTAATGGAGGCTTTACTGATAGCGGGAGCTTATCGCAAATAAATGGGGAATATTCAAATGAGAAGTAAGGACTTCCGTTTGTTGATGAACTGGCCAAGTTATGAAAACAGTTTGCCTTAATTTTTTAATGGCTTTTATTACTTAACAACTTGCTCGAAAAGATCAGGATATATATTTTGCCTTTATTAAAACCGGCTAAAATGGAAGAAAACAGCATGAACTTCCCAAAAAATAAAATCAGAACTATTCGGTTTGATAAACTACAAGTATTTTGTTTATGAAGGCAGATTTTTACATGGAGTTTAATGGGTATACAAGAATTTAAATTGATTTTATTTACTTTATACAAAGTCTTTGCACAATTAAGGTAAATTGTACAGATATAGTTATACCGTAGTTCGGTTGCCGTCTCCTCCGAGTTTTTGAACAATCTAAAGGCAGATAAAGGGGTAAAATGTTAGAGCATAGATTTAATTTTAATTTTAAAACTTATAGCAAATGAAATGGCGCAGTGTTGTAGTGCGATATATCGATAGTCGAATCGAAACACAGCCGTGTGTGAATTGTGAATGGAAATCGATAGGGAAGTGCGATAGGTTCGGGGTCAGGTCCATCTCTATCAATATAACCATACCTAAAATAAAAAGCGGAGGATTCTCTTTCCTGTCCCGACTTCTAATTTTACGTAAACCATGTCTAACTATATTGCCAGGAAGGGACCCGCCGTTCTCTGTGAGTATTTCCAGCTAAGGGCGAGCTGACATGGTCTGAATACGCCAAGAACCCCAATATCTCCTCCCCGGGGAGTGTGATTACGTAAATATAATATGATGCGAACTGAACTATTTTTCTTCCACCACAGCTAATCTGGGCAGATGGGCCTACAACCTGTCCGGATTCAACCAGTACGGTAGGATAAATAAGTAGGACGAGTGATTTCTAGACGCTCATTCAGGGGATTCATTACAGGATTGCATCGGGACGACTGTCTGTACGAGAACGAGGACGTTAAGGAGGCCGTCCGCCGATTGCCAAGGAAGCTGTACGACGAGCGCAACTACCGCATCATGAGGGCCCTCCACCTGTCCATGACCAAGACGATCCTGCCCAAGGAGCAGTGGACCAAGTACGAGGAGGACGTCAAGTATCTGGAGCCCTATCTCAAGGAGGTCACCAAGGAGCGCGAGGAGCGTGAGGACTGGGAGAAGATCCACTAAGCACGCTACACACGCCACTAAATCCCACTTCTTCTGGACTTGTAAATGTTGAAATACATAGCTTAGATAAATACCAAAATTGGCTATGAAATCTCGAGTCTCTGCGTGGTCGTTTGGGAATGTTTATTCAGAGGGCTTTTCGCTCGATGAATGCGATGAGTGGTTTTGTATGAGTATGACGATGGGCTACTTATGCACGTACTTCTAATGAGAGGCTCCATGCTACCTTACCTTTTGCATAAATGGTAAATTTAACAGTGATCCCAAGACTGGCACTCGTCCCAGGAAATTAATGGCCACGGGAAAGAAGCCGCTGCAAAGATACAAAATAAATGTATAAGTTGAATTCAAGTTTACAAACGCAAATTAAATCATAGGGCGAAAAACAAGCAAATCTTTTGATTTCTCAATGGATTTCTTAGTCTAAATTACAATTGATTGTTCTCACTCTAAAACATATTGTCTCCAAAGTATGATATCCAATTAATGTGATAAATTTAAAACCGAGTAAGAGAGTTAACTTATGATGACCTTAAAGCACATTTTAGCTAAAAAAGAGCGAGATATACGCAAATAGAGTGACATTAGGAGCCAACAAAAATTAGATTATACTTTATAGGGTGGAAAAAGAGTTGAATGTATTATTAGTTTGAAGCCAAAACAGCAAAAGCTCCTCTAATTCATGTGGCTGGGCAATATGCCGAAGTCTAAGGGCCCTTTTTACGTCAACACTAAATTCTTATACATTTTCAAGGTTTAAAATACTTTAAATTTACCATGCGCTCGAAAAAACAGGCCTTAGATTATCAAATAAAGAGTGGTAGTTTGGGTCGTCGATTCTTATGGACAGGATTGACTGGAAGACTATCCCCAAGTTTATATTACAAAGATTAATGAAGTTTAAAAATGATGCATATAGGCTATAATGGTGAAATAGAATGGGATCTGAAGGTCCACGAGCGCGGAAGTGTGGACTGTGACCGGTTAATCCGGATTCCGCCCCGAACCTGGCCAACTGGGGACCTGTGCTCACCTGAACAGTGCGAAAAATCCATAGGATTCAATAATCATCCCGATGATGGGGAATCCCAGCAGGACGATGACGATGCCGCCGAAAAAGGCGGTGGTGCCTTTGACTTTGTGCCGCTGGAAGAAGAAGCGCAGGGTGCGCTCCACGCCGATCACGCAGCCGAGGCCCGATATGAATAGAATCTGCAAAGGAGGCAGTGTGGCTATAATTACGATGAGCTAATGGGATGGGACCCAGTCCAACGTACATTGCCAATGGCGAGCAGGCCTTTGTCGAACAGCAGCAGCATGCCGAGGAACAGAAACGAGACGCCGAAGCCAGCCAAGCCGATGCCAATTTCTGCGGGAAGATTTCGGATGAGCAGGGTGCTTCTCCAATCGCCCATAGCCTTGTACTCACTCTGCAGGTCTGTTATCTCAATCATTTTGGGTTGGCTGCCGCTTTAAATTGATGTTGAATCGAATAAAAAAAAATCCACGTAAACAGCAATTCAATTTCAAAGCACAAAACAGCTGATTTCCACTTTCATTCAAAGTTTCAGTGCTAACGAATGTAAACAATGTGCGCAGGGTTGCACGCCGTTCAGTGTTGTAAAGTGGGCGGGGTAATAATAAAATGTTAAAAACAATTAATAGACAACAATTAAATACAAATGGAGTGGAAATAGCGTAAAAGTAATAACAAATGAAACAGAAAATGGTGTTTCATTTCCGCCCGTTCCGCTCTCCGTTCCATGACCAACACACCTATCGATTGCACCTATCGACTGCCCTCTCTCCACGATACACACACACACACCAGCCAGCCCCTGTCGACGCTCATCCCTAATTTATTTTCACACGCCATTTTACAATAAAATTTGTAACGATCTGACGCTCTAGCCACTTTCATTCGAAACATTTTGTGCGCAGCGAGTAATTGAGGCTCCTGCAATTCTATCGATCGAAAGGGAGACTGTTCGCAGCAGCGTTTATTTGTGATGGAGCGTAAGTAGAGGCCATAAATGCCGAATAACTCGTGCGAAACACTGAAACACCGAAAATATGTGCACTCTAGGTGGCGGTTATGGTGGTGGTGCCGGGCAGCAGGGATATAATAATTTCGCTGTCCCCCCACCAAACTACCAACAAATGCCAAATAAAACGGGTAACTACAACGAGCCACCTCCGAACTACGGCAAACAAGGCGGCGGTGGTAAGGCGTGCAAATAGCTATCGCGACTCGAACGCTTCTCCAATAATCGGACGCATTTATGTTTAAGGTTATGATTCCGGTCATCGTGGTTCTGGTGGAAGCGGCGGCGGCGGCGGTGGAGGTGGCGGCGGCGGAGGCTCCTGGAACGACAGAGGAGGCAATTCCTACGGGTATGTTTATGTTACTCACTTTTAGCCATTTATCCCGGTACAGATCAGATATAAAGATATAACGAGGGATGAGAGTGTTAAGAGTCGCAAGAAGTGTGTACGAATCTGAATTTATAATTTGTAAATCAATTCAGCAATAATCCACGAAAAACCGAGCCAATTTCTCAAAAACTTAAAGATAAAACAAAGGAAATGCAATCGATGCACTGCGCCGCATCAAAGTGTGAAATTGTCATTTGCAATTCCAGCGAATCGCGAAATGCTTCGTTCGGACTAGTGATAAACTCATAAAATATAACTTGACATTCTGATATTCAGCTGTTAAAAAAAAGGAAAAGAGGTCCCCAATTTGGTCGTTTATTATTTACACGGCATGACTGTATATTTCATGTATGTATGTTTTTTTCTTGAAAATTCAGACTGAAAAACACTTGAAACTGGTATTATAAAATGGTTTTTGACGATGCTACACATATGGTGACAAAATCGCCCTTGGGTATACAAGTAATCTGCAACGAGAAACATTCAACGAATGGTTAGACAACCATGAAAATCGGTATAACACGGTATTATAATGGTAGCCTAATGATAAAAACGATGAATTCCCCGATTCTTGCATAGAGAATCGCGCACATTTTATTATTATCATTTCTCTTATACCATTTTATCCACTCCATCAACGTTAAAAAAAAATAGTTCAAAATGTGTGGGCCAAGAAATGAAGAAAATAATAACAAGAACAAACGTAACACAGAGTGTATCTGATAAAAAAACGATCATAAAACGATCTTGCAAGTCAAGAAATCAAACCAAGCTATCAAAAAAAGTATCTTAAAAGAGTAATTGGTCATACTACCGCTCGAGTGAAAACAATAAATGACATCAGTATAAAATAATATAAAATACACATTTTGGAGGGATTGGTATGGTTCTGATTCGTTATAATCTTATTCAAGGTATTTACGTAAACTCGCATAATTATATTTAAATTCTAAGATATTGATAAATAATAGAAGGTAGACTTTTTGACTATAAGATAAAGCTATATCTCTAACGAATTTAACACTAAACTAAGTTTTTTTTAGTATTCCCCTTAGAAATGATTTTTTGTTAATATTACTAGTATTAACCCAATGATAATATAATGATTTTTAGAACCCTTATTTTATAGTAGATATATTATATTATTAAAAGATTTGTTTAATAACGATAGTAGATGGCTATAATTTCTGGAATTATTCAAAAGGATCAACCATCTTCCGTCCCATTCATTTCGGCGCACTTGGGAAAACCCGACTTTGCTATAGTAAACTACAAAGGTTTAGAGTAGACGTTTAAGAGCATATATTTATGCATTAATTTCGGTATCCTCCCTGGCAGTTTGATCAGTGATTGCCTTGCACTTGATTCGGGATATTAAGATGGAAAATAACAATGGATATCCGCTGGTTTTTACTGTCGTCACTGACCGAACTGTGCCGGGTGCTCTCTATAGGGTCGAGATCAAGCAATATGTATTAAAGGGACCAGGGATCCTAGGCGTATACCTCACCATACTGCATTAAAACCAAAATCAAAGCATTAAATAAGTTATTCAATATCCTCTTTTAGAAATGGAGGCGCCAGCAAGGACAGCTACAACAAAGGTAAAAATAATGCAAATAATTGCAATCATATCGAGTAATGTATACCAATATTTTTCTACATATTGAACTTGAACCTAAAAACAAAATGAAAAAAAAGAACAAAATGCAACCCAAACGATCAGAAGAACCTGAAACCAAATCTAATTCTAAACCAACACAGAGAGAAGAGATTGAAGAGAAATCGTAGTAAAAGCAAGAGCAAACAAAAATGTTCCTTTCTTGGCGGCATTTTCTTTGTGGTATGAGTTCCCATTCAGTACACCCATTATAATTCCGTCGTAAAAGTGTATCTAGTGTACTTCAAACTCGTTGGTCTCTGTTCGATCAACTATGGTTAACGACCGATCACTTGGTCCTCTAGGGGTTATCTAATATCTGTGAAACGATGAGTGTACGTTGAGTCAAAGTTAAAGCGTTATTACGAACTACTAGGGGTTCTTATATATATGGTGCATCCTGCAATTCGCTGTCACCTGTTTGTGTTCGATGTAGCCAGTTAGTCTGGCCTTGAAACCCGGTAACCGAAACCACCCATTCAAAGTGTCCACCCCCCTCAAAAGGTTTTCGAATACATCTCGAAATTCTGGTTTCAAATATACACACAAGTACCTGTATATCGTGGTTAAAATATCACGGAACACAGCCAAGGTTTAGGATTCGTTATATTATAATGTATAATAACATTGTATGTGGGCGTGTACTTCGGCCTTCTTCACCTTCGTTGCGTTTTTGGTGCTTGAAATGAGGGGGAAAATTCTTGAGAAGAAAAGATAAAACAAAAAAAAATGAAAAAAAATATTAAGAACATAAAAAATAAAAAGCAGTCCCATTCTAAGCTATTCCATATTCTATGCCATGCGTTGGCTCGATCTAATGTCCCATTCACCTTTTGTAGGACCCGGCGGCTACTCGGGCGGCGGTGGAGGAGGCGGCGGCGGCGGCTCCAGTGGCGGCGACATGATCACCCAGGAGGACACAATCTTCGTCTCCGGCATGGATCCATCCACCACCGAGCAGGATATTGAGACTCACTTTGGAGCTATTGGCATCATCAAGGTAAGTTATTCAGGATATAGAGCTTATAGGAAATATCGAAATGTGTATATTTTTTAAACATCAATATTTATGGGAAATATCGTTGTTATTATAATCATAAATATAACAATTTCGTTTAGATTTGACTGTTTTTCCTTTAAAACATCGATATTATCGATATGATATTGTGAAAATATCGAAATTATTCATTTAACCTTTGCTTTGCCCTTCTATTCGTTTCGATGCGAAACTTCGTTGTTATTAAAAACATAATTATAAAAAATTCATTAACATTTGACTATTTTTCCTTAAAAACATCGATATTATCGATAGGATATTGATATTTATATATGATATGTGATATTTCTATTCGTTTCGATGCAAAACTCCGTTGTTATTAGAAACATAATCATTAAGATTTGACTATTTTTCCTTAAAAACATCGATATTATCGATGGGATATTGATATATGATATTTGAACCCTTGCTTTGCCTTTCTATTCGTTTCCTTCGCAGAAGGACAAGCGTACGATGAAGCCTAAGATTTGGCTGTACAAGAACAAGGAAACCGGCGCCTCGAAGGGCGAGGCCACAGTCACCTACGACGACACCAACGCGGCCCAGTCGGCCATCGAATGGTTCGACGGGCGGGACTTCAACGGGAATGCGATCAAGGTGTCGCTGGCCCAGCGCCAGAATAACTGGAACAAGGGCGGCGGCGGTGGTCGCGGTGGATTCGGCGGCCGACGCGGTGGTGGAGGTGGCGGCGGAGGTGGAGGCGGCGGAGGAGGCGGCGGCGGTGGACGCTTCGATCGAGGAGGAGGCGGCAACGGAGGAGGCGGCGGCGGCGGACGTTTCGATCGCGGCGGTGGAGGCGGCGGAGGAGCCGGCGGCGGCGGTGGCAATGTGCAGCCACGCGATGGCGACTGGAAGTGCAATAGCTGCAACAACACCAACTTTGCATGGCGCAATGAGTGCAATCGGTGGGTTAATGGAGATTTCTTCTCATTAAAATTAATTAAAAACAGATTGCTTGAACGAGACCCACGGGACTCGAATAAATTCCTTAGAAATAATGGTTTCTAATCTCGCGACTATTTTTTCCAGCTGCAAGACTCCCAAGGGAGACGACGAAGGCTCCAGCGGTGGCGGCGGTGGAGGCGGTGGCTACGGCGGCGGCGGCGGCTACGACCGTGGAGATCGCGGCTCCGGCGGCGGCTATCAGAACCGGGATCGCGGTGGCAACTCGCAAGGAGGCGGCGGCGGCTATTCGCGATTCAACGACAACGGCGGAGGCGGAGGACGCGGTGGCGGCCGCGGAGGCGGCGGCGGCAACCGTCGCGATGGCGGCGGTCCCATGAGGAACGACGGAGGCATGCGCTCCAGACCATACTAGGCGCATAGGCGGTGGCACCTATTTTTTCACATTTACGTATTAATTGTAGCGAGTACCCTTTTAAATGTACTTTTAAATTTACCAGTCAGAGCTAAAATTATAAATGCCAGCAGCAAGCACACACATCTTCATTTCAACCGACTTCACGGACAGCACGGACACGGTTATCGCTCGTTTTGACTGACTTATATTATAATATGTAATCTAATTTAACAATTGTAATTGTAACATGGTACATACGAATAAAATATATATATATATATAGCTCGTATATATATGTATATAAATTAAATCTGAAAGTATCGTTTTTCTTGTAAAACATGCACATGCGGAAGACACGAGCTTGAAGATCAGATGATTCATCAACTGTTTTTGCAATAACAAAGGTCGAACAAGTCCAGACCTTTTATTTATAGATTTATCTGGGTTCCACCTTACAGGTGGCGTCTTCAGTTGATGAAAAGCCTGCCTTTCTTACATTTTTTATATTCTTTTCTTTTATTTTTTTAAATATACATAATTATATTACAGTTCATCTTTTTCTAGCAGGGTGTAGCGATGCTTGGAGGGGCCAAGTTCCTTGAATTTTGACTCTGGCGGCGAAGTACCCTTGCCGGTCTGTGGATCAGGTTCTATATCATTTGTGGGATCCGGCCCGTAATGAAACTCCCTGAAAGAAGGCAGAGACCCTTTAGCTTTCTCACCCAAGCAGAACTTTAGTTGTAGCTTACCTGTGCAGCTTGCCGCTGTAGAGATCCTGCAGGAACTGCTTTAGCTTGCCCGGGGCGTACATGTCGCTGAAGTGGGGGAACAGATACATGTGCTTGAACGAATCGATGGCAATCAGGGGCAGGTCATCCTCGGACTTGCCCAGATGGTGCAGAGGATGCGCAAATCGCTTGCCATCGGCGGTCAAAAAGTTGACGTTCTCTGCAAGAGGTTTTCATATTAGATGTTCGCTCTGGAAACTCCTATTCCTCCTTACGTTTCTCGTCCAGCAACTGACGCTCAATGATCGACTTGTAATCCTTGATGGAGTTAAGATCGTCTGGGCGATGGAAGAGTATGAGGAATGGCAGACCCTCCTCCGTGAGTTCCTCGGCATTCTCAAAGGTGATTTCCCTGACCAGCGGCACACACTTTTCCTGCACCCAAATCTTCAGTTCATCGAAATTTTGCAGAGTGCCCGTGTAGGTCTCGTCGTTTTCATGGGACAGGGCCACATCGGGTCTGAATACTATAATGGGTGTGCCTGAAACGTAAAGAGAAAAGTAGTAGTAAGTAGTAAGTACCAGAAGGAAGCAAATCTCAGCTAGATTTTACCCGGAGGATGCATGGCCTGGGCGGCATCGCCGAAGCCCACGTGGAACTGGCAGTCCTCCTTTAGATTGGTGGCCACCTTGCGGAACACATCGTACTCGGGCTGGTCCCTGCGATCGAAGTAGCCCAGGATGAGGCGCTTCTTCGAGTCCAGGTTCTCGAGATCCTTCAGCGACTTGAACTCCTGGATGGGGTCCTCCAGCTGCTTCTTGACGAACTCCAGGAAGGCCTCTGCCGAACGCTGTCCCCGGTACTCGCGCTTGCTGAGCTGCCCATTGCGCACAATCTTCAGGGTGGGATACTTGTTGATGTGGAACCGGGACGCAATGGCCGTCTCCTTGTCGCAATCCACCTTTCCTAGCACCACCTTGCCAGCCTCTGGGAATTCCTCTTTAATCTGAAACCATAAGAGATAGTAAGTTGTGTAAATATATCATTTTAACTTTGAACTTACCTTATCGGCAGCTTCAGCGAATATAGGTGCTAAAATATTACTAAACCGACACCACTCCGCATAAAAATTAAGGAAAACCAATTCATTAGACGCTGGAAGAAGAAACGAGGCGTGTTTAATGTTATCAGCACCAAGTATCAAATTGTATGTGTGTTTTTGAAAGTGTGGCAAACTAAAAGCGATTGTTCACAACAATATATGTATAATATATAAAGTGATTCACTCAAGAACAATTTTTTACTTATGTTTAAATTATTTAAGACAAATTACTGGAAAATAATGTAATACAAGGGTATCATTACAGAACTTTTATACATTTTTTAATAATTTTGTAAAAAAAAAAATTGTAAGCCCGTTCTGCGATTGTAATAATTTTTTTTTACTTATTTAAATTATTTAAGACAGAAAATATTTTTTTGTCTAAAAAATTACTGGAAAATAATGTAATACAAGGGTATCATTACAGAACTTTTACACATTTTTTAATAAATTAAAAAAAAAAAAATTGTAAGCCCGTTTTATTATTATAACGAAGTTCTTAATTGAAAATCTAACATGTGGAAAGTTTTGAGGGGTAGGTAATTAAAGCGTAGTGCTACCGTGAAATCTAGTATCTAGAAGCGTAACAAGAACGCCAATTGAAGTTGAGCCAAACGAAAGATAACAATATCGTGTTGCGAGTGACTACTTGACTTACTGTTAATGCTAAGGGTCTTTGCGACACCCCCAAACAAGTAATAAAATAAGCTTAAATTAAAAAAAAAATCAAAATCAAAAAAAATAAATATAATATTGCCTACATTATCCCCTGTTTGTATGTACTACCTAATGGCCAAACTTTGGGTCTAAGATGAACCAATGTCCATGTTTTGGCGGATCTCAATAAACCGAAACCGAAAATAAACCGCTATGGACTATATCAACTTTATTGAGATCGTTTTAAACGTTTAAAACGCAATTTACCACGTTGGCAGTGTCGAATTGGACGAGCCACTGATTTTGCTTAGTGACACGTCAATGGGGTAACTCGCCTAATTG
This sequence comes from Drosophila prostipennis, assembly GCA_037075205.1. Taxonomy (NCBI): domain Eukaryota; kingdom Metazoa; phylum Arthropoda; class Insecta; order Diptera; family Drosophilidae; genus Drosophila; species Drosophila prostipennis. Next base: position 426,302 of record JBAMCJ010003794.1, on the reverse strand, counting down.
ATTTGGGATGAGGAATGGTATCGGAGGGTCTCTCACCTAGGGTCATATCGATGTTATCACTGGTCATGGGCACCGCTCCGGCGGATTCCGCGGGCTGTGTCTGCTGGAGAAGCTGCAGAATCTGGAATTTCAGTAAGGACACCACATATCTGGTTAGTCGGGGCGGCGGAATGCGTGGAATGTCCGAAAAGCCGGGCAGCATGACATGTACGTAATTCCCGAGAAACGGCAAGTCGCCGGGAGATGTCTCATCCTCGGGGGAAACACGACCAGACGGAACGGAAACAGAACACGTCGACTCACCGCAACTAGGGCCACACAGGGCCCAAGCTTTCCGATTCCGATTCTCGCTCCAATCATCCTCATTCCGATCCGTATTTGAGTGGGGGGAAGTGAGGTGTGTGTGTGGTGTGTGGACGGGCTGAGTGGTGTGGGCGTGGATTTGCGTGCACCGGCGGAAAGTCCAAGCGATCGGTTTCGATTTCAGTTACACATCAGCTGGAATGGAATGCAAACGTACGCACAATAAAAACTTTTAACAATTTGGTTGAGTTGATTTTATCGGCTGGCCAGTGTTGGTTAGTCTCGCAAGGCACACTGCTGTATTCGATAATGATATCGATGGTGGTTTCAGCCATCACATGACCGACCCCCCATCGCTAGCGACATCGAAACGATAGCGATAGCCATTCCAGTGGAAATGAAACAAAAAGTGTCTAAATGAATACATATGCACACATATGTATGTGCAACAACATTTGCAAATCTTTGTTTATAATAGCTGACGCTTATGGATTTTATGGTGGTAAATAGAGCGAGAAAAGCTAGAAGCCAAGCGCGTTTTCAATTCGGCAATTCGTTTTTGAGCTAAATACACCCGGAAAGCTGCTGCGCGAACGTTTTGTGGACCCAAAACCGAAGAGCCCCAAATGTGTGTGCATACATATGTAACGATTGTAGTGTGTTATTGTTGCTCCTCGGAATATCGGAATACGTACATATAAGTTTATGCAAACATACACATGCGTAAATGTTTAATTACTTTGTTTATGACAACATGCACGGCAATTAGAATCAGAGTCTGTTGAGTTTGAGTACGACGATAATGGCCCATTTTTCGCTTATTGGTTATGGAATTGTGATAATCTAGTCTAGTGCCATATAGTATATACGTATATATGTATGTCGTGCAGCGTACATACTACATATGTATTGCGCACCTTGTGGAACTGCAACTGTGGCTGTGTGCAACTCTCACATAAATACATACATAGTGATTATATGCACTGCATTATCTATATTGCCACCACGACACTCAAACACTCAAATATTAACTTCGATTTGTTCTAAAAGTGTTTATATTGTGTGCTGGAATTATCATGGCTGCGATATTTATTTGGCTTTGTTTGTTTTGTGCACCTAATGCCCAATAATGCACATGTTTATTTATTTATGGGAGCCACTATACTATATATGTATCGAACCGAACCCATAACATCCATATAATATATACTGGTACCAACACATACATAATTGCGTATTCGGATATGGATATTCGATATATCCAGCTATAGGCGATAACCGGATTTCCAATGACACCCAAATATATAATAAACATATATATATGTAAGCCAATAAGTAATTTCGAAAACCTTACATGCCAAGTATTCTTTTAGCCGATTCACACAATGTCCGATGGATCACCTCCTCCATCGATTTGCTTTATCCGCGCCGCCGAATCGTATCCGAAATCACAAATGGAGAAGGAAGACTCTCAGCTGTTCGTCCCCTTCCAAGAGTGTAGGTGTACCCATCATATCATATCGTATCATGTAGATCTTATAGTAATCCATAATTAATCCCATTTTAACCCTCATATCATATCATATCATTTCACATGTCACATAGATCTTATAGTAATCCATAATATATTATATTTTAACCCTCATATCATATCTTATTATTTCACATGTCACATAGATCTTATAGTAATCCATAATATATCCCATTTTAACCATCATATCATATCATTTCACATGTCATATACATAGATCTTTTAGTAATCCATAATATATCCCATTTTAACCCTCATATCATATCATATCATATCATATCATTTCACATGTCATATAGATCTTTTAGTAATCCATAGTATATCCCATTTCTAGTGGCCGGCGAATCGATCAAGTACCTGGGACGCACCGACGACGGCGTCCTCGCCCTGTCGAACTACCGCATATTTCTCTCCAAGAAGTCAACCGCCTACGAGACCTACGTGCCGCTGGGCCTGATCGAATCCGTGCAGGTGCGCGATCTGTTCCAGCTGATCGTTAACTGCAAGGACGCCAGCACGGTGCGGTGCTCCTTTCCGTCGGCGGAACAGTGTGCCGACTGGCAGCGCCGGATCCACCTGCTCATCGGGGTTCCCGAGGCCCTGGAGACACTCTTCGCCTTTCCCTTCTATTCCTGGACCTGCGATGTGATCGGAAACGGAAGCGCCCAGGCCAACGGCAATGGCCAGGTGGCCAAGGATCGCTCCCTAACGCTACAGAATGGCTCGGCCAAGCCCGCAGCAGCCACAGCAGTGACCAATCCCCTGGCCGTTGATCCTGCCAGCGATACCAACCGCCTGCAGCGATCCGTTCGCTATGAGAGCGACTTCAAAAACGAGGTGGCCCGCCTCGGGTTCGATCTGAAGGGCTCGTGGCGCATCTCCACGGCCAATGCTGACTTCAAGCTCTGCCCCTCGTATCCACCCAAGTTGCTGGTGCCCTGCTGCATCACCGACGAGATGCTGCACAACGTGGCCAACTTCCGGGGCTCGCGCAGGCTGCCCGCGGTCGTCTGGCGGCATCAGAAGTCGGGTGCCATCTTGGCACGCTGCAGCCAGCCGGAGGTCGGTTGGCTCGGCTGGCGGAATACAAGGGACGAGCAGCTGCTGAAGGCACTGGCCGATGCCTGTGCCTTCGACAGGGGCGAGCACGCCAGGCATTCCACCTTGGCCGCCGACACGAAGGCGGCGCAACCGACAAAGGGCTCCTCCAAGGAGACCAACGGCCAGTCGGCGGGCTTATCCGGCAAGAGTTCACCGTCTCTGGACGACTCCTCGCACGAGGAACTTACGCTCGATGAAATAAAGGTAGGTTTGTGGTGTAATTAAGCCTTTGTTAAAGGAATATTTATGATCTGTCGATCAGATGGGCCACTAAACTTGTTTTTGTACATACAAATATATATAAACAACACTTCAGATCTTTAATACTTTATTTAATTTCAGAAAATTCTCATTGTGGACGCTCGCAGCTATACATCCGCCGTCACAAATCGGGCCAGAGGTGGCGGCTGTGAGTGCATCGAGTACTATCCTTGTGCAGAGATTGAGTTTATGAACCTGGGCAATATCCACGCTATCCGAAAGAGTTTCCACGCCGTTCGGCAGCTGTGCGCCTCATCGGCCGACGATCCAAAGTGAGTTTACCGATTTCGAATATGCGTACTTAATGTTTATATGTACTCAATAACCCACAGTTGGTTCGGGCAACTGGAGAAGACGATGTGGATGCAGCATCTGTCGGGTCTGCTGGGTGCCACCATGACCGTTGTGCACACCATCGAGAAGAATGGACGGCCCGTGCTTGTGCACTGCTCAGATGGCTGGGATCGCACTCCCCAGATCGTGGCCACGGCGCAGCTCTGCTTGGATCCGTACTACAGGACTGTGGAAGTACGTTGATATCACTTCACATAAGCTTTAACCATCGTTTCTCATCAACTGATTGATGACTTTGATTTCATTTCAGGGCTTTCGCGTGCTTGTGGAGCGGGAATGGCTGAACTTCGGCCACAAATTCGCCGATCGCAGCGGCAATGGACCCAACTCTGATGAGGTTAACGAGCGATGCCCGGTTTTCCTGCAGTGGCTCGATCTGGTGCATCAAATACACAGGCAGTATCCATGCAGTTTTGAGTTCAGCATAAGCTATTTGGTATGTAATATCCCCCGCATCTTCCCTGTTTATTATACAAATTGTACATATTGTAGATCAAACTGGCGCAACATTCGCTGTCCTGTCTATTCGGCACGTTCCTATGTAACTCGCTCAGAGAACGCATCGAGAATTCTGTTTTCGACCGAACGTTTTCGGTGTGGCCATTTTTAGCGGAAACTATGTATAGAAATCCTCTCTATAAGCATGAGACTGAAAAGGTGAATTAGAATCTGATATGATTATAAAATATAGAGCTAATGATATGGCGCTGTCTTGTAGGTTCTTTGGCCGGCGCACAGTGTGCGGTTTTTATACTTTTGGTCGGACGTTTACCTCGGTAGTTTAGGCAACAAGAACGGCACTGATCTGCCATTACTGAGTAATGAACGACAGACTGGACACAATAATGGTGAGTGTTTAAATATATGCACTTAAATATTATTTTCCATTCTATAATCATCCTATTATCCTATCATCGTAGGCCTAATGGCGAAGACAAGATCTTCGGAAGACTTAACAACGAATGAGTTGGGGCAGAGCACCATTTCGAGGAGATCGAGTGATCCGAACCTTACAGTTGAATCCATGTAGGTTTCCATCTTCAATTACTCAACCTTCATTCCTTCAAGCCATTAATTTCCCTTTCTCTTGCTTGTGACTGCAGTGTTACAGATTGCTTCAATGCGAACAGCAACTCCATGTTCGACATACGAACCGAGAGCGAAAGTGTGCAGGAAAGCGCGAAAGACCCCAAAGAATTTGAGCTGGACGTGACGGATGCAACTGAAGTGGTTCTGGATGCCTGTAGCCGTTCAAGTAACCCCATTCCCGAGTTCACAGCTGCTAACCGTGATATGTTGCAAGTGGAATCACAATCGCAAAGGCCAAGTTCCTTGGTCTCCTCATCCGGGCGAGCTGTCCACGTTTTGGCTCACCCTGAAAACGGTAAGGGATTCTAGTAGAGGCTAGTCTTGAAATGCATATGTAACACTATTTTTCAGATCAAAATCCAGTTCCTTTAAAACCTGAAGACACAAGTGATATTTGTCGCACTCTGTGGGGGAATGGCGCCATCGAAACCAGCACTGATACGCTGATTCCCGCGGAGCCCGTGCATCCAAGCAGCGACAACAGCAGCAGTAGAGATCGAGTTCGCGACCGAACGCCCCCGATCGACCTGGAGATTGGCGGAGGTGCTGCTGCCGCTGTCCCAAGCAGTAAAATCAGTCAGAGCTACAATAATTTGCCCAAGGTTCACATGAAACCGAATGCCGTGATATGCCCGCAGCGAGGGGACGTCTTTCCGCATCACCTGGACCTACAAGTGCCAAGGGAGAGTGCGGAGAGCGCATCGAGCTGCCAGCTGGAGAAGTTGTCCAAAGACGCGAATGCGAATACGAATGCGAATGCCAGTGTATCCGATAGCTACCACCCTCAGGCTGATGAAGGTCTATTTATATCTCCCGATCTCCAGCGATTCGTGGGTCAGTCGCCATTCGATGCGCCCTCTGCGCAGGGCGGTCGAATACGCCGAAATACCTTTGGCTCCAGCTACAGTCGCGACTTAAAGTTCACAGCAGAGAACGGCAGGTGGGTTGTAGTGTTGATAATATTATTTAACCGAAAAATAACACCTCTAACCTTGCAGCGCAAACCAATTCCCTTCGTCGGGGATCATTTCGCTGCCAGCCACACCATTTCAGGAGAGGGCCCAATTCACTATATCCTGTCCCGATGGCCTGGCTCACGGACTCAGCGAACAAAACATAAGACTCCACCAGATCGTACAAGAACACAAGGTGAGAGCAGTGGTGCATTTTCACCCCCAAAAGCTATAACGAGTACACCTAAAATATTGCAGCTACGAGAGGAAATGCTTCTGCGGGAAATTCACGGCATGCGACTGGCATTGTTGGAAAAGGGCTGCCCCAGCTGCAATAGCATCGTTTCGACAAATATGGAACATGTAAATAATGCCTTTAGTATTCGTTGTTCGCCCGTCATATATTCTTGAGAAGCGTGGTTAGTGTGTTAGATATAGAACAAGAAGGATAGGCAGTACCAGGCCTTTCGAGCATGATAGTGTCAAATGTTTAATGGCAAAACGTGTAATTTAATCATAAGCTAAATACTGTGCCATAACCTGCAGCCATCTCTAATTATTTACACTCTTCTTCAGGAAAACGGATCGGATATCGTTGAAAATGCTTCAACATGTTCCTGGGAAGCCGTCGAAGAGCGTAGCGGTCCCCCATCGTTTGCCCACCCTTCCTCGATCCAAGAGAAAAAAGCCTCCAGTGTCCTCTGGGTACCAGATCATGCAGTTTCGCGTTGCTCTAGTTGCCAAACTGAGTTCTGGCTGGGACGAAGAAAACATCATTGTCGGTGCGCATCCATTTCCAACATTTGAAACCTTACTCTGTTTAAACTTTAAAGATACATTCAATATTCGTTTGATTTTAAGCTTGAGTTGAATATAAACGCATAGCCAGTAAATTAGTGAACTTTACTTTGCAATTCTATTCTGATTTTCACGCTTAATATTCAACTTTAGTTGAAATCATATTTCTGTTTATTTTAATGAAGTAACCGGTCGTTCATTTACTGGGCTAAATGACTATACTAACAGTGTGTACTATGCTAATCAAGAATATATATAAAAACAAATAACAATTATTTTCGATTATATTTCAATTTGATCAACTGATTTTATTTTTAAGTAAGATGGTCCTCCGTGAGGCTTACAGCCTTATAACTATTAATATATAATTAATAAAGCGTTGTACTCGTTATACTTGCAGATCATGTGGAGAAATTTTTTGTGCTGACTGCTCGGAATTTTGGGCGCCTTTGCCAAACGAAAAGCTTTTTAATCCAGTTAGGCTATGTGGATCTTGCTACACGACCGTCACAACAAATGTCCAAGAGTACGCTGCCGTACCTCCAGAATCCCAATCCCTGGTGAAGGACGAAGGGACGTCGTCTGCTGCAAATTCCTAAGAGCTTTTCCCCAATTAATTTAAGACTCCTCTGTTGTATCAATATGTACATATTATTACTCAAAAATATTTATTGCATATGTGTTAGCACCATAATAGCGAAAAATTCATCTGTGCGTTTATATAGAACACGAAATTATACAATTTTGTTAGAAATATATATGTGGATATATGGAAACAATTGTAAATTCAAATACAATCTTTAAACAAAACGAACGTTTTTGTTTTGGTGTTATATCAAATTAAAAGAAGGGGATCAAATGTAGAAACAGTGAAAAACAGTGTAAACAGAATATAAAATACACAAAAGCTCTTTTTACGTGAAAATAAAACAAAAAAACATTGTTTATGAAAATATGATTTTTATTTGAATATATAGGCTTACAAATTATTTTTTGTAGCGTGGACATTAAGATTACTTCAATTAGTTATTGTTTTTCTTGATACCACTATTTACGCAAGACAGCTGCTTGTTTTAAGTCAGTAAGAACACTTAATCTGGTCTGCAGCGTTTTTATCGTACTGCGTCGTCGGTGTAAACGCCAAATAAGGGGCCGACAGGTGAAAACATCGATAACTTTTACTGCCAGCTAACATCGATGTTTTTCCACTTCTGGTTGCGCCTCTCTCTGAGTTAATGACGGAGAGCTGGTGTACGTATAATAGCCTCTTCCCATACAGTCCATCCGTGTGAAACGGTTGGGATTTTTGACGAATGTGAAACTCGTGTTCCCACAGAACTCCATCCACCATCTACCATCCAATAACAGCTGACTTAAGAGCAGTTGCTCAACTCAACATTGACGAAGGGGGATTTTAACTCGGCAAAACTAGCGTAAAACTGCGTTTTCCGAAACTTATTGTAGATTAATATAATAAATAGCATAAGATAATAGTTTAAAACATATCTGAGCTTTTATAACACATTCTATAACGATTATGCATACATATTGCGACTGGGGGAGAGCCTAACCTCCCGAACACCACACTCCGCTCTTACTACGCCTCTGTCTAGCCAATATTAATGTGAAAAATTTTGTAAACAAAACCAAATTTGTGCTGTTTTGGTAATTTATAGCAACTTTGGAGCTTTATAGGAGTACATAGTACACTTTTAATTAATATTTGTTAGTATTTTCGAATTGCAGAACATATTCTGAGACTTCGCTGCAAAAATTGATGTTTTCATTTGCAGAACAGCTTAAATTTTGGCCCACACATAGCAACTTGTTGGCGAATGCTTCTCCGGTCATAACAAACTACAAATAATTAAAAAAAAAGCCAAAAAACATTGAATTTGAGCATTATTTAATTTTTTCCCGCCATTGATTTGATTTGTTCTCGTAGTCAACGTTCCATTTTTCACAGTGAAGAGAAAGAATTCAGAGTTGCACCGAAAAAACATCGCCTAACTATCGCATAAAAGAGCTCGTCAAAGTCCGTTAAAATTGGATGGCGGACTAACTGGGAAATTTTCGGAACGGCAAAACCTTACGGACCATCCGTTCAACGGATGGTAGATGGTGGATGGAGCTCTGTGGGAAGACCCTATAACTGGCACTTACGTTTGCTTACGTTTTGACACTTACGTTTCCTGGTGATGGGACAAAAACATCGATGTTTATATCGATGTTTCTCCACCTGGTAGCGCCAAAGTCGGCGTTGTTTCGAAGTTTTTTTTGTTATTTTCTTTGCATTTGCAAATTATTAAGAATTGTGAGTTGATGTGTGAAGATGTGTGAGGAAGTGCGCAACCTGATTGACCTGACCGAGTGGGATGAGCCGAACAAGGAGCCGCTGTTCGAGGAGCCGGAGGACTTGGTGGCCGCGGGGAGCTTCGAGGGGCCCTACGATCCCTTCGATGCGATGGAGAAGGAGGTCTGCCTGAAGGTAAGGTTATGTAGGATGAATCTGCGCCACTGGTTACCCAAGATCGATCCAGGACAATCACTTACCCATCTCCATTTCGTTTCGGTACTCCAGGGCATGAACCTGAAGACACAGATCAAGGAGAAGGTCTGCGCTTCCGAACGACAGTATCCGGATCTCGACAGCGAAAGTCCGCCGGTTTGCATGCAGCAGGGCCAGGAAACGGCCTCCTCCTCCTCCGGAGAAGCCACTCAAAAGCGCCGCTCGAACAGCTCGTTCCAGAAGCAGCTGCTCAAGCTGAATGCCTCACGATCCGTGGCCAACACACCGCCACAGAATCGCTCCAAATCGGAGTTCGAGAAGACAATACTCAGCGAAAACCTACAGATGCTGGCGGCCGAATCGCCGCTGAAGCTCATCGACGAGGACGACGACGTCATGTCCTCAAGTATCAATTTCGAGGAGGATCTCAGAATGCTACGCATACCGATTCTGGACGCCCTGAATCAGGCGGAACGACAAACCAAGGCAAAAGCCGGGGAAGTAAACAAGAAACTGGTTGAGGAAGAACCAGAACCATCGATCCAGGATCGGGCAGATGGCCAGGATGTGGGTCAACTGCTGCAGCAGCTAAGGAAGCTAGTCCACGAGCATGTGGAGAGGACCAAGTGGCATCTGTTTGACAAGGCGATCGCAGCCATTGCGGCAGCCAGTGACAGTGGTTCCGGAAAGGAGGACCACAAAGCCGAAAAAGTCAATAATTTACCCATACCCCCATCGTCCTACTCCCTCAGCCGCCAGGGAACATTCGATCTCGAACTTCAGGTAATTATCCTCAAAAATCCCTTTGTCATTGTCTAACCAATATTGCCTTTTTGCAGGGCACAAGGACAAAGCGTTCCTTTGACGCTTCCCTAGTACAAGAGGAGGAGGAAGAAGACATCCTGGTCCCCGGCAGCAAGGCTCAGCAATTTCCCGATGCCATGGTCTGCTCTTCGGCCACCTACGATGGCGAAACGCGTATGGAGCCCATTTCCATGCCAGCGGAGGCCAGAAAGGAACCCTACATGACGCAGCTGGTAGACGAAACACTCGCTCTGCAGATCAATGAGCTGCTGGAGCGGCACAAACGAGCCAACCCGGCGACCGGTGACCACGGGGAACCACATTCAGGCCAAGGCGTTGATCCCAGGACAGTCATACTGCTGGTGAACCCCAGCCAGCTCTCATATCCTGCGATGTCCCAGGCGCATCCAATGCCCCTAAGCGATGCCAACGCAGCAGCGGGCAGCGCAATGCGACGCCGCTCGTCGTCACTGTCCATTCAGGACAAGCTGCTGAAGTCCAATTGCCAGGCGGAGAACCTGCCGCCACCCAGGGAAGCCAAGAGCACGGCCACTGTTGGTCCAATGACCGCAGGAGGAGGAGGAGCCGCTTCGTTTCGCCAGCGGAGCAACTCCTTTTCCACGCCCAGCCAACCGACCACAAAGGCGTACGAAAGCAGGCGCACCCTGATGAGCAGCCGGCTGAGAACCCCATCGATCAACGAATCGGTGGCGGCGAAAGCCAGTGGCAACGTTAAGGCCATGAAGCCCATCAAGCCCGTGGTGCCCATGATGAAAGTGACGACGGGCAACGAGTCTTCCACCTACCTGAATCCCGTCCATCCGCGTGTCCCGGACACACCCATCTCCTCGAGGACCAGGACGGCCGGCCAGAAGATATCCTGCACGAGCACCCCGCTGCCGCAGATGCGCACGCAGCAGCGCAGGTCCCTGAAGCCAATGGCCGGCCTGCCGGGCTCCCTGGCCAACGCCTCCTACTCGACGCCTTCCCTTCGGGGACCGAGCTTCTCCAAGAAGACGGGTTCCGGCTAGAGAGCACTGCCAATGTCGTATGAAAGTGAATTCCCATTCGAATGTGATGTCTGAGGTCAAGTCTTTAACCTTGGCTATCTTATCTCCCTATATATATATGTTTTTGTTCCTTATTTTTCTTTTCGCCGTACGTCACAAGATAAGATAACCTAATTTTAAACTTTAGACAAATAGTATAACCTAATATTTGAAAAATCAAGTCAAACTAGGCAAAAGTTACTTTCACAAAACCAAACTTTGTATTTAGAATCGGAAAATGTTGCGAAATCCCACAAGTTAATCACAAGAAATCGAAAGTAACGAAAACTCTTGGCCAAAATCCTCCAGTCTTGAAGGAACAAAGCATTTCCTCTGTTAAATCTGTTTAATTAACCATAAACTCGATAAAACTAGATTGTAGATTTAAACAATACAACTGATTTATGTTTTAAAATAGCATTAATGAATCTTTCCAATAACGTTGGGCCTTGGCCTGAACCGCATCCAGTAAGTCCTCCTGAACGAAACATGGGTCCTCGTGGAGGCAACTCGATCGCATATCACAAAACAAAAAAAAAGAACAGGAGGAACATGCTACTCTACTTGTTGAGCTTGCTCTTGAGAATGCTCAGCTGGGTGAGGCAGTTGTCGCGGTAGTTGCGTCGCTCGGCCAGCTGGTCCAGCGGCACCATCTCGCCCAGCTGCTTGGCCACCTCGACGGCCACGGGACCCTCCATCTTCGGCGTCGGCCCCATGGTCTCGCTCACCGCATAGATGGTCTTGGAGTAGCGCTCAAAGTAGTTGGCCATGCCCTCGGCATTCAGATGCGCGGTCTCCAGGGGACCCAGGAAGGCGTACCGCGGTCCCAGGCCATTGCTCATCACGCTGTCGATGTCCTTCACATTCAGGATGCCCGCCTCCACGAGGCGCCATGTTTCGTTCAGAATTGCATACTGGATGCGGTTCAAGGCGAAGCCCTCGATCTCGCGCGACAGCGTAACCGGTTTCTGGCCAATCTCGTCCATTATGGCACGGGTCTTCACCACCCATTCCGGTTTCGTCCACGGCGCAGGAACGATCTCGACCAGGGGCACGTAGTACGGCGGGTTGACGGGATGCGAGACCAGAACCTGTTCACGAAATAATGCGAAGTTGGCCTCAGTTCGAATCACAAAAAATCAACAATTAAATTGGGAGCGAGGACGGTCGATTGAAAATTTAAGCAGTTGAGTAGCATTGAATGTAAGTTATCTATTAACTTATAGTATTAACTATTATTTTAAAGTATTATGATGAATATCCATTATTACGATTGATATAACTAGCTTTTAAGTTCTTTGGCTAATTAAAAAAGAAGAATGGTTATAAGATCTTCTGATATATGTACATTTAACCACCAAGAATAACCCATGAATAATGTATGAATCGCAGTAATCCATTAACTTTATAGTATTAACTATCATTATAATGTGTTACACTGTGAATTCAGCTTATTGCCCTTGGTTCATGATGAATAACCACTATTACGATAGATATAGCTAGCTTTTAAGTTCTTTGGCTAATTAAAAAAGAACAAGGGTATTTTTATCTGTAAGATCTTCGCATATCTTATGTCTTATATCGCAGTAATCCCCAGAAATCTACTCACATTGGCCTTGTTTTTCAGATCCGCGCTGAAGAGTGAGGGCAGAAAGGTGCTGGTCGAGCTGGAGAGGATGGTGTTGGGTCCGACGACGGCGTCCAGCTGCTTGTAGAGGGCTTTCTTCAGATCCAGGCGCTCGGGGATGCACTCCTGCACCAGGATGGCGCCCTTGACCAGCTCCTTGATGTCGTTGGTGCCCGAGATGCAGGAGAACTGCTGGGCGGCCGTCAGCTTGCCACGCAGCAGACCCTTGGCCTCCAGATCCAGCAGCTCCTTCTGGGTGGCCGTCAGGGCGGTGGACACCTGCTCGGGCAGGATGTCGTACAGCACCACCTGGTAGCCCACCGAGGCGAACAGCATGGACCAGGAGCGACCAATCAGACCGCTAGAAATGGCGAGGAACACATTGGTATCTGCGATATCCTGCGAAATCGGTTTCCTGTGCAACAGGAGCACCTCTCACCTGCCCACAATGCCCACTTTCTCGTTCTTCAACTGCGCCATCTCTGTTTATTTGTTTTCCTTACTGTTTGGAGTTGCAGAGCTTTGGAGTTATGGAGGAGCTGTCGACCGCCACTTGGTACAGCGTACATGCGTTTGAGCAATTAGACGGCAGCGCAACCGGTTTAATATTGGGCGATAACAACGAACGGACGGACGGACGGACGGCAGAGGTGAACCCAAAAACGAGACCGAGAACCGAGAAGTGTTTGTGGGGTGTTGCGACTGCTGATGGGTGTTGGTGGTGGAGATTTCCGAGGAGATAGTGGGCCTGCACACACAGCCGAGCGATAATAATGCCAACCCGCTAGGCAATTGGACGATGCTGCCACGCCCACAATGGCCTACGGTACGTAATGCAAGTGCATAAAACTAATGCATAATCTTTAGAATACCAAAACTAACCATAGAACTGGTTTACTATTACAAAAAGAACCATATTAAAATATCAAAATTAGTTATATTAAGCTACAAAACAAAGAAAATCAATCTGTGGAGTTTGAACCCAGACATAAATTACATCAAGATGCTTTGATGAGTTCCATTTTCAATAGAAAATATCAAAATAATTTGTATCTATCTAAAAATTATTAAAAATCCAGGACTTATTCTGTGTAATAGAAATTTAAAACTACACAATGTAATTATTTATGTATATGTAATACATATATCTTAAGCGACTACCTTTTCCAACAGGTCTGCTTACCCATTTGACGAGATAATCCATCGCGGAAAGTTCTTGACAAGCAACCGTTTCAATTTTCTACTGGGTGACACCCTACGAAACTGTGACAAGATGCCCTTAATTTGACTTTTATTAATAATGCTACTCTACGAGTATCTTTGTGATTGTCGTGCACTTATGTACTTGAATTGTTTACTAAGCTTTGCGAGCTCTCGTAGTATTTTGTACATGCAATTGAGTAATATAAGAGAAACAGTAAATTAAATACTACAAGCATATGTAAATATGTCATATAAATTAAGCTCAAGCAGATTTGTAAATGGAAAAGTCTGAAAACTAAATATTACTCTGTCCTTTTAAATTAAAAAAACTGACTATTTAAGAAATTTTTAAAACTAAGTATATATATGACAATGTAGTTAAATCAAAAGCTCACTTTAAATCCTCAGTAATTTATTTTTGGTTAGTGAGTCCAGGCATTTCTGCAAACAAGTTTATCATTTACTGTGTTTTCAATTAATTCTCAAGAAGAATGGTAAAATTTAACATTCACTTTGTTGATATCTTTTGTGTGCTTTCCATAATAAATTAAACACGTGGTCACCAGATAAAGGCAAGAAAAAATACCTGCAGCAAAAAAACAATCTTATTTTACCGCTATCACTCGGCTTTTTCATGTTTTTTTGTCGAGAAAGGGTATACAAATGTTAATTTTATTTTAATATTAAGGTTTCGATCCTTACATTTTGATTTTATAGCACAAATGTGTATAAAAAGTGAACACAGTTTTTCTGTTGTTCAACTGTTTTAATAAAAAAACTAATATTTTATACGCATTTTTGATTTGGGACCATTTTTGTCCAAGTTACAGCAAAAAATCGATTAAGAAAAATTTCAAATTTGTACCAAAAATCAAAATCCTGATTTTCTACCCAAAAAAAAGTAGTATTTTGGTCATAAAAATGAAAATAATGATCCAAATATGGAGTGTCCTACCTCGTTGAACTCGTATTTAAATTCCCAATCGATTGGCATTTAAACCTGAAAAATTTTAAATTTTGTCATTTTTTGCAAAAAATCATGATGTAACCCCTTATCAAAAATGTGAAAATTGGGTTGAAATTTTATTTTGTTCAAATCAGACGAAAAGTGCACTGATATTAATTATTAGGTCGTTAGCTGCCCAAAACAGTACGCACTTTTGATTTGGGACCATTTTTGTTTAAATTACAGCAAAAAATCGATTAAGGAAAATGTTAAATTTTTACCAAAAATCAGAACCTTGATTTTCCACCCAAAAAAAGTAGTATTTTGGTCATAAAAATGGAAATAATGCTCCAAATATGGAGTGTCCTTCCTTGTTGAACTCGTTATTAAATTCCCAATCGATTGGCATTTAAACCTGAAATTTTTAAATTTTGCCATTTTTCGCAAAAAATCATGATGGTACCCCTTATCAAAAATGTAAAAATTGGGCCCGAAATGAATTTTTTTAAATCAGACGGAAAGTGCACTGATATTAATTATCAGGTTGTTAGCTGCTCAAAACAGTACGTATTTTTGATTTGGGACCATTTTTGTCCAATGGGAGGGTTCAGATCGTATCGAGTCCCTTTCGTATAAACCAAGCGAATCCGAAATCAGATATGGTTCATGATACTCTGCAGCCAGCAACCCGTGAGGATAACAGCCTTCAAGTTCTCAACTCTGTCCTTGCAAAGTTTTACGGCGGTATGTATAGCTATTGAATCAATTCGAGAAAATAAACCTTAAATTATATTTTTTTTCAGATATTGAGCACATCAATAAGCTATTTTACACTACTGCGGTCGGTTTACTTCGATGACGAAAAGAAGCATGACTAGAAATATACCTAATTAAAATAAACTAGTGCAAAATGTATTTAACCATAAATAGTTATATCAAAAAATAGCTGTATCGAGGATTCCACGTTTTCTCAATTTTTCAGATTTTTTCCCATTTTTTCTAAATTTTTTAAATTTTTTCCCACTATTTTTCACATTTTTCCACGTTTTTACATTTCACATTTTCCATCAACTGGCTGGATTTCTTGATTTCAGATACCAGGCGAACAGAAACGGTAGCAGGTGTCCGATTGGTTAAATGCACTCTTACTTAGTGATGGCCTTTTTGCGGCACGCTCCATACAAACTCGTGACCGTCGTGCCTAAGTCGTGACACGAACACAAGAACAGCGTGGTTGCCCATCTCTAATTCGGGCTCTCCTTTAAGCTAACGGATCTCTTCCAGTAAGCTCGACTCTGATTGGTCAATGGCTGGCTTCCAGGCAGCCATCTTGAAAAAGGAACCGTTATGTGAGCCAAGTCAGAAATACCAGCAGCGACCTACTGCTTTTCTGCTGATTCTGTGCGCCTGGTATCGAAAATCCAGAAATTTGTCTTGAAACGCCCAAGTTGAATATTACGGTAAATGTGGATCATTTTGAAGTTGCATTTTGGTCAAATTCGGGGGCTAACGTGCCAATAAAATGTAGCATACTTTTCAGGGCTGCTGCTACCTCAAGGTTCGTGTAACGGGTTTGACGAAATCCCACATTGAGCGAGTATACCAACCCGGTTTAGCGAGGGCACGCTCCATTTATCGGATATCGAAACAGGGCTGCCAGATTATTACCACTAAATTGAGCGAGTGCGGCAACCAAATTGG
Source organism: Drosophila prostipennis (assembly GCA_037075205.1). Lineage (NCBI taxonomy): Eukaryota > Metazoa > Arthropoda > Insecta > Diptera > Drosophilidae > Drosophila > Drosophila prostipennis. The sequence goes on along the minus strand of JBAMCJ010003794.1, from coordinate 410,073 downwards.
TCCATCCCTACTGATTTAGCGAATGCACTCACCAATTCTCGATTTCCGGTAGTGAAATGTACTAAGCTACACTAGCGCCACCGGTGGGCGCAACATGTAACGCGTTTGTTTTCAAAAATCAAATTCCCAACCAATTGGCATATTAATATATAAATATTGTAATTATCAATATAATGTAACAATGGAAATAATCATTGAAATATGGAATGTCGCACCTCGTTGAACTCGTGATTTAATTCCCAATCGACTGGGAATATATATCTATTTTTTCCACTATTCTAATCGACATTTTTTATACTACAGTATTAGTATTTAGGCCATAAATGAAATGTTTACAATATTTTTATCTAATCGGTAATGCAATTTTTACTTGCATATACAAATATTTACACAGATTTTCTTGCTTCTCGATAAGATTCCAATTTGGAATGTGAATTTAGTTTTCCCTTCTCTTTCTGTTTCGATTTAGGGACCAATCTCACTCTTTTCGTTTCGGCGTAATTTAAAAGTCAGCCTTTTTTAAGTGTAATTATATTCAAAAATATATTTTTAAATTTTGTTCTATGATTTGGATTTTATTTTATTTAAAGTTAGCTAGAAGAATGCTGCTTACAGTGCCATCTTGCGACCCTCTATGGATATCTCGACTGCCCGGCGGCTCTCCTTCAGTCGCTTCGAGTCCAGGAAACGTTTCATATGCTTTTCGTAGCGGTTTGGCTTGCGCTTAGTCGACTGAGAGTTGAAAAGCAAACATTTTTGAATATCTAATCACATGCAAGCCGGGTTCAGAGATCACTTACCGTGGAGATTTCGCCCTCAACGGTCGATTTGGGGCGGATGACATAGTCCTTGTTGGAGGGCATGGGCACACGGGCGCGGGCCACCCAGCCGGGATCTCCGGGACGCAGCAGCTTGTCCTCGTTGGAGAAGGTCTGATTCAGGGACTGGCCCTTGCTGCTGGAGGCCGGCTCTGGATCGGGACTCTTGTGGCGATGGCGCGACATCTGCGCCAAGTCGCGTTCCTGCCGCTCCTCCTTGCTCATCGCCGAGAAGTTGCAGCTGAGGTTGAATATCGGTCGGGCCCACTCGGAAATCAAGCGACCAGCTCGATCGCGATTCGTCTTGGTCTCCTGCGGGTGCTTGTACAAGTACATCACAGCCTTGCCGATGCCCGACTGCTTCAACAGGCCCTTTTCAATGGTTGGAAACTGGGCAAAAAGCCGGTGGTTAGTGATTTTGAACTGTAGAGCCTAGAAACCCAAAACTTACGTCTGACAAAAGCTTGAGAATACTCTCGCGTATCTGCAGGCAGGGCAGACTTTTGTTTGGCAGCGGCGCCAGCCAATCCGTAAGTACATTGAGTATGTTGTGCTCCAAGAAGGCCAGCTGCAAGTGCTTCTTAATCAGCTGCGACATCACTTGCTTCAGCATCGATATCTTCTTCGTGGCCGGCTGACCCATCATGTTCAGCTGCCGGTCGTCGTCGGAGGCGTTCTTCATGCTGATGATTAGCTGATCGATCAGATCGTCGTTGTCGTTGATCAGATCGATATCTCGCTTGCGACGGCGCACTCGCTTCTCCTCCTTCTTTCTCAAGAGCATTGCATCGAAGTCAGAAATAAAGTTACTGTTTCTGCAATGGGTTTCCCATGTGAGTTCAAATTAAAACGAAATGATCGGTGATCTTACTCTGGTTCATTTGAAATTGGCGTGTTCTCATCGTCAGAACTCTCTGTGATTTTCTCCTGTGACTTCTCCTTGGCCAGGCCATTATTGTCCTGGTCTTCCTCCTCCTCGTTGTCCGTGTCTGTGATTTTTGCGCGTTTTTTCACCACCTTCGGCGCCTCATCTGAATGGGGTAAAACAAAATTGAATGGTAGAAATGGCTACTTGTGGCTTCGTTTGCGATTGCTTACCTTCGGAATCACTGATGGCCAATCTTTTACGCCTGGCGCCGTTCTGGGATGTGGCACTGCCGGACCGAGATCGAGATCGGGATCCCTTTCGAGAACCACCAGCGCTATTGGAGCGACTGCGTGAGCGGGATCCACTCCTAGAGCGTCGGGATCCGCTCCTAGAGCGTCGGGATCCGCTCCTCGAGCGCCTGGATCCACTCCTCGAGCGCCTAGATCCACTCCTCGATCGTTTGGATCCACTTCTAGAGCGTCTGGAGCCACTCCTTGAGCGCCTGGAGCCGGATCCACTCCTCGAGCGCCTAGATCCACTTCTGGAGCGCCTCGAGCCGCTCCTAGAGCGTCTGGAGCCGCTGCGGGATCGTCTTGATCCGCTTCTCGATCGCCTGGAGCCGGATCCACTGCGCGAGCGCCTAGAACCACTTCTAGAACGCCTCGAACCGCTCCTAGAACGTCTGGAGCCACTGCGGGAGCGTCTGGATCCACTTCGGGAGCGCCTAGAGCCACTCCTGGAGCGTCCAGAGCCACTGCGCGAGCGCCGGGAGCCACTACGAGAACGCCTCGATCCGCCGGATCCACTGCGCGAGCGTCTAGATCCCGAGCCACTGCGCGAGCGTCGGGAGCCACTCCTGGATCGGCTCGAGCGCCTGGAGCCGGATCTGCTGCGGGATCCACTTCGGGACCGTTTGGAGCCACTGCGGGAACGCCGGGAGCCACTCCTGGAGCGTCTGGAACCACTGCGCGAGCGCCTGGAGCCCGCTGGAGAACCAGCAGCGGCGCCCGAATGCCTGGAGCCACTCCTGGAGCGTCTGGAGCCACTGCGCGAGCGCCGGGAACCATTTGGGGACTGCCTTGAGTGCCGGGATCCACTGGCCGCCGAGTGGGCCGATCCGCTGCGCGACCGGGAGGCACTCTTTCTGGAGCCACTGCGACTGCGGCTACGCGAACGGTCGGCTGCGGTGGCCTCGCCATTACCATCACCATCGCCATCATTCTCCTTGGGTGCCGCAGGTGAGGCGGAGGGAGAGGGAGACTTGCTCTTGCCATTTTCCTGTTCCTTTTCCGGCAATACTGAATCCGAATTGGCCGCCGCGTCAGGTTGGGAATCTTGGCTCTCCTTCACCGCTGCCTCGGCCTCCTGCACGACCGCTTCTTCAGCGGGCGTCTTCTCGAGGGCCTCCGGCGGGCTCTCGGCTTCGTCGCCGGCGGGTTTGTCTGCAAATCGAATGGATATATTACGACGTTTTCCCCGAGAATCAATTTGTGGCAACCAACCTTTTTCTGAAGTCTCCATGCCGAGCGACTTACTGTGATTACAAAACAGGGGCAAACACGCCGAACCACAACTAAATCTGTCAGATCAGTTGTGCCAGTGACTTGGGGAATCGGAGGAAATACACTACATTAGCACTAGCTAAAAAATAATTCCTGCAATGACTTATAAAATACGACGCGATTCGATTCCTCGGCATTTGTCAGGGCCGACGGAACGGAACGAATGGAATGGAAGAATGGAAGTGGAACGTGGAACAGCGACGTTTGTGTGTGCACATACACACACTCGCCCACACGCTGTTTGGGCCATTACATACCGCCGCCGCATCAGTAATCGATTACACTTCATATTATATGATTTAATGCGCACGCTGTTGCAGCCAAAAATATGTATTGTAGCAACATTACTTCTTTATCAAGTGCATTTGATAAATTTCCTTGAAGAGAATAATATAAGAATTAGCTTAATTTAATAAAAAAAATGTATTGTAGCAACATTACTTGTTAATCAACTGCATTTCATAAATTTCCTTTAAGAGAATAATATAATAATTAGCTGAATTTAACAAAGAAGTTTTAAAGGTATGTATATATGATAAATAAAGCGCATAATTTTAATTATGTTTTGATATCGAAATAATCGAAAAGAACCAGTTTTTTATTTTACTAATACGCACGCTGTTGCAGCCAAAAAAAATTTGTTGTGGGAACATCACATATTAATCAACTGTTTTTGATAAACAAAACAGTTTTTATTTACAATATAATCATTTAACTGTTTTAAACTTTTAAAAAAGTGTTTAATAGCTTTTAAATAAATAAATAATAACTCCAACTGATTTTTATGGGAAGAGAAATGGTTTCAAAATATCGATAGGCACATTTTGCGTCCGATAAATTGCGTTAACTAATAGTGTAAACGCGGTATTTACAGGTTGCCCTTATCGCTTATCGTACAATTTGCAATTAGTAATATTCAAAACAATAACAAAGGAAAGGCAAAGCAATAAAAATGAAGGACGAGCAAAGCTCTATGTGTACGTATTCGGATGCCAGCTAGTTAGTCCCACTTTTACCGGACATCTCTCCCCTAATAGCCATTTTTGCCGAGGATATCCTGAGGGAATACGGCACCTTTATATCGGAACATGATGGGCAATTGAAGATCCTGCGGGACAAAGTCCCGAATTCGGATGTTCTGGAGCCCACAACTTGTATTTATATGTCGCCTGTGATAGAGGTAAACTTCGCGGGCTCCGAAAGGATCAGGCTGCCGGAAAGGAACTTCGAGGAATCCGAGCTGGTGGCGAATAAACCCCTGACGACTTTCGCCAATCTGTGCAACCAGTGCCGGAATTTGTCCCGCAAAGCCAAACGCTTTCAGCTGGCCTTTCTATTCAGCGATTTTCGTTTGGAAAACGAGAACGCAACCGCCGAGGAATCTCTGGTCCGCATGAGCAGCTCCATGGACTTCTTTTGTCAGGTTTACTTTTTGCTCAAGCGCATGATTGTGATAGTCCAGAACCTCTGGCGACAGTTGGGCGCTTCCGTCTGCCTGCCTGTCGACATCCATGAAGTCCATGTATTCGTATGTAGCATATAGTAAACTAAACTATAGAGTGAAATAACCCCTTGCTTTAGGCTGTCTTCGATGCCATGACTGAGATCCTGGAGCATGTGGTGGTGTTCAACGAACTGGCGAACCAATCGAAGATCTCCACCATGTGGGCGCTCTACAAGAAGTGGCTAATCAACCTGTCCAATCACGATCCATCCACGAACTCGGAGCTTCGCGGCCTCAGTACATCGCTGGTCGACATTGAAAGTCTGATTACAAAGGACTTTTATCGGGTATGCCAAAATGGGGGAAAAATAGATGATAATAGAACTCCCTTTTGAAACTTACCTATTCTCCAAACAGGTTCTTCTCGACCACTTGATAGAACTGAAGAGGGAATTCAGTCTGAGCGCTGTGAACCACATCACCCAGCATTCCAATGCCTACATACGCAAACTGCTGCTCGATATCGATGCGAATGCGGGCAACGAATACCGGAACTATGAGGAGCCCCAGCAGATCATTCGTCTAACTGCCTTCGCAGCGGTGGTCCATGAGTTTGGCATCCAGATGGAGGGAAAGCTTGTCAAGAGCCTGGTGGACTCGTTGGCCAGGCACAAACAGGTGCCCCTCAACCGAAGTGTCTTCTGGTCGCCAGCTGCATTCCTCTCGCAACATGCCAAAACCCTGATGAAGCCGCCGCCAACCAGTCGATCCCAAGATCCCGGCCTAAAGGTTCATACCTCAGTTCTGGAGAAGCTACGTCTCGGCGATCAGAAGAGCTGCCGCCAGTTGGGCAGCCAAATATCGCTGTGGTCAATCCGCATGCAGCGAGTCTTCGATGTCGGCGTCTTTGGGCATCTCAAGACCTTCTCGCAGCTCATCCTCAGTGGCCATTCGCTGGCCGACCAAGCTACCCAGCTGGCCGGCTCGCTGATCAATCGCCATGCAGCTCTGATGACGCCCCTGACCAAGACGGACTGGTTTGTGGTCGCCCGATTGCTGCAGTACCTGAATGTTCTGCAGAAGACCTTCGAGTCGCAGCAAATCAGCTTCGTGCGCTTCATCAGCTCGCTGTTGCAGTGGCAGAAGCAAAAGGTCCTGCACCTGCTGCACACCACAAGGAAGAGGATCATCGATCTTAAGTTGCTGCAGCGCAAGATGAACTTTCTGTCCACCATGAAGCTGGCCGAGAAGTCGATTGTGGGCTTTCCGAGCCCGCAACGGCTGACCTTTATGAATCTGGCGCTTGGCGAGTTTCTGGACAATCGTCTGCTGCCCGCCGACAATCAGAAGCTGATCAGATCGATTCTGGTGCGAGCCAATAACATAAGCCACTTTATGCGCGACATAAGGGGACAGGAGTCGTCGCGTCTGGTCTACAATCACTGGTTCCTCAGCACTGCGGTGCTGAAGGAATACACCGAACTGCAGCGCAATCCGTACGCCCTCCAGGTGCGTTTTCATATGTATATCTCTCGGTACTTAAGCTTCCTTCCTCCGTGTGCAGAATATTGTGTCGGCTAGCCATCATCTGGACAAGATAGTGGACATATTTAGGGGCTCAAGCTCCAAATATCCCAAGCAATCGGCCAATGAACTGATTACCGAGTTTTTGAGCCACCACCTGGAGTTCTTTCTGCGTGTAGAGGCGCTGTCGCATCTGTTCCAGGACCAGGACCAGCCATTCCAGCAAAGTGCCTTAGACTATCGCCTCTGCATCAACGCAGTGTCTGCTGAAAGCGGCGGAGATTATAGTATTATAAGAGGTAAGAAACTCGGGGTTATTATTTAATGCATTTACAAACACAATTTGAATTAGAACGAGAGAGAACGATCAATAGAATTGTAGTTGGCTTGCCCATAAGCGATACAAAGAAAAAATGGCATGTGCCCAATGCAAGATAGGCGTGTGACTTCAATGAATCCTAACTACAGTCTTGAGAGCTCTTCAACTTCAATTTGGTATTATAAACTAAGGTTCTTTTTAGATAACTTGGAGAACTATTTCACTGCAACGTTCTACAATTTAACGACAATCGCCCCTCACGACTGGAAGTCGTACGAAAAGATGCGTCATTTGGCCAACAAGGTCCTGCACCTGCGGCCCATCGATGATCACCTGCCCAACCAGATTATTGACCAGGTAATCTAGTGAGCTCACATCTCTGATCTCCCATCTGTACGGTTTTGGAACTCGATTTTAAGGGCATAGACGTGCTGCAGATCATGCGCAACATCCACACGTTCGCCTCCTCGTATGCCTACAATATGAACCTGCAGCTGTTCGTGGAGACGCACAGCAGGGGCAAGCACCTGGACATCATCGGCACCCGGCACGTGGCCAACTCGGTACAGACGCACGGCACTGGGATCATCAACACCACCGTCAACTTCATCTACCAGTTCCTGCGGCAGAAGTTCTACACCTTCTCCACCTTCCTGCACGACGAGCAGATCAAGTCGCGTCTGCTCAAGGAGCTGCGATTCCACTCGGAGAACAGGCACAGCAAGACCTACCAATCGTATCCCTACGAGCGTGCCGACAGCTTCCTCAAGAAGATCAGAAAGCTGGGCTGTTCGGGCAATGGCGAGACCTACATGGACCTGTTCAGGAAGGTTATCACTCAAGTCGGTGGGTTATTCTATGTAAAACTCTCCTCTCCAGCTATAACGCCCATACGTATACCATATTATCTAGTAAAATACCTTTAATACCTTTACATTTAGGCAATGCTGTGGGCTATGTGCGCCTTCTGCAGGCAGGAAGCAAGAATGCCAACTTCAGGAGTCGTTCGTTCAAGACCAGATTCGACAGCAACTTCAGTGCCGCAGGCTCCAAAGTGCACGAGGCCACGGAGGGCTCCATCAAGGAGTACGAAAAGAGCCTGGGTCACATGAAGGAATGCTACTCGGACAGCACAAATTACTTCAAGGTGTTCTATGTGCTGTTTCCCAACTATATTAACTAACTAACTATGTATTTTTACAGCTCCTGCTGCAAGGCTTTCAGCCCTTCCTGTGCAATCCCAATAACCAGCACCTGAGAACCTTCTACCTCATCACACCGGCGCTGATAATGAACTACATTGACCACCGGGTCAAGCAGAAGCTGAAGATCCACAAAAAGGAGCAAGCGAAGATCTCGCTGTTCGAGGATGGCTTCGCCATTGGGCTGGTCTACATCCTGAGCATGCTGAACCAGCAGGCCGAGTTCCACGAGCTGGGCTGGAGCCAAACGACCACGCGGCATCTGCAGGAGGAGCGCTCCAAGGTGCGCGACATCCTGGCCGGCCAGCAGGGCATCTCCCCGCAGCCCCAGCTGGACGAGAAGCTCTTCCAGACGGTGGCGATCACCGAACGACATGTGAATGCCTACGAACATGAATACAATCTGCTCTATGCCACTCTAAGTAGCTCCGAAATATTCTTCTTCCAATAAAACCAAGAAATAATCTGTTGTTGGTTGTCGTTTACTTTATTTTGACTTTTATTAAGACGAAAATACAATTCCGATTTCGGAAAACATCGCTGAACGTTGGAATATATATGTGGATAATTAGCTTTAGAGTTTTGGGCCAATTTTTTAACATCTAACATTTTGCTAATCCCCGATTTGAATGCTCAATGTTGTGGGTGTCGTCTCGTTTCTTTTTCTTTATCTTTTTCATTTTCTTTCAATGGAAATGCGAAAGGTTACAAGTTTGATCTTAGAACTTCACTATCAAATTAATTTGATATATTGAATTTTGGCCCCCATATACAATTTATTGGCCAAAAAACAACCCAATGGGAATATATTTAAACATGTCTATTGAAAATATGGTTGTATTGTATTTTTCGTAATATTACAGTAATTGGTAGAAAAAAAAACGGTTCTGGAGAAAATGCAAATGGTTTTTCCGTCTTAACAGATTTTTCTTCTTGTAATCTTGTTGCTTATAGAGAACCAGAGTTGGCAACCATGATCTTCTTGGAGGTCTTGCCGGACTGCGAGCCATAGGACTCGATCTTTTTCACCACATCCAGACCCTCGACCACCTCGCCGAAGACGACGTGCTTGTTGTCCAACCAGGCGGTCTTCACGGTGCAAATGAAGAACTGGGAGCCGTTCGTGTTGGCGCCAGCGTTGGCCATCGACAGGATGCCGGTGCCGGTGTGCTTCAGCTGGAAGTTCTCGTCGGGGAACTTGTTGCCGTAGATCGACTTGCCGCCAGTGCCGTTGTGGTTGGTGAAGTCGCCGCCCTGGCACATGAAGTTGGGGATGACGCGGTGGAAAATGGAGCCCTTGTAGCCGAATCCCTTCTCGCCGGTGCACAAGGCGCGGAAGTTCTCGGCGGTCTTGGGCACAACGTCGGAGCGCAGCTGGAAGGAGCAATCGAAATATATATAAATAAGATATCTTTATATTTTTATAATTTATTTAAAATTACTACTCTTTATTGCTTAAGTATTTAATTTTATATTTGTGAAGGTTTTCAATTTCATTTCATTTTTTTCTCTTTCTAATTCGATTAACTGTGCTGTTTTTGAAATAAATAAACAAATCTTAAGAATTACCGATTTAATACGTTTTTAATACAATATTAAAAGCTTCGTCAAAATCGGACTAATTTATATAATTTACTCTACATTTTTACAACTTTTGCTTTATTTTGATAGCAATTTAAAGCAAAAAAAAACTCCTTATTTAGCCGGCTGTGCCAACAATAGAACCTTGCTAAATTTGAGGTTATGGTCATTTACATCTTAACACAAATTAAATACCCTACAAATCTCAATAGGTTTTAGAAGTGGACTCCGCTGGACTCACCTTATTGTTCTAATTGAAATTTGGGTTTCTTGAAAAAATTTGCGTTTTACAACTCGCACATTAACACAAACACAGGGTATATACAGCACACCATCCCTTCGATTCAATAAGTTTACTTAGAATGCTTTAAAACTCTAATTTTGTGCACTTTTAAACAGCAAGCGAAACGTAGACATTTTTTGTTTTATCGACTTTTCAATAAATTTGTGTTTTATCCAAAGAAAAAGTTTTTTGGCCCCATGGTGCACTTATAAAGTATCAGTTTCAGTAAACAATACCCCTTTTGGTGAGAATACTTTTGAGGTTTAAGCAATAAGGCTCAAATGAATAATAATACAATGTTTGTAAACATTTTCTTCCTCTGTATATTTATACTACAATATGTGTAGGTAAACATGTTTCCAGTACTTTCTGTAGGGCAGATAAACACATTTTTTTAATAAACAATTTAGTTGAGTATTGCCTTCTTTTTTTCTGTCTGAGATTGTAGTGCAAAATGTAGACATTTTGCACACTGTACGTCTGTATGTATGTATATCCTATTGAGAAAATCCTAGACATGTGGGTTTGGCTTACTATTCGGGCAATGACTTTGCCCGGTCACTAAAAATACAGCTGGATGCAGTACTATCAAGTTTATTTTTTATTGTTTTAAGAATCAAATGGAAATTACATCATCTACTGAATTAATAGTGAGTTCATTTTTGCAAACGGGTTTACACCCGAATATCTCTGTGTGTACACCGTACATATGTATGTCTGTACATACATACGTGAGTGACCGCTTGGAGGTTATGTTCCTGTTGTATTGATCTGCGTGTGTGTATGGGTTTGGGGCTACGCGAACACCAGCAGCGGAATAATTTATATATACCGCGCACCCATATACACATACAAACTTATAAATACCGGTAAAAATTGCACACCATTCCCGCAAAGTTTGCCGACACGTCAATTAAATTAAGGAAAATTCCGTTCCATAAAGATAATGCCCCCCCCGGGGGGTTAGAATGGATGGAATTCCGTGATATACAGATAATTATAGAGATTTTCCCTCTAAACGCTTGTTCTTCGAGCCAATTAGAATTTTTAAATTTGCAGGGAATGCATTGTCATGCAATTACTCAGAGACGTGAGTGGACAAATGTGGAAAATAATTGCACTTATCTGGGAATTAAGGGGCCATTTTTTCACACTATGTACATATATATTTCCCATGTACTTTTGTTAAAAAAAAAAAACTTTCTTCACTTAATGGTAAATACATAGACATTTCCCTGAATTACAGCGGTAATTGCGCCAGAAAGAGGCTTCTTGAAAATCACGTGTTCCTGGCGGCTATCTTCACTTTGTGCACAACTAATCTTAGAAAAAAAAAGTAAATTTAAAACTACTTAAACTCACCTCCATCGTTATCCTACCGAGGGGCTCGCCATCGGCGGTCATATCGAAAAATACCCTGGGCAAAGTACTCATCTTCGACGCTTTCGAATATTCGCGAACAATCTGAATTCCAAATTGCAACTGACCCCTATTCGCACTGCACGCTGACGAAGCTAGGGTTATAGATTTCTTAGTTAAAATGGCGGACTCTGCAATGTGAAATGCCGCTGCCGACTTATACCGAAACTGTCGAATCAGAGTTGCACCGAAAGAGACCATCGTGTATGTATGACAAGCGACCGCATGTACGATACTACGATACCGCATACACGATGTCTGGCCCTCGTTCCATTCCGCCCGTTCCGATGTTACATCACTTTAGGGCACCTACGCACGCACTTTTCATACCGATAAAAAAATACTTAAAATATATCACTGGTAATCCGAATCTGGGATCACTGATCAAGAAAATAAAGCGTCTGATTTTGTAGATAACAAAAATCGGTGGTCAGCAAGCCCAATGCTTTCCTCTTCAAAAAGGAATTTAAAAAAATCCCGTGATCACAATATCGGGAAAAGTGATAATGGCATATAGATTAATATTGTACAGGACAGCAACACAAATTTATTAAAACTTCTTTATCCAATTTATATTGTGTTTATAAAACCTAGTTTTTTTTAACATTTGGTATTCTACTAAAAAACTTGTAGTCAACAAATAAAAAATTAAGTTTAAGAATTTTTTCCCTCCAGAGTTAAATAGTAAAATTCTAATAAAAAATAAATATTTTGGGGAATTTTTTATGAAACATAAAAAGAGCATTTCAGAACTATCACCACCAATATTAACAGCTGTTTTATCGCGGTACTGCCAACCTGATCAAAATTTGTAGAAGGTTAATTCTTAAGTTTTTCTTGATTTCGCGCGCTATTTAAATTCTTTGTTCTTCTGCTGTTAACAGATTTATCTCTATACCTTCTAAAGAATGTTAGGTAACGCACTTGCCACCGCCTCTATTCCAGAGTTTTCATAAATTCTACTATCAAATATATTTAATTTCAGATTTATCACTTTATTTTTACAATAATGATACGTATATTCATTTACAAAACATTTTCATTCATTTTTCATATACATAAAATATAGTGTACTTCTTTGCCGAACCCGAACCCGTACCCTATCCACTATAAAATAGTGAGATTACCATTTAGCGACCCTCAGTGAAATACAATATTACTGTTACAACCTTAACTCGAATCAGAATAGTTGCCCTTAATGGAATTGAATTAAATCGAATTATAGCATTTTGGGATGAACGCATGACACAGTAATTAATTACATATTGAAAGCAAACAAAAAATAATACATGTTTGTACTTTAGCATGCGCAAACCTGAAAGCGTTGTTGAACTATGGACACCTGTTCCACGGTTCCACAGATACATTATTTGCGTTAAAGCGAAGGCAAAAGCTAAAAACAGTGATTATCGTGCATTAAAGCAAAAAAAACGTATTTCGATTCGTCTTAGAACTAGGGGGATTTCTGAAAGCAAAATCGTATGATAAGCAAACAAAAAGCGAGATAAGGCAAAGCATTATTGGTCCTTTGGGGGAATCCCCTGCTAGCTGCAGCGGCGGCGACGAGTGGGGATTTCTGATTGTCCCGGCACAGTGTTTGGTTTCTGATAAAATTAAACATCGACTCGACGAGATTCGCTGGCGTTATATCCGAGCACTGTTCCAATTTGCTGACCACGCAGGCCTGCAGGTTCAACATCTCATCGCACTGCTTTTGGCCGACGGTTAGCTTGGGTATCGTCTTGATGCGATTGTCCTGCAGGTCCGAAAGGTTGATGTACTCCGAGAAGGTGTTGTTCACACACTGCTGGATGTTGTCCTTCTGCGATTCGATGCACTCGGGACCCTTCTCGGCGATAAAGAGGGCTATCTGATCGCCGTCCTTGTGGCAGACGAAATTCAAAAGGCTCTGGATGATCTGCTTGATCACATCCTGCCCGTCGCGCTCCTCCTGAACCAAGCAAGGCAACAGCTGGGCCGTGAAGACGTCGACACACTGCACCGCCATCGATCGGCGGCTGCAGTACTTATTGAAGACCACATCCAGTTCGCCCTTGGGACTGGCCTCCTGGATCTCCGCCTGCATGGCCGTATAGTTCACCAGGCCATTGAGGCACTCGGTGAGGACCATGAAGCCCGACTCGATCTCAGCGTACGCGGCGCCACCCTCCTCCTCGCCGGCCACCTCGATGCATTTGTTGCGAAACAGCTCCTTGGCATCGTTTATGCTAAAGTTCGACTTGGTTATTTGGTCGGGTAGCTGCGTCTGTATCTGATCCAGGTCCAGTTGGGCCCCTGTGCCCTGTATAGCTAGTATAACCATCCATAGTACACCGATTGCCTGGGGCTGGCTCAAAAATGTCCTTCCCATTTCGAGTTATTTTAAGTTATTTTCGTTTTTTCTTCCTCTTTTGTTCTCCTTAACGAGTATTGTGGTTTCCACTGGAACTATAGCGTCTTATCTCCTTCAAGTTTGCATTTTTCTTTCGGCAAACAGGCTTACAGACTTTACATTGAAGCTTTAGGCAATTGGAAAAATTAATTTAATTAATTTAATTTAGGAAATTCGGCTAGCGATGGGTAATCGGCGGTGACTGCATCGATACACGACTGCCTATCGGTTTCGTTGGTTCTCAAGCTACTATCGATAGCGATTTAATGCGCAATTATCTATCGATTGGTGGCTTAAAGCTCATAGCTATCATAGTGTGTTCACACATATGGGGTTTTCGCTGAAGCGGCCATTTTCCGCTTCAGCGACTTCTTTTCCATAACAAGTTTAAAGTATGTCCTTCTTGGCATGAATAGCAACTGTTGCACAAAAACTATATTCGCATTTCCACTCGTTTTGAAATTTTGAGTTGTGATTCCATAATTTTCAGGACGTGCACCTTTCCCTTTGGTCTCGGGGTTGTTTGTGCGCTTAAGCGGTGTCTCTATGTGAACACTATTCCGTTAAAAATTGCAACAGCGATTTTAAACAGCTGTGTGCAGGGGCTATCAGGCGACTATCGATCGACTATGGATCAAACGAACCGATAGTGCTGGTGCTATACGATTGTCCACCACTAATTTTGGAGGCCCCACTAAACTAAATTCTAAATTTGCGGTGGAATTGATCGTGAAAATATACTATACTATACAGTTATATGTGGGTTATCATATGTGCAATATCATAGTTCGGAGAGAGCGAATGATGCCAGGATGGAATCTGAAGAAAGAACGCAAGTGGACTCCCTGATGATGCAGCCGATCTCAAAATTGAGTATGCTGCTGACTGGGTTCTCGATCTTCTGGCGGTTCGTTTCCATTTTCGTCAATTGGAGCCTGGCCTACACGTATTGGATGGAGGAATCCTACGGCTACTGTGCCTGGACAATGGGCTCGATCGTGCTGCCCATGACGGTCACATCGGTTATATATATACACACGTAAGAGATCAGGAAATTTTTCCAACTAACAGCAGCTAAAACGAGGTTTAATGTTCCATTTCAGTCTAAAAGCCGCCCATTCGGGGGAAAAACGCATCCTGGAAAGGGGAGTATACTCAAATGTGGTGATCTCTTACCTATTTCGCGATGCCTACTCTCTTAATTATGCTCTGAAATACACGGAGGCTAAAAGGCGGGATGATCAGCCGGAGGAGATCAGGTGAGTTGTGGATCTCGTCGACCTTTAGATTCCAAATACAGCCAGTAGATTTTCATTTGCAGTATTGGAATTTTCATTGGTCAACACGGCTTATCCAAATACTATTATTTTTTGCCTATTTTATTTATTTAAGGTTTGTTTTAATGGTTTCCCCAACTCTATTTTTTTCAGATATTATCAAAAACTTATGACGGAAGAGTGCAATGTTAGCTTTGTCCGCCTTTTCGATTCGTTCTTGGAATCCGCACCGCAGAAAATACTACAGCTCGTCATAGTACTGCGATCGATCAAGGACGTTACATGTAAATGGGTGATATTATATTTCATATTATTTCCGAATTTATGTTTTTCTATTTCTATATTTGTTTTTATGTCAATCCTTTATAGAGTAGTCTAGGTTGGATTAATATTGATTTTGTGTATTTTTTATTCCGAAGTTGTAGTATAATAATAATATATTTAATTAGAGCCTTAATTTAGATAAGAAAAATTGAGCTTTACTAATCCGGAGATAGTAAAATTCAGTAGATGCAAATCCCATTTTTTATCCTAATAATTATTTTTTCAGACTATCGCATGATCGTGTAAATGGGTAATACTATTTTCGAATTTTTTTGATTTTTATGTTTTTGAGTACTATATTTAATCAGAGCCTAATTTAGGTAATTTACCCAAGCTTTACAAATCCGGAGATTGTATCTAATTATTTTTTCAGACTATCGCCTGATCGCCTTCGTCGTCTACTTTGGCAACATAGCGTGGTGCATCCAGGCGTACAATCACTCCAATCGCCTGGTGCAGTTGGACAAACATGATATTGCGGCCAAGGGACGATTTCTGCAATTTCTCTTCCTCCTCTGTCTTACTGGTCAGTGTTTAGTATTCGTATTTATTGGTAGTCTTGCTGTTTTTTATATCATATTTTGTAGTTTCTCGAACGCTTTGCATCGCATATGTGGCCAGCCTGTTTCCCATCGAAACACTGATTATTTGTGCTGCGCACGCTTGCTTTTGTGGCACCATTGTATTTTTCGTGGACTCCCCAATGATCGCCGAATCCCGCTTTATGAACTACCTGTACTGCCTTTGCTTCGGCATAGTCTACCTATTTATTTTTACGCCCGTTAAGGATGCGCCAACCAAGTATAAATACGCCTCTTACCTTACATTCTGCCTATTGCAGAACACATTCGCCTGTGCCCTGTACATTCCCCTGTATCTTTCGATTGCCATTATTGCCTTTTATATAGTCGGCATCGTGCTGATCGTATTCTACTACACAAACTGCCATCCCAGTACCATAAGAACTTATTTTTAATGTAGCATTATTTTATATTTAAAAAAAAATATACAATCATATATTTTATTTTACTGACTTTGATATACCTACATATAGTATTTATAAAAAATAAAATATTATTTTATTTGCTTTCCTTGGCTTTTCCTATCGATATTTTAAGCATCGATATACTATTTAAATAGTAAGCTTTTAACTATCATTAGTTAGTTGGTAGTAAATTTGATTTCTAGGTACCAGTTGAACAAATACAAAACGATCAACATAAATTTATATTTCTATATTCCATTTAAAAACATATGTTGATATAAAGTATTCCTAATTGCATGCTAAATTTATTTTATATTTATTCCAATTCTCATGTTTATTATTTTCAATGCATTTCACGTGGGCCGTAATCAAAATTAATTACAATAATAAATAATTTAGGTATTGCTAAGCACTGAATCTAATTGCGCATGCGCAACGATCGAAAATGGTCAAGTATCTGGAACCAGTTGGGATCGGAATCGGAATCGGTCTCTGAGCCACGGAATTTCGTATCGTTTCGGGCCCAATTAAAACGGTTCCCGAACCGAACCGGTTCGGACTCGAAGCTAGACTTGGCCCAGCTAGTTGGCATTGTATATTTTTCATGCAGCTCGTTAACTTTCACTTCGGTTACAAGGGGCGGAGACACAGGCAAATCGCTATAGGATCGGAGCAAGCAAATCAGGATCGGGATTCGGAATCGGGAGTGATGTGAATGCGATATATAGGCCAAGATAATGGCAACCAAATACGAGCGCATATTGAGCGATTGCAGGGCGAGGAACGTGCTGTGGGAAGACCCCGATTTCCCCGCAGTCCAGTCGTCCGTCTTCTATTACCAAACGCCCCCCTTCACCTTCCAATGGAAACGTATAGTGGATCTGGCTATAGACAATGGATCCGGTTCGGGATCGGGATCTGGGATCTCAGGATCGGGATCAGCACCGGTGTTCCTCAATGAGACGGCCGAATTCGATGTGGTTCCTGGCAAAATGGGCGATCGCTGGCTGGTCTCCTGCCTGGGGCTGCTCAGTTCCTTGAGGAATCTCTTCTACCGGGTTGTGCCCGCCGATCAGACCCTCACCAATGCCCACGGCGTCTTCCGCTTCCGTCTGTGGTGGTGCGGCGAATGGGTGGAGGTCCTCGTCGACGATCGACTGCCCACCATCAACGGTCGCCTGGCCTTCATGCAGCCCCAATCGTCGAATTGCTTCTGGGCCGCCCTGCTGGAGAAGGCCATTGCCAAGCTGCACGGCTCCTACGAGGCGCTCAAGTATGGCACCCGATCCGATGGACTGACCGATCTCCTGGGCGGCGTTGTCCGGCAAATGCCCATCCTGGCGGACAACATACGGCCGCAGACGCTCAAGGACCTGCTGACCACCACCTGCATTGTCACCTGTTTGGCCGACAAGGGCGCCTCCGTGGCCAAGAAGAACCTGGCCGAGCGAATGCCCAACGGGATATTGGTGAACGTTAACTACAGGTAACTATGGGTTCTTCTTATCTTAACGAATCTTGAGTATCTCATAGTAAACCTTCCCACCGAATTCCCATAAAAGATAATATAATATACCTGATTCCTGTTAATTGGTTGCCCCTATATCATGTTCAGTATCTCATAAACATTTTATAAAAGAATATTCATACCTAGACTTCTAGATTATTGTTATTATTATATCATATTATCAGATTTCCAACAAATTCCCATAAAAGATATGTATTTATATTAATATTTATACATAATATACCTGATTCCTGTTAATTGTTCATGTTCAGTATCTCATAAATATTTTATAAAAGAATATTCATACCTAGACTTCTAGATTATTGTTATTATTATATCATATTATCAGATTCCCAACAAATTCCCATAAAAGATATATATTTATATAGATATTTATACATAATATACCTGATTCCTGTTAATTGGTTGCCCCTATATCATGTTCAGTATCTCATAAACATTTTATAGAAGAATATTCATACCTAGACTTCTACATTGTTGTTATTATTATATCATATTATCAGATTCCCAACAAATTCCCATAAAAGATATGTATTTATATCGATATTTATACATAATATACCTGATTCCTGTAAATTGGTTGCCCCTATATCATGTTCAGGATCTCATAAATATTTTATAAAAGAATATTCATACCTAGACTTCTAGATTATTGTTAATATTATATCATATTATCAGATTCCCAACAAATTCCCATAAAAGATATATATTTATATAGATATTTATACATAATATACCAGATTCCTGTAAATTGGTTGCTCCTATATCATGTTCAGTATCTCATAAATAGTTTATAAAAGAAGATTCATACCTAGACTTCTAGATTATTGTTATTATTATATCATATTATCAGATTCCCAACAAATTCCCATAAAATATATATATTTATACATAATATACCTGATTCCTGTTAATTGGTTGCCCCTATATCATGTTCAGGATCTCATAAATATTTTGTAGATTATTATTATATCATTTTATATTTTACAATTGCAGACTCTCCAGCCTGGACAAGGTGAAGACCCTGATGGGCGACTCGGTGCAGCTGGTGTGCCTGAAGGACACGTTCTCGAGCAGGCCGTTCGGCGAGAAGACGCACTTCCTCGGCGACTGGTCGCCATCGGCGAAGACGTGGGAGCGGGTCTCGCAGGTGGAGCGGGCGCGGCTCATCCGCCAGCTGGGGCCTGGCGAGTTCTGGCTGTCGTTCTGCGACTTTGTCGAGATCTTCACCACCATGGAGGTGGTCTACCTGGACACGGAGACCTCCCAGGACGAGGAGATGCTCAAGAGTCGTCCGCTGCACTGGAAAATGAAGATGCATCAGGGTCAGTGGAAGCGAGGCGTCACCGCCGGTGGTTGTCGCAATCACGAGTCCTTTCACATCAATCCCCAGCTGCTGATTGCGGTGCAGGATCAACAGGATCTGGTGGTCGCTCTCAATCAGCACACGGCCGTCGAGCCGAAGGTCATTGGGTTTACCATGTACAACTGGGATGGCGACTACCTGCTCAGCGAGTGCCTGCAGAAGGACTTCTTCAAGAATCACGTTAGCTTCCTCAATTCGGACTACGGGAATACGCGGCACGTCAGCTATCACACGCACTTGGAGGCGGGCCACTATGTGCTCATACCCACCACCTACGAGCCGGCGGAGGAGGCCCATTTCACAGTCCGCATCCTTGGCACTGGATCCTTTCGCCTCTCCTGCCTGGAGACGCAGACCATGATCCTCCTGGACCCATTCCCGGCGCTCAAGAGCTCAGAGAGCGATCGATGCAGTGTTCCAGGTGCCGCAGGTGTCACTGGCCAAAAGGTGAAGAGCGTGTGCCAGTATGAGCCCGTCTACATGCAGCTGGCCGATGAGAACAAGACCATCAACTGCTTCGAGCTGCACGAACTGCTGGAGGCCTGCCTGCCCAACGATTACATCAAGGGATGCGCCAATATCGACATCTGCCGCCAGGTGATTGCCTTGCAGGACAGGAGCGGCAGTGGCAGGATCACCTTCCAGCAGTTCAAGACCTTTATGGTGAACCTAAAGTCCTGGCAGGGCGTCTTCAAGATGTACACCAAGGAGAAGGCCGGCATTCTGCGGGCCGAGCGACTGCGCGATGCCCTGTGCGACATTGGCTTCCAGCTGAGCACCGACATCATGAACTGCCTGATCCAGCGATATATCCGCAAGGATGGAACCCTGCGACTGAGCGACTTCGTGTCCGCCGTCATCCACCTGACCACCGCCTTCAATCAGTTCCACCTGAAGAACTACAGCCAGGTGAATGTCATCGAGGTCCATCTGCACGACTGGATCAAGAGCATACTGAGCTGCTAATCTACTGGATTTTCGCTCTTTTTTTTTGAGACATCTTAGGATTCTATTTGTTTAACATAAGGATGATGCGGCGGAGCCAGTTTCGCTTGATTTCTATTTATATGGTTTCTATCTTTAATCTCTAACCTATAACTATATTTTTTGTAACCCATAAACTTAAGATTTCGTTACGAAGATTCCTAACTCTTGGTTCTAACCCGATTCAGGTCCGTTTTCTCGTCCGTTTGGTAAATTTAAAGTAGGGTTAAAACCTTCAAATCGTATGGGAAATCAGAGATTGAACCCCACATTAAACTTAACATGCGGACGAGAAAATGGCTTCCTAGAACAGCTCAAAAGGGAAACCCCTAAAAAACTCTTATATCTATTTCCGATTTGGCCTGAATTGAGCGAAATCGGTAATGCGGTTGCAGGATTATTGTATGTATATGTACTACTGAGAATTTTATTTATTGTTCTTAACGCTACTTTATTAAACGAGCGCTGAAGGCGAGACGTGTTCAGAGTATTTTCAAAATCTACGCATGTTTATTTACTCCTCCTCCACTCCAAGGTAGTTCCATATGCAGATACAATAGTTGGCCTTTCCGATCGGCGATCAGCGATTAGTTCGATTATCTGACGTATAGTTAGGGTATTTATATTTATAAAAGAAGTGTAGGTGTGTGTGTACAAGCAATTAATAGCGACGCGAGTATTGAGTGTGCATTATATAGTACACTAGCGGATATAATCCATAGTAGGCTTAAAAAGTAATTGCATGTGCGCGTGGGTCTCTATAGTAAAATTGGTAACGATTCCAGCTGCAGTTGAAAATGTACGATCCTGAAACTACATAACTCTGGGTTCGTAAAATCGTAATTGTATCGCAACATATTCCGATAAGATATATGCATTCCTAACTGCTCTCGTGATCCTCGAAAACAACAACCCACACTTGTGCATCATCATCACCTCTTAAAATAGTCTAAAATATCAGCGTGTAATCATCACTACGATCTCCGCTATCCCACTGAAATTTACATTTACATGGATGTTCCGTTTTGGGAGGAGGAGGCATCGCTGATGCGACGGGAGAGCGTCGTCTTGCGGCTGATGGACTTGGAGTTGCCGATCTGGTTGGCATTGTAGTTCGATGAGCTCGATCCGCCACTGGTGGGGGTGTCGTTCGAGGAGGAGTCCATGGCCCGCAGCGCAGACCGTTTCAAGGAGCCGGTCACCTCATGCGGCTCCTGGTAGCCCGAGTCCATATCATCATGGTATGAGTCCATTAACGGCGTGGGATCCTCGTAGTCATAGTCAACGAAGCCATTGTTGTCAAAGGACTGGAAGAAGGTAAAAATTAAAGATTATATTTATATTAATTTATTTTTATAAATTCGCCATTCTTTAATATATCCGAGTCTTTCTAAATTTCAACTAGTACTTCGAACTATATGATACATGTTAAATAAATTTACTGTTTTACGCTAAACATTGTAATCAAATAATTAAGTGATTTTTTCTAATATTATATTTCTATTAATTTATTTAAAAAAAACCGTAATACTTTATTATTAGCGATTTTTTGAGTCTTTCTAAATATTTAAAATATTACAAAACATGCACTGGTTTTACGTTAAACAAATAATGAAGTGATTTTTAAACCTGACATTCATTAAAGATTTAAAAAATGATTGAGAATATAAATAGCTTTTAGATAATATAAGCTTTTATTTTTGATATTTTTTAACATCAAATATTGTAATTTGAAATATATCATCTTATCGTATGCACTTTTTCTATATGGTTCATTATAATACATATATCTTTTCTCTCTTTTGTTTTTGCAGATCTATAGATCTATGTAGATCCCATATCCTTACCTTGACAAACGACTGTGAGTGCTTCTCGTAGCCGCGGAACACTTGGCTGTGCGACTTTCCACGGTAGTCGACCGACTCGTAGTGCCCGTCCTGGGAATTCTCGATGATGAAGTGTCGGGTCCCGTGGGGCGTTAGGGTGGCCCACAAGAGACGGCTGTCGTTGACCAGCTGACTTTGGAGCAGATCCCGGCTGTTGGCCGTGGCGCAGGGATACAGTATTCCGCCGGATGTGAATGCATTCGACTTGGTGGCCTCGCCCAGAGCATTGATGGCCGTCTGCTTGATATTGGCGTCGTGATACGAGAAAAAGGAGCTGCTGAAGAAGAGATGGGAGTCCCCTGATTAGAGATGAACCAGAAACCAGGAAGTGGGTAGCACTTACTCTCTACACCTCATCACAATAAGGGCCAGGAAGCAGCCGAACACAAAGATCCCGATGCAGGACGAGACAAACAGCCAGACATTCTCCAGGCTCTTCGAGTCGCTCCTCACCAGCTCCATCAGCGCATTGTTGCCGCTCTCGTTATGCTGCATCCCATGGCCACACATGAAGGCGGCGAAGCACGGCTGCGTCTCATTGCTGGGCACCAGGATATCGACCGTCGCCGGCTTGGAGATCAGGAAGGACGGCAGTGGCGGCGGCGGCATCGATAGGATAAAGTCCGGCGGAGGACCGGCCAACTGGTCACAGCTGCCCACACAGTTTCCCAATAGTACGTTCATGGTGAAGCTGAAAGGGAAAATGGGGAGTCGTATACCCACTCTATAACTCGGGATACTCATGTGTATCTGTGTTGTGTTTAGGATTCATAACACTGTTTTGGGGGTAGGTTTTCTAGTACTACTCGTACTTGTACTACTACTACTAACTACGAATCCACTAAGGGCACTTAAAAACTAACTTATTTTTGCATTTTCTTACAACCCATTTTACTTATTGATAATACTTAAATATCTCATATTTCACAGCTCCTAACTTGGCCCATCTCAAAGCAAACAGAAAATTCCAATGCATCCCGAGGTAAATGGGTTTTATTTTGGTTTTTAACCCTACATGGATTTTATTTAAGCGAAACACCTAGGACTCCCTTCAGCCCAGTTAACAGGTAATTATATATTGAATTAATTAATATTTAAAAACAGTTTCGAACCTTTTAACACAATGCCCTGACTTGTGTCAAGGAAATCCCAGTCAGAACTGAGTGGTAGTAACTATCACAAATACATGGCTCTCCTCTCCATCTGAAATGCGCGCGCATCTCCCCAAAAAATGGGTAGAATCGGTAACTTTAGCAATACCTTTGAGTCGGTAGCCAGTTACCCCCGTGCCTTGGGACACACCCAGGTGTGCTAATGCTTAGGTATATGTTTTCAAAACATTCCATACCTATTATTTTATTTATACAAATCCACGTAATAACATTGAAAGGATTTCTTATGCTCTTCGCTTGAATTGAAAAAAAAGAGTTCCTCTTCACGAAATATAAAATAAACATAAGACGATAAATAATATAGCTATCGACAGTTTTCCAATATTTTGTAACCATTTAAGCAAAAGTCTACCTTTTTCAAAAAGGACATTTTCAAATATTAGAGCTTTTCAGGGCTTCTTTTTGGGTTTGGATCTTGGATATATGTACGAGGTAAAGCGCACATAAATTTTCGTTGGGTTGTTATTTTTAAAACCTTTATTATAGTATTTCAAATGTTTATTTATAAATATCAGCTACTTAGTTTTTACGATATGCGCAAAGACTAATAGTTGCATTAAAGAGTTTTCTGTACGATCCATCGCCTTGTTTGTATAGAATAATTCATATTTTTATTCGGTAAGATTAAGTTAGGGTCTTTATAAGTTGTAATTTATAAAGACTTATTTTTTTTTGAACACAGCCAAAACTATCACATAAAAGTAGCCCCTTAAAAATAAGAACATAAATTGCCCTCATATCATATCAAAAAGTCGAACCATTACAAAGTTTTTAAAGGTACATTTCTCTTTAGTTACTTTCTATATAAAAGATAACATATATATTTAAACATTTATAGCCGTAGGTGGTAGCTTTTGTAACAACGTGCTAAAAAAAAAAAACAAAACCGAATTAAAATTCAGCCTATATATTTGGGATCACATAGTTATTTTTTATCAGTGTAAGTCATGACGACGCCGGCCACCAGGGCCAAAACGGTGAATCCCTGAGCGGCGATTCGAGTGCGCATCATCAGCTGAGACATCTTGCGATTGCCAGTGCGAAAGTTGTATAATCCGGCTGTGAGTGCCGCTGTGGTGGCCAAACATCCTGGATGCGAAAAGGCAATTAATCAGTTATAGCCAAACCATATTGTTTTGTTTACATAACCCGACCAAACCGCTTGCTTGAGCGGCAAACGGAAAGACTCACCCAACGGAACCAGCGGGTTCTCCTTTATCTTGCGCTGCAGCTTCTCCTTCGTCGTCTCCACCTCGGCAACGGGTCCCAGGTCCTGGCGCAGTTGTATCCAGTCCAGTTCCTCCTCCGGCAGCACCACCTGAATTTTGTTCGACATTTCTCTGATATTCCAAGTAAATATTGGCAAAACAGTAGCGCAAACTACAAACAAGTCGAAATTCTATTATTGAATTAGAGATGGGCACCGCGACACAAACCGAAATGCGTGCGTTCACACTGCGCAGCCGATAGTTTTAGGTAAATAGTTGGAAACGACCAGTTTACAGCCCAGAAAATATTTAAGATTTATTTAGAGATTATTATATTTTAAATTATTACCCTCCATCTCACAAATATGCAAAGAAAGCAATATACAATTTGTATATGTTCTTATGTATAAATTATAAATCTGAATCGCTGTCCCAGTTCCATGGATTATATTTTTTAGCCTAGTGAAATTAAAAAAGAAAGTTTAAGTTTTGTTTTTATTTATATATTATATTTTTAATTATCTAACATTTTTCTGTCAAAAATAGGAGCACCAATAAGTCTTCAAACAATTATTATAAGAAATTACAATAAAATATATAAAAATATAAAAAAAATATAATATTCTTAAACAGACCTAGCAATTATAATTAAAATTTTTTTTAATGTGAAAACAGAACCCGGAACATGCCTATTAATTCTTTTTAAGCAAATATAACAATATATAACATTTAATACAAAAAATCATTAGTTCGCCTAAAACCAAATAACTCAAACATTTAATGAATAGTGTAAAATAAAAACAATTTTTTTTTAATGACCGATATAATTGATAAATTTGTTTTTTGGGTTTTTCTGACCTCACTAACACGCTCACACACACACACGGAATGGCTGCATTTTTTTCAACATGCCTCTCTTTCTCGAAACGGGAGAGAAGAGAGAGAAAGGTACAGTCAGACGGGAATATAAAATGAAAATGTGTATGTAGCGGGTCGCCGCGATGTGTATGTGCCGTGTGCTTGCGTTCTATACGTATATGCCTGGTTATGTATCGATGTGTTTGCATTGATGCATATCGTTTTTGAAGAATTCGAATGTACATACGTATGGTCATATGTACATACTGATGAATGTGGCATGCTGTTATAAATAAAATATGTTTAAAATACATTTCTCTTTCGGCTGTAGTTGAAAGCCATTTGCGTGTACGCCATACGTACATATGCATACATACTATTTTGTATTTTTCCCACACTCCACCTCCATAGTTTGTCCGTATGTACGGGCAGAGCGCACAGCGTTTATGTACATACTCGTATTCGTATGTACATATGCACGAAAGTAACAAGCCAAAAAATTTTATAAGGCCTTTTCCCTCCACCACGTGTATGTACATATGTATGTATCAACACAAACGGCACTCTCTCGCTCTCCCTTACGCTCCCGCTCACACACACACCCTCAAACGGCTCTCACCGTTGCGCATACAGTTCAACGCATACACATTTATTCGCTCATTTAGATTTGGAAGCACAGTAAGCAGAGACGGCAATTCAATTCATTTTCATTCGTTGTTGGTACTCTCTGTGTGTGTTTTCAATAAAGCGAGCGGCGCGCGAACGAGCCATATATTCTGTTCTGTATTTTCCGCATCGCATTCGCATTGATACGATACCGTACTGTATGCTGTATAGTGTATAGTGTATGTACCATACCAACAAAACACAAGCGATACGACACGATACAAAGCGTATGCAGCGCTGTTTGTTTATTTTTTACAAGTTAAAACAAACGACAAAACAAATCAGCCAAGCCGCCCGCGTTTCGCGCTACGATAAAAAACAAGCGAATCCCGAAAAAAACAAAAACGTGTGCATTGTGAATTTGAAATTTTCGAATTTTAAATTTCGAATTTTTGGCTTGTATCGTCGTACCCCGTCGTACATACATACATTTTCGTATTCGTATTCGTGTGCAATAATCAATAGAATACAACGTACAACAAACTGCGTAGAACAGTATTAAAAAAAAAAAGACTAAACTGGCTTAAGACTTGCGTTCGTGTGCGTTTTACATACACATACAACATACATTTTTGTGCGAGAAGAAAGAAAGTTACTAATTTGTGGACTAAAAGTGAAGGAAATAAACCAGAGGACTAACTATAAAGCCAATCCACACTTAAAGCAATCGGACTCGATCCGATATCGCACAGTTATGGAACACTTTCATCAAATACAGGTAAGCTTGTGTGCAGGTATACGGCGTTTTATTTAAAACGGACACATGTATCACACAAACACATGCACATACATACAGTCGCATAGCCGCGTTTATGTATAGGTTGCCGCGTTTTCGTATAACTAAATCAATTTCCCGCCAAACGAATAAATATAGTTAATAAAATTAAACGAGCTGGTATGTTTTGGCACCTGATTTGGTTCCACTTTTTTTTTTGTAACTACATACATATGTATGTACATAAAAGAGTGTCGGTACGTGATGTACGCTTGTAAGATTGCGTCTCGCTTTTGTTTTTAATTAATTAGTAACCAAGTGTGGGAGTAAATGCAGTAGGAGCACGCCTATGTACATACATATGTATGTGCAAGTATGCATACAAACAAAAAACGACGCCGTACAATCAAAATTGTATTTTGCGTGCGCATCCAAGTCCGCCATTTTTCTTATTAGTTTGTACAAGTATACAAATGTATATTTATACCGTTTGTAAGAATTGTAAGTGCTTCTGTGTGTAAATGTTGTTACATTTATCTGTTTTTCATTTTTAAATATGTATGTATGTGGATCTGCGAGTCTGTATGTACATAAGTATGTATGCTGCCAAATGTTGCCGTAATGCGATGTACGCACGTTTGTTGGTATATATGCAAAAATGTATACTACATACATATCTATGTGAAAACCTGAATAAGAAGCCCAAAATCGCAGCTTGCGTAATCCGAAATTGGCTATATTTTTCCCCCCATGTGTGCATAAATCCATATAAATACATATGTATGTGCAAATACTTGGCCAAGCAAATATTTGTGTGCACATGTATGTATGTATTTATTTTTACTTACATTTACATATGCCTACATATACATATTAGCCAGGAATATTATTTGAATTTGGCAAGCAAAACGGCTATTTTCAGCTTAAAAACTCTTTGTGCGCCGTATATTCATGGTTCATTCATGACGCCCTGGTTTTGCACTTTGGGCCCTGGCATTGGAATCGGAATCAAAACGAAGAGATAATCCGATCCGATTCACAAGACACCAGGGAACCGGTTCCGATTCCTCTTCACCACAAATACAATGTAGTTCCATTGCACATTTTCATGCCCGATTCATGTAAAAGCTTTTTTCTTTTATCACCCGGCGACAAACAGCTGGTGCGATACTTAATTGCAATTTGTAAACAAATCGAGTAACAAAATTGATAATGAATTTAAAATGATTTAATAAAATAATCTATTAATCTTTTGTTTTAAAATCAATTTAAAGTTCGGTTTATCTATTATTGAGAATGGATGTTTGAAAGTCTTCAAAAAAAGCTCCTCTTGTGTTTTTTTTTTTGGGTGTGCCCATTGGTAAACAATCTGTTTTAACACCTGTCAATCGATTTATATCACTCCCTGGCACTTATTCATCCAGACACAACCATCAATGCTCACTAATTGCTAATCTTAAGGACTTATCTAGTGGTTAGTGCGATGCCAGGCAAGAAGAAACGATTCGATTCGATTCGATCGAACGACTGGCATCGCACTAATTGTGCACTAATAATTAAACACCATCAACCAACCAACTATTGATCAGCAAACAATTCAACACTATCAGCAGCAACTGGCTGCTCAGCAACAACAACAAGTACAACAGCAACAGTTGCAGCAACACCAGGTGCAGGTCGTGCAGCAGAATCAGCAGCAGGCGCATCAGAATAGCTCCAATACGACAGCCGGCGTGGGCACCCAACAGCTGTTCACATACAAAATGGCCAGCAGTTTTCCGAATCCGGCCACAACGATGGCCCAAGTGGTGGCCACATCGAATGCCGCCGGCACCACGGGCTATGACTATCGCCTGAACATGGCACAAGCGGCCGCAGCAGCCGCCGTGCCGGGCTCCCAATGGTGGTACTCGGCCGCCAACCAGGGCCAGGTCGATGCCAATACGGCGGCGCAACTGCAGCACCAGCAGCAGCAACAGCAGCAGCAGCAGCAACAGCAGCAGCAACAGCACCAGCAGCAACAACAGATGCAACAGCAGCAACAGCAACAGAATGTCATCAATTCGGCAGCGGTAAGTGGGAAAATAACCCAGATCTTACGTTTTCCTTAACCCCAACTTAACCCCAACTTAACCCTAACTTAAACTGAAGGTAACCTAAACTTAACCCTAACCTTTAATCCACAGAGCCCAATGATCAGAGGCGGCAAGGCCGATGCAAAGCCCAGAGGCCGAATGACCGCCTACGCATACTTTGTACAAACTTGCAGAGAGGAGCACAAAAAGAAGCATCCCGATGAGACGGTGATATTCGCTGAGTTCTCACGAAAGTGTGCCGAGCGGTGGAAGGTGGGTTTTAATAACTTTCTCAAAAAGAGTTCTGTAGCTGATAATATCCCCAATCCCCAATCCCCAGACAATGGTCGACAAGGAGAAGAAGCGTTTCCACGAGATGGCCGAGAAGGACAAGCAGCGATACGAAGCGGAAATGCAGAACTATGTGCCGCCCAAGGGAGCGGTTGTGGGACGCGGCAAGAAGAGGAAACAAATCAAGGATCCCAATGCTCCAAAACGTTCATTGTGAGTTCGTAGCAAAATCAATTACAAATTACAAACGACTGCCAGTTAGCCAGATAATGGATTGCAATAATAAGTTATACCACCTTTTATTTTCTTTGTTGCCAAATAGGTCTGCGTTCTTCTGGTTCTGCAATGACGAAAGAAATAAGGTGAAGGCACTCAATCCCGAGTTCGGAGTGGGCGACATTGCCAAGGAGCTGGGACGAAAGTGGTCGGATGTGGATCCCGAGGTCAAGCAGAAGTACGAGTCGATGGCAGAACGGGACAAGGCTCGATATGAACGCGTAGGTTTCGGATTTGGATATGTAAACAGGGGTGCTTCACAAAGAAGAATCGCCGTGTGCCCTATGCAAGATAGGCGTGTGACCGCACCCCTGATAAAAACATATACCGTTTATACCAGCAAACACACACATTTTACTCACACAATTGACTTAACATTTTACAGGAGATGACCGAGTACAAGACGAGCGGGAAAATAGCCATGTCCGCACCGTCGATGCAGGCGTCGATGCAGGCGCAGGCACAGAAAGCCGCGTTACTTGCCGCCGCTGCCCAGCAGCAGCAACACCAGCTGGAAGAGCAGCACGACGACGACGACGGCGATGGAGATGATGACGAGAACCAATAGGTTTAGCAGTAAATACTCTTCACTATTTATACACACGCGGTCGTTGTCGTTGTCACGAGCGAAGGAGCGAAGGAAAATGAACATGATAACGTTGGTCGATCTATTATCAGGTTGGCGCCAATGTGTGTTGAATATATATTTATATATATAAGGGTGTTTTCTTTTTAGAGGTTCCGTTTTCCGCTAACGCTGAAACTATCACAATTTGTTCAGTAGTTCATCTGGCAATGCTATATAAAATCAATTACAAAATATACCAACAATACTGGCGAAAGTGTACTAATTTTTTTTATTTTTTTTCAAAGCAGTCGTGTGAATCTCGAATGGACTTCATTTCACTTTCCCCCTCTCAAAAAAAACAAGAATGATTTTTCAACCAGCCAAAAGTCCAGCCAAAAATCCAACTGGCACAGAAATCTCTTGAACTTTCAAAGTAGGTTTTCAAACAAAAACATTGTTCCTAGTGTATTTCGATAAAACAACACGAAATCTCAAGAGATTCTGTGAAATTTGTGGATTTCTTTTAGGCGAGGGCCAAATCTACAGATTTCTGTGATTGAAAAACCAAAGCAAAGCACAAATTGTTTTTTAACTTTTTTTTTTTGTGAAAATTTTTGATGGCTATCGGGTAATGGAACCTCTAAAATACACCTATTATATATATGTAAATGCATATATATAAATAATATATAATTTTTTTTTTTTTAACATAAGTAATCAAATTTCCATGAATTATGAAGATAAATCACAAAGAAACCTTTTATAAGTTCTATGTTAAGATGAATACGATTAAGTATGGTTAGATTAAAAGTGACACTCATCTGTCTGCAAACCTTATTTGTGCGCTTCAGTGCTAAGTTTCTCTTCTCCTAAAGTAATAAGAAGAATTATTTTATAATTGAAGAAAAAGAAAAAGATAAAGAAGAAATTCATCATTATATCATTCGTTCGTTCTCAGCAACTATGAAGAAGGTTACCACTACATTTATAAATATTGGTACATATTTCCCATTTATTAAAGTTAGATTCACCATAATGAAACTACAATTAATGCGTTCGAGTTTATGTATGTCCCCCAGCAAGCGAAAAGAAAGCGAAACAAACTCAATCAAACGTGATAATGTGAAATACTTAACTCAGTGGCGGGTGATATCTCGATCTATACTTATTTTTTGACTCTCTAAAACACATCCAACCGATATTTAAAAACAAAAATTCATTTCATACTTGAATTACTTCATTTACAAGTTCAGTTTGCGATTCCTGAATTTAGAGATCCTTGGAGAGATTTTTGGGTTTGTGTTCATTTGTAAATATATACATCAACTATAATATAGCCACCATCAAGAGATTTGGAAACTAGATCTTAGGTTGTTCAACGTTTTGAGAAGGGAGGGGAGAGGAAAAACGATATCGGACATTGCAACAATTGTTGACTTGGCCATGTACATACTATTTGAAGTATTATTTAGATGAGACTACGTAGAAATTAACGAGAATCGAAAGCAAATAAAAAATACAAGCCTAATATCTAATATTCTAATATAGAGAGTAGATTTCAGCGGGACTGCAAAGTAATGTAAAAATTGCGTAGTAAGTTTGAAGGGCGAAGTGAAGACTAGTTTTTACACGTCGGTCTTGAGAACCAAACCAAACCCCAATGTTCCAGGCACACAGAAGAGGTGTTTATGCAGATATAAAGGGAGACGTTCCTCCGGCCCTTGTTTATTATTATCAATTGTCAATCGGTTGGATGGATGTTTCTCTTTATATAGCATGTATAAGCTAAGTAGTGGTTAGATATTATAACGTGATAAGAGAGGAGCTGAAACTATGTCTAAGGACGCTGTACCCCTAACTTCGCTCTCCCCACGTTATGAGTGCGCGATATGTATATGTATATCTATTTTTTAGAATCATTTTTGATAGAGAATAACTCGCCACCGAGATTATATTCGTAAAAGTGTTTAGGTTAAACCTTTAAATCCTAATTTTCCAAACGCCACACATAATAAATTACTATGAAAATTCCAGTTCCCCTGTGCGCTTTGTTATAAGAACTAAACTAAAACTAAACTATTATAAAATAAACTTTTAGAAATGAGATTCCTTTTTTTTACCATGGAATGGAACGATGTGATGTGTGTTCTTCGAATCCATTTGACTTTTTTACTATAATTTGATTGATTAATGGCTCTTGGTACATACATATTAGATGACAAACTTTTATGTTACAAATAATAAAAAATCCCTATAAACAGCTTTAGCTTTTATATATTTGATTTCGATAGACACAACCAACCAACCAACACACTCGGTAGGTTCCTAAACCTAAAAAGTGTGAATTACCTTAGCAATACTATGGTAGCCACTAAGAATTCGTTTTTTTTTTCATAAGAACTTACCGAAATACTGTAAAAATAGTTTGAAATAAATTAATTTAGCTAGATGTACGCTTGTAAAGGCAAATCAGAGAAAAATTTCTTATGAGTTGTTTAGTGCCAAAGGGGTTTTGAGGGGAGTAATCACCAAGTATTTCAAAAGTAAGATTTTAGGACCTTTTGCTTAGATCGGAATGACGTTTATTCTGAATGCTGTTTTTTTATTTAGGCTAGGTAAAGTTTAGAATTCGCGTCCAGTTAAAATATGAGGCTTAATTCTTAAATAATCATAGAAAAGAGCGTTAACCGCCTATTTGCCTCTCGCTCTCTCTCGACGAAAAAACGGCCATCTAACCATCGGAGAGAGCGAGAGGCAAATAGGCGGCTAACCATCGGAATAAATAAATACAAAAAATTAAGTACAAATACGAGCTAAGATTTTACTTTTGATTAAAATTATTATTGCTAGCAAGCGAAAAACTAAGGACTCATTATTTAAAACATGTTAATTTCTAAAGGAATACCCCAATATTTACGTGCAAAGAATATCCCTAATATTGCCATTTTTATGGAGCGATAGTATCGTGATAGTATGGTCACCCTGAAAACATCGATAGGACTACTATCGATGTATGCACACCTCTAGAATATTAACGGTTGTTGGGTATGACCGTATACTACAGAAATACCACAGTCATGGAATGTTTTTTTTAATCCTCTAAAATACATATATTTAAATAATAATAATAAATAAATCTAACCCAGGGGGAAAACTAATAGAATAATAACAAATTTCTAGGTTAAAAATACGATTATATCGAAAATATGTTTGGTTGCGCCATATTTTAAACGAATACAGCAAATTAGATACGTTCTTTGTCTAATTTTATTCCTTCATAATTTCTGCGACATGTTTAAAACATGGCTTTTCATCTATATATATACTTTTTGTGGTAAGGGGCTGTCCATATATTACGTAATCACCATTTTGGCGATATTTGACCCCCCCCCCCCCATGTAATCAATTCTTCATACAAAAAAAAAATTGTTTTGCACTAGAGTAATCATTTGGTTGACCCCCTCCCCCCTAGGTGATTACGTAATATATGGACAGCCCCTAATAATAACTTATAATATTCTCTGCAATACCCTCTATAAAAATAGTATTTCATTGCAATACCCTCTTTCATTTGAAGGAAGCTTTAATTTTCTATATATTTCCGCTTAACCAAATTAAACGAAATAATTATTCTATTGGTTGGCAGGACTTTGGGCACTCAAGGTCATAGTTGGTTGTAAATAATTATAATTAAATAATTATTCATCAAAAAATATACCAAAGTATAAAAATACTAAAAACGGTCACCCTGATCTCGATAACGCCTTTGACATTTGACACTAAAAAAGACCAGGACAGGATACAGAGAGGCGCCAAAAACGAAAAGCCGTAAAGCGAAAGCGTAAAAAATTAAAACAAGTGAAAAAGTGTTAAATCTGGATATCTGGCGGTGAGTAATGATTAAGTAATATAGTATAGTATGCAAATCAAGTGCGGCACTCGGTTAGTAAGCAACCAAACTTGATTGATTAGCAATTAGTCATGAACGCTATTAATTTTCGGAAGATGCTATGCCTATTGCTATCTCGCTCTGGCAAGATGGCGTACATTCTTCATTCATTACTAAGTTAACTGGTGTTTGTAATTGCAATTGTAATGTTTTGCCTTCGGGAGCCCCAACAATAGCTAAAACAATCAAATACATATACATTTACATACATACATACATGTGTGTAACGAGTTCCCTATCCTCCGCATTTACATAGTTTTCCAGGATTCCATTGAGCTTTTTTATGTGACAAGTGTTTTTGTGTAGACACCTACATACATACATATGTACATATGTAATCAAGTGCTTTTATTATTATATATATACATATGTATGTAAATCAAGTGCTCTGATCATTATAATTGTTTAATTTATATGCAGATTATTTTGTTTTAAATTATGATAAAAATTAATTTTCCAAAATACCTATTCTTAAGATCATTTGGTATTACATTTTTGTTCTGAGAAAATTGTATATAGTATATGTACATATTTGTGTAAATAGAAATTTGATATCATTTGATCATCGTATCATTTCATTATAATTTAAAAATCATATAAATAAATATTAAAATGACTAGATCATTAGTATAAAATTAATATTTATTGGCCGGATAAATATTATAAAGAAAAGGTCCGGAAAATATGAATATCAATTTGATATTTTATATGTCCATGTCCCGTCCAAACCGAACTGTCTTTTATTTCGCCTATTATTTTGAAAACTTTAAACCACGAGGATTTCTATTTATACACACAAAAAAACTATGTAAAATCAATTATATAGTGAACTAGATTGTGAAAACTGCCCCAACCCCTATAAAATAGAAAATGCCCAAAAAAATAGCTTTCCTCCGATATTAATAAAGACCTTACTTTTAATTTGCAAAATGAATAAAATAACAAAATACATAAAAATTTCGTAAGTAGGTTTTCTACTATTTTAATTGTTAAATACAATTCAATGACCAACAAAATACATGAAAAATTCAGAAAATAGTGAACTACTATTTTTCTTTGTTGATTTTACGTAGTTTTTTTTTGTGTAGGTATAGTTCCAATTCGAAAACGTTTTCTTTAAAGCCAACATAGATCTTATTACCTGATAGTGCCACGCCCCATTCTCTTTCACCGATCTCAACTGAAAACTGACTATTCCTGACCTTCTGGGATGGCAATTGCTATTGCGAGCGGAACCTTGGCAGACAGCGGGTCTCGGCCATCGTACTTTTGGGGAGTGGTCGACATAGAAATCGGTAATAGGTAATCGCGAGCCCCGAAGACATATCCCATTTGTCACAATCGCACTTGTGCTTTTGCTTTTGTTTTGGCTTGGTGGCATAATTTTTCACTTAACGCACGTCTATAAATACCCAATGCTGCAACACATGTAAGACTCTATCTTAATTCAAACACAAATACAAATACACCTGTGTGTGCCGCCACTGCGATTGCTAATAGTTACCTCAATAATAATAATGCGTTCTCTGGTTATTTATGGCCGATATTTTATGCGATTAAATGCCATAATTTATCAAAGCTCTGCGCCCGGTGCTTGCTTTCAGATAGCATACGATATTCAAAGTCCGTGGGATCAATCTGGACAACTAAATGTCTACTTCTAGCCGAGTGACATTTGCCACGATCACGGATTTCTTAAATGCCATGCTAAGAGGTAGAAAAAAGGATCGTTGGAAGGTGGATGGTCTACATATAATACCAAAAACCGATCATATTTGGCAAAAAGTTTTGCAGATTATTAATTAGAATTTTGGCACCAATTTTGAAATTTTTCTTCATCGTTTTTGGTTGTATCTTGGGCAAAAATGGTCCCAAATCAAAAATGCGTACTGTTATGAGCAGCTAACAACCTAATAATTAATATTAGTGCACTTTCCATCTGATTTGACAAAAATACATTTTGGACCCAATTTTCACATTTTGATAATCATGATTTTTTGCGAAAAATTACAAAATTTTAAAATTTCCAGGTTTAAGTGCCAATCGATTGGGAATTTAACAACGAGTTCAACAAGGTAGGACACTCCATGTTTGGGATATTATTTCCATTTTTATGACCAAAATACTAATTTTTTTGGGAGAAAAATCAGGAGCTTGATTTTTGGTTCCAATTTTACATTTTTCTTAATCGATTTTTTGCTGTAACTTAAACAAAAATGGTCCAAAATCAAAAGTGCGTACTGTTTTGAGCAGCTAACGACCTAATAATTAATATCAGTGCACTTTCCGTCTGATTTGAAAAAAATAAATTTTGGACCCAATTTTCACATTTTTGGTAATCATGATTTTTTGCGAAAAATGCCAAAATTTAAAAATTTCCAGGTTTAAATGCCAATCGATTGGGAATTTAATAACGAGTTCAACAAGGTAGGACACTCCATATTTGGATCATTATTTCCATTTTTATGACTAAAATACTATTTTTTTGAGTGCAAAATCAGGATTTTGATTTTTGGCACAAATTTTGAAATTTTTGTTCATCGTTTTTGGTTGTATCTTGGACAAAAATGGTCCCAAATCAAAAGTTCGTACTGTTTTGAGCAGCTAACAACCTAATAATTAATATCAGTGCACTTTCCATCTGATTTGAAAAAAATACATTTTGGACCCAATTTTCACATTTTTGATAATCATGATTTTTTACAAAAAATGGCAAAATTTAAAAATTTTCCGGTTTAAATGCCAATCGATTGGGAATTTAATAACGAGTTCAACAAGGTAGGACACTCCATATTCGGAGCATTATTTCCATTTTTATGACCAAAATACTAATTTTTTTTGGGTGAAAATCATGATTTTGATTTTTGGTACAAATTTGAAATTTTTCCTAATCGATTTTTTGCTGTAACTTGGACAAAAATGGTCCCAAATCAAAAGTTCGTACTGTTTTGAGCAGCTAACAACCTAATAATTAATATCAGTGCACTTTCCATCTGATTTGAAAAAAATACATTTTGGACCCAATTTTCACATTTTTGATAATCATGATTTTTTACAAAAAATGGCAAAATTTAAAAATTTTCCGGTTTAAATGCCAATCGATTGGGAATTTAATAACGAGTTCAACAAGGTAGGACACTCCATATTCGGAGCATTATTTCCATTTTTATGACCAAAATACTAATTTTTTTTGGGTGAAAATCATGATTTTGATTTTTGGTACAAATTTGAAATTTTTCCTAATCGATTTTTTGCTGTAACTTGGACAAAAATGGTCCCAAATCAAAAGTTCGTACTGTTTTGAGCAGCTAACAACCTAATAATTAATATCAGTGCACTTTCCATCTGATTTGAAAAAAATACATTTTGGACCCAATTTTCACATTTTTGATAATCATGATTTTTTACAAAAAATGGCAAAATTTAAAAATTTTCCGGTTTAAATGCCAATCGATTGGGAATTTAATTACGAGTTCAACAAGGTAGGACACTCCATAATTGGAGCATTATTTCCATTTTTATGACCAAAATACTACTTTTTTTGGGTGAAAAATCATGATTTTGATTTTTGGTACAAATTTGAAATTTTTCCTAATCGATTTTTTGCTGTAACTTGGACAAAAATGGTCCCAAATCAAAAGTTCGTACTGTTTTGAGCAGCTAACAACCTAATAATTAATATCAGTGCACTTTCCATCTGATTTGAAAAAAATACATTTTGGACCCAATTTTCACATTTTTGATAATCATGATTTTTTACAAAAAATGGCAAAATTTAAAAATTTTCCGGTTTAAATGCCAATCGATTGGGAATTTAATTACGAGTTCAACAAGGTAGGACACTCCATAATTGGAGCATTATTTCCATTTTTATGACCAAAATACTACTTTTTTTGGGTGAAAAATCATGATTTTGATTTTTGGTACAAATTTGAAATTTTTCCTAATCGATTTTTTGCTGTAACTTAAAAATGGCCCCAAATCAAAAGTGCGTACTGTTTTGAGCAGCTAAGAACCTAATAATTAAAATCAGTGTCGTCTGATTTGATAAAAATAAATTTTGGACCCAATTTTCACTTTTTCGATAAGGGGTACCATCATGACTTTTTCCGAAAAATGGCAAAATTTAAAAATTTCCAGGTTTAAATGCCAATCGATCGATCAAAGTCTTTTATCTCCCTCGCACTCCCTTAAGCTGAGTAACAAGTGTCTGATAGTCGGGGCACCCGAATATAGCGTTCACTCTTGTTTTTTTTTGTGTATTTAAAATGGTTTGGTGACCCCAAGCGAATGGAGTCCGAAGTTTCATTCTTTAATAATCCGTGTTTTAAACTTTCTTGAAATCACAAGACCTAAAAGATTTGTTAATGCATTTTTTTTGGCGGGTCCTTACTATTATTATTTACTATTTACTACTACTATTATTATTTTTGTTGTTGTGTGTATTTAAAATAGTTTGGTGACCCCGAGCGACTTAAGTTTTTTTCGAGAGGTGACTTAATTGAGGTAGTTTTGTGTCTTAAATCAATTACTTTTACAACCAACCAACTTGACATCTCAGAAGAGGGCTTGTCTGGGGAGGAATCATCCCACATCCCACATCGCACATATCGTGTGTCCGGTGCATGTGACTCCCGTGGAGGCGGTGACCCAATCTATGACACACGCTCCGGCGAGAAGGATTTTTTGCGCTGTTTTTCGTTCTTTTATTACTGTTATGACATTCAATAAGCAATTAGGCATTAATCACTGCCGGGGGCAGCATTAATCACCGGAGCGCGGTTCAAACACAGCTCGGAGCTCCGAAAGCGAGCCTTCAACTTATGCATATTAGCGGAGCGCCAGAGAACTTGGTAGAACTTGGGAGAACCGGTGGCTACGAGAGGAGGGGTTCTATCCACGAATAGTTGGCGACATAGCAAGTCGCACTCGCTGAGACGCCGCTTGCAAGACATGATGTCACCGTCTGTTTTTAACTTGTGCCCGTCAGCGATGCAGATCGGATCTAAGATCGTTGGGGTGCTGATCGAGGGAGGTGCGGATCGGATCGGGCAGAACGGATTGTCCCACGCCCACGCGGAACACGCGCCAAGAATGAACTTGATTGAATGAACAATCGGGAGATCAGACGTTCGGGATACCCTGATATATTAAAAGAACAAAAAAAAGCACCGAATAATAGTCTAAGAACTAAAGGAAAAACTAAGATTTCTCGTTCCTCTGTTAAATTTAAAGTAGGTTTTAAACCTTGATATCGTGTGGGAAATCTTGCTTTAAATTTAACAGGCAGACGAGAAAACGGTCCTAAAGAACATTATTTAGGTTCCAATGAGTTTACACATCACTATAACACTAAATCCTAAAAAAAAGGGTACAACTTTACAACGGCAGGTCAGGTTGATTCAGACGTCGTGTGCTTTCAAGATCGATGAGAGCTAATAGATCGCTAATTGAGGGGCAGGTAAATACATGGATCAAAAGGCAAAACTCAGATGGTTTGATATTAAACTTGAATTTTATTGTAGTTCTTTTAGAGTGTGATCGGTTGTGGTTCGGATCGGAGATGGTTTACAGAGACAGTTAGAGATATACAGATATACAGATATAGATGCGGATACAGCGAGCGTTTAGAGATACGGAATAACATTAAAACTCTGGATAAGGATAGGGATATGATCTGAGATGACTTGTGGGGATCAGAGTTAACATAATCATCATTAGACATTTATTTGATTGGGCTTGTTTGGTTGCTGTTGTTATGTTCCTCTTGCTTGGGTTTTTCACGTTAGTCACATTAGTCGGCTAGATCTATTTATCGTATATTTTTGCTCTGGTCAAAATTACACAAATAACATCTGGACTCTCTCGACACTTTTCTTTTTTTGTTTTTTCTATTATTTCTTACGTTTGCTTTAGCACAGTTTGTGGGAGTTTTCTTTGTTTGTTGGTTGCTTGCTCTTGCGGTTTACACATATAAATTGATGTAACGTTATCAATATCATTAGCAATATACATAGATATATAGATCATATATATAGGGTCTAGGGCTATACAATTGAACGGATTTTTATTAAGGGGGCTTTCAGCTCCGTTTCTGCCTGCAGCTAAGTTCGGTTTGCGATTTTTAAGACAATAACCAAGATTGATTTGTTGTTATTGTTGATCGTTGATCGTTAATCGATACATTTGTCCAGGTACTTTCGTAGCGCATGTTGTGTGTTTAAGTTAATTGCTTTTTGTTAAACAAACGTTGTGTAGCCTAAAATTAAGAACTAAAGATGAGGGGTCGGTGTTTAGGTCAATGTCAGAGGTCAGAGGTCAAAGTTTGAAAATGCTGATGCGCCACTTAAGATTGGATTAAATCCTGCGTGGATGAGAGCGATGGATGGCTTTCCGATGATGTTAATCTAATTCTACAATGCTCTATTAATAAGATATTTCCACCTTTTTCAGCTGCTGGCAGAAGCGAAGCCCACAAAACCCCAAACTTAAACTCAATCGCGACTCTTCAAGGTCGTATTTATGTAGATACACATATATATTAGAGAATATATTAATCGAAAAACAAACAAACATATCGAGAAATAATACAAAAATAAAAGAAATTTACAAGCGGAAACTTTGCTTTCATGGACTTGATTGCATTTTGCCATTTACAATTACGGTTTACAGTTAACATTTACAGTTACGAATTACATTTAACATCGAATGTGGCGACAGCCCTGGCAGCTCCTCCACTCGCTTGACCTGAGTTGTTTTTGTTTTTATTAAATTATTATTTTGTTATTATTTTTTTTTTGCTTTTTTAGTTTTTTTCTTTTGTTTGGAAGCTGAACGTCGTAATATCAATTGTCGGCGAGTGAAGTCCCTAACCTTACATTTTCTAGGGTTGCCTCTTTGTTTGTCTGTATTTTGTGTGCGAGTGTTTTGTGTGTGTGTATGTGTGAGGTAAACTTTGCTTAAGGTAAGGCTCAATTCAATGTTTTCAATTTTAAAGCTCCATTTCGAGAGGAAAGGCTTTAGCTTTGTTGGTTAAATGCTTAACAATCATATTTTGGGGCAAATAGGCACGCATTTTCGTGGGGGTTATTTGGGATATATTTTGGATTTTGGGGCGATTTTTTGGGGTGACATAACATTATGGTAGACTTGGTACAACTAGCGAAAAGGGCGGTGCTTGAAGAGCTCGGGTTCGTAAAATATTATAAATAGTTCCTTTGCATATTTTACATAGATATAATTTATCGATTATCTCGATTAACTCGATTTCGATTACGAAACAATTTCAAAGCACTTGTTGTGAGGGGAATTATTTTTGTTTTTTAGGCCACTTTTTGGTGTTCACAGCTGTTTATACACACACTTTTGTATATATATATAACTGTTATATCTGTATATAAGTATGTATATATATATATTTATTTATATATAAATGAACTCGGCTTCAACTCGTTGATCAAGCAATAGACACACAAATATATAAGATTTACTTTTTTTTTAGTACACTCTTGTTTGTATATATATTTTTGGACTTTTCGTTTTTTATGTATATAGTATAAATTACAAAAGTGTTGTGGTTCTTGTTAAACTGTAATAAGGCGCAAGTTGAAAGGAGTTGCAATGTTTCAATTTTAGCAGCACTTTAAGGTCTTCGATTCCACCAATTCATACATCATACATATGTACATTTGTCTCTTTACGTTTATCTCTCGTGTTTTTTTTTTATATATATAATTAAATAATTTTTCTTGTTCTTGTATATGTAGATTAGTTTTGCAAAAGATTTAACAAAGTGTAGATTAGTAATTTAGTTTTAGTTGTCAATTAAAAGATCTTTTTTTTTGTCGTTTTAATTTTTGATTAAGGCAACAGCAGCTTACACAATTGTTTGCTCATCGTTTAAACATAGCTTACAAAGTATGGACTCAAAAAAAAAACAAAAATTCATACATGTATTTTGTTTATATATACGGTATATATATATAGGTTTTATCACTGACTAAATCTAGATTTTAGAAAAAAAATATCAAACGTCATATCGCATGGGCTTCCTATTTCTGATTTCTGCATCGAATTCTCAATTTGATTTTCCCTCCTTGCTAATCTCTCTCGATTGTTGTTTACACATGTACATATATAAGCATAGTTAATATAATTTTTAAGGCTTCGTTGGGAGGAAAGAGAAGACAAAAACAAAAGGAAAAAGAATCGAACAAATTAAAATTAATAATTACTGATGCGGATGTGACTGCTAGCAGTTTGATAACTGCTCATCTTCTTCTTATCTCGACTTGGTTATGTCGCAGGCGCAGGCTTGCAAATGGAATGTTATCGATATACCGAATATCATATCAAAAATTGGGTTATGTACAGTTGTGCAAGTGCTTCTTCTTTTGAGTTTGAGTTTGTGTGCTCTCCTAGCGTCTGATTTTGATCCTTCTTCTGCTTCTGCTTTCTGTTATCCATCGTCCTTCGTTCTTTACACCTTACTCTCCTTACAGCTCTTTAATGATAGTTACTTGTTAATTGTTTTTGCTTCTTTCTTCATGAGGTAGTTAAGCCACAGGCTGGATGCCGGCTCCAGGCGGACTTGGGATCAAAGGTTCTGGGGGTATATGTAAATCTGGGGCTTGGGGATTATATTCGAGTGGTCCATGATTGAATTGCGGGATGGGGGCCTATTGGAAGAACTTGGATTGCTGGGGTAACCAAAAAAAAAAAACAAACAATAAAAGGTGACTTGTGCAAATAAATATCAGAAAAAGTTGTAAATTAAAAAATATTTTTTGAATTTTTGGGTAAAGTATTTGGGGAGGGGATCTTCTTGATTACTTGTGATGGGCTATGGGTTGTCTTAAGGGGACTGCGGCTGCTTCTTCTTTCTTTCTTTTTCTTTTTCTGTTTCTGTACTCCTACTCCTGCTTTTGCTTAGTCAATGAGTGGCGATTAGGATTAACATTATTAGTTTATATTTGTATGTAGGCTTGATGACAGCCCTAGCACCAGTAATCTACATGGGCCCAGGCCGGCGGATCTTGCTCCTCTCCCAATTGCAGCTCCATTTCGAGTTCGAGTTCCACCTGCCGATCAAGTTGTGGTGCTGCTGGTAGTGGCTCCTCCTCCTCCTCCTCCTTCTCCGCAGGATGTTGCTCCCGCTGGGAACTGGGCTGTTCGAAGGCTAGGAGCAGCAGGTCGCGGTCCCGTTCCCGTTCTCGTTCTCGATCCCGCTCCCTGTCCGGCGCCCTTCCTCACGCCAGGCAACTGCCGTTGTTCATAAACGCGGTGGCCGTATCCAGATCCACATACTCGCCGCAATCCTCCACCAACTGGGACATTAAATCGGTCGCATAGCAGCCGTTTTTCATCAGCAGCAACTGTTCATCGTCGTAGGGCGTCATCACACCCACTCCAACGCCAACGTTGTGGCCACCATGTTGCAGGCCCTGGTGAAAGTCCATCAGGTGATTGTTGTTGTTGTTGTTATTATTATTGTTATTGTTATTATTATTCTGATTAACATTATTATTTATATTTCCATTTCCATTTCCATTAGTACTCCCTTGATTCGTGTGGACCATGCTGAGGCTATTGATACCGCAGGGCGAGGGCAGAACACAAGCATGCTTAATGTCCGGAAAACCATCGCTGGGCTCAAAGAGGAACCTCTCGGCACTCAAGGCGGTGGTGTAGGGACTCTGCGAGTCCACCAGTTCGTTCTTCACAAACTCAATGGCGCTACTGCTGCTGCCGGTGGCGACGACTGCGGTGGGCGTTGTTGCACTGCTGTTGTTGCTAGTGGCATTGCTGCTGATGTTGTTGTTGC
Organism: Drosophila prostipennis; assembly: GCA_037075205.1. NCBI lineage: Eukaryota > Metazoa > Arthropoda > Insecta > Diptera > Drosophilidae > Drosophila > Drosophila prostipennis. The sequence continues at coordinate 366,710 of JBAMCJ010003794.1, read as the reverse complement.
TGGTGCTGAGGTGGTGGCTACTGATGTTGCTGCTGCTGCTGCTGCTGGCATTGCTGCTGGAAGTCAGGCCTTCGCAGTTGGGCACATAGTCGGAAATCAGACTGGGACTGGGATTGGAATTGGGATGCTGCTGCTGCTGCTGCTGTTGCTGCTGCTGCTGATCGGCGGTATGGTAGCCGGCATGCTCAAACTCCTGGGCGCTGGGCGAGGGCTTGCAATAGCCATTGGGCAGCTGCTGAGCCATGGCCGCCGCCGTTTTGGAGCCATACTTGAAGGTGGCCATCGAGGGTATGCTCTGCAGCCGCTGGTTGTTGCTGCTGCTGCTGCTGGAATTCGCCATCTCGCCATTCGCCGTCTCCAGCTCCAATTCACTGAGATACTTTAGTGCCGGCGATTGAAGCAGCTGATTGGGCAATTGACAGCCTCCCGCGCGTTGGCAACCATGCGATTGCAGCATGTCCATCAGCTTGCGGCGCTCCGTTTCCAGCAGACGCACCTGGCTCTTCAGGTCCACATTCTGGGTGTCCAGCACCTCCGATTCCTTGATCAGATTCTGGGTGCGTTCGCGCTTCTTCATCCGGCACTTGGTGGCCGCAATCTTGTTGCGCTCGCGACGCCGCCGCCTGCGGTCCTCGTCCTCCGGCGTCAGTCCCTTGGGCTGCGACGACTTGGTCTCGCTGTCCTCGTCACTGGACTCCTCCTCCAGGCCGCAGTCGTCGTCCAGATCGTTGGCGTTGCTCAGGCTGCCGCTGTAGTTGTTGTTGCTGCTGCTGCCGCTGTGACCGCCGCCATTGTGGTTGCCGCTGCGCCGCGAGTACTTGGAATGCGGCTGCTCCGAACCGGAGCTGGAGTCGCAGGTGGAGAGTTTGCGCTTGCTCTGGATGGACAGCTTGAGGCCCTCCTTGATTAGGCGCGAGCAAGTCTGCAATGGCAGAGAAAGTGAGGGGAAAGGTTAGAGGGGTAAGTGGAGATTTATATCTATATCTAATTTATTTAAATTAGTATTATTACTCTTGGATACAACTAGTTTAGATTAGATTATTGCGAACTACAACTCCTGCAACTATTTTAGATAATTGTTTGGAACTTTAACTCCTGCATCTACACATTTTTACGCCCCGTTTCGCTTTTCTAAGTTTAAAACAAACTTTACTTTGAAAGAAGTCAGAACGAGAGAAGTAAGAACGAGAGAAGTTAGAACGAGAGAAGTTAGAACGAGAAAAGTTAAAACAAGATAAGTTCGAACGAGAGAAGTTAAAACAAGATAAGTTCGAACGAGAGAAATCTGAACGAGAGAAACCTAAAATAGCCATTTCCAATATTAAAATATATGTTGTTTAATGGTAAAATAATATTTGCAAATTTAACTATGAGTATTAAGTTTATTCTGATACATTTATTTTTTCTTTTTTTCTTAAAAAAAAAATAATGGTAAAACTTATATGTCTAAATTTAACTATGAGTATTAAGTTGATTCTAATACATTTATTTTTTCTTTTTTTTTCATTTCTTTGTTTCTACGTAAAAAATATAACTACTATTCGCTGATCCTTCTCCAGCTGGCTAAGTTTCCCCTTGGAAAGGTAGAAGTTGCAAAGTGAGAGCGTGGCACAGTTTTTGAGATATATACATATAAATATGACGAATCGCGGCCCGATTTCTCGGGAGGAGATTATCTCCATCGGCATTTTCAGCTTTGTTTGTTTTATTTGCTTTACTTGCCCGGTGATTTACTCCAGCGACCTTTTTTCAACGCTTTGGCTTAGGGCTTGGCACCTGGATTTGGGGACACTCGAGTTGTGTGTGCATGAATTATAAATATTATAGATAGAAATCTGCGACAATCGCCACGCCCAAAAAAAGTGTTCGGTGCCCTCTTTCCCGGTGAACTGACAAGTGCATTCGGCACTCGATTAAAAACCCAAAACAGAAAATCGGAAACCAAAGCAACCTTGGATAGCAGCCAGCCAGCCTTTACTGGGTCAGTTCCATTTATGGAGGAGCTTAAGACCTGAGTGCGCAGCCAGGAACAACAGATGTTCAGCCACGCACTTGATCGACTGCATTCGGAAGCGCCTGCTCTTCAAGGACTTGTGAATACCCAGCTGGTATGTATATAAAATCCATAACTAAAATATATAAGAACTTTAAAGAAAACCCTATGAAACTTCTTCGAAGCCAAAGAATATTATCATATCTCATATATTAGCTTTCATATCTCAGCATGTATATAAAAATCCATAGATAAAATATGTATAAGAACTCTAAAGAAAACCCTATGAAACTTCTTCGAAGCCGAACAAATATTATCATATCTCATATATTATCTCTCATAACTGAGTAAAATAAAGTATCCCGCAATATGGCATCCATTCAAAGAGGGCTGGGCTGTCAAAAGCTGGGCCCCTTCAATCTGCAGCAGCTCATTGAATTGTCGACCAGACTACCGACGCCACTTTTATCTTTATACCCTTTTGCAGAGGGTAGAATAAGTATAGCTTTGATATTTTTGATTGTGTTCTTTTTTACAATTGGCATATATTTCAAATATTACCGAATTACCCATTAAATTTTATAAATATTATAAAACTACCTACCTACCTACTCATATTTGCCATAAAGGTCAAAACTATACAAAAACCTCCATTATATAGGGTTTTTCTAAATTTTTTAACAAACTTTCATTTTAACTTCAGTTTCAACGATCTGCAAAGGGTATATAAACTTCGGCTTGCCGGAGTTATTTTCCTTTCTTGTTTTTTTCTTCTTTTCTTTTATTTTTTCGAGGTTTTTTGTTTTTTTTTGCGGATGATTTGTTTGTTGTCTGGTCGAGAAATTGTTCGGATGCCACTGATTACTGATTGAACGCGCCCTTCTTTTTACAAAGTTGCTTTGCGCTTCTGTTAATTTTTTCGGCACCGGGTCGTCGTCGGGGGTTCCATTTGAATTTTAGGCACGCTGCGCTATATTTATTGACCCAGAAATCAGATAAATAAATTTCTGTGTGAGGAAAAGCGAGCGACAAGTAAAGAATGCCGAAATCGACATCGGAATCGGAATCGGAATCCAAAACAAAATCATAATAATCGCATGCGCCGGGGTCCCAAAACAAAACGAAGCAAAATGCAACCAAAAATCGAAGTTGCTGGCAAATTGGAGCCAATATGACCATATGGTCAGCGTCGAATCGAAAAGTTGGACAAAGACGGCTGGAAAATTGTGCAATTGCGTCGGGGGAAATAATGGGGGCTGTGGATGTAAATGGATGAAATGAAATGGATGGGAGTCGGGAATGGGGATGGCCGGCACAGGTTGCGGCTTCAGTCATCTTTGCATCTGTATCTCTGAATCAGTATCTTTGTATCTTGTTTTGTTTCTGTATCTGTGTTTGAGCGGAAAGGCCGAGCCTTTCTTTGCACTTCGCATCGCTGCAACTTTAGTCGCAAAAATTCACTCGAAAATAAATAAAAAATCGCAAATTTTCGGCCTCGCAAATTTGCATTTTGTTTGGCTTGTTTGCACTTTTGCACACATTTCTCACTCGTTTTGTTTGCCCTTCTTATAATTTCTCCCCATTTTGCATTTCGCCGTTCTTTTTTGGCAACATTTGTGCAAATATTTCGCGTGCAAAGGGAAAAACATAAAAAAAAGGAAGGAAACCTTTGTTTAACCGATTAAACCAGGGTTCAACTAGGGTTCAAATCCCAAGCTAAATACAAATTCAACTCGAAAACAAAGTTCGCTAAGAAAACTTCTAAAATTTTAATGGCATAGTTAAAATTAAGTTGAATGCCATAAGAATAAAACTGAAGTAAAATTTAAAATTTTATGCAACAACCTTTGATCTTAAGTTACATAAGCCGAAACAATTCATTAGGTTGGGATTTTTTTCATTTCATATATGGAATATATTTAGGAACTTATTGTATACTATTTTATATCCTTAAAAAACGGATTCCTGTATCAATTTTGATATTCCACCTCCTCATATATAGAAGCACTTGCAGTTTCAATCTGTTCGCTTCAATTTGGTCAGTTTCATTCATTCATTTATTCGAAGACTGTTCCGCCCACGCAGCGCACGCCGCCACGCACTCTCCACCGGCCAATGGTCTGTCCGTTTAATTTGTCCGTAACTTTGTCCGTCTGTCCGTTCGACTGACTGACACCGACGTGTGGGCGTCAATTGCGAGACGCAGCGAGAATTGATTTCACTTTTCGAGTATTGCATCTGCATGTGAATGTGAATGTGAATCTGAATCTGCCTCTGAGTGGGGAGAATCACTCTTGACTGGCTGACTGACTGGCTGGCTGACTGACATTGGCCTTAATGAGGCACGTAACTGCGGTGGTGTCAACTTCAGCGATTAATTCCACAATACGAGTTAAAGGCCGCCTATTCGAGATCTCTGGGTTGTGCAACGAACGCATCCCTAGTCCCCCTCCTTCTTCTCCTTCTCCCAGTAATAATTGGCAGGTGTCTATATGGCCATATCTATATACATTGCCATCCCCTATCCCCCATCTACATTTGTGTGTGCAAATGTGATTTATGATTATTACTTGAAACGAATCTATAGGCGTTGGAACGTCGCAGCTTTTAATTGCTGCAGCAAAGGGGTTAACAGAGACGGGGCATATTTTCAATTTGCTTTCCAACAAATTTCTCATAAATTAGAAACGCTCGTTTCGAATTTTGAATTTCGGATATATACCTAGTAATTGGAGGAAACAGGTTTGGTCCCTCAATTGCAATTGTAATTAGTTATTGATTGATAGATTGATAGGAGTAATGTTAAGTGGTTCCAGTTAGTTTAAAGATTTCTATCACATATTTAAAGTTAAAAAAGTATTTAAAAAGGGTGGGAAATATTACCTAAAATGTTATCTAAAATCGAAGTTATACATTTTTAAATTTATTTTAATTGGAAAATTTAACATTTTCATATTTCAAGTAAATAATACCTATAAAACCCTTGGATTTACTACGTTCCTTGTTATCAGTGTGCCTAATTCCATTTAATTTTGCAGTTAATCGCAATTAAAGATCGAGGATTACATACCTGTTGGACGCTGGGCGTGGTGGCCGTGCCCGCTGGCGAGTCGAGCGGCGATCCGGAGCAACTGGAATGACTGCTGTCCTGCGAGTGCGACTGCAAAATAAGTGCAAACATAATAAGTATACGCCGCGGTGGTTGGCTGGTGATTAACCCTCTGAGCAATCCTCACCTGGCCGTTGGGATGACCACCGTTAAAGTGACGCACGGTAACCACCGGCGTGGAGGCGGCACTGCAGGATGCCGACGAGGCGGCGGATGCGGAAACGGCCGCCGAAACGGCCGCCGCTGCCGCCGAACTGAAACTAAAGTTGTCCAGCGGATTGGTCATGGCGATCAGCGAATTGAGGATCTCGGGCGTCTTGGGCGTATGGCCGCCCATCAGCAGGCCGCTTTGGTCGAGGCCGAGCAGCGAGGAGGCCGGTATGTTGGAGTTGAACATGGTTAGCAGTTAGCAGTTGCACACGCGGTAAGTTAATAATAATATAAAAACTAATACAAATTAAAGTTAACAAACGGGGTTGATTTTTTCTTATTTTCTTTCTTTTTTTTTGTTATATATTCTTAAATCACAGTTGAAGGCCTACGCGTTGCATTGGTTTTCGTTTGTTTGGTCTGTCCCAAATATATTCTTCTATATCCTTTTCTTTTTTTTTTGTATATATATTTATATAGTTTAGGTTTCTGGAGGCACACACTTTTCACTTTTCCGCTTATCACAAGTTCACCAAACTACAGTTCTTCTTTTTTCGGTTCATTCAAGGGATTCATGGAGAAGGAGGGACGACGACTTTTGGAGGAATATGGCCGATCCATCGGTTCCATCGGCTCTAAATTCCCGACTTTTTGTTGTTGCTCAGAGCGCTAAGGCCGAGCGAATGCGTTGAATGTCGAACGCTGAACAGCCGGCACATCGGCAGCGAATCTGCAAAAACAGAGAGAGTGAGTATAAGAAAAGAGCGCCAGATATATATTATATAGATATATTTATTATACTGGGAGGAAAACAGAGAGTCGAGTCGAGTAACTGACGAACGTGAGTCTGCCATGTCAACGTAAACAAAAGCTATTAAATTATAAAATAAACTCGGCTAAATTGATTTATGTAAGTCTCGGCGTGTCACGTGACCACCAAGCTTACAAATCACGATCTCGAGATTGATCACGCACCAAAAAGAAACAGAGAAACCGAAAGCCCCACATCTCGCACATACTATGCAACATGCCTCAATTAAGCTATTAATCGGCTAATTGAGAGCAGGCACACTTATCATATAGCCCCCACAGATCTACAGATCGGGTGAGAGGGTGTAACTAATATATATATATGTATATATGGAGGGGGTTTCAAACACACATTCCTCACGGGTTGTGCGAGGTGAAGGTGAGCAGAAGGAGAAACTGCAGCGAAATTCAGCATTCCTCGGCGGCAATTGAAACGGAATTGAAATGCAATTGAAGGCAATCATCCATGAATTCGCTTGACTCCCGAGAAACCCTAACCTAAACAGGGGCTGCAAATACGTACGATAAATGTGGGAGTATTCTATTATTTAAATTCGGTTTAATGAAATTAAATTTGAAAAGGTTATTTTTTGGAGTATTTTAGTATGTTATTTAAATTTCAGTTCTGTTTAAAACTACCTAGTTGTAATTAAAATTATGTGATATAGAAGTCCGAAGAAGAAGAAGAGAACATGATCAAAAATTATAAGATATATTTTAAGATATGATATGTGATATGTCATATGATCAACAAAGCTACAATTTTGTTTCTAATATTTTCTTGTTAATTCTCTGATCGTCCGATTGTTTTAAAATTTATTTCGAAATTCTGAAAGGTGAATCCCTGAAAATATATTGCTCTAGCCGGAATCTCCAATGGGAGACGACTTTTAAGGGCAATTAAATTACCGTTTTTGCTTGGGAATGCTCTGTAATTACAAAGATATTTTAGAAAATTGTACTTTTTAATAGGGAATTTATTTGCAGGGCATTCCCCAAGGCTATCATCCCTCTTCTGCCCCTCCGAAACATCACTTTATTTGGCAGGAATTTCTTTGGTCTGTGGAGTTATTTCCCCCGAACATTTGTGGCATTTCGAAGATGAACTGTGGGTTTAAAAAGAACTAGTGGTTGGGCGCATTTTCGCTCAGAATGCAAATTGAGGCTGTCAAACTTCAAAAGCCGAAAAACAGAACAGAAACACAAAAATCTCATTTCGGTTTTGTGCGCGATTTCTGCCTTTCTGCTGGTGCTTTTCTGGCTGCCTCTTTTAGCCATTTATCATATGGCCAAAAGTGTTTGCACTTGTGGTGGTTTCTGTGTGCGTGTGTGTGTGTGTGTGTGACATGCTCTATAAGTTTTAGAGCCCCCCGTTTTTTCCCGGTCCGTTCCAAACCGAAAGTCAGTCAGCAGCAAACAACAAAACGAAGGCAGAATAAAGAATTATGATTTATGACTTTCGCATGTTTCTTTATTTTTATTTTTATTTTTTTTTTTTTTTTTGGGGTTTTGTTGTTTTGTTTGTGATAGCTTTTAATGCCTTTGATGTGGCTTTTTCCCTCGTTTCCACTGCAACGAAAATCACTTTTGACATTCGGCTCGCACAAATCGCACACAAAATCGCTTTTTGGCTCGGCTCTCTTGGTCCGGCTTTGTTGCCAAAGCTTATTTTGACCAAATGCGGCGGACGTCAACGTCAAAATCAGCATCAGCGACAGCAAACTGCGCATGCGTGGCCTCCCCGTAGAACATTTGGGGTCAGGGCAGCCCAAAGCCAACTGAAACTGCAACTGCAGCTCTCAATAAAAGAGAGCAATTTCGTAAAAGTCATTGCAAACATCGTTTCAAGCAGAACCTTAATTTACACCTAACATTGTGACTTACAGGATTTATTTGAAAACAATTTTGCATATATAGAGATTGAAAAAACATCGACATTTTGATATTTATCGATATTTAATAGTTTTTTATCGATTTTTTTTGTCTTTGAAAAAATGTTGTACCATTTTTTTTATTTATTTCTAGCAACCAATATAATCCAACGACCAGCGTTTTTATTAAACTCGATTACATTAAGCAGGCGCCCAGCAGGATTTCTCAGCAAATTCGCCCTCCGCCCCCCAGAAACCTTTTAGCTCACTTGCCACATTGACATTCCAAAGTTGAATCGCTGCTACTTGGAAATAAAGTCATTTGCGGCTGATTTGTGGCTGGCATGTGAATTGCCCTCAAGTGTGCGAGTTTTTGCTGCCAGCAGCGATCGATGTCGAACCGATCGATGGACACCGGATTGAAGCTCACACAGAAAACACGGACCAGCAAACAGAAGCATTCGCAACGATAAAGATATATGGAGAGATCGTTTGGAGATCGAATCGCCGGGGTGTCCCACCAGCACTAGCACGATTCAAGAAAAAAAGGCACAAAATTCCTGTCATCGCTCAACTAATCAGCAAGTACTAAAGAATTTATCGATGGGGTATGAAAAACACAAAATATTCTAACAAATAGCTATTTGTTTTTATTACACTATTAATGGTATATCGTTAGCATCGGTACAGGTTGCCTAAGGGCATTACTAATCAACCTGTTTAACGATCATCATTCCATCATTCCGTCATTTTTACGAGCGTTAAATGTTATCGATTTAATTATGGTGCTTTCGCTATGATTTTTCAAATTTTTATACCCTTGCAGAGGGTATTATGATTTCAGTCAGAAGTTTGCAACGCAGTGAAGGGGACGTTTCAGACCCCATAAAGTATATATATTCTTGATCAGCATCACTAGACGAGTCGATCTAGCCATGTCCGTCTGTCCGTCTGTCCGTCTGTCCGTCTGTCCGTCTGTCCGTCCGTCTGTCCGTCTGTCCGTCTGTCCGTCCGTTTCTACGCAAACTAGTCTCTCAGTTTGGAAGCTATCGGGCTAAAACTTTCCCAAAAGTCTTATATCTATTGCAGGTAGTATATAAGTCGGAACGAGCCGGATCGGACAACTATATCATATAGCTCCCATAGGAAAAATCTAAAAAAATTATATCTTGGGTGTTTTTGAACCTAGAACCTCCTACTTTTGGAAATGCCATTTTTTATCTAATTCTGAATTTCGAATAAAATTTTTTCAAAATCGGACGACTATATCATATAGCTGCCATAGGAACGATCGGAAAATTAGTGATTAATAGGAATGATCTGCAAGGGTATATAAGCTTCGGCTGGCCGAAGCTAGCTTCCTTTCTTGTTTTGTATCACATCGATATTATTATGTATCAAAAGTATCGATCAATGTATCGCGAACAGTCGATTAAATCGATAACCAAATGATGTATCCATTACATCCCGGTTTATTTAAAATCCTAATGACAGCCTGATTCATCAAACCTCGTTAGGCGATGTCACAACTTATCGGTTGTGAATTCGATTCGGTCACGTCGCCATCCGAAATATTCGAAAAGTGTGACTTGGGTGACTCAGAGTGCCATTCGGATTCCCGTTCCATTTGCATACGATTAGTCGTGCGATCGAATGCAAATGCAAAGGCAAATGCAAATGAATGAATTGCGATTGCACAACGAGCATTAATTATTAATAACACTTCATAATTGCGATACATAATGCTCCGGTCGAGAGCCACGGACCTGCATTTACTTATCAACGGGGCGTGCGATGTGAAAACCGAAAGCCGCATAAGTACATTAAGCATTTGAGATATAATATATAAAAAAAAAGAAGAAATGTATATATTTTATACACAGAGAAAAAGCGGAACAATATGGAGTTACTATTGTTTCATATCAATTTTTCCATAACAAAATGGTGAGATTTCATATTAATATGCTACAAAATCATACGTTCGGAAATATCATTTTGATATGAACACAGAACGGAAAAAAATTGATATGATCATTTTTTTCTCTGTGTACGATTTTATTTCGTTTCGTTTGTTTCGATTATTTCGCTACGTGCCTCGTTGGCACTCCACATTTCACACGAGCCAATTGTTGGCGAAAAAGGCCAAGCGGCACACACATATTGAGACATTTTTCGAAAACATTTTCGAGTAACAGTTTAAAGGGTTATTGAAATAAGGAAATATCATGCGCGGATCTGCAGGAAATGAAAGAAAATTGGGTATTCAAAAAGTAAGCAACACAAAATTCGTTCTGAATCAACTAACCAGGAAAATGGTTTTATATCTGCTATCATATCATCCAATCACATCCACAATCGGAAGTCTAAATCGCAGAGGGTTCTCTTCTGGTTCTCTGGATTTCCTAGATTTCTGGTTTTCTGCTTTTCCCTGCGTCATCGGATTCCATTTCAATCCTTTGCCTTTGCCTTTGCCGCATCATCGTAATAGAATGAAAACTTTGCCATCTTTGTTGTTGTTTCTCATCTATTTCGATTCTCTTATTCATATTCCGAAATGGCTTTGAGCAGAAAGTAGTAGTTGAGGGTGGCTGAATTGGATTCTCTGTATTCTGGCCATAAAAATAAACTTTCATTGAAGCGGAGACAATCGCTGTACCTTCTTTTTTCCTTCCTTCTTTTTTTTCTGCTGTCTTGGCCGGGCTTAATTAAAAGCATTGCCAAAGCCAAACACAGAAAGGCCAAAGGCAAACACACACACAGCGAGTGTATGTGTATATACGTATCTGAGTATCTAATAGATACGAAAAGCTATTCGATTCGATACGGCGTACGGTGCCTTCTTTTTGTCAGCTGTTTTCCAATTAAGTGTCACTGCAGGCCGCAAATCGCAAATTGCAAATCTCCTCGAAGATGGCTACAAATTTACACTTTAATTAGGCATTTACATAGTGTGTATACAGTATATATCTGCCTTTGATTAGTTTGCTAATTGCAGGGGTGGGGTGGCTTTGTTATGTGAGGGGGGTGGGATATATCCGATATAACCGATATAGCCATAAACCCCAGCTTGGCCATTAACATAAAAGTTTACGAATATACCCATAGACGAACGATAAGAAGATTGAGCGGTGAGTTGGGGGGCTTCAGTTTCTGAGACAACCCCGCCTAAAATGGGCCGCGTGGCGATTCAATTAATTTATTATTCACTTAAGAGCGCCACGGGCAAACAGAAAAGGAGGATAGTAGGGGGTATTTTCTGTATATTCCAAGAGGTCGGGGAGATGGCATAAAAATGTTATTAAAATTAGAGGAGGAACGAAACTAAACTGGCCAAGAAGTTTTCGCACATTCCAAATGCGTCCCGCTGTCGTGCCAAAAATGTCCTGGCAGCGGGTGGTGCAGGGGGTGGTTTTGGATGGGTGGGTGGGTGGTTGGTGGTGCAAAAAGAGGGTGGGGGATAGATGGTGCACATTAAGTTATGGAGAACGCGTGGCGCAAGTTTTACAGTTATAAACATTTCCGCGCACGTTCTGGGCGTTAAACAGTCACAAAAATATAGAAAGGGCATAGCAGACTTACGTATGGAAAACGGCCCCCAGCGATTTTTAAAAATTTTGAATTAGCGATGGTAGATAATTAGAAGGAGAGTATGGAAACCAATTTTCAAAGCTATTGGACATTTGGCTGAGGAGTAATCGTCTGCAACCCAAAAATGTATTTAAGCTTATATTTGACCAACGGAAACGCTTAACTGAAAATTAGTGATGAGAAATCAAAGGGATAAGAAATAGGTCCTCGCTAAAGAAGTTTGGAATTTTTGAGACTTTTTAAAAGTGCAGAAAACCGCGATTAAAATTTTCAAACATTTTTTTTACCACTTTCAAGTTTTGGCAACCTCACCCATTTTTTACAGTTTATGTGTCTCCTAACCATTGAATTAATAAAAAAAAATCATAATTTTATAGGTGGTGCAACAGTGTCAAAAAAAGGAAAAACTAGAATACAGGTCCGTTTGCATTTATTTAGTCGTCGTCGCTATTTTCATTGATAGTAGCACATACGCCAGTTCTGTCAAAAATGTGCGTTAAAACTTCCGCAGGTTTAATTATTTTTGATTTGTAACGTCCAATACATAGATAGTACAGTATTGACGCAACGTGCGAACAACATCCAACTGTTCGAGCGCCATTTGGACAACTGCAATAGTGCCCTGAAATGTCATTAAGTTCTTTTCCTTCAGGCGAATATTCAATGAAAATATGATATGTTTTTCGGCTGATGTGGCGCGACTTAATGTGAACGCGCAGCAAATTGGGGCTTTCTTTTAGGTATTCTATATTAAGACTCCCATCTGAATTTTGAAGTTCGGCCAAATAGCATACGGACTGCGTAAACTGATATGAGCCTCCGAAAAAGATCATTAGTTTTTCCTCGCTCAGTTCTGGGAAATCAAGAACATCATTGCAGTTGATGCTGGCGAACGTTACTTTCTTCCTCATCAGCCCTTCAGTTTCGATTTTGCCCATTAGTAGATTAGCTTCATCCATATTATGCTTTATTTGGCTTACTACCTTTTCAGCCATATCTTGATCACTTGCCAATCGTTTGCCATATTGGTTGTTTAGGTAACACGCTATTTTCAAAAGGACTTCAATTCTAGGAAGCATTTTGTTGTCGATATTACGGCCGAAAAGCTGGTACTTTTGTTTTAAAATACCGTGTACCGCTTCGACTGCCCATCTGATTTTTGTAACGACCCGGGACTTATTCGCTTCCAAAGTACCAAGCTGATTTCTTTTGCCTTTTAATGCAGGCATGAGCACTTCAAATCCTTTGTCCTGAAGATCCTTTACTATATCCCTAAACCCTCGATCTACAACAATAACGTCTCCCGGCTGAAGAAGCTTTGAAAGTCCATTTTCCTCTTGTAGTAAGTGCTTCATAATGGTGGCATCATTGACGTTAGCAGTATACGGTCCTGGCATATCAATAATGAATCCATTAGTTGTGCATATGGTAAAAGGCTTACATAATGGTACTTTTTTTTGGCCTGAGTAAGACTTTCTTTGGTAGGTATTGTTGCTGCTTTTTTGATGCCGAATGTATGTCCCGTCACATATAATTACTATTTTATCATCTACAATATTTAGAAGTGATTTAGTAATGTTTGTGGTGTTAGCCGATATAAGTGACCGGGATACTGCTTGGAAGCCAAAATCATTCTTTAATATATCCTTCTCAAAAGCCGTTGTCACTGCGTTGACATATTCAGAAACCATTTGAGCGTGTTGCAGTTCAAAAATATTGGCTATAGTTTCGTTACTACTTCCGAGGCGGAGCTTTGCCAAAAATATAACCAAAGCTTCTTCTATGGTTCGATTTGCAGAGTTTTTCATCGAATTAAGAGATCCCTTGAGTTCCTCAAGTTGTATCCAGCTTAAACCTGCAGGTAAAATATCAAAACTCTACAACTTTTGATAAAATTAATATTTTTATGGTTTACCAGTAAAGTGGAGAAGCTCCTTATCTGTCAACTTCTCGAGTCTTTTGGCTTGATGAGTGAACTGCAACAGTTCTCCTATCTCACTAATAGGTATATCGCTAAAACTGCAAGTCGCTGTTAACCCGGATATTTCGTTTTCAAAAAACCTATCATTTATAAGGTGTTCTCTGCAGCAGCGATTGAGTCTTGGAATGTAAGTGCCTCTTACTGAATAGCATTGAAACCGAGCTTTCTTTGGAACAACCATTAGGTTCTTTGTCTTTCGGCAAATAAAACAGTATTTATGGGTTGAACAAACTCTTGGGATCTCCAAAGTCACTCTCTCCTCGTCCTCGACTTCATTAGACCTTTGTGGTAATGTCTTGAAGTCGCAGTCGGCGTTGTTGTCGTCTTCATCACTTTCCAAGTTTGTTTCATTATTTTTATATTTTTTAAGAAAACAATTATGGCATATAGTCGAGCCAACGGCAATTACTTTCCCAAGCCTAGAGCTGAAAGTATTAGCGTCTTCTTGATTCATAATATGTTTTTTTCCTATGTTCGACTTGCGAAGCCAACGGGAACAACTTGAACATTTTTCAGCCATATTTGAGCAAGAAAAAACTTCGAATGACTTAACTAATTGCTAATTGTCAAATCAAAGGTTGAGAATAAGATAAAAACGACACCGTTAGAGTTACCACATTTTCAGTGCTTACACATATAACTTTCCCTAAATTAAACGCAAGCTAATACACAAACCGACCTGTATTCTAGTTTTTCCTTTTTTTGACACTGTTGCACCACCTATAAAATTATGATTTTTTTTTATTAATTCAATGGTTAGGAGACACATAAACTGTAAAAAATGGGTGAGGTTGCCAAAACTTGAAAGTGGTAAAAAAAATGTTTGAAAATTTTAATCGCGGTTTTCTGCACTTTTAAAAAGTCTCAAAAATTCCAAACTTCTTTAGCGAGGACCTATTTCTTATCCCTTTGATTTCTCATCACTAATTTTCAGTTAAGCGTTTCCGTTGGTCAAATATAAGCTTAAATACATTTTTGGGTTGCAGACGATTACTCCTCAGCCAAATGTCCAATAGCTTTGAAAATTGGTTTCCATACTCTCCTTCTAATTATCTACCATCGCTAATTCAAAATTTTTAAAAATCGCTGGGGGCCGTTTTCCATACGTAAGTCTGCTATGCCCTTTGAAAATTGAATGAGATAAGAAAGAGGGAAAAATTGAAAACCGACTCTGGGAGTACCCTAACAATTTTTTATTTTCTAAATTTTAAAGATTTATAAAATATTTCTTTTGGTTGCAAATTATTTTTAATTTTAATAACTTTGTTGGATAGTTTATTATATTTTTATTCTGATGATAAGTTCCATGCTAAAATGTATTTTTATTTATCATAGGAAGTGTATAGCAGACCATAAAACTCAAACTGTCGGCGGCGAAGTGAATGAAATGCCTTGGAAATGGGACATTATGGAAATGAATTGGTCGACAGAAGGATCTGGATCTGGAGAAGGAAAGCTGTCCACAGAATGCTCAAGTAATTTCGGGGTGAGTAAATATTTGGGGCTGAAAATGTATGTATACCAATACTCCATGATATTTGTGAAAACCCTGAGACTATAGTTATTCTGCCCCAAAACTGAGACAACCACAAGGAATGCGGATTGTGTAATCGGGAATAGGATTAACCAAGTAATTTACATTGAAACTGAGAGTTTTTGTACTTAAAATCAAGTATATACATAAATTCTCATTTTGATATATGCAATATAAAATTAAAAAAAAGATTCTAAAATTATGAAGCACCTTTCTCCAAAAAGGGAAACCATTTATACTCAATATTAAGTTTTTTTTTACCCAATTTCTTCTGGAAATCAAGAGTACAAATTCCTAATTCAAGAACAATTTGTTCCCAAAATCAAGAATACAAATTCCTATTTCAAGAACTTAATTTTACTTGATTAATTCTCTCTGTGTATATATGTATATCTTTGTGTATATTGTGCATCCACCTGCACACACCTGTTTCACCGCATATCTGTTTTTATATCTAAGAAAACCAAGGCGTCATTAGTCACCGCCCGAGATAAGCGAAAAAAAAAACGAAAAAACTTGGAGTGCAGTGGAGGCAGCAGATACGCTTTTAATGTGTGTTTGTGCAAGGACGTTCGCAATCGAAACTTTCATTAAACTTTGTGTGTGTTTTTGTTTTTGTTTTTGCTTTTATCAGGCTTATCAGAACGCTGCGTGTCAAAAGATGTCTTATCGGTGGAAAACACAACCAAATCTTATCTAGCCAAGCCACCACCACCCTCTTCTCTTCGCTTTTCTCCGCTTGTCTGGTTCTCGGGTTCTCGGGTTCTCAGGCCCTCCGGTGATACGATTCTCCTCTGTTCTCCCGTTCGATTTGGCGGAATCTAATTAATTTCCAGAGCTAATTCATTTTGTGACATCGTAGCGATTTATGCTGATTAAGGTGACATTATCGCCGCTGCCCGCCGTTTGCGTGTTCTTTTTATTTATTGTTATTTATGGCCACTCTTGGGCCCTCTTTGTGTGTGGAATTTTATCAGAAAGCGCGTTTACCTTGTTTGCTGTGCGTTTTTTTTTGGGTTTTCGGTGGCTTTTCGTCTCTAAAGCCATTTAGAACACTTTTCGCACCTCATTTTTAAGATATTGGGTACATTTGTATCTGCTAGAAAAAAGCAAATCAAAATATCTCTGAAATGGAGACGAATCATCATCATGATGATGATCATGGTGGCCAAGCGATCATCATCGTCATCTTGGTGATTTTTATGAAGGAATTCGCATTAAAAGTCTTTATTGTGTTTATTTATTGCGAACGAGAACTGAGAACGGCCAAAATGGAAACACAGATACACACATCTATCCATCTTTTCATCTTTCCATCCATCTATCCATCCACACAGCTACAAAGTAGATCTAATGGAAATTTCTGTGTTGGCGACGCTGTAACTGAAAAGCAAAAAAGCAGAGGCGTCTGTTGAGAATTGAGGAGGGGGGTGTTCTGCAGCTGGCAGCTGGCTTAGTGTGGAGTTCGGGGAAATCTCCTTGATTCTTCGGCTTGATTTTGATATCTTTACGCGGAAAAGGATTCCAGAGGGAGAATCTAAAGGTTCACTGGAAACTTTTGACATTTTCATAGATTTTTTCTATGAGATCCTAAATTTTTGCCCAAAATTTATTGTGGCAACTTTGGGGAGTGCCCACAAAAAAGGCAGTTGATAAGGACAGGGAAGAGCGACATCAATTAGCGGTCAACAAATGTGTCCCAAATGTATTTTTGTGGCCCAGCCCAAGGGGCCACGCCCATTGCACCTATAAGGGGGAAACCCCCCCCCCACCCCCCTCACACACATAAACGCATGGCATGTCCTTGACACATATCCTTCCACTCAGCTCAGCACGCACATGCAGGACATTCCCACATATGTGTGTGTGTGAGTGGGCCAGGCCAACGCCTTGCGGGGCTTCTACACACCAGAGCTTGGCCCTAATCCATTTGAACTTTTATCCCTCCTCCTATTCCATTGGCTCCACTCTTCAAGGATAATAAAACGAATTCTCCTACTTTATGGGCCAAGCGAAAACTTTTGCGGCTTCGTTTCGGCGCATGTGTGGATGTGGATTGGATGGGCCGTAATATAATCCTAATGGAATTTACACTCAAACTTTACAATGGCTGGCAACAATAGCGAGGACACGCAGTGTCCTGTCCCCCTTCTCTTCCTCTTCCTACTCTTCTTCCTCTTCCGCAGAAGGAAGCAAATGAAACTGGAAGAAAAGAAGAAAAGGTTCGAGGAAGTGGATATTGAGTTGAAATTATATCCGAGCTGGGCCAAGAAAACTGTTGGCATTTAACTAAAGGGAAATTAGGTGAATTACAAATAATACAAAAATACGTCGATCAGAAATAAATAAAAAAGGAAATAGTAAGAGCGAAATTAATAAATAAATAGTGAGAAGAGCTAAATTAAAAAGTTAAAAATGCCTAAGAATAGAAAAAAATGTTTTGTTTTCAATCGATTAAAATTTAACAAGACAGAACGATATAGTCGAGTGATTCGACTATCAGATACCCTTTACCTAGGAAGAAATGTTAAACAGCAGGGGTTTTTTTAGAACTAGAACTAGAAAACAAGAGAGAACGCTATAGTCGGGTTGGTGTCCCGACTATCTAATACCCGTCACTCAGCTAAAGGGAGTGTGAACGCTGTAGTCGGGTTGGTGTCCCGACTATCTAATAAACGTAACTCAGCTAAAGGGAGTGCGAGGGAGATAAAAACTTTAATCAGCAATAACTTTTTAACGAATAGTCCGATTTAAAAATTTTTTTCTACATTTCGATAGGTATTGATAAGCACTATAAAACTGCATTTGTACTTTTCCGAAATATTTAAATTTTTTAAATCGTTTATAAGCTATTGTGGGCGTTAGAGGGGGCGTGGCACAATTTTGAAACAAACTTGCGCTGCGTAGGAGCTCCTAGAATCTGCATGCAAAATATCAATCTCCTAGCTTTTATAGTTTCCGAGATCTCAGCGTTTATACAGACAGACAGACAGACAGACAGACGGACATACAGACATGGCTAGATCGACTCGTCTAGTGATCCTGATCAAGAATATATATACTTTATAGGGTCGGAAACGCTTCCTTCTACCTGTTACATACTTTTGCACGAATACAATATACCCTTTTACTCTACGAGTAACGGGTATAAATACAAACGCGCCACAACGGTATATCTATTTTTTTCGGTTTTCCCATCTAAAAAGATATACCACGCATACATATATAAATTTAGAGAGAGAGGGATGCGTGCGTGAGGGTTGTAAGTCGTGATTTTATTTGATTTGATTTTGAGACCCAAGGCAAAAGTATCCTTGGACCAACACGCTGGCTTAATTGTGCGTGTCAAGCAGCCACAAGCCACAAAAGTCCAAACATGGACACATGGGTGTGTTTACCCAGGGCCAGTCAGTCCAGTCCAAGGATCCAAGGATACCGGGGTCGTTAATAAGAGCGGAAATGCTGGCGCCGACATTATCATTTTGGCCTCCACCCTCCAAAGCCGCAATTATTATAATTGAGTGAGCAGAAATGCGAAGTACGAAATGCGGGGGAAATGTGAAATTCAGGAACAGACAGGTTAAATTGTCCGTTTCTTGCTGTAAATGTGGCAGATACTTGTCTCCTTTTTGATTGATTTGCACGGTTAGGTCGGAAAAAGAGGACTAGAGTGGCGCCCAATTGTCTCGAGGCCCGAACTAAATCCCAAAATCCTAAATCCCGAAGATGCAGCACACATTTTTCCTCTTCCTTTCCTTTTCTTTTTATTTTTTTATTTTTTTAGTGACGCACAGTCCACCTCCTTTGGAGCTATGAATTGATTGCGTGCTGGTTATTTGTTGTCTTTGATTGATTTTGCCTAACTTGTGCGTGTCGCCTGTGCGTATGCGTAATATTTTCTTGCACGGTAAGCCAAGTTTTGGCAACCGATGTAGTTGGCTTGAGATTTCGTTTATAGATCTTTCGTATATATTTAGACCTGTTGCCTTTATGATCTGAATACAAATATTTTGAGAGGTTTTTCAATACCATAACTCTTGAAAACCAACAGATAATTTTTATTAAATGAATTTTGCTTTCCTGTATTTAAAATATTGTGTTTCTTGACAAAATATATTATATATTATTGTAATATTACTATTGATATAATATTTATTTTATGATTTCAATATCTAATGATTCTTTATGTGTATTTAGAATATTTTAAATACAGTAAAAAATAATTATTATTTAATAAAATTTATACCTATTATTAAATTAAATATTATTTATTTTATGATTATTTTTATTGTTTTTAAAATGTTGTTTCTAAATAAATAAATATTAACTTGGTGATTTTCAAGGGCTATAGTACAGAAAAAAAACAACAAATTGCTTGCAACTTAAAGAAAATTAAACCCTAAAAATCTTGACTTACTATTAAATGCACAGATCTGAACTTAAACGAAGTGAACTGTGTTAAAATGTGAAATGGAGAGGGGAGCAGAGAATCGGAGCTGTTAGCATTGATTAGCGTCTAATGTATGAATTGAAAGCGAGACTGCGACTGCGACTGAAACCAAAACTGAAACTGAAACTGGGTTCAGAGTGGACGGAGTGGGCTCATCAATAATTGCGGCTTACGGCCATCTATTATGTGTGTTTACTGTGTGTAAAGACGATTGATGGTTATTGATTAGGCGAACGAACCCCGTGGATATATGGTTTTAATTTTTTGTTGTACTGGATGCGACTATGTGGCTATATGGCGATGCCATGAATCATCATGAAAGAAAAAGAAAATAAGAAGAAACGACGCTAAAAACAAAACTCGCGTAGGTAGCGCCAATTTTTTAGGCAAACACAAATATAAATAAGCCCCGCCAAATCAAGCCAAGCCAAAACAAACCAAACCAACCCAAAAACAAAGCAATCGAATTAGGTTTGCTAACTTAAAATATACCCTGGATGGATAATTTTAAATTAAAGATGGTAAAAAATTCCATTCTTAAGAGGTTAATCAATAATTATTAAATTATGGGATAACAAAAAACGACACTTGAACGTTAGATCTGCAAACGAGTCTACTTTTGTGAATCGATTATTTTCGATTGAATTATGAAAATGATCGATTAAATCGATTTAAAATCGAAACAACAAAAATTGAGAGGAACGAAAAAATCTTGAATAGATTTTTATCGCTAATCGAAAAGTATCGATTTAATCGATTTTAAAATCGATCTGTTAACAACTCTTTTAAGGATTTCTTTAAAAATTAAAAAATAAACCATATACCCATACTCTCTCTGTAATGGGCACAAAATCCAAACCAACGACTAAAAGCAACTGTCCATTAATTTGGCTTAAATCTCGAATCTTGAAAGGGGATTTGTTTATTTGTTTGGCTTTCGTGGCCGGAATAAATTCTCTTGGTGCTGAAACTTTGTATTTGGCTTGGTCTTTGCAAAATCGCAAAATCGCCTCCGGAACAGCTACTTCATTTGCATCGATTGTGTTTGTGTTATTTACACGCAAAATTGCATCCTCTCTTTTTGCGCTCTTTAATGTCATTAATTTGTTTTTGAAAATCCCAAACAAACGTTGGATTGGGGACTTGACTTGACTACCGACTACCGACTACCTGGCAACCAACGACTGCCGTTTCGCTTTTTTGGTTTTTGTTATTTTGTGCGAATTTTCGCGAATTGAGTTCGCATTGAAATGTGCAAAAAACCCAATTAGGTGCAATTAACAGCAATTTTGTTGCGTTGTGCTGTTGGCCAAAAAGGAGTGCGCCGAAGCCGAAGCGAATTGAAATGCTGTTGAAAGAGCCTGATTGAAGTGGAAAGTTTAATTGAGCCCTTGGTGCCTCAAAAAGGTAATATGCGAATTGAATGGAGCGTAAAGGATCATTTAGGAATGGTCTTATTACAACTGATTGCTGATTCGGATGGCATGTGCGGATCTTCCCACTCAGGTGAAAAGTAAAAGGAAATGTGGTACTTAAAAAGTATACAACAAAACAACATTTGGACTTATTTTAAGGTAACTATTGACATACAAATTAGTATAGTGTTACCTTAAATTACCCTACTCAGATAAAAAGTAATAGGAAATGTGGTATTCAAAAAGTTCACATCAAAGACACCTTTGGACTTGTTTTAAACTAAATATTGGCATACAAAATTAGTATACTATTACCTTGAATTACCCTATGCAGATGAAAAGTAAAAGAAAATGTGGTATTCAAAAAGTATGCAACAAAACGACATTTGGACTTATTTTAAGGTAATTATTGGCATCCTAAATTAGTATATAGTAGTTCATTTTAGTTAACCCATTAACTAAAACTGAAATTTTAGTCTATCTAAAAAATTGTCCCTAATTTTTCTGGTTTTTAGTACCAGTAAGCTATAAATAACGCATATTTTCGGTTGAATTTTTTGACTCTAAAATCTAAAATCAAGTTAAATCTTCTAACTTGTTTGCCACTATTTCCTGGACTGTTAACTTGCAGTAATTACCGGGGCCTAATGCCTCCATCGGATGGAGGAAAATGGAAATGGGAATATGGATGTGTGTCATCAGCGGTAATATTCAATTCAGCTCGTAATATCGAACATCAAATGCGAATTGGAAATGGGAATATATATAGAAAGGAAAATGCGATGACCTTGACTCGAGGGGGGGAGGGGTTTCTCTCTTAATGAACGGAGAATTAAGCTAGCGATAGAGTATCTCGACTCGAAATGGGGGGCAATTTCAATGCCCATTCGGGGCAATTAACCAGCAACGACAACTGCTACTGCTGCTCCTCCGTACTATTTCAATTTTCGGCTGCCAAGCGGCGGCATGCACATTAAAAATTATTTAATTAAGTGATTTTATTTTCGCTTTTTTCGCCGTTTGGCCGTTTGCTGCTTCCAACCACTTAAGACGCCGATGCTGATTGTCTAATTTCATTAATCTAGGCGAAAGGGGGGAACAGAAAGCACTCAAAGTGTATAGAAAGACGACTGGCAGCGTGCCAGTCGAACGCTCGTTTTGACCCACTGTGCGCGCTCTTTGTCAATTAGAATTTAGAATTTGACCTCTGTGCAGTAAGAAGAAGAAGATGACTGGGCCAGGGGGAGGGGGATCGGATCGTATTGAATCGAATTTGAAATCGGTTCATTGCGTGGGACTGTCCGACATAAATCACACTTGAGTGTCGCCAGAAATAATCGCTTAATTAGCCGAACCATCGGGCAAAGTCCAATTGAAATTGCACCTTCATTTTTAATGGCTTCCCGACTGGCGCCAAACGAAAATCCAATCCAAATTGGCAGCCGAAACGAGGAAATTGCCAAGAAAACACAGAATACTTGACAAAGTAACGCCAACACACTGAAGAGTATCTTTCAATGAATGGGAATGAGTTAAAGCCCATAATCAAATTTTCTGTTTTTTTCTATATTTATATTTAAAAAATCATTGTCTTTGTTAATCTTGTATAAAAAGGAATGCATGGGAATTTTGTCATATGATTTTAAGTTTTCTAAGCTGATCGAAACTTTAAACAACATTATTTTCAGAACTTAAGTTTCTTCAAGGTGCGATCGTCAATACGTTTTTTTGTTTTTATATGCACTACCATACTTTATAATTACCCTACACATAAAAAACAAGAGAGAACGCTATAGTCGGGTTGGTGTCCCGACTATCTAATACCCGTCACTCAGCTAAAGGGTTGGTGTCCCGACTATCTAATAGACGTAACTCAGCTAAAGGGAGTGCTAGGGAGATGGAGATAAAACTTTGATCAGGCATAAGTTTTAAACGAATGGTCCGATTTAAAAAATTTCTTCTACATTTCGATAGGTATTGATAAACACAACAAAACTGCATTCCTACTTTTCCGATATATTAAAATTTTTCAAATCGCATATAAGCTATTGTGGGCGTTAGAGGGGGCGTGGCACCTTTTTGAAATAAACTTGCGCTGCGTAGGAACTCCTAGAATCTGCATGCAAAATGCCAATCTTCTAGCTTCTATAGTTTCCGAGATCTCAGCGTTCATACGGACAGACAGACAGACGGACAGACGGACAGACGGACAGACGGACAGACGGACATGGCTAGATCGACTCGGCTAGTGATCCTGATCAAGAATATATATACTTTATGGGGTCGGAAAAGCTTCCTTCTAGCTGTTACATACTTTTGCACGAATACAATATACCCTTTTACTCTACGAGTAACGGGTATAAAAATGTTCAATACAATGCAGTATCAATTTTAGCTTTTGCATGACGTTTACATGTTTTAAATAATTTAATATTGTATAATTATAATCATAGATATCTTCCCAGGTGTTCCAAAACCCTTTTAAGATCATAATCATACCGGCTTTAGAAAGCAAATGTGTGAATTATGCAGGGCTTTTTTTTTTTTTGACTAAACCTTCCAACTAAATCTGCCATCTGGCATGATTTATGTATATACCTTAAGGGCCCCCTATATCATAATCTCAGAACAGGGCGTGGTCGTCGGGGCTTAGGCGCCCTCGACTGGGCGACCTTCGTTCGACTTGGTCGACTTACAAAACAAAACCGTTTTCCACGCTGGATTTTTGGGTTTTGTTTCTCACTTTTTGCTGTTGTGGGCTTTTGTTTTGTCGGCTTCTAATGCTTCCGGTTCCACTCCTCAGATCGTAAGATGTGTAAGTTGTGTGTTGTAAGTTGAAGGCCTCTGCCGTGACGATAAGATATGGCCATACCATACCATACCATACCATACCATACCATACCATTGATTACCCGACTTGGCCTGGCCAATTTGGTGGCAAAGTAGTGGCGACCATTAAAAAATCATTATAAAAGCACAGCACACATGCATGGTTTATTTTTTTTAAGGGGGGGCTAGGGAGTGGGGCACTCAGACAACTACCTGGTATAATTGCAGAGGGACAATCAAAAAGTTCGGACCGCACACGGGAAGTTCCATGTCCAAGCCGAGTTTTGGATTTCCGCTACGATCGTCGTCGCCGTCGACTTGTCTGCCTCCCCTTTTAAGGGGAACGCCCCCCCTCTAGGCAGCCCATGTGTGATGATCACTTAAAGGGCTTTGGATTGACTTGTACTCGTATTTGCCCATTGATAATGAACGTCAATTATCGTGTGCCCGTTTGTTTGCTTTTGCTTTTGCCTTACCTCGCTTTCGGGCCAAAGGCATTTATAATTTTTATTTTTTTTTATTTTTACTGCGGCTTTAACGTGGCTCAGTGCCCACTGCCCCTTCTTATCGCCGGGTTTATTAAGCCCAGACAGCGCAATCCCGTGATATTGAATGTACTATGTAGTAACTGTGACTCAGTTGAATGGACAATTTGTCAAATATTATTACCCAACCCAGGGGCGTAGGCTGGGGGGGGTTTGGGTGTTAAACACAACATTTTACTGAAAACCCCCCTCAATCAAATCCTGGCTACGCCCTTGAATGCCTCTCTTCCCTGTCATTCACTTCTACTTAACCGTGTCTACAGAGGATGGCGAAGGGGGGTTTTATCACCTTGGTTATTATCATACATATGGTTCTGGGAAATAAATCTTAAGATAAGCCTATCTGTGTAAATTAACCCCAATTACCGATAGCCAGGGGCGTAGGTAATCTCGTTTGAAATTCTGTGCAAAATATAATTTGTACTAAAAACCCCCTTCAACCAAAATCCTGGCTACGCCACTGCCGATCACGGAATAATTCGCATTGCCACTTTTAAAACTAAAATCTGTACTTTCATCCCGAATCGCAGATAACTCAAAAAACTAATCAAACAATTGACTAAAAATACTTGGCATTTTTTCGACCACCCAATAAATTGTCGTCTTTGATCTTTTAGCTAAAAAGAAATACAATGAAATTTATTTGCCACCTGAGAGGGGCACTTGGAAAGCCATCAAACGACGGGTGGAACTATGTAAATCTACGGCAATAAATTCGGACCAACCTCAAGGCGATCTTGGCACACTTTGAGCATAAATTTCGATGTTCTATATATCTAGAATCTAGAATCGTACATATATATCCATGAGCTCTGTGGGTGGATGCGGATGGATCTTATTGGGAGGGTGCCGCCTTTTTGTGTTTTGTATTTTGTGTTCTGTGCGTTGTCGCGTCTGAAATCGGCCGGCATTATTATAGTAATTGATTGATTGATTAACTTGCAGTCGGTAATTGAATTGAAAAGTGACCGCCGGGCATGTGCCGCGCTGCCATGGGCGTGGCACTTGACGATCGGTCGTGTTGGCGCTTGTTATTGTTGTTGTTATTGTTACTGTTGCCTTACAACAGTTGTCGCTTCAATGTCGCCGCTTTTCAGTTGCAAATTAATGCTGACAATGCAGCAGAAATAGATACAGTTCGGAATATATATATGTGCACATCCGATCTTGATGCGATCTATCTATCTGTCTGTCTGTCTATCCGTTGCAAAATGAAAAACTATTTAGTATGGTACTATATTCATTCGCAAAAAACACTTTCAACAAAAAAGCTACAAAGCAATCGTACAAATTTGTGACAGAAAGTAATACAAAGTAATAATACCTTGTAAATAACTTGAAAATATTGAAATGACAGGAATTTCTTCACACCGATTATGGTAGACCTTCCTTATAAGAGGAGTATTTATTATGCTTATGATTATGATCATTATGATTATGGGACAACAAATATTTTATTGGTGTTTGCCTGTTGTTTTTGCCTTTTTCATTATGGGGGCTTTATGATATTTTAATTTATTTTGAATACCAAATGAATGGCTTATTGTTTTAAATCGAGGTTCGGATGGGTTTGTTTCGATTGCTAATTAGCATAGCAGAAACAAGTTGAACAAAGCTCGGAAATAAAAACTAAAATAAGTAGAGGTAGAAGTAGAAATACAAAATACAAAATAGGGAAACAAACAAAAAAAAACCAAGGGAAAATAAAGAAATATACTAAAGAGAAACTAGTTTTGACTAATGGATAGAATGGCGGTGTGCGTGAATGGGAAGTTGCAGATAAAGATAGAAAAAAAAGTATATATATATAAAAAATATAAAAAAAGATATAGAGAGAATATGGCAAATGAAATGCCAATGAACCAAAGAGGCCAAATGGCTATTTTTCTTTTATTTCTTTTCCGCTCATTTGATTTGCTTTGAATAATTTATGAATGCCTTTTTGCCATTTGGCGAATGCAAAAAGGAGGAAGACTTATGGTCACTGGCCATTCGAAAGTCGCCAGTGGGCACTCGGAAATGAAAATGGACATGAAAATGGGAATGGCCGGCGACCTGGGCGTGTATTTGGGATAGGGATAGGGATTGGAATTAGTTTTGGTATCGGATCGTATTATTATTGCACTGATTATTGCACAGATGAAGATGAATATTGAGTGACTAATGGAAAAACTAGCTAGTCTTAGTCGAGCTTAAACGAGAAATATCGAATCTCACCCACAAGTCGAAACACCAAACACCCACACAATCCACACTCGGGGCAGCAAAGTGTAACGAAGTTAGAAATCGACAATCCACACAGAAACAAAAAGCTTTTAACGCCCACGCCAAGGCCAGAGCTAATTTGCATATTTCGACGCGCATACACGAAACCCGAAACAACAAAAAACACAAAAAACACAAACTAAAACCGAAAAACGCTAAATAAAAAAGCGGCGAGAAAACGGCGAGTCTCTGTTCTACATGCCCCGAAAGTACATAAATACATAAGACTGTCGTACAAAATGGAGACAGCTCAATAAACTCCTCGAGTGGATGTGAGTTTAGACATTTAGACGGAAGGCGCCAGCTGGGCAGGAAAGTTGGGCGTTTGGACTGCTGCAAAATCCAGGGAATTGGGTAATCGGGGTCACCAAACGGAATAGATATTACTTTAACTTTGTTGTTTTTCAAACTTATTTTTACAGACTTTTTCTAAATGAATTGTAGGGCCAACCTCTATATTTGGGAGAGATTATATAGATTTTCCCTTAACCTATTTAGGTAATCTTCGGGGTCGGGGTCACCAAATGGACTTAAAACCTATTTTTTATATCTATTATTTATATATACATATATATGTGTATATTTAACCTTTGTTTATTTAAATTTAAATGTTTAACCTTCCAAATTTTTCATTTCTAAAACGGCAAGTTAGTTTGCGTGGCTTTGGCTTGCGATGTCAACGACCCATTGGCTATGCTAAAGATATACCATTGATAGTTGGTATTTATGGTCCAATCCTAAGACGAAATCGAAGTTCAAAGCTACAATCCAGTCTTTAGGGATCTGAACCAACCCATGTAGGACTGATATTCTGTAGAGCCGTGACCCGAGTCGGGGTCACCAGCTGGCCTATGCTAAATTTCGGCGGATATCCATGCTAATGTATACGCCATACACGACCATGTCCATGTGCGTGTGTAACTAAATACAATGCAAATTTCTTTCGACTCAATTACTCAAAAGCAAGAACAACAAAGTCGAAATACATTATCACACAGACACACACAACGCAACGCACATGCAAATTATATATATTTTACACCCCCATGACGTTGCAGGGGCATAATTAATTAGTTGAACGGGGCACGGAACTTGGACCGACTCGACTGTGTCTGTGTTCGTGCTCTCGGATTCTCGGCTGCGAGTTGCTCTGTTTTTTTTTTGGGTCTTGTGCTAATGAGTCCATATTGTGCGAAAAGCAGCAACAACAAATACAGAGACAGCAAACAAACATAGCAGAAAATAAATAGGAAACGTGGCCGAAAAGCAGGCAAACAGAGTTGCCAAATCGGGTTGTAAAAATTTTTAAAATAGACAAAGTTGGAAAAATGTTGTAAAATATACTTTTATTGTTTTAGGAAAATTAATCATTCGATTGATTTAGTGAAATATTTTGTTTTCAAAAGTTTTTGAGGTACTGGAGCTGAAAAGCAAGCAAACAGAGTTGCCAAAGTTCGCAAAATGTTGGAAACTATTTTCAATTAACCGATTGATTTAGTAAAGTATTATTTCTAAAGTTCCTGGGGTACCCTTTTTTGATTTTGATAGCCCGACGCGTTGACAATACTGACTGAGCAAGCTATTAAAATGGATTCCCGCCGGACTTCCTGGCCATATTACTATATCATATTACTATGACCAGCTCTCTCTGTCCTTCTGTTTGCCTGATGGACATGACCCAAAAAACAACAACGGGGTAAGTGACCCATTAAACACGATATGCAGCAGCGAAAGTGATGAAAAAGGAGAAAGAGAAGGAGCCAGAGAAAGAGCAAGAGAAAGAGAAGGAAAGAAGCCAAACCTTCGGGTTCGGGCCAAGCCCTCGCGCACACTGCATTAATATGATTAGCAGGAAGATACATACATATACTGGTGGAAAAGTGGAAAATGAACCTGAGGAAGGAAAGGAGCTGTCGCCCGAGCTAATGCCATTTCCTGGAACGCTCCCAATGTCGGTGGAAGGTCATCCACGGGCGCCGTGGGACAGCAGCTGACCTACCATATGGCCAAACCACCAACAAACAAAAACAACCGAACAAATTCAAATCGAATTCATCCACCAGCTCCGAAAGAGAAGCTCTGAGTGCAGCCCACGTGGTAAAAGCCAAGACATGTGCGAGAGGGTGGGGGATCAGATCCAAGGGGTATATATACCATACATATGTACATATATCTTGGTGTGTGGGCCGACTTCAAATACACCAGCTACGGAAGTGGCATCGCCAACGTAGCTGCAAACAGTGCACTGATAAAAACAATGGAATAGTAAGAATAAATTTCTGCATAAACGATACTAAAATGTGTCTGGCGCCCACATTTTTAAAGATTTCGGAGAAGTATAAATGCAATTTTGATGTGTTTAGTTATACCTATCGAAATGTAGAAGACATTTTTCAAATCGGACCATTCGTTAAAAAGTTATGCCCGCTCAAAGTTTTATATCTCCATCTCCTTCGCACTCCCTTTAGCTGGGTAACGGGTATCTGATAGACGGGGCACCCGACTATACCGTTCTCTCTTGTTTTCATATTTAAATTTAGTAAAAAACGCAATAAATGAAAAATAGCTAAAAATATTTTATTAAAATATAAAATCCTTGGATGTACACCGTTTTTTTATTAGTGTACATTGTATACATAGTTGGATTATTTTGTTCCAATTTTAAAAATGCCTAAACTGGATTCTATTGGGGCAATACTGCATAATTTTTTGGAAGAATTATACCTTAAATCTTTTTTTGGAATATCGTATAGATTTGTTTAATTTGTTAGTATGTATGTAAATCCACCCATTTGTTAACCAGTTATAAACTCTTTTTTTTTGATATCCAATTTTATTTGAGAGCTTTATTTGATTGATTCCCGATTAACCCACACCAGCTGGATGCATTGTCTCCTCTTCTCTTCTCTTTCTTTCCGATCCGACTACTTCGTGGAGGAAGTTTCCTAAACCTGATGCTCATTTATCACCCGTTGAACATTCAATTTCCCTATGCAAATTAACAGCACAGCATTTTCGGACTGGCATTTTGTGTATTTTGCTTTTTGTTGTGTTTTTTGGATTTTTTTTTGTGGTTTTTTCTTTGTACTTTTCAAGTTTGGACCTTGAACAAGGTGAAGTTGATTGCTAAGTTGTTATTGCTAATGCTGATCGCAGGCTATTGTTGTCGACGAAGTTCAAAGTTAACGAAACGAGTCGAAAGAGGAAGAGAAGCATAAACAATGCAAAGAAAACGAAACGAAACAGTTCACACCTCTAAAAAGTCGGCAAAAGCATGTGAGAGATGGTGAACCAAAAAAAAATAAAAGTCAACACGTCGTATGCTTAATATGAAGATGCAGCAATCAATCAATCGAACGAGAGATGAACAGGGAACTGCATTAATTTACCGATAATTATTATTTCTTATTTTTTCCCGTTATCCCTAGTAAATTTATTTCATGTATTATTGGGCTTATATTGTTTTTTTTTCAATATTTTTTTTATCTCCACCTGGTTTTGGATTTCTACCTGTTATGCTAAAACCATCTTCAACTCGATTTAAATTTAAATTCTTTCCAAACCCCTCTCCTCTTCACCGTTAAGTAGGAATCCATTTAAATTTTTGTGCAATTTTTTGTTTGTTTTTTTTAAGCTGCTTAATTTTATATTGCGCAATGAATTTCGCCGCATCCAGATACAAATACACACATGCATGAGGCTACAGATACATTTAAACCCGCACACGAGGTGACAAATTGCCTTTTGATGTTGGCGACCTTGAAGCTGCATCTAACCCCGATTATCTGCCGCACTCCCCCAATCCAATTTTCCAGCCAGCAATTTGTTTTGTCAAATTTTTCTTTGTTTTAAATTAATTACGAATAATTTGGTTGTTTTTTTTTTTTTTTGCCATAAAAAATTACTCGAATAACAGAACGAAAATGCAAAACAGAATGCTCAAGTTTTCCCATATTTAAACAACCTTCAACCTCTGCTTTTATCTGTTATATAATTAAGATGCCAACTGTTATTATATTCTATTATTAATAACAATCGTTTCTGTATTTTTTTTGGAGCATCCGAAAGTTTTTTTTTTAACTCGTTTTATTTTTTTTCGGTAATTTTACTGTCTGATTTTATGGATCAAAAAGCGTAACACCGACCCGACCGACGGATAAATATCATAAACATTCATTCCCCTTTTTTTTCAGTTCTGCCCATCGCAGCGGAAAGTCATTAACAGCGAGCTCCGATTCGGTTTCGAATTTGACTTTGGAAATTCGGATACGGATTCGGATTCGGATTCTCGGGCTCCTAATGAGCTTGCCAGCCATTTGTCTTGCGAACGTGTAGAGGGGATGACTTAGCTACGCAGCTAAAAAAAATTGTTCTTTTAGTTCGGGATACATACATGTAGAGTAATAAATAAGATATAGGGGTTCTGAAGGGAATGGAATGATGTCTAATGTTAATGGGCTTGCCCTTGAAAATCGTCATTAGTACCTTTTTGGTTGGATGAAAATTATGTTATAGGATACGAAATTCTGGGCAGTACTTTTGAAAATGATTCAGATTAAGATAAGGATTTCAGAGAAGGGATATGATTAGTTATTCTTATTTTTTCTAAATACCATATCTGAAATAATATTTCTGACACAAAATTACTTTAATTGTAATTGTGCAATATCAGTAGACTTCCCAGAAATCATCTTGATTTATATAAATTGAAGTTTCGAATAATATTAAGTTTTCGGGGGATCTCCCTTTTGGGTCAAACATTTCCGAACATAGCCACGCCCACAGCTTTACAAACTCTCTAGTTTTTTTTTGGCTTTTGTTTGTTATTCGCGTTTTAATGACTTTGGTATTCTTCGTAGGTTTTTAGTTTTTGTAGGTTTTTTCTCTGCCTCTGTGAGGGCTGGAAAACATGATTTTTGTGGCTGTTTCTTTTCCTTTTTCGCTGGCAAGCGTGAGAAGCAACTAAGTGATTGTTGGAACTTGGCTCCAAATCCCGCCCCCTCCACCAGCACGCCCCTGGCACAGCGCTTACAAACGCCGCCACATTTCAAGTTCAATTTGAATTTGAAATCGTTGTTTCCGAACTACGTGCAATGAAAGCGAATCTTGAAGCAGCTCTCCTGAACCCTCAGCCCCCCCTTTTTACTACGCCTCTGTCCGCGATTTGGGCCATTAAAGCGCAGCAGAGCGTAACGCCGACTGTAGTTGAATTGACCAAGAGAAAGACAGAGAGAAATGTAAAGTACAGTAGATCCACCAAAAAGTGAAAACTTTTATATTTAAGTACTTCATTTCTGACATGAAATTGAATATTTTATAAAAATGCTATAAATTAGAATAATGATATATTATATTATGTTTCTTGTTCCCTTAAGTTATCACAAGTTCACCGTATCGAATGGGTTCTGTAGATGATGGCGAGGGTGATACAAATGGATGGGGGAGTGCGTGTGTTTTGAGGGGGTGCCAAAAAGGGGGTGGCATGTCAACGAATCGTAATTTATTGATCAGCATATAAAAAAAGTATAGAATAGAGCGAAAGCAAAAGCAGAAACAAGAAAACGACAAAGTAAAATAAAATATAATAAAAATAAAAGTCAGCGCATAAATAAATAAAAGAGCGACAGCGCATAAGAAAATAAAGAAGGAGAGAGAAAACTTGGCGTTCGTATTTATCATTATTTTTTGGCAAAAATAAATTAGAATTAGATACATACACACACTCGGATACAAAGATACTACAGATACAGATACAATCCGCCAAGAAATGCGTAGATACAGAATACAGAATACAGAATATACAAAATACAAAACCAACGACGACACATTTCCAGTTTGACCAAAAAATTGTGGAACCAGCGGGGCTACGGGGTCTTGGGGTCTCACATATGGCTGCAATTAAGTAATTTTTGGAGCAACAACAACAACAAAGAATAATGATATATAGACGAAACATGCTAGACATAGAACGCGAGAAACTGCCCGAAAAGCCAAAATAACAAAAAAAAAAAAAAAAATGTAAGAAAGAATACGAAATTAAATATAAAACGAAACGAAAATTCGACAATTAAACCGAAAAAATCATGAAGAAGAAGTGGAGAGGCAAAAACCGACCCCACATGAAATTTGTTGTGTGCCTCCATATAATATCCCCAATCCCCGAAACAGATGTGTTCAGATTGTTAGCACTACTATGTTTTTTTTCACAAGATCCGGTGCAAATATAATGTATAGATTTTGTTATAACAAGAAACCCTGTTAACTATAGAACATTTCCTTTCCTATAATATAAGGTCCGTCCTATTTTAGTTATAAAAGTGTATTAAATTTGCTACTTATGTAGTTTATTTATTCTTTCTATTAAGCGTACTCAAGTAAAAATTTAAAAATTTAGAATAAAAAATAGTCAAAACTATTGGTGTGACCGCATTTGTATCTCCCTTTTTGAGTTCTGAACGCACACATGAATGTTACATTCGCTTGGTCACACACATCTCTATATATGAACATTTATATAAAGTTAGATTCTCTCTCTTCTTCTGCTCTTCTTTTTATTTAGCTGTTTTCACTCCAAGTAACTGCTGTTGTTGTTATTAAATTTTACTTTTAACATTGTTGTCAGCTACAAAAACAATAAAGACAGAGCTAGAAAGAGAAAAAGAATCAGAAACAGCCGTAAAGCCAAAAACAAATTTAATGTGCTTCAAGGTTAGCCAAAAAGCAGCGACGCGCACGAAATGAAAAAATAAATTACCAAAAAAAAAACATTGTACAAAAAAAAAGCAAAAAAAAGGAACAACAAAGTGTACACCAAAAAAGAACGCACAACAAAATAAAATTCGTGATGAATTTTAAACAATAAAAACAAACAACAAACAAATGTTGAGATAGTAGGAGGGGTGGGGGATAATGAATGGGGAGGGCTGGTGGGTGAGGGGGCCAAGGAGAGGTGAAGGCAAGCGTTATACGAAGAACTTTGTTGGGAAGAAAGAGGAGAAAGGGAAGCAAAATAGGGGGGACCGTCTGGGAAACTATCTCTATAGTTTACATTATAATCGATCCTTACTAAGATTTTGAATTTGTGATGATTAAATTTTTTGACTTTTGGTTAATGGATTATATGAAATCAAATAAACACCTTTCTTTTTCAATTAAAAAATAAAATATTTATTCTAGGGTATACTTCACATGATTCTTCTGCTTCTTCTACAGAGAATTGCTATTTGTGAAGCTTTTTACGGGCTTCGCATTTTCGACTGTCGACAAGTTGACAAATGGCAAACCAGTTTGGCTTTTGGCCAAGCACCCCACCCCCTCCCCTTCTCGAAAAGCAACTAACACTCATTTCGAATGGAGTAAATATATAAATAAAATACTCGTTAACAAATCAACAAAATGCATACGAAATTTTAGCAAATTTTGTCTGATCAAACGGGAAATGAAAGCGCGTGGGCGAGAGCCGGCATCGAATATCGAATCGGGAATGGCGATTCGATAGGGATAGGGGCTCTATATTCAAACAGCAATTGGCTCATTAATTGCCCAAAAATTAAATGAACGCATTAGGCTGATTGCCAGCCGACGAATGCTTCAATGTTTTCAACCCCTTTCTCCAGGGATTGCAGATATTTTTTAAGCTGCTGAAAGCCTATAACAAAAATAGGTTGATGGCCAGAAAAAAAGTTGTTTACTTATAAAAAAAACCGTATTTATTTAATACAAACTTAACCTGCAGAAGCGGATCGAACCCAGGACCCAGAATTGTATTCTTAACGATTTAAATTGTTATGTCACTATTAATTCCTAGATGTTCCAAGATACTTTCTTTTTCAGTGGTCTAGTTGATCTTTAAGATGGTCGATATATGCATGCTTATCCTGTTTCAACTCCAAGTGGGGCTTACTTGTTGATGCAAGGCCCACCAACCTCTGAGTATCGCTATGGTATATCTATAGTATTGGTCAAATCTGTTGAAATGTTTACATTTGCCGCATGCATTGCGCACCGACTGACTAACAAACAGAGGGTTTCAGCAGGGGGTTCGCCCATTTGTATTTTGTATTTGTTTGCGGTGACAATTTTCATTTTCATTGCTTTGGGAGCACACATGTGCTTGCAGTCATTCATACGTCGCACATACATATTTTTGTGGAAATTATTCACGAAAATGCCTGACAGCCGTCGCAACTTTTGAAAGCCATCTCCGCATCACATCGAATGGATTTTGTACTTTTTGTATTCGGGGGATGGGATGGGATGGGATGGCAGCGACTGACTAGCTGAATATTGGGATGGGATTGGGATGGTTCGGTGCTATATGCTATATGCTATATGGTTGGCTGCTCGGCTGAGGGGTCTCAGTATTGTCAGTCGTTGCCAGTCAAGGCCATAAACTAATCCCACCGCCCAGACTTCCAGCTTAAGTTTGGGTTTATTAATGCGCACTATATGGTTAAAGCGCCATTTGGGCGTTAGTTGGGCGCCATTTTTCGGCTGTCTCGCTTCTTGTGAACATAAGTGGATCCCAGACACTCAAACAAAAGGAGTAATTTTTTTTTTTTTTTTATACAAATTTAAACATAAATTAAAGATTCATGTATATTCAAGTTTAGTATACTTTAAGATTGAATATTACTATTGGATTTTTTCCGAGTTTTAAAACTCACACAATACAAAATATAAACATTGTTTTGCAGTGTGCACACATGTCTTAGCTTTTTTTTTTTTTTTTTTTGGAACATTAGATTTTCCCTTAGAAGCCCCTATACCTCCCCCTTGACAGTTGGTGTAACTACTGCGTCTTCGTCTGTCGTTTGTTGTTCTGTTCTGTTCTGGACTGCCAACAATGGCCATCATTCATCGCTCATTCACTGGCACTGGCGAAGGCAAAGAGTTCTGCGGCACAGAGCGTGTACATTGTGCCCCCCTTAGGGGAATGGGAATGGGAATGGGGGTTGGCCCAGAGTGGTGGGGTGTGACATTTGCCGCAATTCTATGGCATAAATTCGCTGGCGATAAAATGCGCAACTGGCAATGCGATTCGGGATAAGTCCTTTGGCCTCCGAGGCCTGAATTCCAAGGGGTTGCTAGATTGCTAGATTGCTAGTTTGATAGTCCGATGGTTCGCATGAGGGGTGTGTTGTAATGCTCTTTGGGGGGTTGATCATAAAAATATTTATTAATGAATGCCTCAAAAGAGTCCCGAATTTCGCCAAATTGTTCATAAATTCAATTGGCAATGGTGTTTTGTGTATCCATATCCATATATCTATAGCATTTAGTATCTGTGGGATATTTTGCCTGTGCAAAAATATATATACGTATGTACATATGTGTGCCTGCAGCAGCTGATTAATGAAGACAAACACCTGTTGACCTCTGTATCTTCGTGCCTTCTTCGATGATGAGTTGGAATGTATCTACCTCTCACTATGAAAATTAAACTCTCAATTAATTGAATGAATTTGCTAAATACTAAGAGGTCTAAGAGGTTTTTCTTATCTAGCCCTACCAGAAACAAAAAAAACCTCATAACTTACCCATCTACCTTATCTATCATTCATTACAAACACGGATTCCTAAAAGTTCAATCAATGCCTGGTCTTTGAGTGTGCTTATTGAAAAATGAATGATTTTACTAAAACTGAATACTCTGCTGTATTGAAAGAAATGCGAAATTTATAAGATATGGGGGGCAGGGCACTTTAACTTGAGTATTCCCCGAGGAATATATGTTCATACATAGTAATGGACTTTGGGGCCTTGGGGATTTCAATATGTGTTCTACGTCTTTGAGAACTCCACCCTTTGACCACTGCTCCCTGAATTGCTGTATTGGGGGAACTTTCCCAGACTTTCAAGTCACGAGAGAGAGGTAATATCGTATGGGGGATATTGTTTAAGTTCTTTATTCGCGGTCAGTTTGCGATAATGTGCAGCAACGTGTGAGGAAAGTCACGTACTTTATGGGAAATGGGGATGGGGATGGGGATGGGTTTTCGGAAGTACATATTTCTCACCTGTTGGGGAATCTCTCTCTCCTTCTCTCTTTTTCTCTCTCTCTATCTCTTCGAAGAGGAGCTCTGCCCACCTGCTGCTGCTGCTGCTGATTGTCTCCGGTGGCGGACACCTGTTTGGGCCTCCTGGTTTCTTTCAGTTTCAAATGGGTATTTAGCGAAAGGGGTGGGGACTTGGACTTGTAACACTTGTACTTGTGACACTAAAGCGTGACGCTGTTGTAAGGCATTTTGGTAGTTGTTGTTGTTGTTGTTATTTGTTGTTTAAAGCACTTTGTGGGTTCAACACTTTAAAAAAAATTTTTATAAGATCTCTTTGATTTTTTGGGTATTACAATAAACTTTATCTTAAATATCTTGATTAACACTTGCGTATCGCGAGTTTTTTGGGCTTAGTTGGATTTTTTTCAAGGGGTTTGGGGTTTTGTGTGTTTTTTTTTGTTTTTAGTTTTCAATTTCCGCTGCGAATGTGTAGCGTTTCAGAGTTGCTCACACGATGAAACAAACACGTTGAATAAAAGTTCGAGCGACGTTCAAATTCGCTTAAAGCCAATAAGTCAGCCAGCGGCAGCGACTGCGGCAGTGGCAGCGGCAGAGTGCGATTCTAACGGCGCGAGAACGGAACGAATGGCAAGTGGAACGGGCGAGAAACGAGAGGGAAATGGAACGGCCATAAGGCGCGGCCTGCCGACCGTCGATGTTTGTGTGGTTCGTGGTTGTTCTAAGTCGGATCCGTCGTCAAATCTAATAAGAACGAACGCCAGTGGTTGTGTGTGGAAGGGGGTAGCAGGGGGTAGCAGGGGGTGTGGAAGGGGTCAGAGCGGAACGGAACGAAACGGCACGGAACAGGGGGTGGGTTGGTTGGCTGGCTGGCTGGCCAGTTGGTTGCTTGGAGCGGCGCAGTCGGCGGCAGCGGCGGCGTTGCGTTCGAGTCCGGTACTCTGAAGGCACTGAAGTGCCGACCGAGTCGACCGAACGACAGACGCACCGCTGCGACGTTCCGACGACCGCCCGGCGGAACGATTGGCAAACGGGCAACGCCAAACAAATAAACAAACGCTCCACAAACATTGCCCTGGGGCGTAGTCACATATTTACATGCGGCATATTAACTTTCAAAATATGTCAAATGTATTGTCCTATTTTTAGGGTCATACTTTAGCTGTAAATGTTAAATTTAAAGTAGACTTTAAACTTTGAAAACGTATGGAAATTCAGAGTTTAAATCCTACTTTAAATTGAACATGCGGACACATACAGTGGCGGCAAAAAGTCTACATACGAAGTCTACCCCCTTTTTGGGAGTTTACCCACTCCTATTGCTTTTACAGGAAAAGTAATGATGCAGTTTTGTTCTAAATGTTATTAATATACAAAAACCAAAGTATTATCCTTATTCATAAACAATTTTTAAAGTTACAAACAAAAAACTTAAAAAAGGCACTGACAAAAGTGTACAAACGATTTTAAACATTAAACTTTCGAAATTTGTTCTTCAAAATTACCCAAACCTGCTCTATAATTTGTATGTCCAGACCTTCTGGTGCTAAAAACACTTGCCGGGGAAGCATAAAATAGCAGCCAATTCTTCAGAATATGCGCCGTATGCTTAGGATCATTATCCTGTTGGAGGATCCAGATGGTTCCGAGGCAATTTGTTAAAATATGTTCTTATACTGCAAAAGACTACGCCTAGGACTTTATAGAAAGCATTATAAAGCAACATTTAACATTTTCAAGTAACTGGATAAAGTGTCCCCCCTCCGGACGCCACTGACGCATGGAAGTAGAGGTGGAAGTGGAATCGGAACGGCAGCGTAGATATCCGAAAATAGTGTGTGTGTTTGTGTGTGTGTTTGGCTTTGGCTGCTGTTCGCCTTTTGGCTTTTCAGCTTTCTGGTTGGAAGCGGAATCAAAAAAAGCAAAAGACTATAACGAAAAGCAGTGCTCACGAGAGCAGAAGAATTTTGGAAGGTTGGTAGGGAATTTGCATAGCTAAAAAAAAGAGGACATCGATTAACTACTGATTTTTATTTAGAGCGAAATATTGTTCGCTTATCAATTTTCACGCTTTTTTACTTTCGAATTAACCAGTGAATCTTGTGACCCACCACAAAAAAACCATACCTCCCACGCCACCCATTTCACTGGCGAAACGGAACGAAACGGAATGGAACGCTTGCAATCGGAACGGTTGCTGCACACACTTATTCGCATTTCAAATGCAGCGACGTCGGCAGCGGCGCCGTGACCTTGAAAACCTTTTTTATGCTCATTACCCCTTGCGCTCCGCTCACTCTTATATTTTTTTAAGCTTAGAAGGCATGCGCAGCCGACTTACAGTGTTGCACTTAATGATTCGATATTTATTTGTGGGCTTTTAACCTTTTTAAAGCCGCTGTACTAAAGCGAGCTATAATAAATAAATAAATATGTTTAACCGTTAGCTACTGTCACAGTTTTGGAAAAATACTTTTTTTTAAACTATTTAATACGATTACTTCTTTATTTATTTATTTCGCCAACGGAATACCTTTACTGGCTACTTATCCAATTCAATACCAAAATTTACAAAATAATTGACTAACCTATGCTTAAAACAAATTCTGCGTGTGTATTGCATAAATGCCAGAACTCATGGCCTGTGATAAGGAAGCCACCGTTATCCGTTATCGCTGGTCAGCTATCAGTTATCAGTTCAAGGGGATAGGTGCATAAAAAAAGCGGCGTAAGGCAAGGCAGACGCCGAGGCAACAGAGCTCAACTAAGGCGGAGGAGTAAGAAAGGTAAGTAGAGTCAGAGGAAGGAGAAAAAGAGTTGCAAAAGGAGTGGCTTAAAAATCAATTAAAGGGGCTGGGAATGGAGGAGATTGGGTTTGTGGGTAGAGTGGGATTAAAACACCGGCAACAAAAACGCCGGCTATAAATGTGCACCAAAAAGAATAACAAATTCTCAGTGCGGCGCGGGAAAGAGAGAGAGAGAGAGAGTGAGAGAGAGAGGGTCGGAGAGCAACCGGCTGTTCCATTCCGTTCCGTTTCGCACTCACTTTGTTTGTCCCACTCACGTTTCCACGCGACCGACGAAAGAGCGGCGAAAAGCGAAAGCTTCGTGCAGCTTCGTATCGATTCGTGTACGTCTTCGTGTCCCATTGAATGTACAGCGAGTTCTAAAAATAGACACTTACTCGCATCATGCGCCCTCCCCATTCGCCGATGATCGCGTCATTCGAACTCCGATTGGCCTGGCGGCGGGCTCCCAATAGAGGCAAAAACAAAAACAACTATAGCAATAACATAGCCCACTGGGACAGCAACGGCAACAACAACAACAACAATAGTTTGAGCAAAATACAAGTATTCCAACACAGAAAAGTTCTATGTCGCCGTTGGCATCTAATAGTGAATTTATAAAGGAATAAAATGAGTATTAAAAAGCGCCGAGCGGCGCGCAGGCGAACACATGGACGGCGGGGACTGTGGGCTCGCAAGGGGAAGGGGGGTGGTGGCATATGGAAATTTTGCTGCGACGTCCGAAGCGTGCCAAAAAGTGCCCCAAAGAAAGTGCTCAGAGGAGCATACACAGTAGAGGTCGCACAAATAGGTCTGCGCTTTTCTCGACAAAACAATTTACAAATTTAATTTGTTGGATACTTTTTGAATACCCAGTTGTCTTTCCTTTCTCACCGGATTGATCCGGGGAATATATAGTCCCCAGTTTTTTTCGAATGATCGTAGCTGTACCAATTTCACACCGAGTGGGCAACGCCGAAGATTACAAACGACGGATCTGCGGCTGCTGCGCGCCTGTTCGCACTTTTGCAACAACAGTGGGAGAAGCTTAACTGTGTGCTTGTGTGGGTGTGTGGGGCCATAACCACCCCCACCTCTACTTCATCCCCTGTTAGTCAATTGGAATTGTCAGTTTTCGCTGCACTCTCATTTATAGCTAAAATTTTTCTTTAATGAAATGCTAAAATGCGTTATGTAAAGCCAGAAAAATGGCTTCACCTCGTAAGTCGAACTGGGGAATACCCTTTGGAATAATATGTACGGTATGATCCCCGAACGGTCCCATGTATCTTCCATTCAACGTAAAACTACTGGGTATCAAGCAAAGCGATTTCAATAGCAATTGCTGTGCGCTCTCTGCATACGTTGTATATGCAAATAAAAATTAATCATTGCAAACTAACAAAAACTCGTAAAAAATCAACTTAACATCAATTTGGTGTGCCTAGAACGTAGGGTCGCATCGTTGATACCCAGCCTGAGATTTGTGATAATAGAGTATTTTCTTGAAGACAGTAGCCAAAACTTTTTGTTGCACACTTTTTGAATACCACATTTTTTTAAACTTTACTTTTCTATGATGCACATTTACAGATTTGATATTTTTCACATACTAGGGTATACGGCAAATATATTGTTGGGAATATTTAAAAAGAAATAAGAAATTTTTCGGAACGCCCATCTCTTGTTTTATGACTTTCCTCAGTCCTCAGCCAAAGTAAAAAATGTGCAATGGCGAATGATTACTTTGTGGCATTAATTAGACACAAAATTGAAATAGTGTCGCCTGAGACGGAGTCAAATTAGCATACTGAGCGATCGGCCGATCGATTGAAGGGATCTTATTGAAAAATCTCGGGGGGGAATTCGGGAGATGGGTCGACTAATAAACTAATGAATGCACTCTGGGCGAGAAGCCCCGGAAATGCCGGATGAGCTAATGTGTTGGGTAAGATCAGGGTCAGGAGTTAATCACCACCGGGCAGCTAGAAGCCATCGATCAGCCCTCGCATTGTCTGATGTTCAACGGCTTATGGCTCATACATTACAGCTTCCAGTCACTTGATTTATCTATCGTGTAAGTGTCGAATGGCGAATGGCCAATGGCCAATGCCAAGCCCAAAACCAAGTTAGAACACACACGACGACGACGACAATGGCAATGACAACTACCAGTTGTCCACTGAGCACAGGGGCGGGGGTTCCCGGGGGAGTAGGAGTAGAGGAATTTGGGTGGGGAACTGCCGAAATATCTGACTGATCACTTGTTGTTCACAGTTAACAGCGGGACTTGTTTATTCACTCTCGAAGAAGGCTTATACACAGGGGTTAGGTGTTCGTTGGATCGATTCTTTGCTACTGGATTTCGTTTCTTTTGTTTTACTCTATCGCTCCAAAGGGGTTAGCCCCTAGATATTGATGTTGATGTCCCATTATCCCTGCTGAATATTTTTAGGATCGAACGACGACAACCTTCGCAAAATTGATTGCCATGAAGCTTGGCAATAGACTTCTATAGTATAGTATTTCTTATCAATTCTTATAGATTTGAGCTTTGAACGGCATAGAAAAAAAAAGTCAGAATGAAAGAGAATTTCTTATCTCAAAGTGACGTAGAACAGCAAATTAATCACTTAAAGTTAGCGTAAAACAATTCAAACTGAAAATAGTATCAAAAAGTATTATAAGAAGGGCATTTTCTCTTCGGTCCGCAGATCTAGAATCTGTCTGTAGATTTTCGATATTCGAATCTTGTTTTTTCCGCATGCCAGCACCACTAGATACATATATGTATGTATGTATGTTTGTGTGGAAATCGGAGATCAGTGCGACAGAGATTAACACGTCGAGGTGAAGCCATTGGGTTAAGTGACACGATCGATGGCCAACCTGTCCCCAAGTTCGAGCCGCTAAGCGTCGGTTATTATTGATTAGTGAGCCATGGCAACATCTTAATGCCCAGCGATTGGGGTACATAAATCACTGGCTCCCTCTTTATTTCTCGACTTTTTTATTTCCAGATCTCTTCAACGCGATTTCAAGAACATTTCTTGCCGATTAGGTTAGGTCGAGACGACGAATTCTTAAATTGGAAACATTTGTTCACTGCACACAAAAAAAAACATGTTACCGTAAAATCGATATGGCCATGTAAGCTTCATATCGTTTTTACATGAAGTACTCTTTTCGACCAGGTCCAATTTACCTGGCTGGCCACATATCAAATTAAAATTGATCTTAAATAATGTGAAATCGATCTACGTTCCATATCGATTTTTTTTGGGTGTGGCTTATAATTTATTTCCAGATCGCTTCATCCCGATTTCAAGAACATTTCTTCTCGATTTCAAGAACATTTCTTCTCGATTTTAAGAACAGTTTTTCTCGATTTCAAGAACATTTCTTCTCGAATAGGTGAGACGACGAACTCTTTAATTTTTCCCGTTCCCGTTCGCACTTTGTTTGAGTACATTGTGGAGTGTTCCTGGGTGCCACATCCAAAATTCCGTGCCAACTGTGGCACAATGTGGCACATTGTTGGCCGCGTGCATCCTCTCGCTGCATGCCGCACTTTTTATGGCTCACGCAAGACCATAAAAAATACTTGGCCCAGTTGGTAGCGCGGGACGCCGAAATAGTGGGAGTGATCCAATGGGGCGTATGACGAACGTCAGAGGATACAAAGTAGCGGAGAAGGAGGAGAAATCCATTTGAAAATGATTGGATAACTTTTGTAATAGCTTTCGCTCATTTAAGCCTGAAGACTAGATGTTAAAAGTTCCTTATACTGCAAGTCTTAATAGGAATTAAAGAATTCTATAGTAGCACTGAAATTTATTTTTCAAAAGAAAACCACCTTATATATTTTAAGGAACTTACATGACATTTTAGTTGTAGGCACATCTGTTTTGAAGTGTTCGGGTGAATTTCCGAATTGCAACCCTATAGGCAGATGACGGATCTTTCGTTCCCTGTTTAATCAGTGAATGAGTACAGTATGCATAGTAAACAAAGTACTAGTCATATATAGTCATGCATATATGACGAATTGTGGTTTATATCGGTTATGGTATAGGCCACCTGATGGAGGAAGTGTGCAAAACATATCGATATCGAAAGGGGAAATCCGCTGACTCGGTGAGTCGATATCCTCGAACTCCAAACGCCAAACGGCAAACTCCCAAGTATATACCCAATATATATACATTAATCCACCTAATCGTTGCAGCAGGAAATCTGAAAATGAGTTCGAGGCAAGGCAAACACTATTGTCTGTGGGCAGCAGCAGCACGCGAAAAGAGTCTCCCTCGACCCTCGACCCTCCTTACTCCTTTCTCGCCTTTCCCAAGACCATGTGGGCCGCCAGTTTCCCGGGAAAGCGGATCAATAACAGGGGGCGGCGACACAACAACAGCCAAGGGCGCCACTCTGCAAGCCAGTCCTTCAGCCAGTCAATCCCTGGGTTAAC
This sequence comes from Drosophila prostipennis, assembly GCA_037075205.1. NCBI lineage: Eukaryota > Metazoa > Arthropoda > Insecta > Diptera > Drosophilidae > Drosophila > Drosophila prostipennis. Next base: position 322,897 of record JBAMCJ010003794.1, on the reverse strand, counting down.
CCACGTTGCCCACGTTGCTGGTAAAACTTAATTAGAGCCCAAGCGACTGGAAAGTGAGCTAAACAAGTGGGGGCAAGCCAAAGTTTATCGATCATCCTTTAATTGCCGATGCTTTGTTGGGGTCCTGAAACAGCCCTATATTATGGTCAAAAAAATGCTTATTTCAAATTACAAATAAATGCGATATATTATATTATTATTTCCGAATTTAGGTTTATTTTTAAGATTTTTTATTTCAAGCCCTTCCGGGTGATTTTGGATTAGATGATCTTGATCTATTGCAGGTAGTTTATGGGTTGGAAACAGCCGGATCGAACAACTATATACTATAGCTCCCATAAGAATAATCGGAAATTTTGTTGTGTTTAGTTATACCTATCGAAATGTAAAAGAAATTTTTCAAATCGGACCATTCGGTAAAAAGTTATACCCGATCAAAGTTTTATATCTCCATCTCTTTCGCACTCCCTTTAGCTGAGTGACGGGTATCAGATAGCCGGGACACCCACCCGATTATAGCATTCTCTCTTGTTTAACGTTTTTCTACTTCTGAACTTGGAATGTTATTTCAAAGCAATAGTATTTAGGACTTGATCCCGTTAGTCAGGACATTTCTATAGATTCTAACTGTTGCACACTTTTGTCATACCCTGTACCCTGTAGGAACTCAGGCAACAAAGACAGTTGGCAACTGGTGACACAATTTCCGTGGTCAAGAGTGAATTCCATTTCCTTTCCCAACGGAGAGAAAGAAGACCACGCCCGAAAGCTCTTTAAAGCGCACGAATGGCATACCTTGAAAGCGAAACTCTGCACTGTTTTCGGATCTACTTCGTATCGATCCGAAACCGAAAACTTCAACCCCTCATTCAATCCCCATTCCGAAATTCGAAATAAAGACCCATGGAGCGGCGAGGTCCTGCACGCAACACGAAAACTTTCTTTCACATTTTTTCGACGCCCGCTTTTACGATACGAAATTACGATTGTATAATAAAGCGGACGGCGGGTAGGAAAACAGCGCCGCCGATGGAGACATTGCCGGATTGTTGGTGGTAGTACAGTGGGTGGGATTTGCGGGCGGTGGGATGTGGGTAGTGGGTAGTGGGGTCTCAGTCCGGATCCCAAGCCAAGTGGGCCGCCATTTTGTGTGCAGACTTGTGGCGCCAGTTTTATGTACTCGACGAGCAACACGCGTTCGCGGACAAACGGACAGGCGGACATTTACTGAGCGGACAGGGTATGCAGAATGGAGACAGTGCTGCCCAATCTGGCATGGCTACATGCTATATGATATTCGGTATACGTTATAAGAAGTGGAATTTACAGCTCAAAAGTACAAAAAAGTCAAATCTAAGAGCATTATTATAAAGAACATTGATGTTGAAAATGTCGATGTGTGAAAAATATATAGTATATATATAGTATTCAGTGATAAAAGATTCCTTCATTCGATTGAATCCAACGACACTTTTAAAAGTGAAAAAGTAAAAAGTCCGTGATGGGTTTGTACACCAGAAAAAAAAATAACCATACAAACTAAACTATTCGTACATTAATTCTAATTTTCAAATATATTTTAATAAGATGAGTTTCGGGAGTGTTATAGTTAAACTTTCGGTATAGAAATTAAACCACAAACTAGAGAGAACGCTATAGTTAGGTTCGTGTCCCGGCTATCTGATACCCGTCACTCAGCTAAAGGGAGTGCGAAAGAGATGGAGATATAAAACATTGATCGGGTATAACTTTTTAACGAATGGTCCGATTTGAAAAATTTCTTCTACATTTCGATAGGTATAACTAAACACAACAAAATTGCATTTATACTTCTCCGAAATCTTTAAAAATATGGGCGCCAGACACATTTTAGTATCGTTTGTGGGCGTGACGCTCGGCTGAAATAAACTTGCGCTAGGTAGGAAGCCCAAGAATATGTGTTGGTAATCCCAATCTTCTAGCTTTTATAGTTTCAAGGTTTCAGTGTTCATACGGACGGACAGACGGACATACGGACATGGCTATATTCTCTCTGTTACATACTTTTGCACGAATACAATATACCCTTTAACTCTACGAGTAACGCGTATAACAAAGAAAGGAATTTAACCAAGCTTTCAAGGCTCTAAGCCAAATTGCCAGCTCTGATGTTGGATGTAAAGCTGGGAACGGAGAAGGAAGACCGGAGAACCTCAGACTGGGACTGTGCGATTGTGGACTGCGGACTGCGGATGTGGGACGACGCCGGCGTCAGCGGTAGACTAGGACATAAAGTCATTTATTGTGTGGGCCGTAACTGACGCCCACCGACCATCGCCCACAACCCACCCCCCCCTGATGGCCTGGCCACCAGTGGTCGCCAAGCGGGCGTGCGCTACGCAATTAATTCAAACACTCGAAGGACACGGGTCACAGGTTTCCCCAATCATTTCCAGCGGACAGCCGTTTTTATGAAGGTGAAACGAAGGGGGTGCCAGGAGAAGCAGCATATTTGCGTATGTGATTTGGCCCAGGCATGTGGTTAATAGCGTCAACAAACGCTGGCTAAAACAGAACAAATGCAGACCAGACCCACCAGATCCCGACATATACGCTGTCTGGTGCGTGTTCGTATTATAATAACCCTAAAAATGTCCCGTGTAGGTTCAATTGGAGGGCTTACTAAGACTACACGTAAATGCTGGAATTTTTTCCAGCTAAAACGGTTCTATATGATATATGAGATATGCGATATGCTTTAATGAGAAATATGATGGCTATTAACTGTTTCTGATAAATCAAATACAAAATTGTTAAAGACTGTAAATGTCAAACCAAACACAACAAGTGTTATTTGAGGGTTGTCACATGTAGGGTTGCTACCCTATAATTAGGCAACGTTTTTCGGCCGAAAATCGTTGAGAAGCTACAATTATTGATCGAGTGAACCGATTTGTATGTACCAAAGAGCTTTTTTTGCAACACAACAATTTAAAAAAAATTTTAACTTATATTTCATAAAAAATTTAAAAATTAGGTATATCGCACATTAAAATTCTGGTAAGGGATAGCTTTCCGACTTTATGGGGCGGAATTTTGTTGCAATCATTTCGTTGGGGCTTAAGGGATTGGGGGGTTGAGGGGCCAGAAGCTCAAGGGGCACTCGGTTTCAGCACAGATGGAATCTTTTAATAATTCCAGGGGAAGTGGAGCGGTCGAAGCGGACTGCTGCTAAGCACACCGAAGCTTGGAGTAGTTCTCCTCGCTGATAAGGCTCTGTGGCCCCAGGGGCGTCGTTTAAGGGGGCTTTTAAATAGTACTGCACGGTACTAAGCAGCCAACCCCCCCTGCGAAACACCTCTGCCCGATAGCGACCGTTGAGCGCTGGAATGTTCTCAATTGAAGTGAATCATATCCTCAACCTACAAGTGAACTCTGAGTGGAATGGAATTGGAATGGAGATTACAATATTTCATTCATTCGGTCGTCGTGTTTTGGTGTTTTCAATTTGGCAGTGTATTTATTTAGTATTTACTTGGGCCAGAAACAGCTGGCAGTCGAGATAGTATCAATATCAACCGAGTAATCATTTTTGTGAACTGACCTTGAATCTAGATAATTTAAAAAAATCGAATAACAATTTTTAAATAACATTAAAAATATCGTAAATAATAATTATAATATTTATAATTCTAATAGTTTAAATAATTATTATATTAGATTGTTAATCCCAGTAAAAACTTCAAACTTTCCTCAAAGATGAATCCGAAATATATATGTACGATGAAAAAGAAATGAATACCACACAAAAAAAAAAACTTGGTAAAATCAACTGTAATAATTGTCAAACAGGCCCCAACCAGCAAAATTGTCAATTCTACTAATTCTACTAATTCCACAACAACAAAATACACACAATTAGCAAAGACACACACCCAAAGCAAAAACAAAATACACGTAACTATTTTAATAGTTACGTAACTATCTTTGTTGGTCAATTTTACCAAGCAAATTTTGTTGTGTGCATAAAATCATATAATAAATACCTGGAAATCTCTTTGGAAAAAAACCAAAGGATTTTCTCACGGACTTGGGGAAATAGCGATAGCGATCGCGCCCCATATAGAGCATGACTTAATGCGGCAATCTAATCGAACCCACAACCGTAGCCCCTCACAAACACAAACCCCTTCAGCCCTTAGTAGCGCCTATCAATCAGCAATACGATTGGCGGGTGATAACCCAACACGGGCGGCCAATCCGCGGCCCCCAGTTCCGATCTGCGATTCGCGATTCGATTCGATTTCATCGGCACTCGGTTATAATTAGCAATTACAACTCGTTACCCGTCTTTATCAGCCAGGCCGTTTGTAATTTATTGCCAATAGTTGCCGTCTCGAATTCTTGAATTTATTAATTGCGTTAAGTAATTGTCGCTATTTTCGCCAAATGATTTCACGATCGCCCGCTATCTGCGAGGAGCTCGGCCATAGGCCAATCGAAGTGCCGAGAGGTGGGGCTTGCGAGATATAACACCTAGGTATATCACCATCTTGAGGAAGGGATCGCGATCGCATGACTAACAAAGGTTTTCCGCTTCTACTGCTCCTTAGTTTCTTTCCTAAATTACACTAGTTTACAAAATAATATTCTTGGTGTGCTCCCCAGCAATTGATGGCAAATTCTGTTAGTGTTGGACCCCTAGATCGCGAAAATAGCATTAATTTTTTTTTCGATGGCACAGTTTTTTTTTAAAGATTTTTTAAAGTTCGAAATGTTAAATTTCGGACTTTTTTCGAACTTCTTCTTATATCTCGGCAGATATCCACCCGATTGGGCCAGTTTTAGTTTTATTTTAAAGTCAATAGATCAAAGCTCAACTTTGCCATACAGATCAATATGATTGGATAAGTAATGGCAGCGTAGAAACTTGACAAAGATGAAAAATGTGTTTTTTGGTCGACTGTAAGTCGGCTGTATATATCGTAAAAACTCGAAATAAATCCGTTGAAAAATCATAATGGGTACAAACTTAAAGTTTACATCCTACCGAATAAAACATGCCGGATATGGCCCAAATCCAAGGAAAACTGGATTTATGGTGGATTTTTAAAGTTCGGATTTTTCCACTTTTTTCGATTGACAAAGTCCAAATTTAAGATTTATCATAGGCGGCGACATGTAAACAAAAATGAGTGGTGATGGCAGCCGGGTCAAAAAATAGCTAAATCAGATATTTAAAAGCTAGAAATTTATAAAAATGAATTTAATTTTTAAAAATTCTTTAAAAAATATTAAACAAGTGTATTCTTTTATCTTGTTCATTATTTTCTTATTTTTTTCTCTAATACGTACTCTTTTTTTCGTTTTTGATAAGGCAGTACTTATTAAAAAGAGCATGCTTTTGTAAAGTTAAGGTTAGCTACTTTTTAAGAATGAATTGTCCAGATGGATATTACTTATTAAAAATACTCTCAGTCATAACGCAAGAATTTTAATATTTTTTAAAGAATTTTTAAAAATTAAATTCATTTTTATAAATTTCTAGCTTTTAAATATCTGATTTAGCTATTTTTTGACCCGGCTGCCATCACCACTCATTTTTGTTTACATGTCGCCGCCTATGATAAATCTTAAATTTGGACTTTGTCAATCGAAAAAAGTGGAAAAATCCGAACTTTAAAAATCCACCATAAATCCAGTTTTCCTTGGATTTGGGCCATATCCGGCATGTTTTATTCGGTAGGATGTAAACTTTAAGTTTGTACCCATTATGATTTTTCAACGGATTTATTTCGAGTTTTTACGATATATACAGCCGACTTACAGTCGACCAAAAAACACATTTTTCATCTTTGTCAAGTTTCTACGCTGCCATTACTTATCCAATCATATTGATCTGTATGGCAAAGTTGAGCTTTGATCTATTGACTTTAAAATAAAACTAAAACTGGCCCAATCGGGTGGATATCTGCCGAGATATAAGAAGAAGTTCGAAAAAAGTCCGAAATTTAACATTTCGAACTTTAAAAAATCTTTAAAAAAAAACTGTGCCATCGAAAAAAAAATTAATGCTATTTTCGCGATCTAGGGGTCCAACACTAACAGAATTTGCCATCAATTGCTGGGGAGCATTTTGGCTGTAAACTAGTGTTATTAACCAACGTTGAAAAGTCACATTTTAATATTATATTATAACGGAATTTAATTTAATTTACATTATAAGAATTAAACAACAATCCAAACCAACTGTAAAATCAAAAGATGAAGTAATGGGCCGAGGAGTAGACGAAGGAAACTGTAAGGAATTGTTTTATTTTACACCGAAAAAAATGATAATAGTAATTACCTTAATTCTAAACCATTGAGTCTCAAAAATATCTTATTAAGAGGAGTTAAAATTCATTTTTTCGAAAGTATTAAACTACAAACTAAACTACAACTATAGAAAACCTACAAAATATAATATCTAGTATATCTTGTATATTTGTATTACAACGAGTATTAAAAGTTAAACTATGGTTTTTTCGGTGTTTAACAAACCTCAACCACTCCCTTTACCATGGCTAAAACTGAGTGCTAAGCTGATTAGAGATATTAGAGCCTTTGGCCAAGTTTGCTAAGAAATACAACACACACACATACACAGAGTCACAATCCCAATACTTTATATGCAAATCAAATATATATTTTGCGATTAAAACGCTTTGCTGTTTTCATTAAGACCCTAGCACCACCGAATTCCCGCTGAGCTGCCAACTTGTCAACCGCCGAGGCGATTGTCTTTCTTCAGCTGCGAGATGTGCGTGAAACGCTTGAAGCGATGTTAATAATCGTGAGGATTGTAAACATGTAACTTTAAAATTAAAGTAAATATTATAATGATATACTACCTTTTCCATTCCCGAATTTTAATATATTTTAACTAGCGTTAATTAATTTTTATTTTATTTAGATATACTATATATGTATATATGTATTTAAGATATTATATTTAAAATTTAAGTACATATAATAATGATATAATATGCAATTCCCAAATATTTAAAATAACCATTACATTAAGTTTTATATTTTGTTCAGATATTATACAATATAATCCATATTAGATCCATAACTGGATTGTAAAAATAGAATGTAAAGTTATTACGTTAAAGTACATATAATGATATTATAGTCAGTCGTATTATATTCCCAAATATTTAAATGTACTTTTTTGTATTTTATTCAGATATTATACAACAAAATCCAAAGTGGATTCTCAACTGAATTGTACAAATGGACTGTAACTTTAAAATTAAAGTACGTATAATAATGAAATTTTATATTCAATTCCCAAATATTTAAATTAAATTTTTTATTTTATTGCAGATGTTATACAAGATGTTACGTATACGCCAGGTAGTGCTATAACTCCGTCTTGAACTGCGCTCTTCGCTGTGATTAATTGGAAATTTCGAACTGTGCCGCCAGCCTCCCCAATAAATTGAGAACCTTAATGGCACCTAATAAGCAGCTTTCCCATTTTTGCGTAAGTCGTAAAATCCACCGAGTTTTTCGTTTTTATTTTGGAACCGCCCATCGTGATTGGCAAATGGCGCAGCACATCGCATCGTGCATCGTATATCGTCGTACATCTCTAACTGACACTTTGGGCCTGGCCAAAAGCAAAGCCAAAATCAAAAAGCCGCTCAGACGCTACGGCGGGCAGCTCTGCTTTTGATTAAGCTCATTTGCATTTGAATAGCAGTGCTGGACGGTGGTTTTATGTTACTCCATAGGCGAGTTGAGGTGGTAGGAGTGATGGAGGGTGCCTTTGAATTTCTAATAAGCCAAGTTATTTGCGCATGAGTCAACGGCAGTGCGTTGAGTCGATAATATTCATGATACTCGGCTCCAAACCGCTCCGTTCGAATTCAAATCGTTCGGTTAGTTGGGCAAATATTTATAGAAGCCCCGAGTCGTCGAGTCTATCTATTGAATTTACATTCGCGATTCCTCGTAGCTGCAAGCCCAGTCCAAGACGACTATTTTTAGCCTCTGAACCAGCCAGCCAATCAGTCTGCGGTAACTGAAGATCGCTGCGATGAGTCGCCCGCCGCCTGACATTAACCCGAACTCACGAGTCAGCTAATAATTATTATTATTATTAAATGTGGCACATTTGTCACATTCGATGAAGGCCGTCGTTCCTTTGTTCTTGCTCCTGATTCCAATGGGAATAGGAATGGTGCTATGCTAATCCGGTACATATTATTATCTGAGTTAAAATTGTTTTTAAAATTTAACGGAATTTTTTGAGTTGAAAATGTTTTTATTAGTATTTAGTATTGGTATTAGTATTAGTAAATACAATGATTATCTCAACAACTAAACGATTAGAGATAACAAATTTTTTTTGTGGTTGGGGACTGTTTGACAATTATAACAGTTGATTTTACCAAGTTTTTTTTTGTGTGTATGTCAGAACGAGCCGGAAAACTTAAGAAATAATTTCACTTATATTTCGACTAGTTATTGTTTTATTTTTACCATCAAACCGTCCATGACTCTAATTTCAAATATTTTTCGTCAGTTTCCCCTACAGCTCCCTATAATTTTTCAGTTAATACAGAACGCTCCTACAGTTCACATCTCAATCTACACTAGCTCGTATAACAAAAATTTAAATGTAGTTATTATCAATATTTGAGATTCCGAAAATTTCACATACCCGTAAAGCTTTTCACTGCGAAATAGACGATTACCAACCGGGACCATCAAAACGTCCTTACCGCAGGAAGCCGGAAAAGTTGAGAATTGTGTAATGCGGTAAAGATTTTTATTACGACTTGAACGACTTGAACAACGATTAACAACGCTCCTGCTCATACAGTTCACATCTCAATCTACACTAGTATAACAACGAGGAACCGGTACCACCTAAGCCAGTATTCCGCCGGATGAAGGAAGGGTTTGATCCCGTTTGCAGTATTGATGAGTTCCCTCGACCTCTGGGACTGATTCTTAAGTATGTTGGAAGGAGGCCTCCTAAACTGATGATGATGACACTGATGATGATGACGAATCCCCAGAACAATCAAGGCCAATTGCACGGTTAAGAAGGATAAACCGAAATTAGCCAAGGTTATGAAACGCACTGCCCCAAGGGAAGCTGCCAGAAAAGCTGCCAGAAAAGCTGCTGCGATGAGGGCTGTTGATGTCGCGAAGAAAGCCGGTCAACGGAAGGCCACCGGCGTCATGGAGCCCAGAGTGAACAATTCTGATGAGAAACATGCTGGGTCGGCCGAGTCCAACTCTCAGGGGTGGTGGAGGAATTGGATCAAGTGGACGGGATCTGAAAAACGTTCTGGTTCTGGCGATATGATGACACAAACTTAGTTAAGTTTAATACTTTTATTAAGTTTGTGTCATCATATCGCTAGAACCAGGACGCTTTTCAGTTCTTGTCCACTTTATCCAGTTCTTCCACCACCCCCGAGAGTTATTCCTATGGAACCCAGAAGATATAGTGGTCCGATTCGACTCGTTCCGACATATGTACTACCTGCGATAGAAAGAAGACTTTTGGGAAGGTTTCATCGCGATAGCTTTAAAACTAGTTCGCATAGAAACGGACAGACGGACATGGCTGCTGATCAAAAATATATATAATTTATAACTGTTGATTTCACCAATTTTGTTTTTGTATGTATACTTATTGCGAAGTTGTTGTAAAAATTATATTTTACTCTTCTCTTGTCACAATTTTTTTTTTTAACTTAGAACGGTTTTTACACGATTTTTGATAACGAATGTACTCAATGTACTTGCATTTCTCTTTCTGTTTACGGGATAATACGTTTTATATTTCTGGGACTTGAGATTTAAGAATTATAACTTAACATAATTTTGGCGAAATAAAATTTATTCAGGATACTAGAAATCAAATCAATTTGTGTGTTCTAATAGGCTGATCGGTTTAGCAATCACTGACTTTATTTGATTTGAGATGGTTATATTTTCAAAACAGAAATCCTTAAAGGCTTCAAAAATATGGATCCAAACCTGCATTTTCCATTTCCAGCCCTTTTCTTTTCAGTTCGCTGCGCTGCTCCAATAAAGAATTGTTCGCATCCAAAAAAGCAAAACGCAATCATTCCCAATTATTCACAATTACTCTTCCACCCCCATATCTCCTCTCTGCAGCTCTAAATCCTATTTTTTTTCGGTTTTTGGCACATTTACTGCGGCTCCAGCGAGTCGCGCATTGTGGATGAATTAGTCAGGAAATTAATTAATCAAAACTAACGCAAAAAGCAAAAAGAACTCGAGAACAACAGAAAAACAGACCGACCGAATGTAAAAAATAGCGTCGCTCTACAAATTGTTGCCCGTCATTTGTTTACTTTGTGTGGCGCTACCACTACCCTTTGTTTTTGTTTTTGTTTTTGCTTAGTTTTTGTAGCTGCTTGTAGGGCATTTGCCAGTCTACTACCAACATTTCCATTTCCCCCTGAAACGCCAAAAACCCGAATGCCCCAAATCATTAGAGACTTGTTTGCCGGTGCCAACAAAACAACCTTGAGAGGCGCTTAAAATGTTTTGATTATTATATTACTATATTTCTTATTTTTTTTGTCCAATAAGCTGGAGGTTTTGGGTGGTGGATCATAAAAAGCTCAAAAAACTGTGTTGCCCAGCCCCAAAAAAATTTAAATTAAAAAAATTCGAATTTGAATTTCAGAAAACTGAAATGCTTTAGCTACCAAATACTTTGTGTTGGCAGAATGGCAAATTAAAGATTTATTTTGCCACGCCAAAATTTTTCAAATCGGACCATTCATTACAAAGTTATGAGCATATATTGCCGGTAATTCCGGTAGATCCATTCTCCATCTCCCTCGCACTTCGTTTAGCTGAGTAACGGTTATTTGATAGTCGAAACACACGATTTTAGCATTCTCCAATTTTTTTGTATGTGATACGTGCACTATCATTGTGCTTAGTTTTCTCTATTGATACATTTACTCATTTCTTTATTCCAAACAGGTTTTGTGTAGGTGCGCTAAAGAGATAGGAGGGATCTTATCGGTATCGGTTCCAGATGTTTTCCCTTTGATGGCTCGTCGAGACAGAAATACTGACTGGATCTTCCCTGGCAGTTCTGAAAATGCACCTCATATTTTTGGTTCATGCAAGTGCAATTTGAATATTGCCCATTTGATTGGTGTCACTGCATCTGCATCTGCATCCAGATCATTGGGTGCATCAGGCGGTTGGGAGTGCCATACGGAGAGCGTCACCGAGTCTCAGGGCTGAGCTGCAAGACCGGCCCGGTAATCAAGTTCATTTAAATGCATTAAACTTGTCTCATTATGCCGCAGTAATGGCAACAGCATCAGCGAGTCGAACCGAAACCACTCCAATCACCAATCCATCGGCCGTCCGTCCGCCTGACTCATTCGAATGGCAAACGAATAGCGGGCCTCGGACATATGGCAGCAGTGGGCCGCAAATTGTTGAGCAAACACAAAAACATTTTATGCAATTTGTACGCGCCAAAAGGAAAGCAAGGAATTTAGCGGACAATCGCGGTGAGAATTATAGTTACAAAAAAAAAACTGTGTTATCCCTGGATTTTCACAAAACAGATCTTCAAATGTAGTTGTTTCACACACCTAGCCCGGACGCAAACCCCCAGCGATCGATCCTTGTAAGCTGCGGTCAGGTTCTGAACCACAGTGGGAACAGAACAAGGACACTCTAACAGTAAGGACGCGAACCCAATGGTGATCCCTGTGATCTGCAGTCGGGTTTCGAAACACCGTGGGAACAGACCAAGGACACTCTAACAGTAAGGACGCGAACCCAATGGTGATCGATCTCTGTGAGCTGCAGTCAGGTTTCGAACCACCGTGGGAACAGTCTAAGGACTTCACTGCAGCCCATCAGCAAGGAGCTAAATTTTCTCCCCTCATTGTGAGTATTTTGAAAATAGCTACGCTAATATGATTGCTGCTGCTGTTGTTGTCTAGTGTGGCCAATTTATTATTGCATTTGGCAACTGGGCGGTGAAATTTCGTGCTTGCTTTGATCTTGACGCGTTTTTGACACTCGCCAGGCATTTCGTCGATTTTGCTCTCGGCCTCGGGGAATGAAATGCGGCTGGGGATGGGGATGTGGGGCCAGCGGACAGCCGGCGGCATGTGCCGAGCATTTTTCATTATTTCTTCTTCTCAGTACTCAGTCCTCATCCTCATATATGACTTGTATTTTCCTTTGCTTTCAGAAAGAAAAACGCTTCGCATACACATTTCGGCACATTACTCAGCTGCTGCTGCTGCTGCTGCAAGTGGAAATGGCGAGGCGATCGTATGTAAGAGTTTTTCAGTACGTATTTTTAGCTTCGCTCGGATCGCGCGATTCTATATGCAAAGAATATTCGTAATTCGTAATTTGTATGCTCAATCATAGCAGCAGAGGTCGGACCAATTGCATTGGTTGGTTATAGCCTATAGCTATTTGTTTGTTTGTCATCAACCCGCAGCCGCAGGGGTTGTGAATGGGACTCTGAATCAGCGTATGCAGCTTACGATGATTCTCAACCTATTCATTTTTACTATGACTATGTATAATTTTAAAAATCGTTTAGTTTAGGGATCGAAAGATCCAGAATTTTGCCAACTTTGAGGTCTCTTTTCTTAGAATTCTTGTTCTCTTTTCTTTTCTTCTTTTAAACAAAGCTGACATATTTCGTTTTTTGGCCGAAACATTTGACATATTGATCCAAATATGGATTGTCATACCTTTCTGAACTCGTTATTGAATTTCCAATCGATTGGCATTTAAATCTGAACATTTTAATTTTTGACCAATTTTCTCAAAAAATCATGAGGTTACCCCTTATAAAAAATGTGAAAATTGGCGAAAATTTTTTTTTTTCAAAATCACACAAATAGTGTCATGGATTTATTTATTATTTTGTTATCTGTTCAAAACAGTATTTGTTTTTGGTGTAGGACCATTTTGGCCAAGTTACTGCCAAAAAACAACAAGAAAAAATTCATATTTTTACCAAAAACACACATACCAATTTTCCAGCAAAAATAATTCGTTTTTTGGCCGAAACAATTGACATATTGATCCAAATATGGATTGTCATACCTTTCTGAACTCGTTATTGAATTTCCAATCGTATGGCATTTAAATCTGGACATTTTAATTTTTTGCCAATTTTCTCAAAAAATCATGAGGTTACCCCTTATAAAAAATGTGAAAATTGGCGAAAATTTTATTTTTTCAAAATCACACAAATAGTGTCATGGATTTATTTATTATTTTGTTATCTGTTCAAAACAGTATTGGTTTTTGGTATAGGACCATTTTTGGCCAAGTTACAGCAAAAAAACGAAAAGGAAAAATTCATATTTTTACCAAAAACGCAAATACCAATTTTCCAGCAAAAAATAAATTGTTTTTTGGCCGAAACAATTGACATACTGATCCAAATATGGATTGTCATACCTTTCTGAACTCGTTATTGAATTTCCAATCGATTGGCATTTAAATCTGAACATTTTAATTTTTGACCAATTTTCTCAAAAAATCATGAGGTTACCCCTTATAAAAAATGTGAAAATTGGCAAAAATGTTATTTTTTTTAAATCACACGAAAAGTGTCATGCCTATATTTATTATTTTGTTATCTGTTAAAAACAGTATGTGTTTTTGGTGTAGGACCATTTTTGGCCAAGTTACAGCCAAAAACAACAAGGAAAAATTCCTATTTTTATTTCTATTTCTTACGCAGCGCAAGTTTTTTTCAGCCAAGCGCCACGCCCCCCTAACGCCCACAATCGCCTTAAAGGACTTTCAAAAAATCCTGACGGCGCTACGAGCTTTGACGTGTGCATATATCCATCTCACTCGCAGCGCTTTTAGCTGAGTAACGGGTATCTTATAGTCGAAGTACTCCGTTCTCTCTTGTTTAAAAACTGTTCTTGTTTATAATTGTGTTTTGTATTTGTATTTGCAGGAGGACTGTCTGCTAAGCTTGTTAGCCGCCTTAGTTGTGCTTTTGTATGGACAACGAAGACTTCACCTTGCCCTCCAGCCTTGTCAGCCAGCCGTCGGACGGACACGCAACGAAAGCGGGCCAATTAGTTTGGTTGCTTTGGTGGCTAGGGGCTCCTCTGCTGGCAGCTGGCCAAGGCGCACGCACCGTGGCGTTTCCGCCGCCCCTCGGAGCATCAGGAGGGGCATCAGGTGACGCGGGTGGCTGAGGGGGGATATATAGAAGAAGATATAGCACTCTCGATATATAGTGCGTCAGAGGCGACGACGACGACGACGACGATGGCGCGGAAGTAGCTCAGCCACAGCTCTTTGTGGCCACCCACAACCTGCGGCCTTGACAGCGCCCATTTTGATTTATGCGGCATTTTGCAAAAGTCAACAAATGAAAATGACACAGAAATAATAATGCCATGAGAGCTCTCCTCCACTATTTATATTTCCATTTCGTTTGCCCCAAGGTCGGGCATTCCAGATTTAAACCATTGAGACGTCGAATATAATTATTCTGAGGAGCAAGAAGTTGGCTTAGTTTGCTACTCAATTCCCTCTGCAAATATGTAAATTTAACAAGTGAGTTATCTTTGTTTTAGCTGTTAGCCACACGTCATTTGTAACTCTATGTAATACTTTCATCAGGTCACCTGAAAACTCGAAACACTCGAAACATTTGGAAGCAGCATCTCTCGGCATGGGCTCGGTAAGAAGTCGCCAGCTAAAACCCGCCCAAATGGGTGAACACCAGAAGACCACCGGCCTCTCGGCCGAGCAGCTGGAGCAGCTGCACACTCGCTTCCGCAGCCTGGATCGCCACCAGCGCGGCTACTTGACGCCCACCGACTTGCTGCGCATACCGCAGCTCTCCCTCAATCCACTTCACCGCCAAATCGTCGACGGCTTCTTCCCTAGCCGCAAGGCCAGCGCCCAACTGGACTTCGACCAGTTCGTGGAAACCTGCGCCACCTTCCTGGTGCCACAGTTTGGCCGCGGCTCGTCGTCGACCGGACGCCGCGACGGTCGCGCCCAGAAGCTGCGCTTCCTCTCCAAGATGTTCGACACCCGACGCAGCGGCTGGATCACACGCGACGACTTCCGCCAGGTCATGCGCAGCCTCCTCAATCCGATTTGGAATTCACAGCAGGAGCAACTGGAGCAGGCCGACCAGGAACGCAAGCCCGAGGTGGAGGTCGAATTGCTGCTGCTGGAGCAGCAGGCCTTCATCTTCTCCGCCTGCCAGCAGATCTCATATGCGGAGTTTGAGCAGCGCCTGCACAGCGCCGATGTCAACGGACGACTGTCGATCGCCAAGTGGCTGGTGGACGATGACGAGGCCAGGATGGAGCTTGAGCTTGCAGAGGCCAAGGGCCCGTAAAATCCTCTCATCACTGGTCCTGCTGTGCGTGTTTGTTTTCTGTTTAAATAATCCAAACAATGGCAAAACTAAACGAGAGATAGTAAGAGCAGAAGAACACAGGTAAGGTTCTCAAAAAAAAATCATCCAATTTAACAGCAAAGTAATATATTTTATTTTTCAATTTTAGTTATCAAAGCGTGTTCAAGCGGTCGCAGCTCTCGTGATGAAATCTTAACAAAGTATATGATTAAAATAAAACCATCTATTGCCACATAAATATTGAATAATTTTGTATTTTTAAGGGCGAAAATAATAAAGGAGAGTGAAACAGCTACAGTTTGAGAGCAATTGGTAAATGCTAAAAGCTTTCGTGGTTTGTGTATTGGGTGGATCAGCTACAGTTTGACAGTCATTGGTAAATGCTAAAAGCTTTCATGGTTTGTGTATTGGGTGGATCGGCTACAGTTTGACAGTAATTGTTAAAGGCTAAAAGCTTTCATGGTTTGTGTATTGGGTAATGGGAGAACCAGCTACAGTTTGAGAGCAATTGGTAAAGGCTAAGCTTTGGTCAAGATAGCGTCACAAAGTACCTCAATTTTTAGATTTGCTAAAAATCTTGGTCAAGATAGCGTCACAAACTACCTCAATTTTTAATTTTGCTGAAAAACCTGGGTCAAGATAGCGTCACATACTACCTCAATTTTTGGACCAATTTTTTCCATAAAAATTAGGTAGTATGTGACGCTATCTTGACCCAGGTTTTTCAGCAAAATTTAAAATTGAGGTAGGTTGTGACGCTATCTTGACCAAGATTTTTAGCAAAATTTAAAATTGAGGTAGTTTGTGACGCTATCTTGACCAAAGTTTTTAGCAGCAACTTATCATTTACCAATTGCTCTCAAACTGTAGCTAGTCCACCCACCTTATCCAATACACGAACCATGCAAGCCACCCGCATTATCCAATGCACGAACCACGTAAGACGCCACCCTTATCCAATGCACGAACCACGTAAGACGCCCACCTTATCCAATGCACAAACCACGTAAGACGCCAACCTTATCCAATGCACGAACCAGGGTTGCCAGATTGTTACCACTACATTTAGCGAGTACAGCAACCAAATTGGTCCATCCCTAATTATTTAGCGAATGCACCTACCAATTATTGATTCCGGTTGTGAAATGTACTAAGCTACGATAGCGCCACCAGTGGGCGCAAAATGTAACGAGTTTGTTTTCAAAAATCAAATTACGACTGAAAAACCGCTAAAAATTAGGTTATTAAGTACATTACATTTTCACTTAACATTTTTTCACAATTTTTTTTTCACTAACAATAAACCGAGCTTTGTTTATTTTCATTCACAATAAATGTTTATTATAATTTGTTAATGGTAAGGGTGTGATTTGCAATAGAAGATAGCTTTATCCGCATAAGGGCGTGGTCTGTGCAAACTCCTAATGCGCCTTAAAATTTGTGTAGGTTCAATATGGGTTCGATACACTGGATCTCGTGCTAAAAAAAATCAAGAAGAAAACAAGCAATATGTATGTATATAACCTTAATTTTGAACATGACTTTATGGCAGGCCGCGATTCGCCGATTCTCCCGCGATTCCATGTGCAGTGATTATGCCGAGCTTACTCGATTGCGCTACGATTAGGATTCGGTGTGTACAGTTATAGAAGCATATTATGGTTGCCAAATACAATTTCCAAGGTACGCTACACACGATGATCCGATCCGATCCGATCCGCTTCGATTGGATCATAACATTTTCGTTTAGACTTTAAATTACAATTAGGTTTCGATTTTGTAAAAAATTTGGTTTCACGCTTGCTTTACGTTTAGATTATGTGCTATATATGTAGGTATAGGTAGGTATACATCAAACGTAGTGTATGCGTACGGGTAGTATGAGTAGATATAAATAATTACAAAAAGTGTCTTTACGATTTAAACAAAAAAAAAGAAATACTTTCGCGCAATCTGGGAAACATTACTTTACAGCGGGGACGTCGATCTCCTCCATCCCGTTCCGCTCCAATTACTGGCGCCTCACTGTGCGCTCGCGCTCCCGCCCACAGCTGTCCTCCCGCTGCAGGCTGCCGTGGCGGGGCGGCGAGGTGTGGCCGGTGGTGCTGGCGGCACCGCTGCCACCATTGAGCACGCGCGCCTTGCGCGACCGCTTGAACTTGGCCATGTCCTCCCCGAACACGTCGCCGGTCCTTAGGGCCGAAATGAGATCGTCAAACTCGCCCTTGTTGTCGACGCTTTTCGCCGGCGAATCGGGACCGCCGGCACTTGGGGAGCCGGACTTGAGGCCCAGATTGCGGGCCACGCTGCTCATCAGGCCCGTCTTGCTCTTGCGCTCGATGGTGCGCTTCTTCAGCTCCGCCTCCTGCTTGGCCCGCTTCTCCTCCTCCTCCTGCCGCCGGCGGAAGCTCTCGTTGTCGTGCCGCGCCTCCGCGAAGGCGCCGAGGAAGGAGTCGAAGATGCCGAAGAACTCGTCCGGCTGCAGCACCGATCCATCCTCGCCAAACAGGCGCACGGCCCGGTCGAAGCGCGTCTTCATGTCCTGGAACTTGTCCTCCAGCTCCGCGAAGCGCACCGACGCCTGGGCGTGGAACTCGCGCATCACGGGCAGAAAGCGATCGCCCTGCTGGGCGGGGCCCGAGCTGCGATGGAACTCGATCTCGCGCGCCACGTCCGCCAGGCCGGTGCGCAGCATCTGAATGTCCTTGTCCATCTCCCCGAGCGACACCTTGGAGGCCCCGCGCACATGCGGTATGTCGTCCTCCAGCTTCAGCAGGTCCTTGAACTTGCGCTCGATCACCTGGACGAGGTAGTGCAGCAGGGTGGTGCCCTTGGCGGCACTGGACTTGGTGTCCGCCAGCCGGTTGAGCGAGGCCAGTCGGAAGCCGGAGGCGTTGCCACGTGCCCCGCGGTTCATGTAGTTGCCTGCGGAGAAAGGGATTCGATTGCAATGTGGTGTTAAATGGGAATCCCAACCGAAACATACCCAAGGCCAAAACCAACTCCAGGAGCTTGCGCAGGCGACGGGAACGAGCCACCTCGCGCGAGGCCTCCATCACGCTGGTTATGCGTGGAATCAGGTCGTTGACGGTCAGCATGAAGCGCTTCTTGTAGTGCAGACTCTTTAGCCGCTGCTCGTAGTGGGGAATCCTGCGAAGCGGAATTACCGAATAGTATTAAACCAGAAAGCATAAAATCAAAGGGAAAACCCACTTGGATATCTCGTAGAGGAAACGATCGGCCCGCGCCAGAGACTCAATGTCCTCGCTGTGCTCGTCCAGCAGAGCTCGCTCCTCCGCCGAGGGCGTGAACTTGAGCAGCTGCTCGACCATGTCCAGCTGCAGCTGCTCATTGCTGTCCATGGAGAGTATGGCCCTGCAAGTGGACAGAATAGAATAGTCGTTTACGTTTGAGTCGTTGAATACGGCAGCTGGGAAACCCACTTTGATATCTCCATGTCGCTCATCTTCAGCTTGCTCAGCAGGATCGTGCAGTTCTGCGCCCTGCGCCCATCGATCACCGACAGCACCTTCTGCTTGGTCGCCTTGCCGGTCGCTCGCAAATCCTCGTAGGATCCATCGGTGGCCTGGAAAAGAAGAAGGATTAGATGGATGGATCGAATTAGAGCTTGAAAAAGAATCGGCATTTCGATAATTTCGATAGTTTTATGTTTTTCAGAAACACCGATGTTTTTTCAACGTTTTATTATAAACATAATAATTATAATTATTTGAGTTTTTACTTTTTATGATATTATGATATTATGATATTATGATATTATGATATTATGATATTATGATATTATGATATTATTATATTATGATATTATGATATTATGATATTATGATATTATCATATTATGATATTATGATATTATGATATTATGATATTATGATATTATGATATTATGATATTATGATATTATGATATTATGATATTATGATATTATGATATTATGATATTATGATATTATGATATTATGATATTATGATATTATGATATTATGATATTATGATATTATGATATTATGATATTATGATATTATGATATTATGATATTATGATATTATGATATTATGATATTATGATATTATGATATTATGTTATTATGATATTATGATATTTTGAAATTATGATATTATGATATTTTGATATTATACATATATATTATACATATGTATATACATTTCCACTCACCGACACCCCGTTCTTCTGATAGGCCGAGAAGAGCTTGTCTATGGACTCCAGCTCCATGTTGTTGTACAGCTTGCTCTCGTCCAGCTCGCTCCACACGGTGCCCTGCAGCTTGGCGTCCGGCAACTTCGACCAGTTGAAGCTCTTCAGCGGATTCGTCGGCTGTGGCACATTCTTCTTTGGCAAATCCACTTTGGGTGGCGCAGGTGCTGTGGTGATGGTGGAATATAGTGGTATTAGCACACCAAATGGATAGCTAGCTATTGTGGACATCTCACCCATCGTTTGTGCCATGCTCGGCGGCGGAGGCGGGGCTCCTGGGCAGGGCGGCGGCGGTGGGGGCATCATCATGGACGGTGCCATGGGCGGCGGCGGCGGCGGGATGGTCTTGAGCATGGGCGGAGCCGGCGGGGGCGAGACGGCCCCATTGCAGCCGGTGAGACCGGCCACCTTCTGGTCATCGGGTATGCTGCCCTCGGTGACCAGCCGCTCCAGGCGCGAACGCTCCTGCTGCTCGCTGAGCAGACGGTGCTGCAGATCCTCGGCCCGCATCTCGGCCGTCTGCGCCCGCTGCACCGCCTGCGAATGCTGGGCGGACTCCTTCTCGAGGCGCTCGCGCATTCGCGCCAGTCCCGTCTCCAGGTCCTCCTTCTCCTGCATGCGCAAGTCGAGCTCCTGCTCCTTCTTGGCCAGCCGCGACTGGACGTCAAAGTTCTCCCGCTCCAGCTCGTCGGCCCGCTTCCGCGCCTGCGTCAGCTGCTCCTCCTTCACCAGGAGACGCACCAGCTTGGCCACGTCGATCTGCAGGGGCGCCACGTCGGGATCGTGGACGGGCGTGTCGGCGGCCAGCTTCAGCTGCTTCTCCGCATCGTCCGGATCGGGGATGAGATCGCTGTTCGGCCGCTGCTCCACCTGCAGGACGACCTGCTGGACCACGCGGTCGATCAGCAGCCAGTGCTCCGTGCAGTGGCCCGTGGTATCTGTGGGGGAATATAATATATATATCTTCTCTGGACAAGATAGAACTCAAAAAAGAGTCTAAAAAAAATCGAAATTTCGATATTTATCGGGTGTTTTTCTAATGTTTTATTATAAACAGAATTATAATACTGTTCTATAGAATTAACTTTCTTTAAGTAGACCTTGTGAAATTTCGATATTTTTCGTTATCGGAAACATCGATTTTTTTGTTCCTTAAAAAACACCGATATTTTCGATACGATAACCATAATTATAATATTTTTCATGAGAATTTTTTATCTTTAAGTAGACCTTGTGAAATTTCGATATTTTTCGTTATCGGAAACATCGATGATTTCCCAACGTTTTATTATAAACTCGATTAAAATACTTTTTTAGATTTTACTTTTTGTTCCTTAAAAAACAACGATATCTTCGATACGATGTTGTATAAATATCGAAAATATCAATATTCCTTTTATAACCATAATTATAATACTTTTCTTCAGAATTTTCATTCTTTAAGTAGACCTTTTTTCGATATTTTATGGTTTTCGGAAACATCTATGATTTCATAACGTTCTATTATAAACGCAATTATAATATTTTTTAAACTTTACTTTTTGTTCCTTAAAAAACACCGATATTTTCGATACGATGTTGTATAAATATCGAAAATATCAATATTCCTTTTATAACCATAATTATAATACTGTTCTATAGAATTTTCCTTGCGAAATTTCGATATTTTATGGTTTTCGGAAACATATATGATTTCCTAATTATAATATTTTTCAGATTTTACTTCTTGTTCCTCGAAAACATTGATATTGATTTATCCAAAATATCGATATTATCGATATACTTACAGGGCAGCAGGAGCATGTGCTGCAGCAGGGAGAGCATGTGCGGATAGGCGGGCGAGTGACTAAGCTTGCGACGCAGCAGCTCGAACATGGAGCCGGCGCTCTTGGTGTCCACGTGCTCCTCCTTGAAGCGGCGGGCGAACTCCTTCTCATCCTCGGCGCGCACCATCTCGAAAAAGTCCTATATGGGGAATACAATACAAGTATTAGAGGAACGATGATGAATCCCACCAGCACACATCACATATCAACACTCACCAAATGCCTGTCCAGCGTCTCGTTCTCGTGCTTGCGCAGCTTGTCGATCACCGGCTGGATGCCCAGCATGAGGAACTCGTACCTCAGATGCAGCCTAAAGTCGAGGTTCTCCTGGCCGGGCCCATAGTTCAGCACCGCGTTCACAAACGACATGAGGGCCGTCTTCAGATTCACATTGTCCCGGTAGCCATAGGTCGAGCGATCCAAGTCGTTGACGATGCTCTGGAAGCGGGTTCGCTCCGTGGCGAACTCCTGGAAGTACAGCATGGCCTGCAGCACCTTGCGATGGCCACCGGGCACCAGGCACACGGCTCCCAGGATCTCCAGGGCGGCGATCTTGGTGCGTATGTTGTCCGCCACCAGCGACCTGGCTATCGTGTCGATGGCCGTCGGATGGGCCAGCACATGCGCCCGTCCCATCGAGTTGTTCATCAGCGCCTTGATGCAGCCAATCAGGCTGGTGTGCAGCGGGCTGTTGGCCACCCGGATGTCCAGCTGCAGCAGCAGGTCCAGCAGGGCGGGCAGCCCATCGAGCTCCACGAAGCGCAGCACGAAGCTGTGCGTGGAGGTGCGCAGCGAGGTCTTCAGGGCGTCCACAAAGGCGGCATGGCCATCCAGTCGACTGCCATTGCCGGCCGATTCGTGGCTGGGCGAATCCTCCGGCGACAGCGAGACATGCACCACCAACTCCTTGAGTCGCTCGATGTAGTGCTCTGCGGTGGGCGGTTGGGTGATGGCCGCCGCATCGGGACCATCGCCCGCATCCAAGGGCAGCTTCCTCGAGCAGTAGATCTGCCACTTCTTTTGCGCCGGCAGGCTCAGCATCGCCTCCTTGTTGGGCGCCGTCAGATCCAGCTCCTCCACCAGTTCCGCGAACTTTGTGTCCAGCTCGTCCCCCGACGGCATCGGTTGGGTCGGCGTGAGCGTCTGCAGGGTGAACGCCCCCTCCACCACACAGATCTCGGGTGGCTCATCGTCCTGGAACGAAGAAGAGGAGAGGAATCGATTAGTAATGGGTTGCTCAAGCGCAGAACCTTCTCCGTTCTCCGTCCGTCAGCAGTGCGTGTCCAATTAGAAGGCCAATGAAGCCATTGCCCAACCTCCAAGCCAAACCAATCCAAACCAATCCCATCCCCGCCAGCTCAGAAAGCGGTTCTGCTCGCTGCGCTCGTGATTCAGTCTGATCCAGTGGCTAATGTAAAATCCCTTAGCTTCTACACAGAAAACTAAAAGCCAAACGACCGACTGTTTTGAACAGCTAGCAACCTAAACTAAAGCCTTTCCACCAATTTTCGCAACTATGATAAGGGGTACCATCATGGTTTTTTGCAAAAAAGGACAAAACTCAAAAATTTCCAGGTTTGAACGCAAATCGACCATTGGTAAGTGCATTTTATATCTGATTTGAAAAAAAAAATTTTTGACCCAATTTTCACATTTTTGGTAAGGGGTACCATCATGATTTTTTGCGAAAAATGGCAAAATTTAAAAATTTCCATGTTTAAATGCCAATTGATTGGGAATTTAATAACGAGTTCAACAAGGTAGGACACTCCATATTTGGAGCATTATTTCCATTTTTATGACCAAAATACTATTTTTTTGGTGGAAAATATATATACTAATTCTTTGTACAAATTTAAAATTTTTCTTAATCGATTTTTTGCTGTAACTTGGACAAAAATGGTCCCAAATCAAAAAGGCATACTGTTTTGAGCAGCTAAGAACCCAATAATTAATATCAGTGCACTTTCCGACTGATTTGAAAAAAATAAATTTTGGACCTAATTTTCACATTTTTTAAATCATCATAATTTTTTCCAAAAAATGGCAAAATTTAAAAATATCCAGGTTTTAATGCCAATCGATTGGGAATTTAATAACGAGTTCAACAAGGTAGGACACTCCATATTTGGAGCAATACTTCCATTTTTATGACCAAACTACTGATTTTTTTTGGGTTGAAAATCAAGGTTTTGATTTTTGGTAAAAATTTGACATTTTTCTTAATCGATTTTTTGCTGTAACTTGGACAAAAATGGTCCCAAATCAAAAGTGCGTACTGTTTTGAGCAGCTAACAACCTAATAATTAATATCAGTGCACTTTCCGTCTGATTTGAAAAAAATAAATTTTGGACCTAATTTTCACATTTTTTAAATCATCATCATTTTTTGCGAAAAATGGCAAAATTGAAAAATTTGCAGGTTTAAATGCCAATCGATTGGGAATTTAATAACGAGTTCAACAAGGTAGGACACTTCATATTTGGATCAATATTTCCATTTGTGTGACCAAAATACTTTTTTTTTTGGGTTGAAAATCAGGATTTTGATTTTTAGTAAAAAATTGAAGTTTTTTTAAATCGATTTTTGGCTGTAACTTGGACAAAAATGGTCCCAAATCAAAAATGCGTACTGTTTTGAGCAGCTAACAACCTAATAATTAATATCAGTGCACTTTCCGTCTGTTTTGAAAAAAATAAATTTGGACCCAATTTTCACATTTCATTTCACATACCATCATAATTTTTTGCGAAAAATGGCAAAATTTAAAAATTTCCAGGTTTAAATGCAAATCGATTGGGAATTTAATAACGAGTTCAACAAGGTATGACACTCCATATTTGGATCATTATTTCCATTTTTATGACCAAAATACTACGAAAAATGGCCAAATTAAAATTTTTTTCGGGAATTTAATAACGAGTTCAACGAGTTATGACATTCCATATTTGGGCTATTATTTACTTTGTTTCGACAAAAAAAACGGATATTTTAGGGGGAAAATATGGATTAGAATTTTAGACAAAAATAAACTTGTTTTCCTCAGTGTGCAATCCACCTACTCCCCCTGCTTAGTGGATCGTTCCCATGGCAATTCGAATTATCACCTCTTATGCAACTTCCTGCACAATTTGACAAATTCGCTGACACAGAATCTCGGGGAAGGTTGGAACTCAAATTTGACTTAAGGGTTTAAGTTGAGGCAGTGCTCGAGTGCCGAGTGCCGGTTCCAATTTCAATTGGCAATTGGTTCTGTCTAAGGCTTGCACGTGACTTTTCGTTTAGTTCATTTGATTCGGGTTCGAGTTCAGTTTCATTTAAAGTCACCCACAATTTTCATGTTCTAATTACATAATTGTATTTATCGATTCCGCTTAATTCGTAGTATAGTCATGGAAAAAATAATAAAACTATTTTTCATTGTTAGTTTTCTTTAAGTACTTTTTACTTAAATTAAAGAAACTAAATTCTTAAAAAAAATGTTTTTTGTCTTGACTATTGCATACCTATTTCTCAGTTAAAGAAGAGCGCCATCTAGCGGCTGTTTCTTTATTTGCTTAGACATTTTGAATCTTTTTTAAAGACACTTGGCTTATAGGTAAAATAAAACAAAAGATTTAGTAATGAGTAGTTGAAAAGACTAAAAAAAAAGTTAGTTTCTATTATTTCTTCCACGTCTGTACATCTACCTTGACATTACCTAGTTAAATGAAGCTTTCTTATACGACCTTGGTATTCCTACACCCAAAAAAATCGATATGAAACGTAGATCGATTTCACATTATTTAAGATCAATTTTAATTTGATATGTGGACAGGTAAATTTGACCTGGTCGAAAAGAGTACTTCATGTCAAAACGATATGGGTTTTGCATGACCTGAAGCTTACATGGCCATATCGATTTTACGGTAACATGCTTTTTTTTTGATAAAAAACTCTTTTGTAGGTTTGTAGGCCTATGCTAATAAGTGATAATTATTGTCTAAAAATTCCAAATCTGAGCCCAATAAAACTATCTTACTGGCCAACATACCTTGAAGCAGCCGCACCAGACCCTCCTGCCCCTGAACCCGGGCATCTTCTTCTTCTGCTGGTGTCTGTAGTGCTTCTGTAGCGGCGTCTCGTTGCTGTTGGGGCTGCCCGATAGCCACTTCCTGAGGCCGAGACTATGGCTGTTGCTGCTGTTGCTGCCGTGACAGTTGCTGCTGCCGCAGTTGCCGTCGAGGTCCTCCTTCAGGCCAAACGGATAGCCGAAGGTGTAGCCTAATATGTTGTGGGTGTAGAAGGAACCGACTCCGCTGCCCAATCCGTTTTCATGTTCAGACTGGGATTGGGATTGCGAATGGGACTGTAGCGACTGTAGCGACTGTTGCTGCTGCTGCTGTTGACTGCCGTTGCTGTTGCTGATGTTGCTGCTGTTGCTGTTGGCAGCACTGCGTCCGCTGTACTGATTCCAGTAGCGATACAGCCCGTGAAAGCAGTTGTAGTCGCTGAGTAGGCCCTTCCAGTGCTCGAAGTCGAAACGCTCCTGGAAGTTGTTGGAGGAGGTGTCGCTGCCGTTGTTGTTTAGGCTATTGAGGGGATGGCTGCTGACGTGGTTGCTGCTGCTAATGCTGCTAATGCTACCAATGCTGCCGATGGGCAGGGTGGCGGTACTTCCCCGGCTGAGGTCGCTGCTGCTGCTGCAGCTGTTTAGGCTGGTGATCGACACCAAGCTGCTGCTGCTGTTTTTGTAGCAGTCGATTGTAGCTGTGTTGTTGCCACCGCTGTTGTCGCTGGTTATCGTTATCTTGGTCACTCCGGCCGCACTGCTGGTCGTGGCAGTAGCTTCTCCTACTCCGCCATTAATGGCAATGCAGTTGCCATTCAAGCTGGTCACCGATGTGCCCGAGGAGGTGGCTTCCTTGGCTTCCCTGGCTTCCCTGGGCTGCTTCTCTAGCGTGCTCTCCGCACTCGATTGCAGTATCTCCTTGCCGTCCGGCTCATTGATGCATACGATGGGACACGACTGTAGGGTCTGAAAGCAGAGATTATAGAACTTTAGTACCATTTCGGAGTAAGTAAGTAATTGACAGGCCGCTAATGCCGGCTGACAGGCCAAGGTGTCAGTCCAGACAAATGCACGTCAACAGGTAACTGGCAACTGGCAACTGGCAACTGGCAACTGGCAACCGCCTCATGCCAAAGCAACAAGTCAACAAGAAGCCAAGAAATCCAAGAAAACCAAGAAAACCAGCAAAACCAAACCGAGTCATGGCAAGACCAGCCAGCCAGACAGCCTAAAGACGGGCCAAGAAGACAAATGCAATCACAAATGCAATCGTTGTTGCACACACTCGTTGATGTGTGATGGTTACTGATGGTTACTGATCCTCACTCAACCAAGTCGGTTGTTATAACTCAGCCAGGGTTCAAAATGCTATGCTATATTTGTAGTTTTTACTATTTGCTATTGCTACGAGAGTTATATCTATGAAGCCTGGAGCAAAGCATTTTTGAAATGCTTTAGGTAAGTAGAGAATGGTCCACAAAATCTAAACTTTTACTTGTTCCTAAGAATTCGCGGTTCTAAAAAAATCGATTTCAATATCGAATCTTTTTTATACTTTTTATAAATCCGTTCTTCAAAAACCGCGAATTCTTAAGAAGAAGGAAGCTGATTGTGTGGATACTTTCTCTTCCCAGCTAAGGACCTTTTCCTTTTAGTTCGTTTGACATTTTAATCGATTCTCAATAATCGCGAATTCTTAAGAATAAGAGGAAAAGCTTCTTTAGATTAAGTGGACTAACAAAAGTGGTGGTATTTTGTTAAATGTTGTTCCAGATTGTGTTAAAGAACTCGCGGCCTTAATTTAATCCTTAAAATCCAAATTAATTTTGAATACAAATTTTTCAACATTTTTGCAGAGGGTATTATAATTTCAGTCAGATGTTTGCAACTTAGTGAAGGAGACGTTTCCAACCACATAAAGTATATATATTCTTGATCAGCATCATTAGACGAGTCCATCTAGCCATGTCCGACTGTCCGTTTCTATGCGAACTAGTTGTAAAGCTATCGCGATGCAACTTTCCCAAAAGTCTTCTTTCTATTGCAGGCAGTACATATGTCGGAACGAATCGGACCACTATATCTTTTGGGTTCCATAGGAATAACTCTCGGGGGTGGTGGAGGAACTGGATAAAGTGGACAAGAACTGAAAAGCGTCCTGGTTCCAGTGATATGACGACACAAACTTAGCTTAAAAGCACATGTCTCTTACGAATTTAGTTGAGTTTAATACTTTTATTAATAAAAGTATTTATTAATAAAACTATTAAACTCAACTAACTTAGTTTGTGTCATCATATCGCTAGAACCAGAACGTTTTTCAGATCTCGTCCCCTTGATCCAATTCCTCCACCACCCCTGAGAGTTGGACTCGGCCGACCCAGCATGTTTCTCATCAGAATTGTTCACTCCATGACGCCGGTGGCCTTCCGTTGACGGACTTTCTTCGCGACATCAACAGCCCTCATCGCAGCAGCTTTTCTGGCAGCTTCTCTTGGGGCAGTGCGTTCCATAACCTTGGCTAATTTCGGTTTATCCTTCTTAACCGTGCAATTGACCTTGATTGTTCTGGGGATTCGTCATCATCATCGGGTTCTTCGTTGGGCGGTTGAAGTTTAGGAGGCCTCTTTTCAACATGCTTAAGAATCGGTCCCAGAGGTCGAGGGAACTCATCAATACTGCAAACGGGATCAAACCCTTCCTTCATCCGGCGGAATACTGGCTTAGGTGGTACCGGTTCCTCGTTGTTCAAGTCGTCTAAGTCGTAGTCAAAATCTTTACCGCATTGCAGAATTCTCAATTTTTCCGGCTTCCTGCGGTAAGGACGTTTAGATGGTCCCGGTTGGTGATCGTCCATTTCGCAGTGATAAGCTTTCCGGGTATGTGCAATTTTCGGTGTCTCTTGAGCATTTAGTTGAGTTTAATACTTTTATTAATAAGAGTATTAAACTCAACTAACTGAGTTTGTGTCATCATATGGCTAGACCCAGCACTTTTTTCAGATCTCATCCTCTTGATCCAGTTCCTCCACCACCCCTGAGAGTTGGACTCGATACTGCTAACGGGATCAAACCTTTCCTTCATTCGACGGAATACTGGCTTAGGTGGTACCGGTTACTCGTTGTTATACTAGCTAGTGTATATTGAGAGGTGAACTGTATGAGCAGGAGCGTTGTTAATCGTTGTTCAAGTCGTTCAAGTCGTAATAAAAATCTTTACACAAGCATTACACAATTCTCAACTTTTTCGGCTTCTTACGGTAAGGACGTTTAGAGAGTCCCGGTTGATCATCGTCTATTTCGCAGTGAAAAGCTTTACGGGTTTGTACAATTTTCGGAATCTCAAAGTTTGATAAAAACTATATTTAAAATTTTGTTATACGAGCTAGTGTAAATTGAGATGTGAACTGTAGGAGCGTTCTGTATTAACTGAAAAATTATACGGAGCTGTAGGGGAAACTGACGAAAAATATTTGAAATTAGAGTCATGGACGGTTTGATAGTAAAAATGTAACAATAACTAGTCGAAATATAAGTGAAATTATTTCTTAAGTTTTCCGGCTCGTTCTGACATACAGACAAAAAAAAAAACTTGGTAAAATCAACTGTTATAATTGTCAAACAGTCCCCAACCACAAATTAACAATTCTACTAAGTAAATAGTTACTTTCACAATAACAAATACACACAATTAGCAAAGACACACACCTATATTCTTTAAATTAAAATAATCATCATTATTTCCATTTTTAATCCTTTAATAATTATTTATATTTACCATTCTTATTTTGTAATTAACAATAATTTAAAGTTTATATTTAAACTTAGTGGTATTTAATTCTACATGTGAATAACGCAATAAACACATAAGATATAAACAAATAAATAATAATAATAAACCACAAACTTTCCCCCATTCGAGAGGTCATCGTGGGAGGGGGGGATTTTGCTTGTCAGATGTCATGGACTACTACAAATTTGGTTTTTACCCACAATATGCAGAGCAGAAATCAGCATATTCTGCGGCATTTCCACTTCCACTTCCACAACAGAGTATTTTCGTGGGTTTCTGTTTCTGATTGCTGGCAGCGCGTGGGGTGCAGACACATTTATTCATTTGTACTCGCAGGGCGACCCGAACTAAACCAAACCAAACCAAACCAAAGTAAACCAAAACCAAAACCAAAGCGAGAAACAAACATTATTACAACTGTTGTCAAGTTGTTGGATCTGTCGTAAGTCTGCTGTCTGCGATCCGTGTGTTGCAACTGCCGCAGAACCGAAATTCAAATTGAATTCATGTGGGAGAGGAGTTTTCCCTGTTTTCCCTTCCCCTGCTGTTGTTATGCAAATTGTGAGTACACAGAGAAAAACATTGATATTTATGATTGATTATGATTTATGATGAAACCATATAAATTTGATATTTTATCATTTCATATAAAACACCAAATTCAGTATTTTTTGAACGAATAATGTAAAATAAGATAAAAATAATCTTGCTTCATATCAAAATGATATGAATAGCTTATATCATATCATATACCATATCAATCTGATCCTTTGCCAATTTTTTTCTCTGTAGAGTAGAGGAGAGTAGTTGTGAATTGCAATCGCATTGCACACTGCACACGGCACACACCACAATCCACTTAAGACGTAATCGAGGAGTAGCGAGCACATTATGCTGATGATGGCTTATTAATTTGCTTTCATTACGCCTTTCGACTCATTCCGAGTGAGTGGAATCCGATTTGAAGTACGGGCTGGTATTTGGTATTTGAATTGGAATTGGAATAGCTGCGAATGGTCTGGGACTTGCTCAATGGATTGGGTAATCTGATGGCGCTGCTCATTTTTTTATTCGCCAAAGCGAGTGCTCAATCAACGGCCATCAATCAATCAGCCAAACGGGTTTAGGCAGCCTGTCCGCGGTTCTCAAACACCAAAGGATTAAAGTTAAGGCCGATCAAAAATTTCCAATCTAATCTTTAGTCCGGATTAATTCTTAATATTACTGCAAACCGGGTTAAGTTTCTTTTTTTTCTTTTTTGAGAAGGTTTCCAGACAATTTTCAATTGTATTCAGACTCTTGGTCTTTAAGATTCCATTCTATAAATCTTTAGTGGGTTCTAATTAACTTTGGGTTGTTTTGTAAGTTACTTAATTTGAGGTAGACAAGAAATGCGCTTTCGCTACTCTTTAAGATTCGTGTGAAATATCTTGAAGTTCGCGTTCCCTTTCATAAATCTGGTTCTTTCTTCTGCCCGATTCAGTGAATTCGTTCTGATTAACTTCGGGTTGTTTTGCAAGGCACTTAATTTGAGCTACATCACTACTCCAGTTGAATTCACCCACTAAGCTCCACTAAGCCAGGGGATAATTTTGGATGCAGTTTCCCAGTTGCCAAGTGGCCCAGTTGCCAAGTGGCCCCAAAGCCAGCTGCTGTGATAGCCTCTGTCTCGGCTTTGTCTCTGTCTCTTGGTTTCTTGGTTAGTTGGCTCGTTGTCTCCGCTGCTGTCGCCGCCGTCACAAATCAGGTCAATGCTTCAGATTCAGATTGAGCTTCAAATTCAGCTTCAGTCTTAGCTTCTCAGCTCGTGTCACAGCAGACAGCCACCAACTCCATCTCCATCTCCATCTGGGTCTCCAGATCTCTAGATCTCCGTCTGGGTCGCATTCGCAGCCACCGATGTGTGGGCCAAGTCCGCTCCACTAATTAAATCCGCGCTCAGATGGCTCGCTTTTGGCCTGCGCGTGGGTCTAATTACACGCGGTGCCTATTTCTGGCATAGATGCGACGATTTTGGCCGCAATTAGTGGCAAATATTTAGACAGCCCATAAAAAAGCGTCATACACCAAAAAATACCAAAAAACGCACATTATTTCTAAACTATTGAGTTTCAAAAATATCTTGATTATTATTATGTAAAATTAATAATTCGGAAGTTTTAAAATAATAACTCTCGGTATAGAATTGAGACTAGAAAATATAAACTTTAGAATATTTACTTATTAATACTTTTTATTATTTAGTATATTTTTCTAGTATATTCTAGTATCAACGAGAATTAAGACTTAAACTATGATGATATGTAGCTGGATGGAAGCCATAAATGAGTTATTTATTTAATTTGTTTAATTCTAGAAATGTAAATTGTTTTCGCATGTCCAGCTTGGCCTGTCGCCCATATCGCATTCATTCTGAAAAATACCCAGAAAGTTGAAAAGGTAACTGAGGAGGGCATTCCAGAAGCCCACACAGGGATCCTGATCATAAACGGGCGTAATACAAGGGGTCTGGCAAGTAACCCCCACGGGAAGTCCACTGAAATCATGGTCATGGTCATTGGGGCAGGGCTTTTTTGTTATATCTTCAGTTTGGAAAAAGAATTCTAGCTCCTTGATGACCTCAACTTCCTGTTTCTCATAATTGAACAGGGCTCGTCTTCCAACTTCGCTCTTTACAGGAGTTCTGAGGGCTACATAATCCACTGCTGGCGAATATACGTTTAGGGTTTCGAAGAGTCCATTCGGCGGGGGAATCGGGAATTGCTTCCCGTTCTGTTCTGTTTGTGCCGAGTTCATGGTACAGCTCTATATGCTTTTATTACTTGTTAAATTTGTATGTGTTTCTATGATGTTTTAAATTTTGATGAGAGGTAGGTACATTTTTCGATACAAATCTAAACTAATATTTTAAGCAATTTCGACCAAGCCAGCTTAGAAAACAAATCAGTTTCACAAAATTCAATCATATAGAAATTCAGCTTTAAACCAGTAATTAATCCAAAACATTGCCACAAATTTGTCAAAATATCCAAGAAATGCCATTAAAGAAAACCAAATTAATTCCTGCCTTCTTGTGTGGTAATTCTGTTAAATAGTGTGACCATTCGAAGGAAATGGATCCTCCTTTCGCATGGTCACACTATTTAAAAGAAATGGATCCTCCTTTCGCATGGTCACACTATTTAACAGAAATACCACAAAAGAACACAGGAAGATACCCTGTTTTTCCAAGTTTCTTTACATAAATTGCTCTAAGAGTTCCCCTAAAATATCTAGAGGCTATTTCCTGAGTGCATTCCCAAAGTCTGGTGCCCACGGCAATCGCATTTTTCACACCTGCCACCTGCCACGCCCCTGCAGCTGGGAAAGCTGAGGAAAATGCACTTCCGAGTACACCCACCAACCCACCAACAGCCCACCAAAACCCAAAACCACCAGGCGAATGGAGAGTCGCGTAATAACTTCATAAGCCAGAAAGTGAAATGGAAATGCAAGTGTGACGGTGATTGAAATTGGGGGCCAGGAAGTGTTGGCGATCACGGATCTCTATTCGGGAATTTGGACTGCCGGGGATTGGGGATCGGGATCAGTTCATCCAACAGCTGCCTTTTGCTGCCCTTTTGCTTGAAGGAGCAAAAAATCCATCAAACGGCTAGCGCGCAAACTCTGCATCAACGAAAATGAAAAAGAAAAACTAGTTTTTCCGCATGCCAGGAAAATAAAGAAAACATGTCGAAAGCGCGCACACACAGCTGGCAGCCAGAAACTTTTCCTTTTTTGGCAGAAAGGCAGAAAATATTAAAAACACACAGCGTCACAGGCGACATAAGCTCATCTTTACCCACTTTTCTTTGGGCACTTTGCTTGGTTGCCTGGTTAATTATCGAGGCAGCAGCTGAGCAGGCATCAATCATACGCAACGTTGTCCGTCCGCTTTCCTTGCCGGCAATTGGCTATTGCAATTGCAATTTTGGCCCCGTCGCACGGTCCAAAAATAGTCATTATGACCAACTAACTAACGAAAGCGGCAAAGTGGAAATTGCGGGGGGTTTTCGCAAATTACAAAAAGGGGGAAGGCGATGCCGGGTGCCCGAGATTTGTGGCATTTCATTTGCAGTTGTCAGTTAATTGCCAGCATTTTTAGCGCATTTGTCAGCACGGCACTGTTGAAATGCCACATTTTTGTTTGTTGTTGTTGTTTTTTTTTTGTGGCTGATGGTTGGGGGAACACAAAACATCTTAGTGGGGGGAAAATAGTTGCCCAATGTTCTATCTTTTGCCGGGGAATATCAACTCTTTTGGTGCGACATCTGCGATAAGTACACAGAGAGAATTCTGACGTTCTGAAATTGAGTATTTGAATTCTCATTTTCAGGATGTACTGATTTTGAGTACAAATTTTGGGAAAAAACTTATATTGAGTACAAATTGAACTCACTTTAAGAAAAAAAACTTGAATTGATCACAAAAATCTTAATTTTAGGAAACAAGTTCTTCAATTTCCAACTTGAGTACAAATATTCTTATAATGAGTATGACATTACTCACAGGAACCTTCTAAAAGGCTGGCCTAGGGAGTAAATGACTCTTGCCATCAAATATTTCATAGCTAATGTCGTCCGGGTCGTGAGTTCAATCCCCATTCCGGTAAACACAAATATTTTTGTTTTTGTTATACTGCTTTTTTATTTTTATTTTTAATTATTTTATTATGGTATAATCAGCCCAATTCCATTTAATGTTTAAAATCCAATTGATTGCAAGCATTACAATTTAAATCTTATACGCGGTTCGGACATTGCTGAATGTGATGCTTGTTTGGCTCAGCCGGTTAGTGCGCGCGTGAACGAACACAAAGGTCTGGGGTTCGAGTGACGAAGAAGGCGGCGACTTAAGTCGAACAAAAAGTAAGTTTGTTTTATTTATAACAGTTTATTATTCACATAATTATGAAACAATTAACATATACTGTTATGGCCTTTAAAATAATGTGTAAGTAAGAAAGGAAGTTCCTCCGGATTGAGAATTTTTTTCTCAATTCAATCATTTTTCAGTACTCAATTTGAGAAATGGCAATACTCATTTTTAAAATACTATCCAAGTAATTTCCAAAAATGAGTACAGTTTGTACTCATTTTGAGGAAAAATGTACTTAATAAATGTATTTTGTACTCAATTTGAGTAAAAAAAATTTGACAAATTTGTACTGATAGTTAGTATTTTGTACTCAGAATGAGTATTTGTGTTCATGCTTAATTTTTGAGTACAAAAATACTCAATTTGAGTACAAATTACTTAAATAATTCTCTCTGTGTAGGTGATAATATTTGTGGGCTTAGATTAAGATGAAGATTAGGGGAAGTGGAAGATTCCATTGTGAAAAACTACAGAGGTTTTTTGGTGATAAACACCCCCCCCCACTCGGGTGAAAAAAAAGAAAGTGTGGTATTGAAAAAGTGTGCAACAAAAAATCTTTTCTGAAAACCCCTTTTTCGGTTTAGGGGATAAACTCTCCCCAGTTGGGTGAAAAATAAAAGAAAGTGTGGTATTCAAAAAGTATGCAACAAAAAATGTATTCAAAAAACCCCTCCCACAACCAAATCTTATTCTAAATCTAATCTAATTTCAAACGTGCCTAACCTTCATTCTTTCAATCGTTTAAATTTTATTCTTGTTTTTTTCGAGTGTACCTTTTAGGTTTTTGATTTTCTGCGATTATTCAGTTCCTTTTTTTTATTTGGCCGATTGGCGGCAAAAAACAGCGACACAACGAAAGCCAGGCATAAAACAAAATTACAATTGCGCTGGACCGTGGTGAAGGTGTTTTAAGGTGTTGTTTACATGCAACAACAACTTGGGCAAAACAATAGCAACTCAGGGCAGCAGAGAAAAAAGCTCTGAAATTGAGTTAAACAAGACGGCGCACAGGGAAAAAGTATTGTAACGAATGTAATCGAGTAATCAGGCATGCGGGTGCTAAAATGACATTGCACAAGCCCAGCCCCTCGGCACACCACCACCCACCTTCTACTTCCACAATGGAAACTGAAATCGAAACCATAAACAGCGTCCACCTGCCCGCATTTCCTAACTACCGAGGGCTAGGAACATAAAATCGGAACATGTTTTTGGGTTTCTCTCAATGTAAATCGTGGATTGTTTGGAAAATATTATAAAGAAACAAGGACCTCTTGAATTGAAATTCAAAGAAAATAAATTAAATTATTACAAACTATTTTTCATTTAAACTACTACTTTTAAATTGCCTCAACTATTACAGCCCCACAAATATTGGCCAATAGATACCGGTGTTGAAACCATGAACAGAACATTTTTCGCAGGGGTATTTTCGTATTCGTATTAAATATCTGAAATCTTATCGGTGACCCAGCAATTTGGACTTGTCACACGGGAGTTTATGGACATAAACTGGACGTGTTGTTTTTCAAACGCTGCGTTCTTTGATCAACTAATTTGGTATACCAATTGCTAAATGTACCCTTCTAACTCCATTTTTTGGGTGAGCGGCTGCAATCTGAGACTCGAACTCGACTCATTTACATTTTTGCTATTTTGTATCTCGGTTTATCTCCACCTTTTGATATTTTTTCTTTGCCCGAATTGGCTGAGAATTTATGGCCAAAAGTTCAGGCACCTCGAGAGCAAAGTAAAGTCAAAGTGGGTGCAGCAGTTTCAATTTAAATGAGTCGAGGAAAATATCAGAAAACCCACTAAAACTAAATGCCAGGCAAGCAGTCTTGTGGCTAACTAGCAGTGAAAAATGTACGAAAAAAACGTATGGAAAAAGTGCAAGTATTTTTACAACGTTATACGGTGGTTTGAATCGAAGCGATCATCTCCTGCTGCGGGCATTAACTTTCACTAAATGCACCAATGAAGTTGTCGCCGTTGTCCGTCGCTGTCCGTCGTTGTCCGTCGTTGTCCGTCGCTGTCCGTTGTTGTTTTTTGATGGTAGATGGTGGTCGATACGGGTCAGTCAGCAACAATAGCCCACTGAAGATCGATCAGGGCCCCAAACCCCTTATAGCCCTCCCCCTAAATACCCTCCCAACATGTCAAGGGTCATCGCTCATCGTTGGACGTTTTTGTTTTGCTTTGCGTTTTTAGCTGATAATCATCGAATCGGCAAAACAGCGCAAGAAAATCAACAACAGACAGGAGGGCCCATTCAACATCTTGGCGAACAAGTTGTTAGCGAATTGGCAAAGTGCTTTTTAATTGTGATTACAACGACCGCACCACCATCGAAACCGAAACCAAAACCAAAACCGAAACCAAACCCAAACAAAAACAAAGTTAAGTGAAATGATGAGGGTCGGTGGATGGTGGATGGTGGATGGACAGCTGCCAAAATGGAAAGTCAAGTGCAATTGGCAGGCAAGAATGTGCAGATATAATCGAAAATGCAGACGGATCAGGAAGTCGCGTTGGTAGGAAGTGAAACTAAATCGTAGATGAACCATCAATTAAAAGATCTTGGTGAATTATGAAATAATGATCTTTAATAGCTCTCTAAATTATCTGACCGTTTGTCACATACGTTACTTTAAGGAGTTGTCTGAATTTAAATAACGATTATGATTCGTTTATGAAGTTTACGAATAAAAGGTCAAGATTTACTAATATTTTTCAGGAAATGTGTTGTAATATATAAAAAAATATTTAAGATAAGACAAATTTATTTTTATAGATCATCTTAGATTTTTAAAATTCAATTATGATAAAAAAAAAATGTGTTTTTATGATTTGTATTAATTTTTTAGCCCATAGATAATAACAATAAAAACACCTTTTGTTTTCCCGGAGCAGGAAATTAATGCCCGTAAAATTAAGCAAAGTTGACTTGAAATTTTGCCCAATTCGCCTTCAGCACTCCGAGGAGACATTTGGCTATGAAACCGAAAACCGAAAACCGAAAACCCAAACCGAAATCCGACTGACATTTAAAGTTTAAGAGGCCACGAAATGTGCTCTAGGGAGGGGCTTTCGCCCCCCGGGGGACCAGGGGCGCCCCATCGGCAGATATTGGTGGGGTAATTATAGACCAATAATGGGCCTAATTGGTCGGTCCAACTAGTGGGAAGTGTTTCGGTTCGACTGACTATTAGTATTTGTATCAGCAGATGGACTCGCAGCGGCCTTCAGATTCCGACGGCAGAAGACGGAAGAACTTGGAGTCGCTTGAAGTCGAAGTCGAAGTCGAAGGCTTCGAGACTTTTACTAAATCTAATTTAGACTACGGGCTAAGGGTAAGGAGAAGTTGTTGCCTCGAAGTGCAGCAATTAATTACCCGGCTAACAGATTGTTTCCCAATGACTTCGACTTGGACTTCCACTTCCACGATCGTTGGGTTCTATATGCTATATATAAATACTGCATACTACATGCTACATTTACACATCGGGGGAGCACTTATTTATGGACAGGCTAGGCAGGCTAGGCAGTCTAACACCCCCAAGTAATGCACTTTGCGAACCAACTTGAAACCAGTTTGCGAATCCAGCAATCCAGCAATCCGACATCTAAATGAGTCTGTTGTCGGCGGTATCTGTAAGATACTTTGCTCGCCGCTGCTCGAGTCTTTTGGCCTGGGTTTTCCTACCAACTCCAAGCGCTTTGTTTCATTTTCGTAATGACATTTATTCCGCATTCTTGCAACTTGATTTAGGCTTGGTGCTAGCTAGCTTTGGCTAGCTGTAACTAACATAAATAGTTGGAGCTCTGCTTCAGGTTCGGCCGAAATCGTGCAAAATTCTCTTCTATTTCGAAACTAGAAAATCTCAAGAAACAGCTTTTGATGGTCCTTCTATGTAGTATGTTTATTTCATAAAATTTTTTTTTAAATCACTATTTTTTCGAATAAACAAGAATAATTGACAACTTAGAAGAATCGCTGTATCTAAATAAGGTCTTCAAAAATATCGATATTTAAAAGTATTTTTGTTTTTATCGATATTTTATCATTTTATCGACGTTTTCAAGGAATACAAAGTAAAATCTACGAAAATTATTTTAATTCTGATTATAAAACGAATTAGTATTAATTTTATACACATGGAAAATATAAATCAAAGCTTATTTATGATGTCACAATCTCCAGAGGCCAGGATTCCCAATTGATACGATTACAGTATTCAATAAAATTAGGCAATAATTTTCCCTGCATTTTCCGCTGTAATTTTCCGCAATAATTTCCGTTTTGTTTTGTCTCTGCTTTGATTTGCTTGGCTAATCCGAAAATCGCTACTTTACGGCCTTATATTTTTTAATTAGGGGTCAAAAACAAGCAGGGGCGGCGGCGGAGGAGGGGGCGTGGCATTTGGCACTTGTCCGAAATGTGTCGTTGGGTTTTTGAAATTTTTATTTCGGATTTAATGGTGGCTTACGTAAAAAGCAAGACATCGAAGACTCTTTAACCAGCAAAGAAAAAAGAAGAAAAAAAAAACGCGGCTACAACGACAACAATTGTTGTGCAATTTATCTTTATTTAATTGAACTTTTACTTTCGTCGTCGCTGCTGTTGGTTGTTGTTGTTGTTGTTGCTGTGCTCAGCGAACGCGTTTCATAAATTGCAAATAATTTTTCAACCAAAATCAACTTGATACGATAATAAAAAAGAAAATAATCGAAAAAAGAGATATCCAGGCGGATCAGGCCCATACATATATGTATATATATATGCAAACATATTGACAGGGGAGAGGTATGTATGCTAATCCGGTAAATCAATTGATGTGCGCCGCAGGCGCTTATAAAAAATCGATATAAATTATTAATTCAAAACAATGCAAAGCCAAAGAGCCAGAAAGCTAAAAAGCCAAAAAGCAAAAGCCGAACGAAAACGAATCTGAAAATAAAACATAAAACAAAAAAAAAAAAAAAAACAAAAGCCGGCAATAGCAACAAAAAGAAAAGTCTAAGAAAACTTCGCTCGAAAAGCAAGTTTTTTGTTGTATTTACCTCTGCGTTGGCCATTTAATTTGCCTAAACGAGGGGGGCTAAAAGACAAAGTAATTGATGCTTTCAACTCGCAGATCTTATAGACATCGGATCATTCGTTCAATTATAATTATCCCCTTGCCATCCCAAGAAGTGTTCTATTTTGTGAAATGGAACTCACAGAAAAATTGTGACGAACTTCAAGAAGAATCGTTCCCAAAATCAAGACAAAAGACACACAAAAAATTTGTTTGAAAATTCAAGCAGAAACGTTCTCAAAATCAAGACAAAAGAGCTCTCGGTTTTGTTTTCTGCGATAAAGTTGATTTTCAAAATAGAGAGTAGCCTAGATTTCGTTTTTCGAGAAAAATTAAAACGAAATTCAAGAAGAATCATTCCCAAAATCAAGACAAAAGACACACAAAAAATTTGTTTGAAAATTCAAGCAGAAACGTTCTCAAAATCAAGACAAAAGAGCTCTCGGTTTTGTTTTCCGCGATAAAGTTGATTTTCAAAATAGAGAGTAACCTAGATTTCGTTTTTCGAGACTAAAGTAGACTTGCAAATCGAGAACACTTCATTTGAATTTAAGAATTGATATTGTCTCACTTTTGAGATCGAAAGAACGGTTTTGAGAGCGCTTTTTATTCGAGTCTTGTAGAGGATATGGATCGCATTTAATGTTTTCCCCTTTCCCAAACCATCCATCATTACTGGAGGTCAGTTTTTAGCCTCCACAAAATGCGATGAATGGGAACGGGATGAATGCGTTTCATTAGCTTCACTTGTTCGACACGTGCCTCCTATCACTCTGATCACCCATTTCACTGCGCTCCGTAGAAAGCAAAAGTTTGAGTTAAACGAAAATCGAAAAATCGAATAAACGAAAAACCGAAAGCAAAGCCCAAGTATCTTGACCCTCATTAATTCAAGTAAGCCGCCAAGACATTCGCAAAAACCCAAAAGTCAAAAAAACAAAAAAAGAGTTGAAAAACATAAGAAAAACTTGAAATTTACAGTTTCAGTTTCAGTTTCGATTTCAGTTTTCAGGTGGAGATTTTGATTTTCAGCTTCAGTTTGGGGATGGGAACTCCGCCACTCTGGGCGCTGCAATTAACATACGAAATTTATTTAAATTCAATTTTTATTTCTCGTTGGAGAGCAACGCCGCTTGGCCTCTTCTTGGTGAATGTTTTCACTTTCGTTTGGCATCCGAAAAATCCAAAGTCTGCCGTCTGCCGTCTGCAGTCGGTCGTCTGGGCATCCGCCGGCAACCTGTTTTTGGCCTGACTGACTGCCCGCTTACCATGATTATTGTGATTATTGGCCGGCGGTCGGTCGACGGGGGAAACTCTTTGGTTCGAATCTGAGCGAAACCCCAAAACACACAAATTGAATACGAATACGAATACGTTTACGAAAACGAAAGTGAAAATGTTTATCGAAACAGAAAAAAACAAAAAAAGCAGGGGAGGGAAATTCGAAAAACAGAAAAAACAAAGCAGAAGATCTCGCATAGATCGTGAGCTTCCCCGTCCCGCATTTCCTAGCCGTAAATTAAGTTGGCAATTTCTTGTTTTGTTTGTCGGTGGATGTCGGTGAAATCTGCCTGACAAAGAAAACTCCTGTGGAAAGTGGTTGCTGGTTATTGTTGGGTTATTGGGGGACTTGAGGGAAATCGAGCTTGACCTTAAACACCTCTACCCATAGCCCACATCTAAAACTCCCCCCGAAATTCATTGCTCACCTTGTTTCGACGCGGCGGCTTTTTCACTTCCATATTTCCTTAACAAACCTCCCATCCCCAAATTGGTAGGTTAACTGGTAGAAATCTCTAGTAGAGATTCGTATCTTATCCGACTTTGGCCCAGAATATACTTTTATTTGCCCTATTTTGCCTGTTTACACGGCGTTTTGACACTGACAATGATAAGCAAACACCAAAAAAGATATAAAGATACAGAGATATAGGGATACTTAGAGAAAGAGTGAAAGAATTGTTATCACAACAAATACTGAAAAACAAAAATACTGAGATAAATGCTGTGAAGAGTACCTAACATTTAAATTCGTTAAAGTGAGGGAAATTTATTTATTTACAACAAGGGAGAACGCTATAGCCGACTGCCCCGACTATCAGATACCCGTTACTCAGCTGAAGGGAGTGCGAGGGAGATGGAGATATAAAACTTTGATCACGCATAACTTTTTAACAAATGGTCCGATTTAAAAAATTTCTTCTTCATTTCGATAGGTATTGATAAACACGATAAAACTGCATTTTTACTTTTCCATATTTACATTTTTAAAATCGTTATAAAGCGATTGTGAAGTTTTTCTGAAGTTTTCTGGGCCATTTAATATAATTAGACATCGATCCATCAAAAATTCAAAATCAGAAATATATGTTAGGAATACCATGTTGCATGTAAGCCGATGTCTAATTGCAATACTATCATCTAACTCTATGTACAAACAATTTTGCATAAATTTCGACTAACTGATGGGATTTTCTTTATTGCCATAATTAATCGTAAAGTAATTCGTCCAAAACGGTTACTTTTAATTGTTCGATTTATTTGCTGTGACAGTGAAGATCCACAGATCCACAGATCCACATCCGATGCACGGACAGATGCGTTATCAGCTATCAACTATTAACTACAAACTTTAGCTGACCAGCTAGTTAAGGCACTTTCACTTGCCAAAAGGCGAAAACAAACGAATTATGTATTTCCAGTTGATTAGCCAGGTCAGCTGCGAACTGCGGCTGTTGGCCAGGCTAATTCATGTCCGCATAAATTTCAATTTCAATTTCAAACTCTGGAAAGTTTCGTAGGAGCGTAGGTGTAGGTGGCCCGCAAATGGATCGCATTACATGCAGATACTTTTGTATCTTTTGCCATTAGGTTTGATTAAGTAAGTCAAACAAGACTTGGATTGGATTGGATTGGAGTAGAGTGGTCTCCGAATCCCAAGCCGAATCCAAATCCAAATTGGAGTGGGGACTTCACATGCAAATCAGCCAGAGACCAGAGACAGGAAATTATTACAGTGCCCCCGTCACCCGTCTCCCGTCTCCCGACTACCAAACTCAAACACACAACACACTTTTCCCAGTCTCGTTTTGGTGTTGCCTGGCTTCGCAGCGATTCATTAGCATTACACGGCTTCCGTATTTGGGCTACGAAAATGTATATACATATCGTATAATAATAATTATAAGCGGGGCCTATAAACTGAAAGATATATGGCTATATGGGTCAGAGAGCTTCCCGTAAAACTAGGCAGCGATATTAATCCGTTATCGAGAATCAGAATCAGCTTTCTTTGATGTGGTGTCACCACAGTTGGGACCTTGGCGGTCTGTCTGGGATTACCTATAGTATGGATTACGAACCATTATTGTTATTAACTGGCGCTTTGAAAAAGGCCACACAAAAGCATGGAAGAATTATATAGTAGAACATTTTTGTTATCGAGTCAAGATCTTACTATAATTTAATTTACACTGATTATAGCCTTATGACACCAGCTTCAATGCCTGGATTTATTCAAAAACAAGAGAGAACGCTATAGTCGGGTGGGTGTCCCGGCTATCTGATACCCGTCACTCAGCTAAAAGGAGTGCGAAAGAGATGGAGATATAAAACATTGATCGGGTATAACTTTTTAAAGAATGGTCCGATTTGTAAATTTCTTCTACATTTCGATGGGTATTACTAAACACAACAAAATTGCATTTATACTTCTCCGAAATCTTTAAAAACGTGGTCGCCAGACAGACAGACAGACGGACATGGCTAGATTGACTTGGCTAGTGATCCTGATCAAGAATATATATAGAACATATAATATCAAAACATACCTAAATGTTTTAAAATATGTAAATATTGTTTGTCATGAATTTTTTTTTTGTAAACTAAATCAGTTAGTCTAGTTTTTGAGCCAGTGTCATAAGGCTATAATCATTGTAGCCGCCAGTTGAAAGTAATTGGAGGTGAGCAGGTGTGAAGCCATCGCTTGAGATAATTTAGCTATCCATCCACTGACTTGGCCCACATTCCGCGAGCAGTCAGCACTGCAATGCTCGTGAGAATCGAGTTCGTCTGCGACTGCTGGAGACTGAAAACTGGAGGATAGAGACTGGAGACTGTAGACTGTAGACTGGAGGCTGGAGGCTGGAGACCCCATAATACTCCGTGGGCTAGGCCAATGTCAGTGTGGCAGGCCTAGAATCCGATTCCGAATCCGAATCCGAATCCGCCAGGGGCTTACGTCATAAATAAAGCGACCACAGGCCAGACGAGACGAGATTCGAGGAACCAGTACAAATACCAATACCAGTTCGAAATCGGGTTTGGCGGCACTTGCAGATGCAGATTCAGATGCAAATGCAGATGATGCAGATTATGCAACCAGCGGATTTTGCGGAGAAAGCTCAGCCAAATTCTAGTGCAGATTGCGGTAGTTGACATAACGTCAGAACGGAACTTGCCGTTATTGGTTATTGGTTAATAGTTAGCGGGATACCAGGTATATATAGTAGTATGTATAATCCCCTAGCTGCACCGCAAGTGCAATTCCATGTTCCCTGTTCCAAGTGCCATTTATTCGATTTCCTTGAAAATGCACAGAATGTCGTAGGCCAAGCCTAGCTTTCGCTACATATGAAATGCTACTGAAATTCTGTGTCTCAAGTGGGACTACTCGAGTAAAAAACATAAATAGAGCGTAGGACAGGTGATATTGTGACATTTACCAATCGAGCAAAAATGTGTTGTGTCATTCGAGTTGTAAAGGTGTAAAATATGCCATAAATGCCATTGATATTTAGCCTTGATATTCAGTATTTGTTCTGGATAATAATTCCGTGGGCTATAATGATGTTATTACCGTTCTTTTGTTTTCATATTGTAATGTTACAATGAAATAATAATAATATAATAAGAGAAATATAAATATCTACTTTAATATCAAGAACTAAGACAAACCAAACTTAAACTCCCCTGTTTATTTAGTTTATGCAATTCAATAGCCATATGCCAAATGGATCGTTAATCGAGTTATCGAGGAGTAGGCTATCGAATAATCGATTTAATAGCCTCGAAAACAGGAGCTTTTCC
The DNA here is from genome assembly GCA_037075205.1 of Drosophila prostipennis. Classification (NCBI taxonomy): domain Eukaryota; kingdom Metazoa; phylum Arthropoda; class Insecta; order Diptera; family Drosophilidae; genus Drosophila; species Drosophila prostipennis. Next base: position 278,479 of record JBAMCJ010003794.1, on the reverse strand, counting down.
ATCCTCCAAACTCCAAACTCCATCCAACATCCTCAATCTTCCATCCAACGCAATCACAGCTCGTTAACGGAACCAATATATAGTGATAGTGGATGGTAAATGGAATGAGCTTTTCAAACGGAGTTTAGGGGGGTGAGGCTCTTGCCTGAGTGGATTGCTCAACTCTCACCCCGCGCTTTTACCGCCTCATCAGCATTTCTACACTCGCAGCACAAAAAAGGCAACCAAAAATTATTACTAATTAATTATTGTTGCACAAATTTTTCTTTACCCGATGCATTGCACCTCCAGTAAATTTACCCCTCTATATAATTTGCCACTTGTTTGTTTTTCGTTTCGTTTCATTTTTGTTTTATGTTTGTTATGCGGTGCGCGGCATTTCGTCAGCTCATTCAATTGAAGCTCATTGAGGCGCACTCAAAATCATGGGGGGAATGGGGATGTGTGGCGGCCAATGGGCACTTAATTTCGCTGGGGCGCATTTCACTTTCATTTCTACACAATCAAAATGCGTCGAGTACCCGGGCATCCAATGGGGTGGGGGAAGGGGAAGGGGAAACCCGGAGGGAGGGGAACTGGAGAGGAAAACTGAGGCGCAAAAATTTCAATTTCATTTTATTTATGAGTGACCAGGCGACACTTTTGAATGCAAATGACGCTAAATTGTTGGTCAAGTGAGAGTGCTGGTCTGTCTTACTGTCTCTTTTCTCCTAACCCCTTTCTAATCGCTACCCCCCCTCCACCACCCCTTTTTCGTTTGAGGTGGAAAATATTACAGGAGCAAAATAATGACGCAGGGAAACAGAAGGATTAAACTTATAACAAATAGAATAAGGGTTACAAAATTTAGGGAATCGATAACACACTGCACACAAAAAAATCGATTGGTAAACGATTGTTTAATATATTAAAATGCTTCCCAACCATCGAATTGCAGAATTTACCCCCACATTCACTCAAAATACAATGTAATAGCAACAGAGGAAAACTGTTCTATTCTAACTATTATTTGAAATTTTCAAGATTTATTGTTATAAATTATGTACGACATTTGCATGTTTATTCTTGTTTTATTTCTTCTGCAAATTTAAATAAATAATAAAAACTCGTATATATAGCCGAATAACAATATAAATATTTAAATCAGGCAAAAAATGGTAAAGTACTATTTTTAATAGTTAGACTATCCATTAACCATTACTCAAGTTTTGGTAATCAACAAAAATAGAAATTATTTTGTATCTTTCAATTTTTAATTATAAATATTGACAAGAGATGACACCCATTTAATTTTGCAATTAGCTTCGGTTAACTTTGCCCTGTTCATCACAAGAGAAGCGAACCGGCATTGCTTTTACCGAATTAACTGAATCAGATTCGTGTGAAAGATGCACTCTTTCGCGACCCAGAGACCTAGAGAAAACCTAGAGACCCACAACCCACAACCCACAATGGAACTCACCGTGTTGATCTTATCCATTAAGACGCTCATTTGGTTCTTGCCAGACATTCTAAGGCAGTTTCTTTTCCGTACAACAAATTTTGACTGGAAAAACTATAGCTTAGTGTTCCTTTGTATTTCTCTGCCACAGATTTGGATGCAGCACCAATCCACACACATCACGCACTGCACATTGCCAATTCTTCACTTGGTGTGAAAAAAATTAATCAAAAAAAAAAATGGTATGGTGATGGTAATAATAAAAACGTATTTATACAAAGTGGAAAAGCACACGCGCGCGCGTATTTCCAATTATTCGAATTTCAATTTTGATTTTGATTAGTTCGTATGGGTGGTTCGGGATCTCGGGGATCCGCTCGCGTGCGTTCTTATCGACGGCTGGCAGCGCATTAAACGCAAGACGTGCCCACGGCAGCGGCGACTTGACTTGACTTGGCCAAAAGCCGACATCATCGTCGTCGTCGTCGTGAGCCGAAGAAGTTAAGTTGGCCAACGGAGACAAGACAGAGTGGCAGCGACAGGTGCCAAAAGAGAGCGCGAGAGAAACCGGCTTTGAGGCTATTCTGTGCTGTGGTGTGCCCAATGCCAGAGACGCCACTGTGTCTTGGTATAACCCCCCCCCCCCTTATTTTTTGCCTTGGCCAACGGATTGGGGCCGCCTTGTAGTGGGTGGTGGGTGGTGTCTCCAAGATTTCATGGGCCGAAGAAAGGGTAGCACATTCCAGGTAAAAACAAGGGCGGCACTCAAAAGTACACTGATAAAAAGAAACGTATCGTAAATAGTTGGTAAATCCAAATACTTTTTAGGCTACTGTAATATTTTCCATTATAATATATTATACATCCTTTTTGTATTCATTTTAGATTATACAAATAAACTCCTTTTTATGGCTACTTTAATGTATTCCTTTATATTTTAGTTCCATACTTTTTTTTTATTCATTTTAGATTATACAAATAAACTCCTTTTTATGGTATGATATGATATGCTATAAACTACAGGAAATATAGATCGTTGGGATCAGTTTTAAGAAAACTTTAATTCTTTTTATCTAAGATTTTCTACCTCCATTGAAATACTTTCATATTAATTGATGCAATTTAAATGTTTCGTATTTTATATTGGTTTTTTTTTAAGTTTAAATATTTATTATTCACTTTCAATTTTTTTAACAGTGTACTCGGGAGCCAGAAAAGCCCAGTACTGAGATTCTTGATCTTTAACTTGTGAATAAAGGGATCTACAAGATTTAAGGCCATGCCTTTTTAAACTTCTTATAAAGGACATTCTTAGCTAAGCAACTAATAACTGTTGAAAGGGAGATATGTATTCCCTTTCAACCAAATAGAGAGGATAATCAATAGCCTAGTGTAAAATATAGTTGTGAGCAGCCCCAAACAAACTGGCAAATATAATCGAACAACTTAATTAGCTCGGGCAAATCAGCCACAAACAGCAGACAATTGCAAGTCTTACAATAAGTTATTCAGAAACAGAAAAAGAAACAGAAACATGCACATAGCCATGTTCGCCAGAAACTTTAACAATTGTGGGCTTTGTGGGCACTCAAAGCCAGAGTCGAAATCAAAGTCAAAAACAATTTAAGGTCGTCACAAGTAAAGTTTGTTTTTTGCCTCTCTTTTGTTTCGGTTTTTTGCAAGTGTCATGCAAAAAAGCAAATATCATGGCAATACCGCCGTGTAAAAATACCCCCCTTCACTTCCCGATTCACCGATTCTCGTCTCTATTTTTTTATGTAACGGTCCTTATTAGAGTTTTTATACGGCCGATCATTGGCCAAATGCCGAATATTGACGGTCATTCAATTTAGCGCCAACAGATTGTGGCGGCCAACTGTTCTTCATTTTTTTTTTTTTTTGGCTCGCTAAATTTGTCTTTTCTATACTTTTGATACCCTGTAGTCTTTATGCTATAGGCTAGACCTTTCTTTTGAAGGAAGGTAATACGATCAAAAATCCTCCAATCGTTTATATATCAGCTTTATATTCATCCGATTTTTATAAAACTGAATTCGAAATTCTACTACTTTAGAAGATAATATGTCGAAAAATACCGAATCTTAAATTTTTGCTTTTTTTTCAATTTAACAATACTTTTCCGAGAGCTATAGGATATAGTGGTCCGATCTGGCTTGTTCTAACTTATATAAAATCAAATATAGGGTATAATGATTATCTATACACTTTTTAAAACATTTTTTTTTAGATATATTTGGCATTTCGGTTTTGCTGATCATTTATTAGACTTCGATGGTGGCTTTTCAGGTTCAGTTATCGGCCGGCCAGGCCACTTGGGCAACGAACCCTCTTATGGATTTCTTCTTACTCACCTGTTACGTTAATTGGCTTCGTTGATGGGCTTAGTCTTTGGCTGTAAGTAGAAGAAGTGGAGAAATTAGTTGAAATCCGTCATAGTCATAGGAGTGTCTCTCCCCCCTTCCGTCTTCCCATTGATTAGATTAATGCAATCTTCCCAACCATTTCCATTTGCATTTCTCATTCCATTTCCCATTCGCAGGGCTCTCTGCCTTTTTATGGGTGTTGTTGTGCCAACTCATCCGAAAGCCAACACGCTTCGATCACAATTACTTGGATGCCAGACATAATTTCCCATTAGCAGCCGTTTTTTATAGATTGGCAAAGTTCAGGTGCAATCACTCAAAGAACCCCCATAACATATCCCATTTTGTACCTAATTAGATTTATTTTGTGCCCCGTCCAATCCAAATCCAAAATCCCTCTTTCATTTCCAGCTAATCGCAGATGCCTTCATTTCATCTGATTTCTTTCCTGCAAAAATAAACGCCACTCAAAAACCCCGAGAAAAAAAGTACAGAGACTGCTGGTTGAAAGTGAATCTTTGTCAAAGCCCCCCTTCAATTTGTTTCTTTTCCATTTTTTTTGGCTGTTTATTATTAAATTTGTTTTCAATTTCACTAGAAAGCACAAAAATACGACCCTCTTGATATTCTTGCCGGGCAGAAATCACAGCGAAATGGAGAAATAACAAACAATTTGGCCCTCCTCGCACCTGACATGCATAAGTAAGAAAGCATATGTAAGTAACCAAAATGCTCGCCCTGTCCTTTTCTCTCAGTCTCTCTCTGTCTCTCTCGCACGTCCACTGAATATCAAGTGGGTGGAGATGGAAGGGAGTTAACAAGTAAAGGGAAAAATACATCGGATTTCGATTTATTTGCTTGATATTTTCTTAGTATTTCTAGTGGCAAAACAAAAGACTTAGGCAACAAACTTGGGCAAAGGACATGGCAAAATTACTTGAACCAAATCAATTTCTACCCATATTTAAATACAAAATGAAAGTATTTTCTATACCTTGATTAAGTGACTGAATTATCAAATTGTAAAAAGCATTTTCAATGTTACAAGTAACATAGAACTTTTATGATTAGGTAAACTATCTTCTAGATTAATTTAAATATTTATATTCCGAAATAATATTTTATATAATCTAATGTAAAGCAGGAAATATTTTTACAAACTTGGAAATATCAAATTTATATTTTTCCTTAGAAAAAAAAATAATAAGTACACATCTTAACTATCCATGAGAAAACTTGATTTTGCGGTTAACGAAAAGATGAGAAAATCGTTCGATGAAATTATTATAATAATTATTGACGTGCTGCCCCTCCCATTTACTGATCATCGCATATCCGTCAAGCGGCTTGGCTTTCCCGGCTCTTTCCGGCTTTCGGCTTTCGTCTTTCGGCCGGCGGCTTCTTTGGCTTCTTTGGCCAAAATGGGCGAGGAGTTTTGGCCGAGAGAGAGACCGACTGACTGACAAATTGATATGCACATTTAGGCGACATTAGCATATGTCGCGGCGTATGCCTTAATTAACTATTCCGCTCAGCTAATATCGGTTTCACCCACCCCACCCCACAACACTACACCACACAACCCCACAAATTGCGGATTGTGGATGACTTGACGCACGAGTATTTCAAATTTTTTGAAGAAAGTCAGCATTTCCCATATGAAAGTTTTGCGGGTTGAATGACTCACAAAATCACAAATAAAAGTCAAAATAAAAATTAAATCTTGTGGTGTTTTATTTTTCTGTTGTTTTCTTATCGTTTGCCAATAAACATTTTAGGGGGCGCAACCAAAAGCCAAAGCCAAAGCCAAACTAAAACCTAAAACCCAAGTGAATGAGTAAAAGTTTCTTAGTTGACATCATCGGCAAGGCAAACTCGGGGATTGCAAAAAAAAACACTTTACTTTACACCTGGCCTTTTAATTCGCCATTAAAAGTGTGCGATTAAAAAATAAATAAATGCTTTGAAAGCCCTAAAGGGCACCCCCCGAAAATCGTCGTAAATGAATCTTTATTAGAATTCCCCACTTAATCGAATATTAGTTTAGAGCCCTTTATTACTATACACAGAAATAAAATTGACAAAAGATCAGATGGATATAAAAATCAAGTTATTCATATCATTTTGATATGAATAAAGATTATGTTTATCTTATTTTACATTATATGTTCAAAAAATACTAAATTTGGTATATTTCATGATATGATAAAACATAAAGTTGATGATATGATATCATCAGATTAATATAAAAATCAAGTTATTCATATAATTTTGGTATAAATAAAGATTATGGTTATCTTTTTTCACATTATTTGTTTAAAAATACTAAATTTGGTATATTTTATGATATGATAAAATATGAAGTTGACACAAATCACATCGGCTTTTTTTCCTGTGTACTGACCACCCCTCTGGTTATAGTATAAACCATTTCCCTACTGAAAACTAAACTAAAGTCAAGTTCAAAATCAAATGGCCACTTCGATTTCGCTTGCTAAGTACTTTTCGATTTTTTTTACTTCTTATTTTTAGCGGTTTTAATTGTTGATGCTGAAAGCCGCAGCAAACAACGATATTAATGTTACGGCAAAAAAGGGGAAAACGAGATACTGCGCTGCGGTCATAAAAATATATTTATGTGCCCAGAAAACAAGGGGGGAATCGGAATCGGTTCGACTGCGGTTTTTCATTGCCGGTCTGCTGATGTTGTTGCTGTTGTAAGCGGAGAGGAGATTGCATTAAAAAACGTGAGTGCGTGAAATGTCTACAACAAAATCGAAAAATTGCAGTTGGCTTTTGACTCTTTTTTTTTGGGTAATCATTTCAGTTGTTGTCCAGTTTTTATCGGTGTAATTGTTATTGTTATTGTCGATCGCTGTTTTTGGGGCCATCGAGAAATGTGTCAATGCGGGATGAGCGTTCCAGGTGGGAAAATAACAACTTGGGATTGGTTTTATAGCCGCTTCAATGCCACACTGTTTGCAATCGAAAGTTACCTCAACAGTGTTTGGATGGATAGAATACCGTTTAAATTCTAAGATCGAAAGGAGAGGAGATTTCATTGTACAGAAAAGTTTATTTGTTATCTATATCAATATTTATCTGTACCAATAAAACGGTCAGATGCAAAATTCACCCAGAACGGATTGACATAAAAATCTAAAATAATTAGAACAATAAAGTGCCCCAAAAATCGATTTGGTTTTTTTTTAATTTTTAATATTATTTGTTTTTTGTTTATTTTGTTCAGCAAAGAACATTTTATCCTCATGAATCTATTGGTCCAACTCAACGCTTCTTCTCACGCGTTAAATCACTCATCCGCACCGTTAGACACACAAACTAAACTATTACTTAATTTTGCCACAAAAGAAAATAAACCTGCCCCACCAAAAACCAAAGCAGCGATCGAACATTTATTTAATTTCCTTTTGATCTTCGATATATTGGTCACGTTTTACGTAATCCCAAATCCCAGAAAGAGAGAGAGAGACAGAGATAAAAAACCGACGAGGGCTTCCATTGTTTTTTCTGCTTCTGCCAGCAAATTAGAAAAAAATCAAAAATCAAATGCTTTCGATTTCTATTTGAATATGTAAATCGACCAAAGACCGGCAGCAGCCAACCAAGAAATTGGTTATTGGATGGAGATGGCGTCTTAACGCATCTTGGCCCATTCCATTCCGATCCCATCCACTAAAAAGAAATTCCCATCAATTAATTGTCTTCTTCTTTCCTCTTTCATCTTCATTTTTCGATTTTGTACGGTGTTTTTTTTTATTTTTAGTTGTTGTACAAATTTCTATACAACGATATTTGCACACAACAAAAGCTTAGAGTGAAATAAAATTTGAATTATAATAAAGTTAAGTTGGTCGTAAATAACGTTCAAAGGCGTCCGAAAATCCCAGCAAATATGATCATCTCTTGGCATTTTTTTCCAAAGATCATATCATAGAAAATGTATCTCGGTGTGCGTGTGTGGTTAATAATTTTACGCTTGATTGTGTTTTGATTAACATTTAAAAAGCGTAACAATTAATTTGTTAAAAGAGCGCAGAAAAATAAATTAGGCAGAAATGAAAATGGATAAAAAAAATTTTTGGTTACTTCTATTTGTTTAAAGTGTATTTCCAAAATATGTCAGTCTAAAATTAAATTATCTAAACTAATATATTAGGAACAATAAAAAATGGTCAGTAGCCAATTCCACGCAGAACGGATTGACATAAAAATCTAGAAAAATCAAATTAATTCGGAAATAATTAGGAGGTACAAATTAAAACAATAAACGACCCCAAAGTGCCCCAAAAATCGACTTGTTATTAATAATATTATGAATAATAGTTTTTTGTAGTTTTATTGACACAATATCGCAATATGCCATATAGAGACGAAATAAATCAGTTTTGATTCGAAGGTGATGAAAGTAGTCAAAAGATTCTTTTTCTCGAACCAGAGAAAGCCCATAAAATGCAGACATTAATAACATATCTCACCAGATCAGGTACATTTATTCCCATGCCCAAAATGTCTAGCCCAGAAGTTTCCCACATAGAAAGGCGTACCAAATTTCGAAGAAGAACGAGGAAACGGCAAGCGAATTTATGTTATGTTGTTTATTTTTTCTACGTGCTGAGCTTGCATTTTCCCAAAGTTCACTCTAATATAGTGCCTTCTCATTCTGCCGATAGATCTATATCTCCACATCTCTCTTTCCCCCTCTGCTTTTGAAGAAGCAGAAGAAGATTTACTCATCGAAAATGGCTGGGCGCGGACTGTGGCTACAAATCAAATTGTTTTAGATCTTTAACTCGTCGTGTTGTCCAAGTTTAATGGTTATGTGCCATTGTCGAAAGACTTTTCCCCTCGATTCTCCTCGATTTGCTGGGATTTTGCCTGAGCTTTCACCTGCTTGGGTTTGGTTTGGTTTGGTTGGTTTGGTTAGTTACAAATGGCAGCAGACGTCACGTACGAGAGTCCACATGGAACGCCCGCCGCGCCCAGCCTTGACCTACAGCACTGCTTTGGTCTTGGGACTTGGAATTGGACTTGGGCTTGGGTTTGGTCAGCAGATGATAGCAGTACTAGTACTACCTTCAAGTGCTAAGCAGGGAAAAGAGATTTCTACATCTATATGTATGTATATGCAAATCAGCTAAAAACCAAGACCACAGCCACTAATGATCTCCGAATTTGGTCATGATCAACTCAAAATACTGCTAATTAATGTTTAGCTACGAAATATAGGCCTAATTCCAGATCACCCACGATCCTTTCTGTCCTCCGCCTCCTCTTCTCTCGAAACCTCCTCTCGAAAATGCCAACGCACGCCAGCACCTAATTAAAATCAATGTGATTTTAGGCCAGCCAACAATCAACGGAAGCCGCAAACAAAGGAAATATTTGCTTTAAATTTGTATGAAAAATATTTATTTATTCGCGTTTGTGTAGGGGCAGGAAGACTATGCCTAAGATATTACATACGTAAGGTTATACATATAAGGTAGTGCTGCAGGCATACAAAGAAAAAATCGATGTGAAATATGGTCAATTCTATATTATTTCATATCATGCCAAATGTATGATTCAAAGTTTGAATTTCAAACATATCAACTTGATATTTCATCATTTCCTTATTTATATCAAAATGATATGAATACTTTGATCTTTATATATAAAATTGACCAGCCCATATCAATCTGATCTTTTGTCAATTTTTTTCTGTGTACAAAGAAAAAAATCGATGTGAAATATGGTCAATTCTATATTATTTCATATCATGTCAAATTTATGATTCAAACATATCAACTTGATATTTTATCATATATAAATACCTTGATCTTTAAAAAATATAATCTGATCTGATCTTTTGTCAATTTGTGTTCTGTGTATTAGATAGCATCGCTATAGGATTTTTGAAGAACCCATGCAATTGTTTAAAATTAAATAAACTCCTTTCGTGAAGCTTATGAATCACTCACATTTCAAGTGGTTAGCTTGTGCGATCTGCAGTTACACGATTTTTCCTGTCATTTCTTCAACATGCGATGGCAGATCCAGAGGAGAGTAATCTTTGTGGATCCAATCAACCGTGTCCAGCGACTGCTGACACATTTCCGACCTGTCCCGGCGACTATAGAACTGTGGTTTAAGTCCCCAATACCCCATCCCCCATCCCCCTCACTTACTTACTTACTCACCCCACTGATCCCTCACTTGTTGCTGTTGTTGGTAAAACTGCACATTTGCAAACAGTTGCATCTTTGGCAGTGGGCAACATTTTTGCTTTGTTGTTAATTTGGAAAACGACGGGAGCGAGAACGTGTTTTTTTCGGGGCAACTTAGCCTGTTAGCCAAAGATGTCGGGGAAGTCAGAGTCAGGGAAGCCGAGGAACCCGAGGAGCCCGTGGAACCCGAGGAACCCGAGGAAACGGGTTACGCAAAGCTGGCAAACAAGCGAATGTGTGGCAACGTCTCCGCAGCAGTGGCTCCGTTGAACTTTGCGGTCCGCAGTACGTCGAGCATTGGAACAGATTGCAACACAGCGATTGCGATTGCGAATGCGACTGTGACTGCTATTGCGGCATCCCGAAGTGCTCCTGCATCCTCAGGTCCCTCAGTTTCTTAGTTCCTCAGTCCATTCTCAATTTCCAAATTCAGTCCACAAAAAATTCCGAGTTTCCCAGTTCCCGTTCTTAATTTATACACAAATAATTGTGCACTTATCTCGTTTAGCAAGTTCAATTAAGTTTTTTAGGAAATTAAAACTAAACGTATTTATATTTATTTATTTATTTATTTCTTTATTCGCCAACAGTAAAAACCTTAACTGGCTACTAACTAATACTAAATTAAATACTAAGTGAGGCAAAATAATTATATAAGTTTTTCTTGATTAAATCTCTAGGGGAGCATGGGTCCAACCGCATGTGAGATGGCAACTTATTATAAAAATGCTGGGCTCTACACAACGGCTCATTGTGGGCATAATTGGCTCTGTAAGCCGGTACAAAAAATGGTTCAAACGTTCTTAACGATCTACCAGGCACCGATAACCCTATGCTGCCCAGCAGTGCAGGGCAGTCGATTTCAGAGGTCAGCAAGTCACATATAAAAATCAATGAACTGGTAGTTCTCCGATCTTCTAGGGAAGAAAGGTGAACAAGCCGACATTTGGCAGAATAAGACGGGACCGGGTCATTGAAATTTAAAGTCAGAAGGGCAAAACGTAGAAACTGTTTCTGTACACGCTCAAGCCGGTTTATGTGAATAGTACCCGTCGGGTTCCAGATGAACGAGGCGTATTCCAGTTTTGACCTAATGAAGGCTGAATATAAGCTTAGCTTCGTGTAGGGATCTTTAAATTGCGCGGCATTTCTTTTTACAAAACCATACATAGCGTAGGCCTTAGGAATAATATAGTTAATATGTTCAATGAAAGTAAGTTTACTGTCAAACATTACTCCTAGGTCCAGGGATTCATTTCTCAGGGACAGAATATGTGAGTCAATTGAATACGAGAAAAGGATATTAAATATTCGTTTACTGTACCTAACGAAGAAGCATTTTGATAAATTCAGAGGCAAATTATTACGAGAACACCAATTTCCCACCCTTTCTAGGTCATTTTGAAGAAGGTGACTATCGGAGATAGAATTCACAGCTCTGAATATTTTAAGATCGTCAGCGAACAACAGGAATTCCGAGTTCTTTATGCAATAGCTAATATCATTTATGAAGACAATGAACAGCAACGGACCCAAAGCACTTCCCTGAGGAAGGCCAGAAGTTGCCACATATGGGCTAGAACAAACAGCATTGCATTCAACTTTGTAAATCCGATCATCTAAATATGATTTGAACCAGCTAAGTAATAGTGAGTGAAATCCCATTTTCTGCAGTTTAGCTAATAAAGCATTATGGGAGACTTTATCAAATGCTTTAGCGAAATCGGTGTAGACCACATCAACTTGATGATGACTGAGAAACGAGTGGGTGCAAAAATTATTGAACGTAGCTAAGTTTGTGGTAGTCGACCGTCGAGGCATAAAACCATGTTGGTTAGGACTGATGATCCGACCAACAAGAAAAGTTAGCTGCTTGGCTACAATTCGTTCGAACATTTTTGAGACATTGCTGAGCTTTGCAATTGGCCTATAATTTGAAACAATATTTTTTGAACCCGACTTGAAAATAGGAGTAACAGTGGCCAGTTTCCATCTATGCGTAAAAACACCAGTGGAAAGAGATAAATTAAAGATGATTTTAAGGGGCTCACAAAGCACACCTATACAATTTTTCAAAATAAATGGAGAAAGGCCATCACAATCTAGTTTTTCAGACTCATTAAAGCTTTCAGCCGCCAGATGGCAATCAGAATCGGTGACATCTAAGCAACCAATATTTAACATAGTAGGGATGGCATTGAGCGAATCATCGTCATTCCACAGCGAGCCCGGCTCAAAGTTAGATGCAAAGAACTTGGCAAATAGATTAGCGACCCCAATATCCGAGGAGGCTGAATGATCTTCAAATGACATATGGGAAGGAAAGTAAGAAGAAGTTCGTTTAGAATTGATAAAGTGCCAGAATGATTTAGGGTTGGTGGTTAATTTACGCTCTATATCAGCAATATATTGGTTGTATAAGAATTTATTGAGGAACTCAAACTCACGCTTATGCTGTTTGTAACGGTCAAAGTCACCAGCATCACCGCTTTCTAAGTAGCGCTTATAGAATTTATTTCTAAGGTTTTTATATTTCTTTAGTCCTTGCGTGTACCATGGCAGTCTGTAACAACTTTGAACCCTAGTTTTAGCATATCTGCCCACAATAGTAGATAGAAAAGATAAAAAAACTTCATAGCTTGTATTCACATCTGCATGCGAGAGGACCTCCGCCCATCTAATATTAGAAATATCGTTACGGATAGAGTCTAAACTGCTAGAATTGATATAAGTAAAAGGCAAGCGAGAATTAATTGGGCGAAAAATATAACAAGTAATAGAGATTAACAAAGGCTTGTGATGAGCATCACACGCGGCAAGTGGATTATCGCTGCAACATAAATTAATGCTTAGATCAGGATATACAAAAATTAAGTCTAGAAGCTTATTTAAATTATTAAATACATGGTTAATCTGGACTAATGCCATACTAAGAAGCTCATCAATGACTAAGATTTCGTAGGGAAGATGCAAGTTACTGGGAACAAGTTTAGTTTATTTAGTTCCATTAGATTAAATTAATTGGATTAAATTTAATCGCTTGCCTAAGAGTATGCTCTATAAATAAAATTCAAATATAAATATCATATCTTAAGAAACGGAATACAATTTGGAAATATAAGTGTAGGTTTTCAAACGAAAGTTAATAGCATTTAGAGAATGCTTTAAATGCTCAATTTTAGACTTTTTGGTTAATATTTTTAAATTTTTCCACTACCCGAAATGGAAGTAACTAACTAAACAACTAGTGAGCATAATTTGAACTGTCCAAACATAAAGATTGGCCAAACGAGAGAACTTTCGCTGCTTAGTTGGGCAAAGCAGGGCAAAAACAAAAGAAAACATCCCACACATTCCGCTGCTGATCATCGCCTAAGATTACCTTAATTAGCATGCAGATGCTAATCAATCGATCGATTAAAACAAGCAACCTCAAGAGTTGTCGGTCTAAAAGTTAAGTTTGCCTTGCACACTTCTGGGCATACAGAAAATTGTCTACCCAAAAGGTTAAGGCATACTTTTTGGAGTAGGTGGAAAATTCATATAACAATGCGAACATGGGAAAAAAGGGGAAAACTGAGGGCCCCCAGACACCCGAGCACACTTCATCAGCTTCACTTGAAGCTTTCTTAGCTCTCTTATGCACTCCTTTCATAATTTTTTTATATTTTCTTTGCTTGTATGAAAAGCAGAGGGAAATGAAAAAGGGGTGGAAATCACATGTACACACAAAAAAAAAACTTGGTAAAATCAACTGTTATAATTGTCAAACAGTCCCCCCAACCACAAAAAATTGTCAATTCCACTAAGTAAATAGTTACTTTCACAACACAAATACACACAATTAGCAAAGACACACACCTATATTCTTGACAAAATTGACAATTTTTTGTGGTTGGGGACTGTTGAACAAATTTTTTTTTTGTGTGTAGGGTTCGTAGACCGGCAGAAAATTCTCTTGACATAAGTTTACCAGTGCTTCTTCTGCAACATAATACAAATCGTAAGCTAATAAGGTAATTTACTTTAAATTTAATATGCAGTTTTTTTACCCAAACTTTCACAATATTTGGCATTAAAATTACAAGATATTCTTTTCAAAGTTTCCCTACTAACACTATATGGATTGATACTTAATAACGATAACTGCTTTATTTAAAATATTAAAAATATTATTTAAAATAGCTTAAAACCATGAATTTACTTCGAAAATGTCAAACTGTTCAGGAGAACGCGAAACGTAGAAAATGAAGAGAATTTTCGCAACGGGGTTCGGTGAAAGTCCTTAAAATTTCAAAAGCAAATCAGTAAGAACCGCAACGCTAAAATGCTCGCTCCACCTCATTCCCACCCACTAATATATAGCATGAAGAACCCCCTGCGGAATGCAAAGGACATTGCCATTGTCACCTCGAACACAATGCTGAGTTTCCCCCTTCATTGATTTTCCTGCTCCAGGCGGATCAACTTACCTTCGTTGTGGCTCCGCGAGGTGGTCCTCCAATGGCAGTGTCTACTGTTAACCATTAACTTTGGCATGCAAGGTGGAAGGATTGTCCAACTGCAAGTAGAAAAGGGAGAATATTTTTAGAATTTTTTTAAAGTTCAAGTTTAGATTGTTCAACGGTATTTAGGAATTGAACCTGTGAATATCAAACAAAAACAAAAACACTTCCGAACGAGCTAAAATTTAGTGACGAACGCACATTCATCTAATAACAAATTTTGTTAAGTAAAATGCTTATTTCAAAACGGAAAAAACTATGCGACAAATTCCTATTACATATTGTTTAAGTATAAGTAAATAATTTTATTATTATTAAAATAAAAAAAAAACTAAACAGACCCTAGAATAAAAAAAAGTATTCATACAACTGACAAACATGCAACCTAGACTACTGCATGAATACATTTAGAAGGCCTTTTGAATCATTGACCCCAATTAACCACATTTTGGTTTTTTGGCGATACCTTCGTCACTACGTGATTAGTCTGGGCTTTTGTTTTGTCACGGTTGGTGCAACACTTGGGGCATACTTTCGGGCGTCCACTCAACCACTCGGTTAACGTTGCTTTGGCACTTATCTCTGCAGCTGCTTCGGCTTCCAAGTGAAACAAAACACTGCTCCACTCGATGACCCACTCGAGTCTCAATCGATTTAGCTTTGGGTCCATCGCCGGCCGATCTGGCGACGATCTTCAAGTGTTGAGGGCCTTTGTCTCCGGTTTGGTGGCTTCCCCTCGCAGGGAAAGTGCCCCTAGACAAAACACTTGCGAGCAGCATCGCAAATGTAAACAGAATACCCGGGCCAAGCATAAAGCAGTCATAACAACGAGACATCTAGTTCAATCAGTGGCAATTCAATTCATTCAAAAATAGAAAAATAGTCGAAATAGTGGAAATGTA
Source organism: Drosophila prostipennis (assembly GCA_037075205.1). Lineage (NCBI taxonomy): Eukaryota > Metazoa > Arthropoda > Insecta > Diptera > Drosophilidae > Drosophila > Drosophila prostipennis. The sequence continues at coordinate 263,017 of JBAMCJ010003794.1, read as the reverse complement.
AATGGAAGCAGTCCTACCCCAAATAGTCTGTTCTATGTCTGGAGGCCCCACTTCTTTCGATTGTTATTACACTCCAAGTTCTATAGCTCAAGCCTCTCAGGCAAACACAAAAAACATATGGTGCGCTGCTCTCGTGAATATTTATTTCCTCTATTGTTTGCTTTGAGCATTAGAATAGAAAGATCAACCTTCAAACCTTGGCATTTCAATTTCAAAATAATTCATTCAAATCAACTAGTTCACTGATATTATTTTTAAAATCTTAGTATAGATATTTTCATTTATTTTTATTGTATTTTAATTGATCTACTCATTAGCTAAAAAAAACATCGACCAGTTTTACTGAAATATAACAAGTTAAGTAGCATTAAATGCAATAATCGAAGTTCTATCGATTGCTTTCGATCCAATTAATCGGAATTTCGATAGAGGAAAACTTAATTTCAGTGAAAATTTCCGTTTCGTAGGCCGTTGTTGACACCTCCTTAACCCCTAGCAATGGGGCTTCACCAATAAGGGTGGGTTGGTTGGAAAGTTGTGGAAAGTGTAAAGCAGAAAGGTCATTGGGCTTGTTGAGACGCCAGTTAAGAGAGTCAGAGGGAGTTTGGAGCTGCATCCTGCATGAGTTTTTGCTCCTCAGTGTCAGGGGCGTAGCCAGTGGGGTTTTGGGAGTTAAACCCCCACTCAGATAAAAACTTGGGCAAAATATTGCTTTATGAAGTATGATAAACAGAAATAATACTGAAAACCCCCTCTTAACAAAATCCTTGCTACGCCCCTGAGCAGTGTCAATGACTCTCCCTTTGGCTACTCCACCCCCTACTACCCCCCCCTGTCGCTCATTAGTGCAGCTTTAAGGTCAAATCCAATGGCAAACAAATAATGACAAAGGTAGGTGCAAAAAAAAATCTGCAACGAATACCACGCAAAAGGCAAATGCAAGAGACGTGGACCAAAAAAATGCAAAACAAAAAACATCTCACATGGCTCGCTGGCAGCTCAAACATTTGCCCAACGATAAGATTGCGCCTGCCACCCCCTTTCCCTCCACTTTCCACTTTCCACCTTCCCATCCATTTCCACCCATCCAGCTGTGCGTCCAAATGAGCAAATATTTGCCAATCCGATAAGGGCTATGGTAAAAACATTCTGGATAACATTCAAATTCGCGGTATTCCTCCATGTCTCCGTGCTTACATTTAAAGAAGTTTGTTTGTACTTATAAACCATAATTATTAGTAAACCATTTAATTATCATACATTTTTTATTAAAAAAAAACAAAAAATCGATAACGATCGACAATTTAAAGGTCTTTAAGGCTGTTCTCCTGTCGTTATTAACAATCGATCATTCTCTTTGGCATTCGCAACGTGTGCTATCCTTCGATATCAATTACTCGCACACAAGCAGTCTAATTGCTCAGAAATTGTTGCCCTGTCATCCATATTCAGATTAATTTTTCCATGTCAGGGAATCAGTTCACGTAGAAAAGATCAGGGAAGACAAGAGATCAGTCAGAATATCTTGTAGACATTGACTTCCTTACACGTAAAAAAAAATCACTTATTAGTTACATAGGTTTGAGTGTGAGCTATTTTTAGGGTTCAGAAATAGCACTCATATGTTTAAAGATATTATAAAAGTGTAAATAGGATTTGTTTTTGATTTTCAATACATATAACCCGTCCAAAAATTCTTCAAATTCGACCTTTCATTTATAAGTAATGAGCAATAAAATATAATGAGCAATACAAAATTGCTGACCGCTAGGTGTCGCTTTACTGCTCGTACATGTTGTGGGATTTTTGTATACAACTGCCGCTTGGCTCTTCAGCTTGGCCTTTCAACGCCAGACGCAAATCAAAATTCCAAAAGAGAGCGGGGAACGCGTCTGCCCGACGACTCTCTTCTATTTTTAGCCATCTGTCGATCCGATCCGATCCTCCCTTGTCCTCGTCGGCTAATAGATCGTGGCAATAATTTAATGGACATCCCACTCCAACCCGTTTCCCTCGCTTTTCCGCCTCTTGTTTTTCCGTCCGTCGTGCGGCCTTTTGGTCATGCGAAGAACGGGAGAGGAGAATCGAGATCGGGAGAATCGGGACCAGCATATTCGCCTTATAGGGACGTTCCTACGTCCCTCTGCGTTCATTCCACAACCCACATATGGAGGCCTGGCCATGACTTGGATTTATATTTAGTTCGCTTCCTGCTTCTGCTTCTCAGCCACTCGAGATGGGATACATGGAAATGAAAATGGATTGGAAATGGGAAGAGAATAGGAATGGGACCATAAATAAGAGGGAAGGCCCCATGTCTGTCGAGTGTCGCTGAAATTGTATCGATTGCACTTTAATATCCCGAACTACACTTTGCCGGTGATTTAATTTACATGATGGAGAAAGAATACTTTCTTTGAAGTCTGACAAATTTCGATGTCAAAACATTTTTTCAAACGTCATATATCATCTTTCCTCTCTAGGAACTAAAATTAGTCAATGGAGTCTTTTGGTTTCGACTTTCTTTTCGTTTTTTTTTTTTTTGGTAACCCCTCGGCGTTAATTAAGAATTTTTACTTAATTGCTTGGGAAGAGTGGAAAGCAAGGAAAATTCTATAAAAATAACCCAATGAACTCTCGAAAGTGTGCCCTAGGAAAATATGACAAATGTGTTTGCTGTCGTCGCCCTCAAAATCGAAAATAGAAATTGACTTTATCTGTTAGAAAAGCTAAATTATAATCGTATATTTATATTTTTTGTTCAGTATGAAATAGTAAATAAAATCTTCTTAATATAGGAAAAACCTGTTGTGAATCTGCTCTCAAACTACCGATTGTGGAAAGTGAAAAGCGGATCGATGAAACCGCACAAACCGCAAAAAACACAAGAAGAACCTACAGTAAAGTAAAGAGATATTGAGAAAAGTGCGCAATTAATAAAATCAGTTTTGCCTAGTTTCAATTGTCTGGGCAATTTGAATGCGAAATTAATTGAGAGAACAGCGGTAAATTGTCGAGTGTGTTCCCGAGGGACTGCATGAGGGACTGGTAGTTAGGGACTGGTAATCTGGGTGTCTGGGTCTAGTCGACATATGGCTTCTCCATCGGAGCAATTTGACAGAGGCATCTGAACTTGTTTGTAACAAGGGGGCGATTTAAAAATGTTGTAGACAACTTAACAGTGTAGATTTAATAATATTTTATATAAATATTTTCGAATTGATGTTTTTTTTTATTTGTAAGTCAATCAGTTTTTTTGGTAAAGCTTTTATAGAGAAGTCTAGATAGTTTTGATCTAATAATCAACTAACCTTCCCCAATCTGATATTGGACGATGATCTCAGGCTGATCCCAACCTCCAGGCTAAATTTGCATAAATTTCAATTAAGCCTAGTTTGTTAAAAATCAATCTATAGTATAGATATATAGCGGGGAATTTGATCTCATCACTCCATATCTTACGGGACTCTCAATCGCATTTCGAACGATCTGAAACGATTTGATGAAGTGCTCCAATTCCAATTCCGATACCACATCTAAATTGACAGTTTTATGAGTTCACCCTCCCCCACCCTGTCTACGCCTATGCTCAGCCCCCTCTTAAAGCTCTTCTACTCATCAATTGTTTTCCCCCTTTAAAAGCGTGTTTTGTGTTTGTCGCCATGAGATTTGATGGCAGATTTTGCAGATTTGGAGCAATAAACTTTATGAATCGAGTCACATACCATTATTTTTGCTGTTGGGTCACCCAGAGTTTTTTTTTTAAACCGTTAGAGTTGGAAGAACCAAGAACCTAGAACCAAGCGAAGTTTAATTGACGTCGCCAACCCATAAATGCTAATTTGGACCGATTTGGTTCGAGATGTTTGAAACGAAAGATAAAAAAAAAAACTAAACAAAAAGAGAGACTACCGATTGAGTAGAATAGCTAAAAGAAGAAACCGTTGAACCGAAATCATCGAACAACCGAAAAATGCGTAATTATTTATTTCAACCGTCTGTTTAAATTCCTTACTTTTTGGCAAACTAAGCAAAAGCTGGGGAAGAGAATTAAGCAGAATCGTGGAGTGTATGGTTCGTAAACAAGACTCCTCCGATTTCAGCTCTGATTTCGCTAGAATCTCCACCGAATCCGACCGGCATGGGAATGTTTCTTGGCGTGTTGTCAACAAACCCATAAACAAACACCTAAAAATGGCAATCTTACAGCTCCTCTCCTCTTTCAAAACATAAATGAAAACGAATTCAGTGCGATAAATAAGCTTTGCCTTCGATTTTCGACATTGCGGATCGACTTAAAGGCGGATTTACTGCCTCCTACCTCTTTTTTTAAACACACAAAAAAAAAGACAAAAGATCAAATTGATATGTGCTGGTCAATTTTATATTTTTTAAAGATCAAGTTATTCATATCATTTTGATATGAATAAAGATTATGTTTACCTTATTTTACATTATTTGTTCAAAAAATACTAAATTTGGTATTTCATATGATATCATAAAACATCAAGTTGATATGTTTAAATCATAAATTTGACTCAAATCAAATGAAATAAGGTAGAATTGATCCTATTTCATATCGAATTTTTTTCTGTGCAGCAAAGCGTAACGCCACGCACGCTCTGAAGATGAGGATGAGGAAAGCAAAGAGGACGCAAAGGAATTTAATGCGCAGGCGCAGCCCAAAAAGGGCACCAACCTCTTTTAGAACATGCTTCTCAGCTTTGGGTAGGCGGACAATCCCCTTTTTTTTGTTTTTGTCAGCTGGCAGAAACAGGAGGTGGCATTATAAGGATGCAGCATCTCGGCCACGAGGATTCCTGAATACCCTGAAAAATGCCGCTAAATTCGATGCTTTTTGATAATGTGTTTCAGTTTTAACGTTTAGCTAAATTATTTTATATATAATATATGATTCTTAACCGTGATTCATATATGCATGTATTATTCATTGCAAAAATATATAAGAAATGTTTCAAATTTGATTAATTTTATCACAATTCACGTATGACTAATTAGTTTCTGGAAACATTTTAGGGATTTATTATGCTTATCTGGTTCTCTGGAATTTAGATGACATAATATAACTTCAGGGTTTTTTGATATATTTTTGGCAAATTTTTGTACCATACTATTAGAGATATTTCTAAGAATTTATCATCCGAATTTAGGCAACCAAAATTAGATGATATTGCAATCCTGACAGTTTTCGATTTAGAGAAGAATGAGAAGAGGATTGAAATCTTGAGCCGAGTTCAATGTCAAGTTCGTGAGGTTCCCCACCCCCTTCCCTTTTTATCCCCCCCTTCAGTCTCCCGGGGGAATTGATTGTTCTTGCTGTGTGAGCTCATCGCCAAAAGACTCCAGCCACGCCCCAAAGTGACGGCATAGGCGCATGAAAAAAAAACAAAAAAAAGGAGTTGGAGCCCGCGCTCTTGCTCTCTCGCTTGCATGTTAAGTGCCCACTCGAGAGAGATTTGTATCTCAAGGACGCACTCAAAGGAGGCGCCTGTGGGTGGTGGTGGCTCCTTTGCACGGGGTCATGGCCGTGAGTCACGCTTTTATGACACTTGGCAAAAAAACGTGAGTCATTGTCAAAAATTCCCTAATTCCCTTCAAAAAAAAAAATGCACAAAATTGGGCAAAGGAAAAACAGGAATTCAAGCGGAACGAAGAACACAAGCAAAACAAAACAGAGAAGAGAGTGGGAGGGGAAAAACTCAAATTATGCAATAAGAGAAGCATATTCACATTATCACAGCTTCTCATTCGATTTGTTTTTGTTCTTAATCCGTCTCTCACCTCTTCTCCTTTAACCGTTATTCGTGTACCTTAATGTGGTTCTTGCCAGATAGGCGGTGGTTGCAAACAACAACAACAGCAACGAGCTAACAAAGTTTCATTAGCGTTTTTTTTAGACTAATTAAACACGCGAGTTTTACTTTTTTGACAACAAACAAAATTAATAGCAGCTGCGTTGTTGTTTTTGTATTTGTTGCTGCAGGAACAGTTTCTAAGGGAGAAAGAGAGAGCCCAGTGGACCAAAGTGCGATAGTGAAGCGGAACTTGGAAATGATAGAAATTCGCGATCTTGGACAAAAGTCTCGCTAAAAGTGTGCAAACAGAACGCTTAGTTAATCGAGCGACACATTTTTTAACAATTTATCAATTGCTTTTAAGACCGTGTGAGAGATAATTTTAGGACATTTTTATGATATTAATTTATTTACAACTTTAACGAAATTCGGTTTTAGTTTCGCGCTTTGGTCCACTGGGAGAGAGCAATAGCAGCCGGCTGCTGCACACACACAAACGCACTGGGGAGTGGGAATTTTATTGATTTTTCACACGCACACGCACAGTAACGGTAAACAGGAGCTGCATGGAGATAACGGTGATAAAGGCTGAAAGCCGAAGAGGCAAAGCAGATAAAGATAATTGCCATTTGCAACACCAACACAGCACAAAGTAAACACAGAAAGTGCATTAATCGCACCCCCGCTAAAAACGGGACTTGCCCGCAGGCTCTCTCGCTCTCTCTGTCCTTCCTTCCTGCAACTCCTTTTTGCTCCCTTTTTAGCAAAATGCAGGTTTTGGCACGCCCAAGGAAAGCAAACGGGCGCCGCACAATAACACCAAAAAAAAAAAAAAGAGCCACAAACCAATTCACAAACTTGCAAAATGCAAAAAAAAAACTGAAGTTTGGGTAGAGAGGGTGCAACTAACGTTATCCCTAGGGACTGGGACTCACTTTTTTTTTGTGCGCGGCTTCACTCTCCTTGCTTTTCTATACTCCAAACTCTTAACTTTAGTTAACTCCGAGCTCGTCTTTTGTTTATACACATTTACTTAAAGTTCTGTTAAACGCGGCGCGCCATTCAAAACCGTCCGCTCGGCAGAATTTAAAACAACGAAAGAGAATGGAGTGGAGGAATAATTCAAAACACAAGAGCGCTAGAGGTGGAGAAACATCGATGAAAACATCGATGCATCGATGTTTTAAAATTGTCTAGAAACATCGATGTTTTATGGCGACAATCGATGTTTTAGACATATCAACGATTTTAAAGAATCGGTGGAAGGCATATAAGAGAAATATGTGTTTTTAATTTAAGTTATTTACTGTCATGCGCGGATCCACGGGGGTTAGAAATCACCATCACCTCGGGTCAAAAATTAAAGAAAACTGTTTTGATCCGCCACTGTATACTGTATTGGTGGCTTAGGAGGGAAACGGCGGTGAATTGGGCTTTTCATATCCTATTATACTATAATGTATGCTGTAATATAAAATATGCTGATCACTTAAATTTGGTTGATAAATTTCTTTGCCTCAATCGATGTTTTTGTCCCATCACCAAGAAACGTAAGTGTCAAAACGTAAGCAAACGTAAGTGCAAGTTAACGTAACACCTGGTGGGTGTCTAGGCTAAGGCCGCCCTGCTGACCATCTGGCAGCACTGTTTCAAAACGGTACATTTCAAAGTTTTTTGATTTCACGTGTTTTTTGGTTCTTTTTTTGGTCATCTTATGTTAATTGTTATTTTTTGCCCAAAATGCTTATTGGGCACCTGCTGCTCTGGCCAGCAATAATAGCCCTGGCCAGTGCCACTGCCGCACAGAAGAAGGCCGAAGTGGCCAGGCTGCGGAGCGAACTGGAAAAAGCTCTCGAAGAAGACGATGGAGCACCTGTAAGTTGAAGTTGAAATTTAAATTAAAGAAAACTAACCCCAATCCCAATCCCAGCCAGGAGTGGTGGTGGCACCCGGCTGGACCCACCATCCGCCCCTCGGAAAGGCCACCAAAGTTGTGGTGGACCCATCCACGCTGAGCAGCGCAGCCGCCGTTCGGCAGGAGATTCAGCAGGCGGTGGCTCACCAGGGCCAAAACCAGGAGGTCGTGCAGCTGGAGGCCCAGCTGAAGGAAAGGGGCAGCACCAAGGAGAGCCCCAACCTGGCCGCCCATCCCCGCCAGGAGCTGCTGGGTGCAGCTGGTCAGGAAATCCAAGAGGCCAATGTGGTGGAGTCCCAAGCCTCGGTGCAGAATCACCTGGATCTGGAGCAACTGCAGCGACTGGAGCTGTCCAAGCGGCGCACCCGCGACATGCTCATCCTGCAGCGAATCGAGGAGCTGCAGAACTTCAGCCTGCCGGGGGATGTGGATCGCTGGCTCACCTTGCTGGCCAATGGAAGCCAGTACCTTGTGGGTCGGCAGCACTCGGCGGAGGGCGGCCTCCTGGTGCTCACAGAAGACTTGACCATCCTGCAAAGCTTCCTGCATCCCCTTCCGGTGACCGCCTGGCTGGGTTTGGAGGGTCTGCTGGTGTTGGCCTCGCAGGATCAGCTCATCTGGCTGCGCTTGAATGCCACCGTTGGACTCACGCCCTTCTGGCACTGGCCAGTGGCCACTGGCTCCACCGTGACCCAGATGCGGGGATTCAACTGGCAGGGCAGGGATTTCCTGGCCCTCGTCGCGGAGCACACGCTTAGCATCTATTCCTACGATCTGGAGGCGGAGGAGTTTTGGATCTCGCAGCGACTGCAGCTGGCGGAGACCATATCCGACCTGGCCATCATGGATACGGGCAGGGAACTGCTCCTGGCGCTCGGCCAGCGGGATGAGGCATTCATATATGTTTGGAGTGGGAGTGGGAGTTCCGGCGGAGAGCAACCACTGCAGCTGCGCCAGAAGATTGGAGCACCCGCGGTCACGGGCATCACTGCCTTCCAAATGGGCGGACGCAGCTATTTGGCGCTGGGCGGTGTCCTGGCCCAAATCCTGGTCTGTGTGCAGGGCCAGCTGGTGCCACGCACCATTCTTGGCCAGAACTTTGGCTTCGTCGAGCACTTCCTGCCCATTCCCGTGCGCAGCTACCGGGACGACCTGCTGCTGCTCGTCCAGCATCGCGTTCGCTTCGATCCGCACTCCCTGCTCGTCCTGGAGGTGCTCCTCTGGACAGGCGAGGCCTTCGAGGCGGGCTTGCTGCCGCCCTCCTGCGGCGACACCTTTGGAGCCGGCTGCCTGCTCGACCAGGATCGTGCGGACGGCCTTCGCGGCTCTGTGCTCCTCCGTCGATCCGTGGATCAGCCGCCTTGGCTGCTGGTGCCCGGGAAGGGCCTCTTTCGGCTGGAAACCCAGCTGCTGGCCAGGAACTCGGAGACGCAGGACCTGCTGGAGATTAGAGAGTTCATGGAGCAGTGGGTAAGCGAGCAGGAGGAGCTTATCCAACTGGCCGAGGAGCTCTCAAGGGAGGAGGAGGAGAATCAGTACTACGCAGAGGTAACGACCCCTTTGGTGGCCAGCGAAGGAGGAACCATTGAGGAACTCTTTGTGAACGAGGCCCGCTGGACGGGAGCGGATGCTGCTGTGGATATGAACGAGCTGCTCGCCCAGATTCTCCAGCTGAGCGAGGAACTAGGTTCCGCCAGGCGAACCAAGCGCCAGCCAGAGGCGCTTTTCAGCTTTCACTACGAGCAACTGGAGGCGGAAGCCATCGAGGCCGGGGAACTCCGCCTGGAGCGGCTCAACCACGTGCCCTTCTACATGCAGAATGCCTCCCTGGAGCTGCCGCTGGGCGTCCTCAATGTTCAGCAGCTGGAACTGCTGGAGGCCGCCGAGGAGGAGCTTGAACTGGTCCAGGGCAGCGAATCCCACGAGTCTCTGCAGCTGGCTGGCGATTTGGAGTGCAGCTTCATCAATGGCAAGCCGTGCGATCAACTTTTCCGGGGTCTGGTGTGGCGTCATCAGCCGCTGAAGCTGCCTGAATTGAATGTGGAGGGAGTGAGTGGGTCTGCCTTTCGGTTTTTGCAACCCATCTTATGTTTAATTGAAATCCCTCAATCCTTGACAGCCCGTCATCTTTGAGGATGTGCTGCATGCAAACGCTCTCAACGATCTAAGCTTCCCGGGAGACTTTCTCTGGTCGCAGGGCAACGAGACGAGTGTTGTTCAGGCGCCCAAGGAGTTTACCCAGACTCTGGGTAATATAATAATAAGATAATATAATATAATATAATACCCTCTAATATCCCCTTAATAGCCGCCAATGCCGTGGACACTTCGGGCACCATTAATGCCGTCAATCCGCAGGATGTCATCACCCTCAGCGATTCGCAGGACTGGCCGGGCTGGGTAACTTTCTCGCATCTAGAGGTCTCCGAGGAGTTGGAGGTGAGTCACAAAGCTTGCCTGCGGTCACACGACCATCTAGCATTGGGCACACGCCGATTCTTCTTTGTTTTTTCATCAGTTTTAAGCTCTCCTTAGCGTGGGTGTAACTTGTTGCTAAATATTCTGCTACCTTCGAGTGTTCTTCTTTTTAACTAAGTAAGTAGCAAGAAGTTTTGCCCCACGTTGAAACTGGTAGGGATTTCTTTGTTATACCAAACTGCATTTTTATACCCGTTACTCGTAGAGTAAAAGGGTATATTGTATTCGTGCAAAAGTATGTAACAGCTAGAAGGAAGCGTTTCCGACCCCATAAAGTATATATATTCTTGATCAAGATCACTAGCCGAGTCGATCTAGCCATGTCTGTCTGTCCGTCTGTCTGTCTGTCTGTCTGTCTGTATGAACGCTGAGATCTCGGAAACTATAAAAGCTAGGAGATTGACATTTTGCATGCAGATTCTAGGAGCTCCTACGCAGCGCAAGTTTGTTTCAAAATGGTGCCACGCCCCCTCTAACGCCCACAATAGCTTATAAACGATTTTAAAAATTTAAATATTTTGGAAAAGTAAAAATGCAGTTTTGTTGTGTTTATCAATACCTATCGAAATGTAGAAGAAATTTTTTAAATCGGACCATTCGTTTAAAACTTATGCCTGATCAAAGTTTTTATATCCCTCGCACTCCCTTTAGCTGAGTGACGGGTATTAGATAGTCGGGACACCAACCCGACTATAGCATTCTCTCTTGTTCTTATTAGTTTCACCTAAATCGGAACGGTCGTTCTCCCGGAAATCATTAAGAAGGAAAACTGTTCGTCTAACATAATTTAATGTATAACAACGAAAGACTGCTTTGTTTTTTATTGTTTTATTAAATTATGCAGAAAGTAATGGAGGTCCCATGACGAAACTTTCAGGACCTAACAAGAATTATGTATAGAACATTATACTATTTTTTTATAAAGATTAAAAATGCCGATTTGCAGAAAACCGCGAATGAAATATTTGTTTTTAAGTTTGGACTATATATTGCACTGGAACCATTATGGGTGTTATTTTTATCTGAAAGCTTGGCAAAAATAATAATTTAAATGGTGTGATATTGTCACAAAAATTAGATATCGTTTTGAGACCATGAAGAAAATCTCGATACGTTTCACAAAGAATCACTCATATATAACAATATAATTCCTTTAATAATCCCTTTCAGCTAAATGGCAGCGCCCAGGGACGCCAGTTCGAGGAGGCGCCCTTGAATCCCACCTTGCCGGAGTCCCGTCTCATCCAAGCGGACTGCCATTTCGATCAGCTTTTTGTGCGCGGTCCCCTGCGACTGCTTGGTGGGCTGGACAACGACTCATTTGACTCCCTGCTGGGCGACCTCGTCCAGCGTTCGCCGGACCAGCCGGGCCACCAACTGCTCGTGGGCGGCAGCAAGCGGATGGATCAGCTGCTACTGCCAGTCGATGCACATGTGGCGGATAACCGACTGGCTGGGATTCCCCTCGCTGACTTTGTGACCAAGCATACGCCTCAAACGCTTCGCAATCTGACGCAACTGGGTGGCTATGTCTACTTCCATCAGCTGCAGCTTGCCGAGGGCTTCGCCTACGATGGCGTTCGACTCGAACTTCTGCTCGCCGAGAGTCTGCGATTGGATGATAAGCCGCTGACTTCTCCACTGACTCGTCTGCGGTTCGTTGGCCCTTCGCCTCCCGATTTCGCCCGCCTGCAGGTGGAGAGCCTGCTGAACGAGGTGCCCTTGTCCAGTGGCTACCAGCGGCTCCATGAAGCGCTCCATCTGAGGGCAGCCAACTTTAGTCGCCTGCGGGTGGGGCAGGCTCAGGTCAATCACGATGTGGTTGGTGGTGCCCTTTTGAATGGCAAAAACCTCGCAAATCTGCTGCAGGAGCAGCCGCACACTTGGTCGGGTGAAGTGCACGTCCAGGAGCTGTTTCTGCCGCGCGGAGTCCGAGCCCAACAGCTGCAGGGCCTGAGGGCAAGCCTGCTGCTGGATTTCCTGCAGCAGCTGGACGAGCTGCCCCTGCTGATTCTCCAGGGACGCCTGCAAGTCGAGCATATCGAGGTTAGCGGCGAGGTCCTGGTGGAAACCCTAAACAAGGTGGACCTAAACGAACTGCAAAGGCAGGTGGTCTGGCTGGATAGACCCAATCAACTGAGGACGCGTTGGATCCTCGCCGAAGCTCCCCGGTTCCAGGGAAACCTGCACATCCTGGGCAGCTTCAACGATCGCCTGCTGCCCGAGTTGCTAGATGACATCGTGCTGCGTTCCGATAAACCGGAAGTAATGCTGATTGAGGGCACCAAAAGCTTCCTGGCTCCCGTTCACGTGGGAGATCTTCAGTTGGCTGCCCTCAATGGGATTCCCTTCGAGCGCGTGGCCAACAAAGTGAGTCCGCTGGAGCTCACAGGCAATGTCCGACTGCTGGGACGACTCTTTGTGGAGGAACTGCAGTTGAACGATGGTCGAGTGACGGGAGAACTGGAGGAACTTCTCCGATGGGATCCCACCATCCCGGGCTTCGTGCATCGTGGAGTAATTCAGCTGCCTGGAAGGCGCCAACTCGAGAATCTGGTGGTGATGGGCCACTTGGGCCGTCGCAGCGGGGAGCCTGTTCAGGAGCTCCTCGACCAGCTGATCTTCAAGCGGCAGCCAGCGGGCGGCGGTGCCCATTTGCAGGGCCACAAAACTTTTACGGGCCGCGTTCGCATCGAAGATGGGGCATACATCAATCGATTCAATGGCCTCGATCTCGATCGGCTTCTGGGATCTCTGATCTATGTGGATTCGCCTGAGGAGGAAGCTGTTGTGGAGACGCCTGTTCGCTTTGCAGCCTCCGTTAAAATGGATCATCTGCAAGCAGATCGTCTCGTGCTCGCCGGGGATCTGCTCCATGGCTGCAATGTGAGTCAGTGGCTACGCGACACGATTCGCGTGGATCGCGACATTCAAATGCCCAAAGGTAAGTAGATCATCTTGCGCATAGGGCACACGTCGATTCCTCTTTGTTTCGCCGCCCGCAGAACAGCAATTTCATTGATATTTCTTTCCGTTTTCAGTGACCTTTGCAAAGGGATCGCTGGATGGCAATGAACTGGAAGTGGAGCAGCTCAATCAAGTGAATCTTTCGCGAGTGGTCACCCGTTACACAGAGCAGCATCTAGGTGATCCCCTCCAGGCAGACGAACTGCTTCTCGACGGGCGGTTGGAGGTGCATGATGGCAAGGTTAATGGCCATAATCTAACCGAGGAGTTTGCCAACACTTTGATGGTAATGCGATTTGAAGACTCTCCCTTTTTATACCCTTGCAGAGGGGACGTTTCAGTATATAAAGTATATATATTCTTGCCATGTCCGTCTGTCCGTCCGTCTGTCCGTCCGTTTCTATGCAAACTAGTCTCTCAGCTTTAAAGCTATCGGGCTAAAACTTTCCCAAAAGTCGTATATCTATTGCAGGTAGTATATAAGTCGGAACGAGCCGGATCGGACAACTATATCATATAGCTCCCATAGGAATAATCGGGGAAAAAAATGTAAAAAAATTATATCTTGGGTGTTTTTGAACCTAGAACCTCCTACTTTTGGAAATGCCATTTTTTATCTAATTCTGAATTTCGAATAAAATTTTTTCAAAATCGGACGACTATATCATATAGCTGCCATAGGAACGATCGGAAAATTAATGGGAATATAATAGGAAATAAATTATTGCTTCGTTGGTTTTTATCGTATTCTCTTCTACTCTGGGATATGACTCTATTTAAATGTTTTCGAATTTCGATTTTAATTTTATCAATATCATATAGCTGCCATAGGAACGATCGGAAAATTAGTGATTAATAGGAATGATCTGCAAGGGTATATAAGCTAGCTTCCTTTCTTGTTGTATACGAAATAATCCGGGTTTCTTCACAGACCAATCCGGCGAAAGAGCAGCACGTGGAGACACCTCTGTTCACGGGTAGCCTCCTGGTTAGCGGATCTCTGGAGATTGAATCCCCCGTTAATGGCCTAAATCTCAGCGATGTGGCCTCGTTAAGCGAGGATCAAGTGCTCCTGCAATCGCCGCTCTACTTTGCCACCCTGCATGCTCCGTTTCTGAAGGCCGATCGGAAGTTGAACGGTTTCGAGTTCAAGGATTGGCACGAAGGAAGCCTGTGGGCGCGGGGCAGGGAGCAGCAGGAGATCACCGGCAATTGGCGGGTAAACAAGCTGAAAGTAAAGCAGCCGTCGGAGGATGATGAGTGGCGACCACGTCGACAGACGCCAGAGGAGAGCTACCGTGAGCTGTGCGAGGGTTTGTCCCGGATTCTCCTGCCCTATCAAGTTCAGAAGCTGCGCAAGAGTTTCTTCTTGAAGCAGGCCAAGGATCAGGCGAATATACGTAGGATTTTTGCCCTGGAGGCGACAGGAGGCATGGCCTACCTGCTGATCAACGAGCGCGGCTGCTGGACCCGCATTCACCGCTGGAATGGATCGGCTTTCGATCGAACCGACGCCTTCCAGAGCGGACCAGTGGACCAGGTGGTCGCCCTGAGGAGTTCCGACCAGCAGCAGGAGGAGTTTGCCTTCATGACCAGCTACGAGTTGCGAGATGGTGATGATGAAGCCAGCCGGAATTGCAGTGGAATGAAGAAACCCATCCTGTTGAGTGGCTGGCAGGTGAACAAGACGAGGAACACGGAGCAAATGAATATACCCGAGGCTGCGTTGAGGGATCTCAAGGAGCAAAGTGAGCAACGTCCGCCAGCGATTCGCAGTTGGGAACACCAACAACAGGCCATCAGGTATCTAAAGCGTCCCCTTATCGAATCTCAGCTGGGTTCCAAGTGGCAGGAGGAGCAGCAGAACGAAACGAATCCCCTGGAGCTCGCCAGGATGCGCAGACGTCTGCTGGACTCGCTGGAATTCCAACTGCAGGCGGAGGTGAACATCACCCAGTTGAGTATTCCCGAGAGCGATCTGTTCGACGAGCACTTGGTGGAGGATTTCCTTGAGCTCATGGGCCAGCTGCATAGCTTGCGTGGTCGTCTGAACCCAGACACGCTGCCCCTGCCCAACACTCCGGCCAAAGTGCTGGCCGCCCGGAGTGCCCAGCTCATCTGGCCCACGCTGCAGGAGCTGCGGGGAATGAATGCCCAGGAGAACGACACTGAAACTCGCCTCCAGGAGTTGGTTTTGGAGCAAACCCTGCTGGATGTTCTTTCGCTGGCCAACGAGGAATCAGGAGGGGATGATGATGATGAGAAGCTGCATGCTGTTATCAGGAGATTGAGGCGTCTAAAGGAGGATCTTAGGGACCCAGAGGACCAAGAGGCAGCCTCCTCTTCGCACCGGGAAGAGCAGTTTCTGCCGCTTGACTGGCGACCTGTTTCGACCATCCGCCTAATCGTGGGTCCCGCCAGCCGTGGCCGCCTCCTTTACGCCCGCCTCACCGTTTTGCAACCCCCAACCGATGGCCTTCCGCCCACCACGCCCTCCACTGCCCCCGCCGCGCACATCCAGTTGCATCATGCCAATGGATCGCTCTTTCAATCGCTGGCCGCGGAGCGAGGAGCCCGCCAACTGGTCACTTTGCGGGTGAGGGACGAGACCCTGCTGGCCTTCGTGGAGGGCTGCTGCCGGCTGAGGGTGCTCATCTACCGCGGAGTTCAGGGATTCGTGGACTTTGCCCGCTTTCGAGCACCCGAATCGGGTGGCGATGGCGAAGGAGAGGTCCTGCAGCTAGTGTCCCTGCGCCTGCCCCTCCGCCGGCCACCGGGAGCCATGTATGCCTTGGCCGTGGTCCAAGCCAGACGCGTCACGTTCTACGAACTGGTAATAGCCGGATTACTGGAACCGTGGATGCAGTGCTGACAAATGGAATTCTTTCGGGGATTCACTGGCATGAAGATGAAGTGAGATGGATTTCACATGTATGTCAAGTGTAGAGAGTGTATTTATAGAACCCTATAACGCTAATATCCTAATATCTTTCTATAATAATTGTTATTGATAATTGTTTTCTTGGTTGTAAGTGAAATGTTGAATTGATAAAAATGTTTAATTTGTAATTAAATTCCAAATAAGTTGGATTTCAGATGTATGTTTGAAATAAGATGAAGTAGGACACTCTATATTTGGATAATTATTTTCAAAAATACTATTCTTTTTGGGTGGAAAATCAGCATTTTGACTTTTGGTACAAATTTGCAATTTTTTATATTCGATTTTTTGCTGTAACTTGGACAAAAATGGTCCCAAATCAAAAAGGCGTACTGTTTTGAGCAGCTAAGAACCCAATAATTAATATCAGTGCACTTTTCGTCTGATTAAAAAAAAATAATTCTGGACCCAATTTTCACATTTTTGGTAAGGGGTACCATCATGATTTTTTGCGAAAAATGGCTAAATTTAAAAATTTTCAGGTTTAAATGCCAATCGATTGGGAATTTAATAACGAGTTCAACAAGGTAGGACACTCCATATTTGGAGCAATATTTCCATTTTTATGACAAAAAATACTATTTTTTTTGGGTGGAAATCTAGAATTTGATTTTTGGTACAAATTTGACATTTTTTCTAATCGATTTTTTGCTGTAACTTAAACAAAAATGGTCCCAAATCAAAAGTTCGTACTGTTTTGAACAGCTAACAACCTAATAATTAATATTAGTGCACTTTCCGTTTGATTTAAAAAAAATGAATTTTGGACCCAATTTTCACTTTTTTGATAAGGGGTACCATCATGATTTTTTGCGAAAAATTGCAAAATTTTTAAAATTTCCAGGTTTAAATGCCAATTGATTGGGAATTTAATAACGAGTTCAACAAGATAGGACACTCCATATTTGGAGTATTATTTACATTTTTATGACCAAAATACTGCAAAATCAAGTTTTCGATTGTTGGTAAAAAGTTGAAATTTTTCCTAGTCAATTTTTATAGTTTCCGAGATCTCTTCATATGGACGGACAGACGGACATGGCTAGATCGACTCGGCTAGTGATCCTGATCAAGAATATATACACTTTATATGGTCTGAAAAGCTTCCTTCTCCCTGTTACATAATTTTGCACGAATAAAATATACCCTTTTCCGTCAGAAAATTTTTACATAAGATGTTTTTACTGAAAACTTTTTAGATTTACCTCCACTTTTCAGTTTACCTAAAATAACGTCACCTTGTATCTTTTAACTAAGTAGATATATCTTTATTTCAAGAGCTCTAGTTACACATATACATAGCATTAACCACGACTTGGTGCTTGGTGATTGACTCTTACAGCCTAGGCCCAGCTTACGACTATGGATTCAGGATTCGGGATCCGAATGGGGAGGATAGTGACTACAATAAATACACACACATTACGGAAATGAACGAGGAATCGAAATTGGAAGGGGGGGTTACATATGTACAGCTTAAGGAGTACAGCCCAAAGGGACACTCCTACGAGGGAATCTTCACGGGCAGAAAGAGCCGCGGATCCCCGATCTTGGGGCTCAGGCGCACCACCACCTGATCATCGCCGTCGCCCACTTCGAGGAACGAGTTCCAGTCGGCCAGGAAGTAGAAGCCGTTCTTCTTCTTCGCCGGCGGCGGCTCCTCGCTGACGGGATCGGGTCCAAATGAGTCGGCCAGGTCGTCGAGCGATCCGTTACGAGATTCCTCTGTTGTTGTGGTGGTGGTGGTACTAGTGCTACTACTATCTTCTTCCACTTCGCCTGCTCCTTGTGTGTCCCCATCGTCCAAACCCAAATTGAGGCTGATCTTGGTGGGGGATTGGGTGGTGGCATCGTCCTTATCCTCCACTGCCACCACGGAAGTTCCATTTCCATTGCTCTGTCTTCTTGCCTTTAACGTCTCATCCTGACCATTTAGCAGGGACTGCAGATAGGCGGCATCTGGGGAGGCAGGAGGAGGAGGAGCTGTGGCCACCTGATCCAGGCTCACGTTGAGCTGCTGCAGCTCCTGAAGATTGCTAATCAAGCGCTGCAGCTCGCTCAGCTGGCTCCTGCTCCCCGATCCTCCGTCGTCCTCCCTCTTCGCCTTGGGCGTCGTCTCCGGTTTGGCCAGCTGGTAGTTGAGCTCACTGAACTCCGCCATGAGGTCGCCATCCAGCTCGCCCTCCCTCTCCCCCTCGCCCTCCTCGTCCACCTGGAGATCCTCTGTGTCATCGCTGCGCCTCCGAAAGCCCACGCCCAAACCCTTGAGCAGTCCCTGCTGGGGCGCCAGTTCGGTGCTCGCCGTGCTCACTGTGCTCACTCCAATCCTGTTGGCCGCCCTCTTGATGGCCGCCTCGATGATCTTGGTGGCACTGAAGACGGGCAGCTGCAGGCTGCTCTCCGTCGTCTGGGGTCTGGGTTTCGCCTCCCTGGGTCGGCTGGTGGTCAGCGAGAACACAGCCGGCGAGGAGGTGTCATGGACTTGGACGGGAGCCGGAGTGGTGGTGGTGGTGGTGGTGCTAGTTGTGGAGGAGGATGTGGAGGAGGTGACCTGCAGCTGGCTCTCCAACTGCTGCGACAGCTCGTGGGGCAGGGCCACGCCCAGTTTCTGCAGCTGCTGGGTGTTGTAGAGCAGCTTCTGCAGCTCCGCGAGATCCGCCTTTCCGGGTGGAGAACTGGGAGGAGTTGTGGTGACCCGCCTGGCGGGCACAAAACGAGGAGCAGCCACCTGCTTGTAGATGGGCTGCATATGCTGGTAGCTCTGCCGCTCGCCCGTATCCTCTAGGCTGCCAAAGAACTGCTGGAACTGGCGAAAGTCTGGCGAGGATCCGCTGGGATGGGCGGGCTGGCTCATGGCCAGTTCCCGTAGCTCCTCGCTGGAGGATTGAGGATTGGCTGCCGCTTGAGGCGAGGGCCTCTGGTAAACGGGGAGATCCAGTTTGAGCTCGAGTTCGGGTGCGGGTTCGGGTGCGGGATCCACCTGCTGCTCCTTCGCCGGCTCGGCGTAGACAATGTGGGCTCCATTGAGAGTCTTGACATTGGGAGTGCGCACCGAGGCGGCGGTTACCAGCTGGGATTGGGCTGGGGATTGGAGTTGCACCCGTTCCAGCTCCTGCACTTTGCTCAGCAGCTTCTGCAGCTGCACGTAGTCCTGGGGATGCACTTCGTCCTGCTGGGCCAGGCCATTGCTTCGCTCAAAGTGACTGAGGGGTCTTTGTCTCTGCTTCGCCGTCGATGCAGCCGTGGAGATCTCCACTTCACCGGCTCCTCTGGAGGCGGAGGTCGGGGAGAGCTCTTGCAGGTGGGCAAAATCGTTGCTGGGCAGGCTGGGCAGTCGCAAACCAGATCCTGCCACATTCCGGGTGAGGAAATTGGGCGGTGTGGTGCTGCTGGGCTGCTGCAGCTGCTCCAACTGCTGGACGCGGGTAATCAGCGCCGCGAACTGCGCATGATCCACCGAGGGAGTGGGTCGGGGCGTGGTGGTTGAAGTGGTTGTAGTGGAAGTGGTGGAGGTGGAGGTGCTACTGGTGGTCGCCTTCGGCTGCTGCTTCTTCTTCCCGTTCCTGGCCTGCTCGTAGAGCTTCTCCAGCTCGCGATCGTCGCTGAGGAGGCGCTGCAGCTGGAGAAGATCGGCGGCACCCAGGCCCAATCCCTGACTCCTCGTTGGCTTCGCCGTGGTTGTGGTTGTGGTCTTCCTGCTGGAGGTCTGCTGCTGCTCCAACTGCTGCAGCTGCTGGAGGATTCGCTGCAGCTCCCGAGCTTCGTTTTGGGCAGGCGAGGGAGTGGTGGTAGTGGTGGTGCTAGAGAATCCACTTGGACTGGCCGCCTTGATCACATTCTCCGGATTGATCTTCAGCTTCTCCAGCTCCTGGAGATTCTGCAGCAGCTTGGACAGCTCGTCGGAGCTGCTGGCCGTCGCCTGGTGGTTGCCGGCACTCGCAAAGTTCAAGTCTATATTGGGATCGATGCGCCTGCGTGGCTTCTTGGCCTCGATCAGCAGTGGTTCGCCATGGGTGATGAGTGGTAGTGGAGAAGGGGTAGTGGTAGTAGTGGAAGTAGTAGTACTAGAAGTAGTAGTACTAGTAGTAGTGCTAGCAGTAGTACTTCTAGTAGTAGTTCTGGCAGTAGTACTTCTGGTAGTGCTGCTTTGCGCAGGAGTTTTTCCCCTCGACTGCAACTGAAGTCGCTCCAGCTCCTGTAGATTCTCCAGCAGCTTGGCCAACTCGGCGTTGCCAGTGGGCTGGGAACTGGGCAACCTTGCCGTCGCCGTGGACAGCTCCGTGTGGGCACCGGTGGGCTCCTCCGTCAGCCTTCCCTCCTTCTTCAGCGCCTTGGGCGCCTTCTTCACGATGCCAAAGCGCGTGAGATAGCCCTCCACCTCGGGCTTAACGCGCAGCTCTTCGCCAATATTCAGGGGCTTGAAGTTCGAGTAGGCCTCCGGTCGGATGCGTGCGCCCTGGAGGCCCCTTAGATCGGCCACCGCCACCACCGAGGGCTGGGGGGCACTCTCCGCCGGCAGGTAATAGTCGTCCAAGGCATACCGCTTGTGGGTGCTTGTGGCGCCGGAAGAATCGCTTTTGCCTCCCGAAACGATGCCCAAACTCTCGAGTATATCCGCCACGGGCTTCACTGTGCTGGAGGCGGATGACTTGGGCTTGGGTTTCCTCAGAAACTGCGCATTCTTGGCACTGTAGTGGGAGCTGAAGCGAGCGGCGGCCGGAGGAGGAGGAGCAGCAGCGGCGGAGGCAGTGACTGGCCTGAAATCCTGATAGACCACCGGTGGCGGAGCTGGCGGATGATAGGTGGTGGCCTGCGGCATGGGCCTAAACTGCTGCTGATGCTGCTGGAGAGGATGATTCGGGGGGCTGTAGGCCGGCTTGTATGTAGTCGCTGCCACTGCAGGATTTCCCCCAGGCACCGTACTCCTTGGCAGAGCCGAGGGATCGGGCGTGAGGAACTTCACCGGATCCGGCGGCGTGTAGGCATCGATGACCCGCGTCACCGGCTTCCGGGTGTACAGCTCCTGGAGATTCTCCTCCGTGTTGTTGTCCGTGTTGAAGGGCAGGACGAGCATCAGGGCGCGCATGCTGTCCGCCCGGCTCATGTCGCCCGCCTCCAGGCTCTTTTCGTACTCCTCGCGGGTCACCTTCTCGTACAGCTCCTCGATCTCGCCCCTGGGAATTATTCGAATATTAGTATCCAGTAGGGTTGGTAAACAAATCGATAGCACTATCGATACTATCGATGGTTTGAAAATTTAGGAAACATCGATGGTTTGGGTCCACAATCGATACTATCGCACAGAAAAATAAATCAATTTTACATGTAATTTTTGGTATATTTTAAGGAAAAAAAAGTATTTTAAAGTATATATTTTAGGACTCGACGGTATTTCCATTGCTAGGGCTCATACTTGAATTTTGTTTCACTTTAAACGAAGTAAAATTAAGTTCGTTGTTTTTCTCATACGTTTTATGATACAAGCATAAATTTTCAATTATTTTTTTTCATTATTTTCCTTAATTTTTGTAATTTTTTTGTAATTTTTGTAATTTTCGATACTATCGATAATATCGATAGTGACCACCATCGATAGCCAAAAACATCGATAGTGCGCACTATCGATGTTTTAACAACTCTAGTATCCAGATCTAGGATCTAGGATCTAGGATCCCCGTTCCCCACTCACCGCGTCAGTCTGGGCAAAGCCGGATCGTTGGCCAGAATCTTCTGCACCTCATCGATCGTCTGCTCGATTTCCGGCGGCTGGAAGAAGCTCTTGTCCAGCTGCTGCTGCACATTCACGCCCTGGATGTTGGGCAGGGCTCGCGTCACGCCCCCCAGCTGCAGGAGGACGATCAGCGCCAGGCACCCATCCCATCGGAGCATCCTGATTGGGGACTAGAAAAACAGGAAATGTGTCTCTTGTCTTAAAGGGAAAACCTTTGATATTCCACCCAAAAGAATGGGGAATTATTACGCAGAGAGAGAAAATCCAAGGACATTGTCCTTGCACTCGTAAAAGAAAAACAACTGAGAGTTATCCTAAAGTCTAGAAAAATCGTTCTTGAATTTTTTTCATCTATAAAGGTTTTTCCATATTTAAAGGCTAATTTTCTACTAACAAAAAAGTTATTTTCTATTAGAAATACATTTTTATGATTGTGAGCTCGACTCAATATTCGTTCTCAAAAACCGTGGAAGCACAAATGTTCTTATTTTGAGTTGAATATTCTTGATATCATAACAAAATGGTGAGAAGAGAACAGTTACGTTGAGTTTATTCAACCACTTTTTGTTACTGCCAGTTCAACTTGATTCAAGCATAAATTTCTTTCAATTTAAAGAACATTTTCAACTCAAGTGAGAAAGTTTCTTCCTGAAATTATTATTTATGTATTATTTATTTTTGTTGAAAAACTGTATATATCAGACATTCACATGATCCAATCTTTTTTTTGTATAAATTGAAAAACCTTTACCCAAATCTATGAGAAGTACAACAGTCTAAAGGTAAGTTGCCAAAACTTATATGACACCTTTCGCTTTCGTGTTTCTATTGAATGACCCACCGACCCATCGACCATTCAAGCATATTAACCACTCATTCAACCGCAGACCACCATCGACCACTTCCACTTCCACATCCACATCCACATCCACATCCAGTTCGGTAGCTTCATCAACGTCGATCAACGATGGTAATAATCGGTTGGCCATGTGTGCGGCTTTTTTCACAATCACAAAGACAAAAGTTTCTGCCCAGGAAAAGTTGGAGAATGGGTTATCTGAATTAATAACCGACAATGAAATGCATGACAAATTTTCTCTGTCCAAAGCCGAAGGCAGAAAAAAAATCATAGACATAGACATAAAAAATAGTACCCAAAGACGGCGACAAATATGTGGACAAGTTGAACAAATGTAGTAAACGAGCGAAGGCAGCAAACAAGACGTAACTTAAAATCAGAAAACACTTGTTCAACAGTATGGAGTGTCGACTGTGAAGACTGTGAAATCGCCATAATTTGCAAAGATCTTCGGGGATTACGCAATCGGAGGAGAGAGATCCTGAGAAATCAGGATGAAAGGCAAGAGATGATGCAAGAGGGAAATGGATGGACATTAAAGTGGATAGCCTGCGGCGAAGATCTTGTCCAAATTATAATAAAAAGCGATTTTTTTCCCCTTTTTTTGGGGGACAAGGAGGCGGGACTGTACTCCATCTATTGAACCTATCGGAGCGTTTAATTTTCACTTAATTGCCGTAGTTTAATCATAAATTAAATGAGAGCCAGCCATAGAAAGCGATGACGATGACGAAGACGTTGACGAGGCTGTCCAGCAGCGAAGCCGTTAGCGAAATGAACTGTTAGATAATCTGGTCGAAAACGTGTGCGGAGCTAGTTATGGCCCAGCTATGCCGCTGGAAGCCAACTAAACTGAGCTAAACTAAGCTAAACTGAACTGCCAGTCGACGTGCCGGGCATTCTAAACGAGCAACAAGTTGCAGTCGGGATTGAATGGAATGGGTTAGGAAATGGGATTGAAATCGGAATTCGAGTGGCAGCCGGTCATCTCGAAGTACCCCTGGAATGCTGTCGGTTGGGATTGAGGTCCATTGACATCCACACACTAAATGTGTGTATCATTCACTCCGAACTAGGAGTGGTGGCATGATGTGTAAGATTACCGTCATAGAGGTTTCCAATAAAACATTTATTGAGTATTTGTAACCCAGATATAACAATGAATATTAAACCTAGCCCTTGAACTGCAAAGTATATCCTATTCCTAACATCCCAGCTTATTGTGTACCAAAATGTTGTTATACAGCTAGCCTAGAACTCGAGTTACGCTGGTTATAACGATGAATATTAAACCTAGCTCTTGAATTCCAAAGTATATCCTATTCCTAACATCGCAGTTCATTGTATACCAAAACTTAGTTATCCAGCTAGCCTAGAACTCGAGTTACGCCGGTTATAACGATGAATATTAAAACTAGCTCTTGAATTCCAAAGTATATCCTATTCCCAACATCCCAGTTCATTGTATACCAAAACTTAGTTATCCAGCTAGCCTAGAACTCGAGTTACGCCGGTTATAACGATGAATATTAAACCTAGCCCTTGAACTGCAAAGTATTTCCTATTCCCAACATCCCAGCTTATTATATACCAAAATTTTGTTATACAGCTAGCCTAGAACTCGAGTTACGCTGGTTATAACGATGAATTCCAAAGTATGTCCTATTCCTAACATCTCAGCTTATTGTATACAAAAACTTAGTTATCCAGCTGGCCTAGAACTCGAGTTACGCCGGTTATTGAGTATTTATAACCTAAATAGCCTAAGCTATAACGATACATTAATGACCTAGCTCTTGAATTTCAAAGTAAATCCTATTTCTAACATCCCAGTTCATTGTATACCAAAACTTAGTTATCCAGCTATCCTAGAACTCGAGTTACGCCGGTTATATTGACAGTTTCGTTGTTCAATCTTCACTCACTGCGCCATGTAGCATACGCAATTTCATTTTGCATAGAGCGGAGAGCGATTAAACCTCGAAAAGGGGAAAAATGCATTTAAATTTCATAATCGACTTTGCTCCGTGTGCGTGACTTTTTGCGTGTGTATTATGGGCCATATAATCAAAACGCAAATAATTTGTTGCCATTGCGGCGGCAGGCACACGAAATGTGAGCCAATCTTGGGTGAGTGCATTTTCAATCCAGTAAAAATAACCACAATAGACAAGCCAACTCGATGATGATGATGATGATGATAATAATGATAATGGCGATGACGACGACGTCAGTCAAGCGCATTAGGCCCAGAGCAACTTTGAGCTCTTTTTGTGTTCGGTAACAATTAAACGTGTGTTAAGTAATTCCAGGCGCCAATTAATGTTGTTAACTGCTCGATAACCTAGTCCCTGGGACATCTATCATCTTAGTTTTCAGCATTTTCCATTTTCCAATTTGCCTTCTCCATTTCTCCATTTTCCTGACATTTCATTGTGCTAAGATATGATATGATATGATCGCTATTAAAACCGACAGACACCTCGTCTCCTCAGGCGGAAGCCCGTCAAAAGTCCGAGCTAAAGGCTAAAGATCCGGGGTGGAATGGCAGCTGTATTAAAGTAGGAAGTGTTGAATAATGGACAGTCCAACGGCTAATGTAACTCGACTTTTGGCAAGGCAATTAACTTTTGCAGTGAGAGTGTCTGTAGAGTCTGTCAAATGTGTCAATTGAATGCAAAACAGTATTCTCAACATTCCAAATCGAGCGAATAAAATTATTTCAAATGAAATCAAAATTTGATTAAGCCTAAATCTAATTAGGAATTTTTGAGAATTGTTCTTTAATTAAAGAGCGCTAGGAATCGATTGCTTAGAAAAGGTTTTTGCAGATAATCCGAGGTCAAATAATTAACATTTGACTTTTGAAAGTTCTATAACAATATAAGAAGGCTTAAAAAAAATGGATCTTCAAAACGGCTTGACATAAAAATCTAAAAAATAATTATAAATTCGGAAATAATGTATACAAAATCCCTGAAAACATTGGAAACAATCTGACCGTTTATATTAGTGAACTCCACTATTAGCAACATTTCGCTCCCAAGCCCTTGGATCGAATGACTTTAACCGTGAACTTTTACAGCCTTTTTTCCCTTTGGTCGGCAATCACACAGCAATTTAGAGTAACAAGCGCAGCAGCAGAAAAAAAGAGGAAACAGTGGTGGACTTTGTAAAAACAAAAGACAATTGTCTTGGCTTCATTAGTTTGGCTTAATCAAGAGCAAAGAGCACTTAGCCTTGCTGGAAGATGGAAGATGGAAGCTGGCCAAGAAAGCCAACAGAGGTCAGCTTGATTAACTAGTCATTAATCTACCTGGCTTCGAGAAGTGAGTGCAATAACAAAAGGTAACTGGGCGAACTGGGAGAAGGGCAATGTGTACTTGGAACATTACTTGAAATCTGTAATCTGTAATCTGAAAGAGATATATATAGCTGGAAAGTGTGTCAAAGCCACTAATTTATAGGTCAAAGAACCTAGATAACTACATATCGTGTCACATTCAAATAAATCACTAATAGATCCTAACTAAGTTGGTTTGAATTCGATGTCTTACAATTAGACCTCGGATTTTGCATATTTGTCCATTTTTGGTCAGATTTTTAACAAAATTTCTAGGTAAGTGTCATATTTTTCAAAAGTAATAAATTCGGATGCATATCGGAAATATGCAAAAACTATATGCATGAAATATGCAAAATATATGCAAAATATTGCAAACAATTGGAGGATCAAATCTCTGGTATTCTAAGGAACCTTCAGTAAACACGGCTAGAAATTTAAACGAGCAGTTTGGCCCATAGGGCCAAATACTATTCTGCCCCCTTTAAATATTTTTGCCCCCTTCTCGCCTACTCGTTGGAAATATAAATAGGGTTTCCTTAAATTTGGGAAAAATTAGATATCTCAGAAATGACGAAAAGGAACAAACAATATTCTTCGGGTAAATTGGGTTAGCTATGAAATGGTCAATCTTGAATAGTTGAGTTTATTTTATATTTTGCATATATTTTGCATATTTTGCATATATTTTGCATATTTTGCATATATTTTGCATATCTTATGCATATGCATAACTTTGGTGTTTTCGGAATTTATCTATCTTTATCCTATAAAAAGTATGCAAATATGCAAATTCCGAGGTCTACTTATAATAACTTGGGTAGACCTAACTGAAGTCCCAAAAAATCTATCATATCATATAATGTCTTCTCAGTTGATTTTGTAGTCCAACCAATTACTTTGACCACGTAACAGGCTCTTTCCTAGTTGTTTATTAAACTTTTCATTCAATAACCCACTGAAGGTCATCTATTTGACTGTCTGGCGCATCTTGAGGCCATTTCCGGTTATTGAATCTTGGCTCTCAACACAAATAGTCGTTGAGAAAGTGCTGCTCTCACTCCGAATCGGAATCGGACGATTCATCAGTGGACAGGCGACAAATACAAATTCGTCAGAGAGACATCATCTTTCATCTTTCATCTGCAGCCTCCACAGCACTTTTACTCGGTTTACTGGCTGACAACAACTACCATGTGCTCCTCCATGGGCTCCCAACTTTTGCATTGCAGTTTTGCCCGTTTTGGCCAGTCGCACCAGTGGACCGGTGGACCGGTGGATTCTATTTGACAAGTGAATGTTGTTTTGGGCGGAAAAGCCAGGAAAAGCCTGGAAAAGCCAGTAACCACATAGCCGAAGCCCCGAAACTGAACCAAGTCGCTGGCGAGACGACTAACTTGGCCAACTGGCTTTTGGGCTTAGCTTGGCTTGGACTTTGGGTTTGGTTTTAGTTGTAGTTTTAGTTTTAGTTTTAGTTTTGATTTTGATTTTGGTTTGTGGCTTCGCATTCGGGTTTCGGCTTTCGACCCATTTGGATATCGATATGTTTGTCTTGTTTATTGGCACTTTTACCCAGTCGATTGATTTCTTGCCTCGGCAGATGCTTAATTATTGTCTTTATTATTTTGCTCGCCGACCTCTTCAGTTTTACTTTTTGTTTGTCAAGTTGTTTCCCTTTTTATGGACACTTTCACCAGCAAATTCGGATTCGGATTGCCGAAAAAACACAACGACGACAGTAATAATAAATATTAAAGCACTTAACATGGCTTGGCTTCATTTTTAAATTGTTTCTTGTTTCTTTTCTTTCTTCGGTTTATTTTGCTTTGACTGCCATATATATAATAGTTATGAAAAGTGTCGAGTGGAACAACTATTATGTTGTTTTCATTGTTGGCATTATTTCACTGCCAGTGGTTGTGGTGATTACAATGGAATGTTACTTCATTAGGCCCACTTCTTGGGTTGTCATTAGTTTGTAAAGTAAACTAATTAATTTGGGTACATTTTATAGACAAGAATGGTAAATTAAAGTTGTTTTACAACATTTAATATGAGATCTACTTTATTTCATGGCAATAATAAGCAGATATGATTAATGTCAAATTTATGATTTAAACACATCAATTAGATATTTTATGATATCAGTTATAAAATACCGATATTTTTTTTTTAGGCAAATAATGTAAAATAATATTACCGCTAGCTTTATTCATATCAAAATGATATGAATAACTCGACACATCGACATGATCTTAATTTGTTTCCATAATTCCCAATTCCCAAGCCAAAAACCATATCTTTAATCCACCCCAATTCAGATCCTATTAACCCAATGATTGCATTGCACATGCAATCTATGTAATTCCACTTTGCAATGCCCTTGTGTCAAGGTCGTTGCAGTGGTGCGGCCAACTCGAATCACGATTCATGAGTTCGTTGCCTAAGTCTTTGGTTTACTATCCGCTTTTTCACCACCAACAACAACAACAACAGAAATAACCTGTCACCAGTTTATAGTAGCCATGGCTAACAATTTTCAATTACATTTTCAATTTTCGGCCGCTCACGATCGCCTTCCAAATTTTAAAATCGATTTAAAATCGAGAGGCGGCTTTTTCACAACTCTCAGAGGCGTCAAACTTTCAATGCACACAGAGCGCAGCGCACACAACACTTAAATTTTGTACACAGTTAAAAAATAAAATTAAAAGAAAGAAAAACCGAAATTAAAACGAAGCAAAACGCGAACACGCGACTGTCGCTTGGCTTCTGTATCGGAATCGGAATCGGTTTTGTTTTTGATTTTGAGTTTGATGTTGTTTCGTTTTCGGGCTGAAGCGCATGCGCGGCCTGCAGACCATTTTCAATGAGCGTTCGCAGCGTACTGAGCCCGGTTGAAAGTCGTCTTGGCCAACTCCGCTGCTGCTGCTTTGGCTGCTTTGGCTGCTTTGGCCGCTTTGGCTGCCTTTGCCGCTGCTCTTGCTACCGCGTTTCTTAGAAGTCGGAGCCATAAAGTAAAATACTCGATACTCAGAAATTAGCATCGTTGCTGCCTGCATTAATTCCCATTTGAAATGCATGGCTCGGCATTACATACTTGCATTTTCTTAGCCCAATTTCAGTGCGACAACTTGTTAGCCTTTGATTACACTTAAAGCCATTACATAAATTGGTTTGGTTCATTGTTTCAGTCACTTGAGCATTTAAAACTTATATTTCATTAATTTATTTTCAATTTAGTATTTAATAAAATAAAATAAAAATTTGATTTATTTAAATAGTATTAGAAGCTTCAATTTATATTATTAGATTAAATTATGGTATTTATGATAGGAATATAAAATAAACCTTAAAAGGGAATACTAAAATCTTTAATAAATTAATTCAATTTATAAAAAATACATTTTGAATTTAATTACTTAAGTCACTTAAGTATTTATTAGGGTTATATCTTGATTGATTAATTCAGCATGACATAATGATAGTTAACTACATCTCTCAGTCATTCGAACAGTGATATTCTCGTGCCAAAGTGCCAATTAAAAATCAATTTGGCTTAGAAGACACATATGTATCTTTGGGAGGGATTCCGAGCCCGAGGCGCGACCTGTCACCAAAGCAGATCGCCGCTCCAATCGGTCGGTCGATCGGTCGATCGATCGCTGGTGGTTCGCCTTGACCAAGTACACTGCGAACCGCGATAAGGTGGGGTTTCGGTGGGCAATCTAGTGGGTATAGTGGGTATAGTGGGTCTAGTAGGTCCGGTGGATCGAGGAAGGTGAACAGGTGAGCCGAGCAGCATTCTGCCATGGACGGCAGACGCAGACGGATGCAGACAGACTGGTTTCGAATGGGCAGATACAGATACAGATACAGATAGGCGGGCATTTCACTTCTTCATCATCTCTCTACTCTTTCACCAATTGACAAATTCGATTGGTTTTCTCTCGCTTTCTGCTCCGCTTGTATTTCGTATTTTTTGTATTTTCTTACAATGTGGTCTCTGCTCTGCTTAGGTTGCATAATGAAACGCATGAACGTCTGAAGTCTGTCGATGATCGTCGATGGGCCTCAATTTACTCTTCTTTTAGTGGTTCCCATTAATGGTTCCTAAAGTATATCCGAATAAAAATCACTTAAATTTAAAGCATTTATTTTAGGTTTTATAGTTTGTTTGATTTGTTTAAAACAGTACCAAAATATTCTGGGTAAACAAGCACTTTACATTAAACACTTGTTGGGAGTCCCAAAGAACTCGGCTACCAATAGGGTTATCACCAAAAAATTTGGTATACAAATGATTTAGAGCACGGGCATTTACTTGAAGCACAAACCCCTCTCGTTGTAATTGCTTTTCTCCGGTAAACCCAGTTTCTCGACCCAAAAACTTTAGGTCTATTTTGCGCTTGCGCACGTTTTGCTTGAAATAACTAAAACGATTTTTGGTTATTTGTAACATTTGCCATTTACCATTTACACACCACAATGTTTACCTCCTCGCCACAAAAAAAAAGGGAGGATGAGGCTGCCTTTTTTTTTTTGTGTGTGACAACATTTGACACAATTTAACGCTGACGCGACAAATTCGTCTGCGGTCTTGGTTTGCTGAGCCGTGTGCCTCACTTAAGCTCTTTTCCGAAGGGAAGGTAGGTGGAACTGAGGGTAAGGTTTGCCCAAGTGCTTTACATTTGGTGCGCTTGCGCTTTGACTTTGCCTTTTGCACACACACTCGAATTGCAACACGGAAAACAAGCAACAACAGGGCGAAAAAAGCCAACTGAATCAACGAAATATAAACGAAAACTGAAACTGAAACATAAAAATGACAAAGCCCATAACTCTTGACATGACACGGCCAAAATGCTTAAATGCTCGGGGGAGAATGGAGCTATGGAACTTTGGAGCATCGCGCAAAATGTGAATTGCTTTTATGCGCCATGGATGTGCAAAATGAAGTTGGGTCGCAGGCCAAATACCCTAAGGTTTTGGGGACTATATCTTTTCTATGTGATTCCTTAGCGGTCAAAGACATTAGTATACCAAAGCATTTGATGACAGCCCTATTGGAGACCGAGTTCCCTCAGACTCTCAACTTGTTTTTTCAAACAATTTAAATACTAGAAATATATAATATCGTTGCTTTTCCAGATTTCATGATGGAAAATATTATGACGATATTATCATATTTTTCATAGTATATACCAAAGTTTTTGATAACGGCCCTATTGGAGACCGAGTTCCCTCAGACTCTCAACTTGTTTTTTCATACAATGTAAAAACTAGAAAGATATAATATCGTTGCTTTTCCAGATTTCATGATGGATACGATATTATCATATTTTTGATATGACAAATTGATATGGCGAAAAATCAAAATGAAAAATTACGCATTTGATATTGATAGCTATCAATGATAATAGAGATAAATTTCTGGTTTTATCTGTGTGGGATTATTCGAGTTGAGATCCCCACAAACGAGGTGATAAGGCGTTGGCTGCGGCACTTGTCGTCACCCGCTCGCTCTCTCCTCTTTCTCCGCCACCCTTTCTCCGCCGCTGCTTTTACTTTATTCGGCCATTCACTTTCTCCGTGTGTTGTTTGCTTTGCTAATTTCGGATTTTCCAACAACACAGCCAAAAGTGAAACAGCAAAACGGACGCAAAACTGCTGCTGCTGCTGCTGCTTACACTGTTGCCGCTTTTGCCGCAAATTCGTATGCAAAATTCCAAGAAATTATCCAATCGCGTGGCTAAGATTATTCAATTTCAGTCAATCCGAATCCAAATCCAAATCAATTCGAAACCAATCCAATTCCGAATGCAAAATATGCATATATAGAGCATGCAATGTAGTGATGATTTCGTCATAAGACTCAGTTCCGATTCCGAATGGGGATATCAACCAAAAATTTGGTATATCTTCTGGTTGCAATCCAGCAATGCCAAGTTCGTTGTCCAAGTCTTTCGATTTCGCGCTGTTACCGCCATCAAATCGACAAGCCATAAAGCTCAATCAATCGATTGATCGCTGTTGTCAAGTAGCCGCGAAATAAGCTGCAAATTACAGGGGGACAAACGAAAAGGGGCGGGATTCTTCCTGCTTGGCGTTTACCTGTACATACGGGTAATTAGTCTAAAAGTAACATAATACAAAAAAAGTATGAAGCTTTGTAAGAATAATCATAAATAGTTAAGAAATAATGTTAAGCAAAAACAGTGCTTATGTTTGATAATAATAAATCCTTTAATATTACACTCAGAAAAACTTCTACATTTTAGAAAGAAATTTGTATGAGTGTAAGATTAAATTTCTAAAAACTTCTTTCTAAAATGTAGCAATTTTTATGGCCATTTCCAAAGGCTGGCGATTTAAAGGCGAGATTTCTAAATTTTAGAAAGACATTTTATGAGTGTAGGAACCAGTTTCCTTCACAATTTTAGATAAAAACTGTACTCTTTTCCATGTGAATATTAATTATCGACAATCTTACGCAAGACTATCCAACTCCAAAGAAGTGGAAAATATGAAAAATTGCCGCGATAAGTTCCACTTTGTCTTCTTTTTTTCAACCAACGCAAACAGGAAGGAAACTGCAACCAATCAGAACAAGAGAGAACGCTGAAGTCGAGTAGTTTGACTCTTAGATACCCGTTACTCAGATAAAGGGAGTGCGAGTGAGCTAGGAATAGGAAAAATAGGATTTTTTCCTTGTTGTTTTTTGGCTGTAACTTGGCCAAAAATGGTCCTACACCAAAAACACATACTGTTTTGAGCAGATAACAAAATAATAAATAAATCCATGACACTTTTTGTGTGATTTTGAAAAAATAAAATTTTTGCCAATTTTTTTTGAGAAATTTGGCAAAAAATTAAAATGTCCAGATTTAAATGCCAATCGATTGCAAATTTAATAACGAGTTCAGAAAGGTATGACAATCTATATTTGGGTCAATATGTCCATTGTTTCGGCCAAAAAACTAATTTTTTTTTTTGCTGGAAAATTGGTATCTGGGATAGTAACGGGTATAAAAAGTTAAGGTAATACTATACATTAGCGGGCTCACCCCCGAAATTCGCGAAAAAATTATCCTCGATGGACCGCGATTTCTTAAGAATTTACGTGCAAAAAGAACTTGGCGGTCGGCCATGGTTCTCTTGTAATTAAATTTCAAAGTTCTCGGGTTTGCTATAAAAAACAAGGGTGCTTTTCTCATATTTTCAATCAAAGTAATTAAGTTTTAATGAGTTCCTATAAAATTAATTAATTGTTCAAATGAGTTCCTATAAAATTATTTAATTGCTTAAATGAGTTCCTATAAAAAAAGTGTAGACTTTTGTCACATTTTTTTAATTGTATTTTTTGTCTAATGAAAAAACTTATGCAAATAATCATGTTATGAGTGGAGCGTGGACTATAAAGGACATGATTGAGATTTTAGTGACGGCCAGGAACGATCACATCCATCCAAGGTCCCCCACCATTTTAATGCATTAATTAAACCTCAAACAATTTGTATCTTTATATTTATTTAAATAGTTTCAATGAACACTTTTCCGCACCACCATTGAGGTAAAGTTCCAGGCGCGTTTTTTTATAGTGGTGTCCCCGTTAGGCCTAGTCCACGCTTCAGATCCGAATATAACAAAGAGTCTCCTAATTAACAGCTGAGTTGTTGTCGAAGGTGTCCTAAAAATATATATGCGAAATTTTATGATGTATGTTAAATTTGAAATGAAAGCATCGTGCAAGTACAAATTAAAAAAAAAAATGGAACGAGTCACAAGTAAAATTTGGCATGAAATTAAAAAAAAATCGCGGCGATTTTTTTTTAATTTCATGCCAAATTTTACTTGTGACTCGTTCCATTTTTTTTTTAATTTGTACTTGCACGATGCTTTCATTTCAAATTTAACATACATCATAAAATTTCGCATATATATTTTTAGGACACCTTCGACAACAACTCAGCTGTTAATTAGGAGACTCGTTGTTATATTCGGATCTGAAGCGTGGACTAGGCCTAACGGGGACACCACTATAAATTCAAGAAAGAATTTTTCTTAAAAATAGAAAAATGAAAATCTCATATGTTTGTTTGGTAATACTTTCTCATCCATACCGAGAAACTCTCCAAACGTTACAGAGCAAGACTGGCACGTCATGTTGAACAATATGAATCAATAAACAAAATTTTTTGATAAAAATTTGAATATTGGGGGCAGACAACTCGATTTTTATAGCAAGTATGAGAAAAGCACCCTTGTTTTTTATAGCAAACCCAGGAACTTTAAAATTCAATTACAAGAGAACCATGGCCGACCGCCAAGTTCTTTTTGCACGTAAATTCTTAAGAAATCGCGGTCCATCGAGGATAATTTTTTCGCGAATTTCGGGGGTGAGCCCGCTAATGTATAGTATTACCAAAGTTAACCACACCCCTCTCCGGAACTCAGGGACATACAAATTTCGTTCCAGACTAAAGTGTTTGGAGATTGGCATTCAATTTGACTGGATTTGATTCGATTTAGGGGCGGTGCATGCAAATGACCCAAAAAGAAAACCGAAAGTAGGCGAAGGTTGCACTGCAGAGCTATGTATGTATAAATCAAGAAAAGGCCGTATAAGAGTTCTTGATATTTTTAAGACAAAAAACAGATTATACAAATCACAAAGTTGAATCTAAAATCAAGAAAATATTTCGGTTCACATATAAATTAATAAAGAGTATGTAATAAAATATATTTGTTGAATACATTTAAATCGGGATAGAATATAAAAACCTAATTGTTTTGAATACAGTTAGAAATATTGTCTAAAAGCACAGAGTTATAATAATACAATAGCACTTACCTTTGTGTTAAATGTTAATTGTCTTCAATGTTTTTTATCCTTGGCATTTATCGAGGAACTATTAGCCGATCCTTTGTAATTTTCACTTTTAAGGAATATTCCAGATATTCCAATATATGCACACATACACATACCGACGCGCCAGTGCAGATGTGTGGGTGGATCGCACATTGTGTTTTGGCAATTTGCCTAAAAAACTCAGATTTAACCATTTATACTTAACACTTTGTTTGCAATCCATTGCGCCGAACTGCAATCACTTGTAAATATCACTTTAATCTAATTTATAGCAATTTTGCCAACCGAAATAAGCGGAAATTTAGTTGATTCCTTTGCGGTTTTGCCGGGTTCTATGTTCTTATTGGGGGTATTCATTTTTTGGTTTTCTTATTGTCTATCGAATTTACCGTTTTAAATTATGAATATGTATGGTATTCCTCCGTTTAAGGGCCGCGAATTATTTAAAGTACGCAAATAAGTAAGATTATGATTACCCGCTTATATTGTTGTATTTATATTTAATTCATAAATAGAAAAGTTTAACTGTTAAGTATGTCCTACCAAATAATATCGATATTCGTTTCGGCCAAATGGAACATATATGCCATTATTTTGTATAAAAAATTGAAAGCACCTTCCCGCAGACGTAAATGAATTAATTGAATTAATTATTTGATAATTAATTTAATTGGACAAAAATGATAGTGCGCCATCGATATGCTTTCACTGCAGGTCCAACTATCGATATGGCCAATTGGCGTAAGACAACCGATAGTATCGACTAAACATCGATTTGGGTCACAGCTCTAGCCAGCTGTTCGCGCATATGTGTGTGGGTGCGGATTTATTCATAGCCAAAGAAAAATCGCCACTTTTGGGGACACAAGACATAATTTTACATAAGTTTTCACATAGATCGAGCTCCATATTGGATCGGCTATATCTCTGTGGCGGCCCAACTCCGGATATCGGAAGAAAGAAGAGAGAGGAAAAGTGCGTGTGCCTGTGTGTGTGTGGCCGTGTACGTGCATCGTGTGTGTGTGAATGAAAAAGCAGCAACTGTGAAAATATAACCAAAAATAAGTTGCAGGCGAGGATTCCCAGTCCTCTCCCACGATACCCCCGGGAGACCAGGAGCCCCGAGAGCCAGGAGTGGAAGCAGGTGCCCCCGAAGAAACCAGCCCATCGCTTTTCAGGATGGCGGATGCCCAGGCAGCGGCGGCCGCCGGAAAGAAAAAGTACAAGAGCAAGAAGCAATTGGCCGAGAAGAATCATTCTCAAAATCCGAACCAGCTGGAGGCACCTAGCAACGGTCATGTCCAGCAGCAGCAGCAGGGGCAGGAGGCGGATCCGGATCCGGATCCGGAGGAGCTGAGGCGCCTGCTCAAGCAGCTGCATCTCTGCAATGGCCATGGCGCCAAGGAGCAGGTTCCTCCTGCGTCGCCTCCGCCATCGGAGGTGGAGGTGCAGGTGCTCAATGGCCACAGCAGCAACAACAATCACATACGCTCCACTAGCGGTGGTGGTGGCGCCGGCAACAACAACCACAGCAGCCACAACAGCAGCAACAAAAGCGTGGACAGCAGCAACAACAACCGCAAGCAGCAGAGAGAAGAAGGAGGATCAGATAAACTTCGTCATCCGGAGGAGAGCAAAACCACTGCCAACACACTAACACAAACACAAACCACAGCGGGAGGCGGTGGAGGGCCAGTGGCGACGGGGAGTGGCCATGTGGACAAGAAGGAGGAGGCGGAAGCCACGGCCGCGCCCCTCATCATCACAGCAGAGCCCCAGCTGCCACCAGAACCTGCCATTTCAGCCGACGAGATCGTGTACAAGGAGTACGAGGCTGAGCACCAAATGCATGTGAGGAGTAGCAACTTCAGGGCCTAGCCTTTCCATATACTAATCCCCCTTTGAATCCCCACAAACAGGACATCATGCGACTGATCCAGGCGGAGCTGTCCGAGCCCTACTCGATATACACGTACCGCTACTTTATCTACAACTGGCCAAAACTCTGCTTCCTCGCCTCGCACGACAATCAGTACGTGGGCGCCATTGTGTGCAAGCTGGACATGCACATGAACGTGCGGCGCGGCTACATCGCCATGCTGGCCGTGCGCAAGGAGTACCGCAAGCTCAAGATCGGCACCACACTGGTCACCAAGGCCATAGAGGTAGGAAGCCTCCTTAGACTTAAAGTTTAGGATTTCTAGTGTTTTTCATAGGGCACACGCCGATTCTTCTTTGCGTGGGTATACAAAAATTTAAGCGGTGGCCTTAAGTAATACATAAATCAGTCAGTTACTTATTAATCACTCGGTTCTTAAAGGCAGAAACATATTTTCGATTGCTGAATTTCAACCTTTACCTCAAGTTCATATGTTGAATAGTTAAACTAAAACTAGCAAGGAAGCCTCCTTAGGTTTAAAGTTTAAGATTTCTAGTGTTTTTCATAGGGCACACGCCGATTCTTCTTTGCGTGGGTATAAAAACATTTAAGCGGTGGCCTTAAATAGTACATAAATCAGTCAGTTACCTATTAATCACTCGGTTCTTAGAGGCAGAAACATATTTTCAATTGCTGAATTTCAACCTTTACCTTTACCATAGAGGTAGGAAGCCTCCTTAGGTTTAAAGTTTAAGACTTCTAGTGTTTTTCATAGGGCACACGCCGATTCTTCTTTGCGTGGGTATAACAAAATTTAAGCGGTGGCCTTAAATAATACGTAAATCAGTCAGTTACTTATTAATCACTCGGTTCTTAGAGGCAGAAACATATTTTCGATTGCTGAATTTCAACCTTTACCTCAAGTTCATATGTTGAATAGTTAAACTAAAACTAGCAAGGTATACTTTTGGGCTTAACACCATCACTTTTAACACTTTCAATTCTTTTTGCAGGCAATGCTGGCCGACAATGCCGACGAGGTGGTGCTGGAGACGGAGATGCGGAACCAGCCGGCCCTGCGGCTCTACGAGAACCTGGGCTTCGTGCGTGATAAGCGGCTGTTTCGCTACTATCTCAATGGAGTGGACGCGCTGCGACTGAAGCTCTGGTTCAGATGAGTGAACCCGGCGGCTGCCGTTGAAATTGTTGTCTAAGTAGCCGCCGAAGATCGCCGGAGATCCGCAGCTTGTTTCGGCGCCCTCTTTTTTGTACCTATTCAACTAGGAAGCATCGCCCCTTGACTCTCTCTCTTCATTTGTAAATTATTTTTATTATGTAGCAGCAGCAGCAAAAGCAGCATCTGCAATCTGCAAAAGATCAGAAGCAGAAAGCAGAAGCAAGAGCAGCACACAACCCAAAAGGACCCAAAATTTGATTAATTTTACAGAAGGCAATTTTGTATGCAATACGTGATTTACATGCATAAAATGAAATACATTAAAATCGTAAGCGAGCAATTAGTTATGTACATTAAACAATCTTTACAAGAATCAATCTAGAGAATAGACAACAACAACATGAAGCAGCAGCAGCAGCAGCGCAGCACACACACTCATTACAAAGCTATATATAAAGGATAGAATCAAATTTTGTAAAAACTAAAACAGATTGATCAAAAGCGAGGATCGCACGCAAGTAAAATCGTACGAAAACGAAACGAAACGAAACACACACGAGTAATGTATATCAAAATAAACGCAAAATCGGAACAAAGAACAGAACACACCTCTGCATAGGATGATCTAGATGATCTATGCAGATAGAACAACTCGCCATCTGGTCTTCTATAACTTCTATGACTCTGTTGTCTCCAGTGTTGTTATCGCCTGAGATCAGGACACAGGTACAGATTACAGATTACAGATTACAGAATACAGAAACACATAGCGATAAGAATGAGGATGTGGTTGAGTCCCGAGTAACATTGATGAGACAATGCAATAAAATCTTCAACAAATACGAAACACCCGAGTTGCATTCTTTTTTGGTTTAATTATCATATAAAAAACAGTATTTTAACTAGGAAAATATATCTTAGGGATAGCTGCTGTCCACAAAATCATAATTTTGGTCTCGTTCGTCAGAAAGAAGTCGTTTAAAATACTCAACATTGCGCGTGGAAACTAGACTTAAGCCTACGTAAGAGGAGTTTTAACAGTATGAACAACATTTAGTTTTTTAAACTTAACCCTTAGCTTGACCCACTTCTGTGGTTAATCCTAAGTATGTACATGGGCAGTGGTGCCCTGCCCTTGGCATCATCATCTGCTGCTCCTTCGGTTCTTGCTACTGTTCGCCGCCGGAGCGGAGCTAGCTGATCCGCGCAGCTGCTTCAGTTCAGAGCGCGTGGCTGCCTTGATGCTCTGCACCTGCTGTCGCACCGAGGAGCTCTTGTAGGTGATGGCCGTGCTGGAGCCCGATGACGTGGCTCCCGCCTCCTTCTGCTCGAACAGGTCGCTGACCTCGACCATGCGCGGCTTGAAGAACATATTGGGTCGGATGACGGCCTTCTCGGGATGCTTGAACAGATTGAGCAGGCCCCAAGACAGCTCCTGCCGGTCGACATTCTCCACCTCCGACTCCAGAATCCAAGCCGCATTCCGCACCTCGATGCGCAGCCGCTCGCACTCCTCCAGGCTAACGTTCTTGCTGACATTCAGCAGCTGCTCCAGCGGATTCACAATGTACATGGCCGAGTGATCCGGTTTGGACAGAGGCCTACCCTCATTTAAGGAGATCGCTCGATTGTGAAAGTCGAACTGCGAGTAGAACTCGAAGAACTGCAGCAGCAGTTCACTGAGCGAGCTCTGGTTGCGACTCCGGAAGCCCACTCGCTCCACATCCCGGGCAAAGGTGCAGTTGATCCCATCCTCGGTGAGCCGCGAGTCCGCCGGCTGTGCCGCCTTCGCCAGCGCTCCAATGGTGGGCAGTATGGGCTGGCGCAGCTGCTGCAGGAAGAACATCACCAGGCAGGTCAGGGAGAAGTTGCTGATCCAGCGACCGGGCGAGGGATTCGTCAGGCCGCACGACTGCGCCCAGCGGCGGATGCTAAAGGTCAGCGGACGCACGCGAGCATCCATTTCGCCGAACATGTACAGGAGTTCCGACATATAGAAGCCAGTGCTGCAAGAGGGAGTTGGCTTTTAATTCAAACGTATAGCTGAAAAACGGGCGTGGCCCCCGTTCATTGAGTGGAATCGCCAGAGGAGCGGAAATGAGTGCAGGTGGGAGAGCAGGTGAATGGGTGGGTGACTGGGTGAATCATGGCCATTGGCACGCCACTGGGAAGCTAGCAATGCGGGAGAGAACTGATTCACCTGCTCCGGCGCAAGAGCCGAGCTGTATTTACACGGCATTTGGCAATCGCCACCTGTCGCTATCTAATCTTATCGAGCAGCCGACCGAGCTTTCTTATCTAAGGCCGCTCTGGCCTGGATGTTGTCACCAGTATCTCAGTTTTGGTCAAAACGATTTCAACGAACGAACCCAACGGATCTTGCCACTGAGCAACCTATTTTTTTCGACCACAACAAGGTGAATCTTTAGTGATCCTAAGTGCATACGTTTTTGAGAATAAAAAAAAAAACTATATTTTTTGAAGTGATTTCGAACAAGTGTTGAAAAATTTCGATGATATATGTATATAGTTCCCAATGGTTAATGGATATTTCCCATTTTACGTGCTTAAGTCCTAGTCGCAATATAATATTTGGGTTCTGAGTTCAGAAATTTAGAAATACATCCATAAAAGATTTTCCAAAAAGTGTTTCGGTGAACAGTTTGGATGAGTAACACACCCAAAAGATATATTTCCCCATTGTCTAGGGGATATTTCCCATATTACGTGCTAACATAGTAATCGCGGTTCCAATTCAGAATTCAGAAATACTTGTGTAAAAGATTTTCAAAAAACTGTTTCAAAAATAGCCCAGGTATTGGCTCTTTTTCTTCGATTTCTCGGATCGTTTTGGGTGTTGCAATTGTTCGTATTAATCATCTAGTGCGTGGCTGATAAGGCTCTATTTGCTAAACACAGTTCAGATAAGGACAACACCGAACCGAATCAACCATAAAATGCCAAGCAACATCGTGATTAATAAACGAGCGAACAGGGCGAGCTTTTGGTATGTGACTCAAAGGGAGGATTACTCGATCCATAGAGTATAATGGTGGGTTCTTGTGGGTTCCAGGTAAATTGGTAGATATTTCCAGGAAATATTATATTATACTATTATTTTGTGTATGCATTTGTGGTATTTTAGCTGAGACATTAGATCAGAAAAGATCAAACAAAGAAGAATCGACGTGTGCCCAATGCAAGATAGCTGTGTGACCGCATGCTTTATCGCTGCATCAGATAAATCATGAAATAAATGCTCCTTCTCTGAACTTGAACTTTGTATCAATCTTCACAGCTTCCCGAAACATGGGTATTGGCTATGGCGCCTCCGACGAGCAGCTGGAGAAGCAGATCGGCTGCGTGAAGTACACCCTCTTCTGCTTCAACATCGTGGCCTGGATGATAGCGACGGCCCTGTTCGCCCTCACCGTCTGGCTGCGGGCCGAGCCCGGCTTCAACGACTGGCTGCGCATCCTGGAGGCGCAGTCCTTCTACATCGGCGTCTACGTGCTCATCGGCATCAGCATTGTGATGATGGCCGTCGCCTTCCTGGGCTGCCTGAGTGCCCTGATGGAGAACACCATGGCGCTGTTCGTTTTCGTGGGCACCCAGATCTTCGGCTTCATAGCCATTGTCGCCGGCTCGGCCGTCCTGATGCAGTTCAGCACCATCAACTCCAGCCTGCAGCCGTTGCTGAATGTCTCGCTGCGCCGCTTTGTGGCCACCTCGGAATACACCTACTCCAGCTATGTGCTGACCATGATCCAGGAGAACATCGGCTGCTGCGGCGCCACCGGCCCGTGGGACTACCTCGACCTGCGGCAGCCGCTGCCCAGCTCCTGTCGCGACACCGTCAGCGGCAATGCCTTCTTCAACGGCTGCGTGGACGAGCTGACCTGGTTCTTCGAGGGCAAGACCGGTTGGATTGTCGCCCTGGCCATGACCCTCGCCCTGCTCAACGTCATCTGCGGCGTGATGAGCTTTGTCCTTGTGCAGGCGGTGAAGAAGGAGGAGGAGCAGGTCAGCAAGTACCGTAGTTAGGCCCTAGTTATTAGCGACAAATGACCCTGCGATAGATCTAAGAATTCATACCCAGTTCGAACAATAAGTACAATAAAGATTGCGATCCCTCCCCACGTATAGAGGATATTAAAACTAGACACTCACAGGTTGCTCATGGACAGGTCCACTTCGAGGTCCAGGTGCTCGTGGTGGTACTTGATGATGGGCACCCTGGCCTGCAGGATGCGTCGTACGTGGCAGACGCCGGGCAGAAAGAGGTGCAGCATGTCGCCGAAGCACTCCATGTGCCGCTGCGTCTGCGACCGGCCGTTGCTCAGGTTCTCCTTGGTGTGGTACACCAGGCGAGAGGGCTCCACTGGGCTCTTTCCGCCGCCCATTTCGCTGTCGAAGCGGAGGATCAGATCCAAGTCGCAGCCCATTCGACCAAAGCCGTTCACCGAGGAGCCAAAGGGCTGGGCCTGGGCGGCGGGAAACATGCCGGCGATGGCCTGCTGCACCTGCAGGGCGGCCAGGAAGCGCATCCGAATGCCCAGTTCGTTGAGGCGCGTGTGCTCGTGCAGCAGCTGCACCTGCTCCTCGATGCCGCTGGCCCCGCGCAGTAGGTCCAGCAGATGGGCCTGCTCCACCTGCCGGTTGCCATCGATGGCGAGCAGCTCTGGCACTTGGCCGGGCGCCAACTTGGGGCTCTTTCTGCCTGCGCCGGCGGCGGCGCGAAACCAAAGGAAGGGCGAACGCACCGGAACGCCGCTGGCCAGCTCGCCATTGGTGACGCCAGCTCCAATGGCCGCAGCCGCCTCATCCGGCGTGGTGTACTCCAGGAGCACATAGTGCAGGGCCTCGTCCTGGCGCACGCAGTAGTGCTGGGCACCGCGGATCGAGCCGAAGCGGCTGCAGTAGTTATACAACTCCGGGTACGACTTCTCGGAGCTCACCTGAACGACAATGGTGCAGCGAGCCTGCCGCTGCTGGCGGCCAATGAACTCCTCATAGTTGGGTTTACCTGGGGACGAGCATAGGGCATATACTTTAGCCGCAATCCCGGCGAGAAACCAGCGCGCACTCACCTGGAGACGCCGCTGCCTCCGGGGCGCCGGGTTTTGTGCACAATGTGCGCCACCGGCTCAACTGGTGGGCACTGGTGCGGCGTACAAGGCTGTTCATGGCGGGTGGTGGGCGGGTCAAGTCCTGGACGACTTGCAAATCCCAAAAAATTAACTACCGAATATTTTGGAGGCGCTCTAGCTTTGAGGTTATGTTATCGGTTATCGACCACAAACAGCGGCTGTGCAGCCCTGGTTGCAAGCACTATAATTAGATGCATAAAAAGCAGTGCATTCCCTGTAAAACCTATAAATGAGCCTTAATTGATTGGCCTTTCAGTCAGCAAAAACCATAATTTTAGAGATTTTTAGTGCCTATAACCAATTTATTTTCTTTTGCAGCCCTGGAAACCTATCGATTGCCCGCCTTTTGGCGGCACATTCAAAAACGTTTCGTGATTTTTCAAAACTTTTTATTTCACGTCGCTGTTATTGTGTTATTATTGTTATTACGATTGCCGTACAACTAGGTTTAATTAGGCTAAACACGTACAAAAACGGGGACACAATTGGGGGGTATATTTTGGAAATATACGCTCCTGGGTCGCGGTTACAATCAACATCTGGTGTATATATTCGGATATAAGTGTATGATATATATACATTTATTGGGCGTGTATATAGAGTGGCGGTTATTGCTGATATATGCGGGATTCTTCCTATGCGGACTTCGGGCTTATATGTATTACCAATAAGGACTGTTATTGTTCATCAAGTTGCTAATACAAGGTTACAGCTTAGGTTACGGGTTTAATTCTTTGTGTTATGTGTGTTCTGTAACAATTTCATTGTGCTTTTTGTGTGTGTGCTCGTCTTAAATGCAACGCGCCAAATCATCGAGTTTGATTTCTGGTTTTTGGTTCACTTATTATCTCAGTATCACATATGTCTCCTCGAAATGCGTTGGAAACATATCCATTTAGCAACAATTTATATGCTCTCGATCAAGAAGTAATCATTAAATCATTAAAGGAACACATCGAAAGCATGCGAAACTTAAAATTACAATTAAAAGATAATTAGTAAAATGCTCTGAGCTCTTCTTGTTTTCTGTGAGTGCATTGATGGGTGTGTGCGTGTGGGCAGGGGCGTGGTCGGGGGCGGCTGTGGTCAAAAAATAAAAGCCTCCACAACTATGTATAACTTGGTTTTGATCTTGATGATTTCTTTAGCTCTAATAATACGGAATTCTTTGGAAAACCAAGGAACTCGTCGTTTTAAGCTCCATTTAAATTAAAAATTTACAATTCATTGATTTGCAAAAGTTGATAATTACCGAAAGACCTCATAATCTTATAAAATAGCCTAATGAAATTTCCTTATCTAATCTGTAACGATCTCAATTTGTATACAAAAAAACTCAACAACGTGTCACAGATTGGCGACCATGGACTAAAATGTTTAAAACAAACAAAGCAAAAAAAAAACAGACCAAAACCGAGATTGGGATGCTATCCCTAGCTATACAACTGATCCTTGCAGATTTACAAAAACACATATAGTTTAGTTTGGTAGCTTAGTACTGTTCTAGCGCTAGAGAATTTCACACTCGACTACTATTGCTTTCCACAGCCACGCCGCCGCCTGCCGCCCCATCATCTGAACCCAGATCCTATATGTCATCGATGAGTCGGCCCTCGATGACGGACGAATGGTGATAGTTGGGCCGCGGGCGGAAGTCCTCGTTCTGCTCGTTGAGCTGCGTGGGCGAGAGATCGACGCCGGGACACGAGGGCGTCACCACGATCTGTTCGTATTCATTCATCCGTTTGCTGTGCACCAAAAGGAAAGAGATATCATGTAGAGACTTTGGAAACTCAAATTCGGTTGAAAGCGCTCACCCGAAGCACCGGAAGATGACGCTCTTCAGCCAGGCGAAGAAGTTAAA
This sequence comes from Drosophila prostipennis, assembly GCA_037075205.1. Taxonomy (NCBI): domain Eukaryota; kingdom Metazoa; phylum Arthropoda; class Insecta; order Diptera; family Drosophilidae; genus Drosophila; species Drosophila prostipennis. Next base: position 218,025 of record JBAMCJ010003794.1, on the reverse strand, counting down.
CTCCGCCGTGAGGCCCGGCTTTACGGCTGGATTGGCTGTGCCCACATAGAACCACACAACGAAGACGACTAAAAAGCAGGTGAGTGCGTAGTACCAGTTAACCAGCAACATGACCAGTAGCTTGGTGAAGGCCTAGCAGCAGAAGGAGTAGAATTAGGTAAGCTAAAGTCTTCTGTTTGGAGCAGACTTACCCCCAGAAGCGAGGCCCAGCGGTTGCAGTAGCCGGAGTACCAATTTTTCGTCTTGGAGTGAATGGGCGGACGGATTGGGGCTATCGGCTCGGTCTCGTCGCCCTGGCCCTGCTCCTGGTCCTGCTCCAGGACGGCAGCCTGTCCCGGCGTGGGCTCCACGGCCACCAGTGTGTTGTCGCCCAGGCTCCTCGACGAGACCTGCGCCTGGCTGGAGGTGCTGGGCCCCTCCGTGTTGGTGGCAAACTCCAGAGGAGCCGTCTGGTGCAGCGGAGAGTTCTGTGGACTCTGCAGGTTCTTGTGGCGCACACGGTCGGGGAAGAGCAGGTCCAAATCGTTGCCAGCGTCCGAAACACTGCCGTAGCGACGCGTCTCGTAGCTGGGACTCGAGGCCTGGATGCGGAAGCGCTCCTCGCGCTGCTCCTGGATGTCAAAGGTCTGGGCCAAGGCAAAGTAGGCGTAGTCAATGCAGGCGTAGGTCAGCAGGAAGGGCATGGTGACGATGGGAGCCAGGAAATTGATGTCGCCCACAATGATGAAGGTGACGGTGACCAGGGCCACGATGGCCATGGCGTATAAAGGCACTTTGTTGGGACCACGCTAGAAAAGCAGGCATAGAGACTTTAGAACTGCACTGCCCAAGGCCTCATTATACCCTTATATACCCTTATACCGTCACTAGACGAGTGGATCTAGCCATGTCCGTTTGTCCGTCGTCTGTCCGTCCGTTTCTACGCAAACTTGTCTCTCAGTTTTAAAGCTATCGGAATGACACTTTCCCAAAAGTCTTCTTTCTATTGCAGGTAGTATATAATTCGGAATCAGACGGATCGTTCAACTATATCATATAGCTCCCATAGGAATAATCGGACAAATAATGGAAAAAAATTATGGCTTCGGTGTTTTTAGACATTTTACCTCCATCTCTTGGAAATATTATCTAAACTAATATAAATGTTCCAATAAAAAAAGTGGTCAGTAGCAAATTTCTACCAGAACGGATTGACATAAAAATCTAGAAAAATCAACATAATTCTGAAATAATTTGTTATATATTTCTGAATTTTGAATTAAACTTTAAAAAAATCGGAAGCGATTTCTCTTGTACTCTAAGATATGGCTGTTTTTAAACATTTCCTAATTTCGAATTAAATTTATATTATATAGCTGCCATAGGAAGGATAGCAAATGTAATGTCAAACTAATACGAAATTTAACATTTTTGCTATTTGTTAATTAATAGGAATGATCTGCCATTCTTGTTACTTACGCCTTTGCCCAGAATATCGATGCCCGGAATGACGCTCTCCTTGGCGATGCTCTGAAGGACGCGCGGTGTGCCGTACATTGCCCCCAGGCAGGATGACATGCTGGACACATAGATGCCCGCCACCAGCAGGCAATTCACGGCAGCCACCTTGCCGGAGATCATGTAGTCGGTGTACAGGAACTTGCGCTCGCAGGTGGCTCCCAGGAACAGGACGAAAACCAAGTACAGGAACGTGCTACAAAATGAATATAATAATAATTAATACGGCTGCAAACAGGGAATTGAGTCAGGGGCCCTACGAGGTGCCAAAGGCGGCCAGGGTGCCGTTGGGAATGTCCGTGGAGGGGGCGCGCAGGTCGCCGCTCATGTTGATGCCCGACAGCACGCCGGTGACGGTGGGGAAGAAGACGCCGAAGACCCGAAACCAAGAGTAGCCGTCGTCATACTTGGGCCACAGGTTCTCCACAAAGTTGCCGCTCGCCCAGCCCTTGAAGCCGCCAGCTGCAAAAGGGAAAAGGAATTAGAACGGATTTACATAAACAATGGATTAATCTAAGGTACTCGGAACTCACTGGGCTCGTTGGTGAAACTGCCCACCATAAAGTCCAGCGCCGAGATGAGCAGTATCATCAGCAGTATGAACTGCAGCTTGATGACCCACTTGACGCCGGCCACATTGATGCTGCCCAGCAGGAGCACTGCCGCAGTGGCAAAGCCCCGGATGGCCCACTTATTGTCCTCGAGCCCGACGAGTCCGGCCATCGATTCGCCAAAGCCCATGACATTGAGGGCGCATCCCACCGCCTGGCCGAAGCAGTAGAGCAGCCCCAAGGCGCCACCGAAGCGTGAGCCCAGTGTGTGGGCTATCAAGAAGTAAACGCCGCCGCTTTCCACGCGGCACCGCTCGCAGATGCCAATTGCCGACAGCACACTGACCAGTGCGATGACCACGGTGCAGAAGATGATCAGAACGGCATTCAAGATGCCCGCCTCGGCCACAATCCAACCGGAACGCAGGAAAACGATCACCCCAAACACGTTGATCAGGCAGGAGGTGAACACACCATCCCAGGTGCCAAAGAGCACGGGCTGTGAGATGAAGAAGTTGGAGCGCCACCTGTTGATATACGTTTGAAACTTGAGATCCTCGGAATTAAACCCGTTACTCGGCTAAAAGAGTGTAAGAGAGTTGAAGCAATCGCTTGAAGTGGCGCCATCTAGCGGTACATTTTTAATAATTGCTCATAACTTTCTAGTGAGATGTCCGATTAAAAAAATTTCTTCTACTTTTTTCTGGTTATTACTAAACCTAACAAAATTGCATTTCAACTTTTACGAAATCTTTAAGGATATGGGCGCCAGACACTTTTTAAGGTCGTCAAGGCGATTGTGGGCGTTAGAAAGGGCGTGACACCTTCATTAAACAAACTTGCGCTGCGTAGGCACCTCTAGAATCTGTATGATTAATGCGAATTTCCTAGCTTTTATAGTTTCCGAGAACTCTGCGTTCATCCGGACAGACAGGCGGACAAACGGACGGGCGGACATGGCTAGATTGAGCCAAATAGCTTCCCCAGTTCACTTACCAGGGCTTGTCGCCCTGCTCGCCTGCAAAGATCTCATTGGCTCCGGATGCATGATGGCCACCAGCCGCATATGTGTACTCATTGCCCAGATCGACGAAGCCGCCGGTGTTGTTGTTGTGGCTCCGCTGGCGGAAGCTGGCCACCGCCACATCGCCATCCTCATCCGCGCCCAGACCGAATCTCTGCCAGTCGACGTTGCGCCGGTTGCTGCCGTTCCCCTCGGCGCTATTAGTCATCGTCAGCTTGTCCGGTGATCCGCTTTCCCCGAAACCGCTCGATGTGCTGTACCGCTTCTGATTTGTGGCTGCTTCTTCTTCTGGGCGCGGGAGCGGGAGCGGTATGGGTATGTGCGTTGTTGTTTTCTATAGCCCAACCAAGGCTTATCTGACTTTGTGTAGTATGACTATTCAGGCGCAATCGCAACAATTAACTGATTGGCTTTCCCACTCGGTCGGCAGCCAAACATCTACATCTAAACATCCAAATCCAATCCAAGCACAACCACACGAATCCTCTGGAGATCGGCTGAGATCCTCTGGCTGGTCCTGGACTCACTGGCTGCAGTGGTCAGCGGCGGGCATCGTCGTGGTCGTTGGCGGGTAACTGGTAAGGCTGAATTTGCCAAAAAAGCTAAAAAATAAAGCACTGTTTATTGGTAAACTACAAGAAGTCGTCATCGATGACTTTTCGGTGGGCAGCGATAGGCGATAGGCGATGGCAGATAGGCGAGCTATCGATAAGCCGATAGGCCAACCGCCGCACGTGTTGACGTTTTATTTATTTTTTAATTTAACCGAATCATGGCCAAAAAGAAGGACAAGGCCGGCAAGCTGGTCAAGAAGCCTGGCAAGAAGGAGCAGGAGGCGGCGGCGGCATCCACATCCTCCTCCCAGGCTCCCGGCAAGCAGGAGGAGAGCGGAATCTGGCGGGATGCCCGCTTCCAGCACCTCCTGGCCGATCCCCGTTTCCGCGGCGTTCCCAAGGTGCAGCGCAAGGTGAAGATCGACAAGCGCTTCCAGGGCATGTTCACCGACGACAAGTTCAAGGTCAAGTACACGGTGGACAAGTACGGCCGCCCGGTGAACAAGAGCAATGCCGAGGATCTGCGCAAGTTCTACGAGCTGGACGAGAATGAGAGTGACAGCGACGACGAGGAGGAAAAGGAAAAGGAGGAGGAGCAAGAGAAGCTGGCCAACTCTGAGGTGGAGGCGGAGCAGGAGGAACGGCGGGCCGAGGAGCTGGCCATTGCCGACCTGGAAGGAGAGAAGAAGAAGAAGGCGGCGGCGGATGACGACCTGGATAGCGATGCCTCGGAGGTTCCCCAGAGCCTGCGCGAGCGCCTGACCAATCCGGACATCGACTATGCCCGCGGCGAAGGCCGCCTGTTCACGGACTCCTCCTCGGAGGAGGACGACAGCGAGGACGAGGACGGCGCCGAGGGCCCCGAACTGCAAATAGATCATGTGTGGGGCGAGCTGGACAACGATGCCGAGCACACCGAGGAGAGCTCGCGCCGCCTGGCCGTCTGCAACATGGACTGGGACCGGATTCGCGCCGAGGATCTGATGGTCATGCTCAGCTCCTTCCTGCCGCCCGGCGGCAGCATTCTCAGCGTGAAGATCTATCCCTCGGAGTTTGGCAAGGCGCGCATGGCCGAGGAGGAGGTCCATGGACCCAAGGAGCTGGTGGAGCACAAGCCAGACGACGACGGGTCCGATGACGAGGATCTGGTGCGCCAAAACGACAGCGACGCGGAGGAGGGCGAGGACTACCACATGGAGAAGCTGCGCCAGTACCAGCTGAACCGCCTGCGCTACTACTACGCCGTTGTCGAGTGCAACAGCGTGTCCACCGCGGACAAGGTCTACCAGGAGTGCGACGGCATCGAGTACGAGAGCTCCGCCACCCGCGTGGACCTGCGCTTCATACCCGACGACACCTCGTTCGAGGAGGACACGCCCTCGGACGAATGCCACGAACTGCCCGACGCGAGCAGCTACAAGCCGCGCCAGTTCACCACCACCGCGCTGCAGCAGGCCAAGGTGGATCTCACCTGGGACGAGACGGCGCTGGATCGGCGTGAGCTGGGCGACAAGCTGTCCAGCGGCCAGGTGGACAAGCTCACCGACAAGGAGCTGCGCCAGATAGTGGCCTACAGCAGCGAAGAGGAGGATTCCGAGGAGGAGGAGGAGGAGGCGGAGGCACCCCAGGTGCAGGCAGAGAAGACAGAAGAAGACAAGAAGCCAAAGGACAAGAAGCTCTCCAAGCAAGAACGCATTGCCGCCTACAAGAACCTGCTGGCCGACATTGTGCAGCAGGAGAAGCAGGAGAAGGAGCAAAAATACGAGATGGAAATGTCCTGGAACGTGGAGTCCCACGAACAAGAGGAGCAAGAGGTAGAGCAGCCAGTCCAGGCTGAACTCACGCCCATTGAGAAGGTGCTGCAGAAGCGCAGCGAGAAGAACAAACAGCGCAAGGAGCAGCGTCGCCAGCGGCAGTTGGCGGCCAACGGCGGGGGAGGAGACGCCGGTGAGGACAGCGATGCCTCCTTGGTGCCCGATGGCATCGATTTGAACGACGCCTACTTTGCCGAGGAGTTCGCCAATGGTGACTATGCTCCGCCAAAGACAAAGCAGGACAAGAAGAAGCACAAGAGGAAGCGCGGAAAGGCTGGCGATGGCGAGCAGGATGCCGAGGCGAAGCAGCAGGAGAAGGAGCTGCAGCTGCTGCTGGACGACGCAGATGGACGCGATGAGAAGCAGCACTTTAGCCTAGCCAAGATCCTCAAGAAGGAGGAGCAGGAAGCGGGCGGCTCGAAGCGAAAGCGGCGACAGCAGCTGAAGAAATCGAAGAGCAAGGATGGCCAGCCGGAGAAGCCCGATGACGACTTCCAGGTGGACCTGAACGACACGCGATTCAAGGCCGTCTACAAGTCGCACGAATTCAACATCGATCCCACGCACTCGCACTACAAGGCCACCAAGGGCATGCAGCAGATCATCGGCGAGAAGCTGAAGCGCCGCCAGGAGCAGGTGGATGGTAACGATAATGGAGCTGCGGACGAGCCGGCGGTGGCCCCCAAGCGGAGCAAGCAGCAGCTGGAGCAGAACGCCCTGGTCAAGAGTCTGAAGCGCAAGATCCAGCAGCAACAGCAGAAGCTGTAGGGGATTGCATTGCTGTGGGTAGTAAGCCATTAAAGGATAAGTTAACCAAGACCTTGCCTAACTTTTCTTATTATTGGTTCAGAACAGTCCACACATCTTAGTTAAGTGCTTAGCCTAGTTTACTAATTCTAAGAGTACAATTGTGACAATGATTTTAGGGATTTTAGGAGATCACTAGTAGTTGTAGCTGAAGTACTGCTTGTACAGGGCCGCCGTGATTCTGGCGTCCAAATGGAAGACATCCGGCAGGCAGATGCGGCGCTCCTGCTCGTAGACGACCATCTGTTCGCAGACCTGAGCCCACACGGGATCGTAGAGGCGCCGGATGAGCTGGCAGTCGAGCCGAGGACGCACGAGCGCCTGGATCACCGCCTGCAGCTGGGCAGGAGTGGCATTATGGTCCAGCAGAGCGGCAAAGGGACTGCGCCCGAGGCACAGCTCGTAGATGACCAGACCCAGCGACCAGACGTCCGACTTGAAGTCCACCTTGCCGCCGCCCTGGCTGGACATCGCCTCCGGAGCCATGTACATGGGCGTGCCCATGCCCGCCTGCAGCTGAGTGCTGGGCGCATGCACATTGGAGATGCCAAAGTCGGCGATCTTCACCCGATCCTGGGCGTCCAGCAGCATGTTCTCCGGCTTGATGTCGCGATGGATGACGCGTCGGATGTGCAGATACTCGAGGCCCACCACCATGTCGCGGAAGAGTCGGAGTAGCCGCTCCTGGTGGACGCCGCCCGTGCCCGGCGGCAGCCTCTGGATGACATCCCTTAGGGTGCCATTGGGTACGTACTCCATCACTATATTCACCGTGCCGGCGTGACCAAAGGAGCGCAGGAACTCGACGATATGCGGGTGGCGCAGCTGCGAAATGATGTACACCTCCTCCTTGATCAGACCCAGCTCGGTCTTGGGATTGCGCACGATGATGCGCTTGACGCACACCCTCCTCTCCGGCTGGCCGCGTCCCTCGTTCTGCAGGCAGAGGAACACCCGCCCGAAGGTTCCCTGGCCCAGCACGCGGACCGCGCGCAGCTTGGAGTCGCCCAGATCCATTTCGGAGATATTGTGCTTCTTCGGTGAACAGTTAAACCTGCGCATGCGCGCCATCTATCGATTGTCCCAAGAAAACCAGGGATGCAAGCTTGCCAGCCAAAAGTAGCCAAAACTTGTTTGGCCCAGAACTTTTGCAATTTAAGTCCGATTTCAAAGGGGTAAACGTTATATAGTGTAATTTTTTTTATTAATCTTAATTGATTCTTTTTTTTACCAAAGCTGGGAAAAGTTTATAATGGGTTTTGGTGACCCTGTTCATGAATAATAAACTTAAACTTGGTAGTTTGCATAACATTTACAATTTCTTGTGCAACTTCCATTTCGGAGATATTGTTCTTCTTCGGTGAACAGTTAAGCCTGCGCATGCGCGCCATCTATCGATTGTCCCAAGAAAACCAGGGATGCAAGCTTGCCAGCCAAAAGTAGCCAAAACTTGTTTAGCCCAGAACTTTTGCAATTTAAGTCCGATTTCAAAGGGGTAAACGTTATGTAGTGTAATTTTTTCATATTAATCCTAATTGATTCTTCTTTTACCAAAGCTAGGAAAAGTTTATAATGGGTTTCGGTGACCCTGTTCATGAATAATAAACTTAAACTTGGATAGTTTGCATAACATTTACAATTTCTTGTGCAACTTTTGGCATTAATACTGCCATTAATTTACGAAATTTCCTCAACTAATAAATGTTTGTTGCCAATAACTTTTTATTGGTATTTAGCACTCGCTAAATACGCTTAAAATAGGCCTTTTAAAAGCCATCATTAAGTCCGTTTTAGTCTCTCTCAATATATACTTGGCAATTTGAAACCCTCTTACCCTATCATGCCGATGAGATATCAGAACCGATAGAATTGATTACCTAAGCGATCCTTAAACCTGTATCGATTTTTCACTTGGTATTTGGGAAGCGAGTGCTTCCTGCCATTTGGGTGTGTTATATAAGCCATATAAGGCGATTTATCGCCAGATTGATAATTAAATCTCTACAACATGCACCCATGTCGGACATGGAGTTTAGCTTTGTAGACTGGCGTTATGGCTGTTATGCAAATTGCGGGGCCGGGAAAGCAGTTTACTTTTACTTTTCAAATCGATTATATGAGCCGCCTTTTCGTGTGCGCCCAGAGCACACTGACCCAATAAATCTGCAGTGGCTGCGTTGCAATGAATTTTCGGGCCATTTCATTTCGCGAGCTAAGCTAAGTCGCTTCCCAGGTAAGTGAAGTCGTTAACCTGCCGCCGAAGCCATTACCTAATGGTATTGTGCTGCATTTTAATTGCCTATTTCTTGTGAATGGGTTCGAATTCGATGTGAAAAGCCAAGCCAACCAAAGGTGGGCAATTATTGCTCCCAGTAGACGCACCTTTCACCTGGGGAACGCACTTGCAGTTTGCAGCAGCATGGAGATCGCGAAAAGCCCTTCACTTCATCTCCATCAATCAATCATCATGGAATCGGCCCTTCCCCGTCAAAAGTTGCAACAGTCGATAGCAACGCGGAAGCTGTCAATCGGTGGTTATCGCCAGAATTGCAATAGCGATACACAAAAAGGCGATAGCTTTATAGAACTTAATTGTTGATCTACCAGAAAATTTTATATGAGGCAATTGATAATATAGATAATATACAATTAGTACTTTAGAATTATTTTATTATTATTATTATTATTTTATTTGATTTCAAATCTTTTTATTTTCATTTGTTTTTGAGCGCCTAATTGCCTTGCACTTGCATCGAATTTTTTCAGCGCAACTGGTTTTCCAGTTGGGTGGTTGTTAACCCGTTGATTGACAACGGGTTTCGGGTTTTCTCCTGCGCAGGAAACTGGCTGCAAAGGCCACATGCCGTATACGTAATCCGCTTTAATTGAACCACTATCGCACGCACCTATTTTCCGAAATTTTCCAAAACAATTGTGGCAGGCAGCGGTCATAAATTACTTTGACTGAAGTTCGTTGCCGTTGTGTTGCTATTGCTGTTGCTGTTGCACATTTCACATTTCGCTTGCCACAGGTTGGCCGGGTATAAATCGAATCTGGTCCCGAACACAGAGCCACATTCAGCCTTCCACTGCCAAGGAGAGCACTTCGCGTAGCTTCGGTTCACGGTTTCGAATATTTTTTGATTGTGATTCAGTGTCTTGTGTTCAACTAAAACATCCAGAAAACCATGCTGAAATTTATTGTAAGCAGTGGCATTAAATTCTACCAGGATCAAAACATATAAAAAAAAATTCATACACTTTCGGGATCGAACTCTGTGTCCAAAGTGCTGGTTCAATTTTATATCCTGCAGTTTACGAATAACAAGAACCCAAAAATGTTTAAAATAATAACTAAAGAAATATATATTATTTAATGTGCACAGAATAGTAACAGAGTTTAAAATATTTAAAATTTAATAAAAGGAATATTTTTTCAAAAAAAAAAAAAATTTTTTAAAAGATATTGTATTTACTGAATTTTTTTTCCTATTCCTGCAGCTTCCCTGCCTGGCACTACTGGCCGTGAGCGCAGCCCTGAAGATCCACGACTACCACCAGGGCCACGAGGAGTACGAGCACCACCACGAACATCACGAGCCGGAGCACCAGGCCCACTACGAGCCAGAGCACGAGGAGACGGAGCTGCACCACGAGGTGGACCACAAGCACGCCACGTCCCACCAGAGCGTCAAGTTCCATCACTACCACGCCGTACCCGTCTACATCAAGAAGGAGGACCAGCACCTGGTCAAGAAGCCCATCGAGATCGGCGGCACCAAGCAGAAGCTGAAGATCCTGCACCCGAAGAGCGAGCACAACCACAACCACGGCCTGGTGCTGGAGAACCACAGCGAGTCGCACCTCCACGAGCACGGCCACTACGAGGAGCCGGTCCACCACTCGGAGCACTACGAGCACTACTCGCACCACGAGTAGGATGGAGGATGGAGGATGGGGATCCCTGATAAGGACTCGGGACCCGAATCGGGAATGCCAAATGAGCTGTAGGGTTTTCGTTAGCGTCTAAGGTTAATTTTCTTGTATTAATAAAGCGTTCGCCTAGTGTATAGAGTATACCTTCCAAATCAAGCGCAGTTTTATTTTTTGGCATTTGTGATTTTAATTGGCCTAGCCACCCTACAAGAATATATTATTAAGTAAACATTTTTTTTGTCGTATTTAATAATTGAAAATATATACATACATAACGTTTGTTGCAAATTTAAATATTATATTGTAATCTGTTCAAAACAGTATGTAATTTTGGTGTAAGACCATTTTTGGCCAAGTTACAGTAGAAAAACCATAAGAAAAAATTCATATTTTTGCCAAAAACCAAAATCCCAAATATCCACAGAAAAATAATTCCGAAACAATGGAAATATTGATCCAAATATGGATTGTCATATCTTTCTGAACTCGTTATTACATTTCCAATCGATTGGCATTTAAATCTGGACTTTTTAATTTTTTACCAATTTTCTCAAAAAATCATGAATTGTCACATTATAAAAAATGTGAAAATTGACGAAAATTTTATTTTTTCAAAATCACACAAACAGTGTCATGGATTTGTTTATTAATATGTTATCTGTTCAAAACAGTATGTGTTTTTGGTGTAGGACCATTTTTGGCCAAGTTACTGCCAAAAAACAACAAGAAAAATTCCTAGTTTTACCAAAAACGCAGATACCAATTTTCCAGCAAAAAATAATTCGTTTTTCGGCCGAAACAATGGACATATTGATCCAAATATGGATTGTCATACCTTTCTGAACTCGTTATTAAATTTCCAATCGATTGGCATTTAAATCTGGACTTTTTAATTTTTTCCCAATTTTTTCAAAAAATCATGAGGGGACCCTTCATAAAAAAAGTGAAAGTTGGCGAATATATTATTTTTTCAAAATCACACGAAAAGTGTCATGGATTTAATTATTATATTGTAATCTGTTTAAAACAGTTTGTATTTTTGGTGTAGGACCATTTTTGACCAAGTTACAGCAAAAATACAAAAAGATAAAAATACTACTTTTCTCAAAAACCGAATTCCCGAATTTGCAAAAAAAAAAACAAAACAGTTTTTTCGCTAAAACCAAGAAAATATTGATCCAAATATGGATTGAGAGTACAAATATTCTCAACATTTCCACAAATTCAAAATTACTTTTAGGCTTAATTAAGTTGGTAACAACTTTTTACATGTTTTACCATATTATTAGGTAACTTGGATAATGGGGCAGTTATATTGGTCTTCCAAGTAATTTCAATATTTTTTTTAATGTAAAAAAATTTCTATTATTTTAAATATAAAAAGTCATTTTTCATTTCTCGCTGTGTATTACAGAAGCAATGCAACAGCTTATCTAGTCTGGAACGAAACCAATCTACAAGAGAAAAGCTTTGCTCCAACTTTCTTAGCCAAGAGCAGAACCAATTTTTGCGTTTATCAAAGTTTAATTTCCTAAAAAGATTTTAAAAATAAAAAAAAAATACTATACACGACTTTCCTTTCGAGTCGATCGTAACTTTGTTTTCTTCAAATGTTCTTTCTCAAAAACGTTTCAAGTTTTAGAAATCCCCATTTTTTCACCTCCATTCCAATTCCAACGTTTCCGTTATTTTAATTCAAATGTAATAGCAATTTACATGGGAATATTAAATATTATGCATGATTTAGTTTAACAAGTTTAACAAGGGGGTATAAAAAACATTTCAAAATTTACAGAACTAGTTTTAATCCCGCTTTGTTCCCCTCCATTCCAATACCACCGTTTACACTTTGGTGTAAAAATACCGAAAATCCCTGCGATAACTCTATCGATATCGATCGAAATCAGTTTTCTATCTGTGGAAATTTCATTTCTAGCTTCATTTTTTTTTCAGGCTTCAGGTAAACGAAACGCGAGCGCTGGTGAATTGGTTTTGGTTTTAATTTCTAAAATTGAGTTAGTTTTCCGTTGGTCCTACACTCACTCACGCACCTACTTGCTATTTAGTTTATTATTTTCCACACACTGGTTACGCATCCGATTTGGCATTATGCTCTTAGTTTCCCTATTTTCCTGCACCAAGTGAAAATTGAACGCGACAATTTAAGACAAAAGTTTGGGGCGTCCCAATAGTAATATCATATAATGTACGGTACAGTTTCCATTGCCATGGTAAGTGCCCCACGCTGTGCAACGTATGCACACACACACACACACGCACAAACAAAATGGTGGTGACCTATTAATAACTTCCATTCCATTCCATTCCGCGTTTTCCTTCCAGTCTCGAAATATAGCTGCAAGTGAGTGCGTTACTTCCGTGATCGGTGTAGATTAGAAATGAACTCCAAACTTCGGCTTTATCCCGATCTTTTTCTAACCATTCACGTTTTCTCTCCCTTTTAGGACGCTGAGATGGCCATCCAAGGGGTAATATATACAATAGCTTTGGAGGAGGGTTCGAATGAACGAGACTGCGGCAAAGTGAAAACGCGTTGAGAATCGTTCGAACCGTTCTCTAAAGCAAAAGCAAAAGCATTAAGGAATCGGTCGCTCCGTTTTTTTAATGGTTTTCCCATAATCGAGAGGTTGCAATGTTGTACGACCAGCAAAATAATTCGATTATTTGAAAACCAGGTGATTGTTTTCATGGTTGACTCGTCTGTCCTGTCGTCAAGCTGTAAAACAAAATGAAGCAATCGCCGTCAACGCGTAAAAGCCCTTAAGACGCGCAACGTTTTACAAGCCGCCACTAGCGAAACCAAAGTCTTAAGGCATGCAAAATGTTGCATTCGTAACGTTTTACGTGCCTTAACCATTCAAAAAAACTAAAGAAATTTCCAAGTTTCGTAGAACTGGTTCATTGTTATACGAAACTTGGGAGTTTCCAAGAAGAAAAGTATTCGTTTAGAGCGAGATGGATATAGGGAGGTGATCTCTTTCTTGTACGAGTTTCGAATAGAAAGAGAGGGTAGATCGTGCTGGATTAGAGTGAGATGGCCTATGGCTACTCGAATGTATTGGATATTGTAATGGATTTTAAATAAAAGCGGTTTGCTACGAAAACTTCGTTTGGTTTTTCTTTTCTTTGTTAACAATGAATGGCCGCCATTTTGTTGGTGCCAAAATAACTGGAAATGAAAGGCTTTCAACGTTGATCGCCATCTTGGTTTTCAATTTTGAGTGAGGACACAAACCACGCCCATTGCGACACATTACAACACTGATCTAGCGCGGTCACAAACCTGTCGATACATCGATAGGCGTTCGACTTTGGTTTGGCTCTGTTATCGATACTTATCATTAGATGGTTTTTGTTAACAGCTATCGATATCCCTGTTAGACTGGATTTTTTCAGCGTGAATTAATCGATGATTCTGCGTTCACTGGTCGAAATGAAAGAAATTTGTTTAAAATGCTCGCGTGTTTAAATCGATTTTCGAAGTTCAACGTCAACGCAACCGCCGCCAGGCTGCCATGCAACTGAACTCGATGCCGAGTCGGCCACCATACTGGTGTTTTAATTGTGGCAAAAGTGCGTTAAAAGTCAACAAAAAGTCAAGCTTTTCGAGTGTGTGTGTGTGTGTGTGTGTCGTAACGTGCGCATGTGTGTTGCACCAGTGCGAGTGTGCTGGTGAAAACCTTGAAAATGCCTTGAAAACAACATAATCTGCTTATAAAGTGACGAAAGGGGGGACAACAAAATAAAAGAAAAACAACAACAATAGCGTATAGCGTATAATATAATATATACATCCACCCACACAGTTAACAGAGTGTTATTCTGTCTTCTCGCTGTTAAATCAGCAGTTCGCCTCTGCTAGGTGGGACCGTACTGCCGAAAATACCGCCGCCAGTATGACCACACCAGCTGCGCGAAGGCCCCATCCTATTGTCATTAGAAAATTCTCAAAATTCACATATGTATTTCTCTTTTACACCCCAATAAAAACAGCAGCACGCAGCGTTTAAATCAGCAGCTAATTAAGCGAGCTAGTGTTAAGTGTGCGGCAGGTGGTGCAAATATCGCAGCAAAGGTGCAACGGGCCACGCCACAATCGTCGACAACAACAACAACAACAACAACAACAACAGCAGCAGCGACGACGGGAAAAGAAAAGGGCTGCGCAAAAACGTAAACAAAAGCAAGTTTCCAAAGCCAGAGGAAAAACAAAGCCACGAAAGCTAAGAACAAAGAGGAACGGAAGTGGAGCGGGGAGGAACAGGAAGAGGCAGAGGCAGAGGAAGAGAGAAGGAGCAGCAGCAGCTGAAGCAGAAGAAGAAGCGCAAAACAGAGAGCCAAAAAAATGGACTCGGACAATGACAATGATTTCTGCGATAATGTCGACTCGGGGAACGTCTCCTCGGGCGACGACGGCGACGACGACTTCGGGATGGAGGTGGACCTGCCGAGCTCCGCGGAGCGCCAGCTGGACCAGGACGACTACCAGTACAAGGTGCTCACCACCGACGAGATTGTGCAACACCAGCGGGAGATCATCGACGATGTCAATCTGCTGCTAAAGGTGAGTACAGTGGACACCAGGCGTGGTGAATCAGTTGCTCCATCTGTCTAACCATCTATTCTACCCACCATTCTATCTTAATCTCATGTGGTTTCGCATTGAATTGCCAACAAATACAGTCAAGCCTCTCAGTCACGAACCATCATCAGTTGGGAACCAATAATAATACAGACTATGGACTACAGATATAGAGAGATTTCCTTATAATCGCTGGAAACGTTTCTTTAGAGTTTCAAGAGAAACTTAAGATTTACTCACTTCCGCTTCCGTTTCTTCTCAGCGGAGCTCTAATCTTTAGAAGCCTCTATTCCGACCTCTTATACAGTCAATCCTATATATAACAAACCATCACCACCAATTCAGTTATTTCTTAAAATAGATTTTGGTTTTTTTATTTTAATTATTTTATTTTAACAAACCATTCATTAAATTCCAGTATTTATTTTTAGAAAAACACCCATCAATTGTATAATAATAGTGATTAATTCTGAACAATTTAGTTATTTCTAAAAATAGCTGTTTTGTATTTTTTAACGACTTTCCATGATTCACTTATTATAACAAACCATTCATTAAATTCAAGTATTTATTTTTGAAAAAACACCAATCAATAATTATGTAATAATAGTGATTAATTCTGAACAATTTAGTTATTTCTAAAAATAGCTGTTTTGTATTTTTTAACGACTTTCCATGATTAATTTATTTATTGTTACATTATTCATACAATATTTGATCAGTCCTAAAAAGGTCACCCATCAGAGTTCTTACTGTACTGCACATAGTGCATGTGTATCCGCGCATCTCGCGTCTCGGCCCTCCTCCCTCCTCCCTCCGCCCTCCGCTCTGCCTGGGATCTGGGATAAACTGAAGGTCGTCCGCTGATGACTGCCAGTGCCAGTGAAATCGGAACACAAGCACCCAGGCGCACCCAAGGTCGCCAGATCCGCATCCCACATCCGCATCCCTCATCCCACATCCGCATCTACAGCTGGCTTGCCCAAAGTTTTCACTTTCCCATGATTCGAGGGATTTCCTTGGAATGGAATCGAATTTTATCCGGCGGAAGAAAATGGTTCATTAGTTGGTGCTTTAAATGTTAGCTAAAAAGAAAAAATGCTTAAAACTCATTTGCTTTATTAAAATAAATACAATATAAGGTTTCCCAAAACCAGATTATAGATTCTAGATTTAAAAGAATCTTTCTATAAAATCTCAATGATAGTCTTTATCCTAAAATCTTCGAAAACTAAGGGTATTTCGAAAATATGATGGCAATTTCATTGTTAAACGAAATTCACTTAACGTGCGTGTTAACTTTTTGTGTTGACACGCATTTTCAGTAGCTAATTGATAGTTAAATAAAGCACATTTTAAAAGTTATTTAATGTTAATTTTTGTAATATAACCATTTGTGTACCTTTTGATTTTTAAGAGCTTTATTTGGGAAATAAGAGAAAAACTGACTAAAACCCTTAAAGAAAAATGTAATTTAAATTGTTGTTAAACCAGTTTTTATGGGCCGTTTTAAAGTCCGCTTTTAAAGCCTACTTCAAATTTAACACGCGGAGGAGAATTTTGCTTTATTTTGTTGGTTGCCAATCGGTTTGGTTCATCCTAATGATCGCTAATGATTTGGCATTGATTTCGAGGCCAACTGGGATGCAGCCACCGTTCCTTCTCCCTCCCATTATATATATTAGCCATCATTCAGTGACATTTGCTTTGTTTTGCTCTGTTCGTCCACAGCTGCCCACACCCATTACGCGAATTCTGCTAAATCACTTCAAGTGGGACAAGGAGAAGCTCTTGGAGAAGTACTTCGACGACAACACCGAGGAGTTCTTCAAATGCGCACACGTCATAAATCCCTTCAACAACGCCACCGAAGCGGTCAGACAAAAGGTGAGCCTCTGAGTGCAGGTGCTCCCATCATATGTGCCCTCTAATGCATTTCCCTCCATTGCAGACCACACGAAGTCAGTGCGAAGAGTGCGAAATATGCTTCTCCCTGCTCCCGCCAGATGTAAGTGGCCCTCGGGGGGCGGGACAAAAGTTCCTGCCTGACCTAATTGCGGTTTGGAAACCCTTTTCATTTTCCCACCAACAAACCAGGGACACTTAGCAAATAAATGGGCAAATAAATTCCTTATCTGCCATAATAGATTAGCTGCACAAATCTATAATATTCTAAAAGACTTTATTTTTATTATATCAATTATTTTATTGCCAAACGCTTATCAATATTTTACCTGTTTGATTTATAATTTCTGATTGTTAGCGTTTACTTGAATTCCCCTGGAGGAATCTGGTTAGGTCTAGTGAAATTAGGCTATGCGAGGCCTTAGATTGGATAATCGACTTGTTAGAGTCAAATATGCAAATTGCAAATTGCAATTTCTAGTCACTTTCACTTTTGCCACCTTCGTAAGAAAAGGAATTCAAGGTCCAATACTAAATGGGAATCGCCTGAAAAGTAGTTTAAATGTAGGAACTATAGGAACTATAGGAAAATGTATTTGCTATAAATTATATTATATTTAAATGCAGTTTTGAGTAATGTTTCCCCTCTCTCTTTGCATCACCATCTAGTCCATGACCGGGCTGGAGTGCGGACACCGATTCTGCATGATCTGCTGGCGCGAGTATCTCACAACGAAGATCGTTACGGAGGGTCTGGGCCAGACCATCTCGTGCGCGGCGCACGGCTGTGATATCCTGGTGGACGACGTGACCGTCACCAAGCTGGTGCTGGACGCACGGGTGCGGGTCAAGTACCAGCAGCTGATCACCAATAGCTTTGTGGAGTGCAACCAGCTGCTCCGCTGGTGTCCGTCCGTCGACTGCACCTACGCGGTGAAGGTGCCGTACGCGGAGTCGCGTCGCGTCCACTGCAAGTGCGGCCATGTCTTCTGCTTCGCCTGCGGCGAGAACTGGCACGACCCGGTCAAGTGTCGCTGGCTGAAGAAGTGGATCAAGAAGTGCGACGACGACTCGGAGACGTCCAACTGGATCGCGGCCAATACCAAAGAGTGTCCCAAGTGCAGCGTGACCATCGAGAAGGACGGCGGCTGCAACCACATGGTGTGCAAGAACCAGAACTGCAAGCACGAGTTCTGCTGGGTCTGCCTGGGTTCCTGGGAGCCGCACGGCTCCTCCTGGTACAACTGCAATCGCTACGACGAGGACGAGGCCAAGACGGCCCGGGATGCCCAGGAGAAGCTGCGCTCCTCGCTGGCCAGGTGGGTTTGGAGGCAACTGCTTACTCATTTTATTAGCTAATAGCGCGATTGCACAGCCGAAATGAATCAGCTTTAATTTCCAATTTAGTTTTATCACTGGTAAACAAGTTGAGTAATCAATTGCAAATCAAAGGGGAGTTAAGATAGCGAGGCACTCAGGAATGATGGACGAAATGACTTAAGGGGGGGTCTAGCAAAAAAAAAATCGATTTTTTTTATTTCTTTTTCTTGTAAATTAACATCTTAAGATTATACAAAAAAAGTTTTAAGTCAATCGGACAAAAACTTTAGAAGTTATGCTAAAATTAGTACCCTAACCTCTAAGACTTTAGGTACGTAAGTGCATCTTTAAGTGCGTTTTCTCGAAACCACGTTTTGAAAGTCCGTGGTCATCGGCATTTCTAAACGGCTCAATCGATCGTTTTCAAATTTGTCGCATATTTTTCTGCATAAAAAAAACCCGCCCCCTGGGAAGCGTTTTTTTTATTTTTTAACTTAAAGTATTTTTTTTTAAAGCACAAAGTCGAATTTTTTAGGTGAAAAACGCATTTTTGACTTTGGAAATGCAAAAAAAAATTCTTAAAAAAAAATTTTTTTAATCGCGCTTCCCAGGGGGCGGGTTTTTTCTTTTCTTAAGCTAAATGTAAAAGCAGAATGTAAATCCGATAATTTTTGGCGGAGATACAGTGGTCACGCCTTTTTTTAATAGTGTTCCAGCAATCGCTTTGCCACCGATATATTAGCCGATAGTATCGGCTATAAAAATTAGTGGATGTTATTTAAATGACACTTTATAATATACAATTGGTTTGAATTAAATCCATCCAACCAGTTTTTATAGAAAAAATCGCAAAGTTACTTGATTTTTTGATGCCATAGACCCTACCCCCCCTTAACTAGCATAAATATATAATAATGTAAATTTATTTTTATTTTAATTTTCCAAAAACTTAGTCATATTTTTAATTAATGCAATAATGTCGTTCTACTTAAACCGCAGATATCTCCATTACTATAATCGCTACATGAACCACATGCAGTCGATGAAGTTCGAGAACAAATTGTATGCATCTGTGAAGCAAAAAATGGAGGAGATGCAGCAGCACAACATGTCCTGGATTGAGGTAAGTGGACGGGGAAACGCGGATACAAAGCGATGCAAACGAGAAATCTCTGTAATTGCAGGTGCAATTCCTGAAAAAGGCTGTCGACATACTTTGCCAGTGCCGTCAGACTCTCATGTACACATACGTGTTTGCGTATTACTTGAAAAAGAACAATCAATCCATGATATTCGAGGATAATCAAAAGGACTTGGAGTCGGCAACGGAGACGTTGTCCGAGTATTTGGAACGTGATATTACATCCGAGAATTTGGCTGATATTAAGCAGAAAGTGCAAGATAAATACAGGTGGGTCTTTGTTTGGCATGCGATAAACGATACCACGTACAAGCAATTTTTAACTATTTTCCATTCGATTAGGTATTGTGAAAAGCGGTGCTCTGTCCTGCTGAAGCACGTGCACGAGGGGTACGACAAGGACTGGTGGGAATACACAGAATGACGCGAGTCATGGCTGGATAACTAAGCTAAGCTGAGCAGCGGCTAAACGCCTCCCCATCCGGCAACCAGCATCCGAAATGCACGAAACGCTATCCCCATTCAAACGCATAACCAACCAACCAACCAACCAGCCACACACCCACCCACCCACACAGAAAACGAAGCCGAAGAAGTTGAACAGAAGTTAAGGATAATGCAGAAGCTACACAGAAAGAAAAGGAAAAAGGCAAATAGCAACTCCCACAGAATGAACCCCCAGAAAAAGAAAGGCAGATTATGAAACCATTTCAAATTATTGTGAAACCAGAGGGAAATCAATATTAAATCGTAATAATATAAATATATAATTATATATATATTTTTCTTCGTAATGAGCAGCGGCCTGAGGACAGCAGGATCAGATGGACACAGACACTCACACACACACAACCAGTCACAAGGATCAGCAGCAGAAGCAGCAGCAGCAGCATATATATATAGTAAATAATCAACAGTTACAAACTTATTTGATGTTAACCGATTGCAAAGAGATCTTCATGTTATCAAAAACTAAACAAAAAGAGAAAAGTAAAAGCGAAAAATTAGTGAATTCAAAGCTCCGCGAAAGAGAAACGAACAATAGAACCTAAACGTATGTGAAATAAACTACACATGTAAGCAGAAACACTTGCCCAGCTACCTTTCCACCCTTCCACCTGCCCAACTTCCTTCGATCTTTCAACGCTTTAACCCCGTTTTCAATCCCGCTCCCGTTCGGGCTTCAAGTTCAAGTTAGCGTTATTGTTCCTTAGTTGCAATCTCAGCCCAGTTCGATTTTGAATTTTGAATTTCGACAAGGATTTCTTCCAGTTTGTTAAGCCCTTATTTAATTGGTTTTTGCCACTTCCCATTCTGTTTTCTGTTTTTCTGTTCAATAAACAATTGTGCCTAGCATATATGGAACGGATTCGATCGGATAAGCTTTGTTTTCGTGGCGGGAGCAGAGCTACGCCCCCATATTTAGTTCGTAAAGGCCTCTCGAATATTGTAAATGTTAAATGGAGCCGGGTGGATCGACCGCAATAATCCAAGTGAACTCTGAGCTCCAGCACAAATCGAAGAACATACCGAAACCCGAAAAATACACAACACACTGAGTTATATAGACGAGAAATGTATAGTTAGTGAGGAGGGAGTGGGGGATCCCCGGGGACCTCGGATCCTCGAGTCCTCGAGTCCTCCTCCTCAAATCGTTGTATATAAGAGAACAGTTTTGTCCATGGTTTCCTAGCCCGCCCACAAATACACAATTAAGCACGCTAAACACGTGTGAAACACACCCATTACTCGACTTGCCACGCCCCCGCTACGAAGGCGTTGGACCCTTTTTACCATGTTTCCGTTTTCAGCATTCTCTATATTCTTAACAACAGTAAATACAGAAAACAATTATATTTATAAATAAAACTAAATGGAAAACTCATTGAAATTAAATTGATGTAAAAAGTTAAAAGTTGTTCGAATTGAAAGAAAATGACAAAAAATACCATATTGTGGAATAAAAAAATATATATAAAAAAAAGCTGTAAAAATTATGAGAAACTATGTATGTATAATTAAAGATGAAATGTTGCAAAAATTAGTGAAAATAAAATTTAAAAAAATATATAAGGTTGTTTTGGTATGGGACGGATTCTATTCTCCAAAAATAGTCCTGAATCAAAAATACTTACTTTTTTAAACAGCTTACAACCTTATGAATTGATTCCCATCACTTCTCGGGCTGATTTAAGAAAATTAATATTTTGTCAAATTAAAAATTTCTAAGTTTGAATGCCAATAGATTGGGAATTGAATTACTAGTTCAACAAGGTATAACATTCCATATTTGGATGATTATATTTATTATAGCAGACAAAAAACTGATATTTTAAGATGTAAAATATGGATTCGTAATTTTAGACGAAAAAATAATTTTTTTTTCGGTTTTTCAGTCGTATTTTGGGCAATTCAAGACCCACAGTTAAAAGACCGACTGTTTCGAGCAGCTCACAACCTAAACTAACGATCCCCATTACTTTCTGGGAAATTTATTTTTGATCCAATTTTCGCATTTTTGATAAGGGGTTACATCACGATTTTTTGCGAAAAATGATCAAAATTAAACATTTTTATTTTTTAATGCCAATCGATTGGGAATTAAATAACGAGTTCAACAAGGTAGGACACTCCATATTTGGATGATTATTACCATTTTTATTACCAAAATACTATTTTTTTTGTTTGGAAAATTAGGATTTTGATTTTTAGTACAAATTTGCATTTTTTCTTAATCGATTTTATGCTGTAACTTGGACAAAAATGGTCCCAAATCAAAAAGGCGTACTGTTTTGAGCAGCTAGAAACCTAATAATTAATATCAGTAAACTTTCAGTCTGATTTAAAAAAATTAATTTTGGACCCAATTTTCACTTTTTTGATAAGGGGTACCATCATGATTTTTTGCGAAAAATTGGAAAATTTAAAAATTTCCAGGTTTAAATGCCAATCGATTGGGAATTTAATAACGAGTTCAACAAGGTAGGACACACCATATTTGGATCATTATTTCCATTTTTATGACCAAAATACTATTTTTTTGTCTGCAAAATTAGGATTTTGGTTTTTGATACAATTTGTAACTTGGACAAAAATTGTCCAAAATCAAAAAGGCTTACTGTTTTGAGCAGCTAACGACCTAATAATTAATATCAGTAAACTTTCCGTCTGATTTAAAAAAATAAATATTTGACTCAATTTTCACTTTTTTGATAAGGGGTACCATCATGATTTTTTGCGAAAAATGGAAAATTTTAAAAATTTCCAGGTTTAAATGCCAATCGATTGGGAATTTGATAACGAGTTCAACAAGGTAGGACACACCATATTTGGATCATTATTTCCATTTTTATGACCAAAATACTATTTTTTTTGTCTGGAAAATTAGGATTTTGATTTTTAGTACAAATTTGCACTTTTTCTTAATCGATTTTATGCTGTAACTTGGACAGAAATGGTCCCAAACCAAAAAGGCGTACTGTTTTGAGCAGCTAGAAACCTAATAATTAATATCAGTAAACTTTCAGTCTGATTTAAAAAAATTAATTTTGGACCCAGTTTTCACTTTTTTGATAAGGGGTACCATCATGATTTTTTGCGAAAAATTGCAAAGTTTAAAAATTTCCAGGTTTAAATGCCAATCGATTGGGAATTTAATAACGAGTTCAACAAGGTAGGACACTCCATATTTGGATCATTATTTCCATTTTTATGACCAAAATACTATTTTTTTTGTCTGCAAAATTAGGATTTTGGTTTTTGGTACAGTTTGCACTTTTTCTTAATCGATTTTTTGCTGTAACTTGGACATTAAATTAATGTTAAAAATAAAAATAAAAAAATAGTGGCTCTCAAACTGTACAGTATGCTTAGCATTGAAAATGGCTCTCAAACTGTAGATGCTTACTATTGGCTCTCAAACTGTAAAACATGCTTAGCAGTGGCTCTCGAACTGTAGTATATGCTTAGCATTGAACAATGGCTCTAAAACTGTTGCCGTTTCACACGGCCTAAAAGTATGCTGTAAAATACTTCAAAGTAACGGACAGCCCGAAAGTATGCTACAAAGTTATTCAAATGTGCTGTAATTCACAGTTTGAATGCAAATATTCAACAAAAGGTGGAACATAAGCATGTGAACCACAATTCCCATTTTAAACGCTTTTTTCAATGGTAACCGACTGTTCTGAGCAGCTAACAACCTAAACTAAAGGACCCCATTACTTGCGGGAAAATTAAATTTTTCATTAATTTTCACATTTTTGATAAGGGGTACCATCATAATTTTTTGCGAAAAATGGAAAATTTTTAAAATTTTTAGATTTAAATGCCAATCGATTGGGACTTTAATAACGAGTTCAACAAGATAGGACACTCCATATTTGGATCATTATTTCCATTTTTATGGCCAAACTACTACTATTTTTAGGTGGAAAATCAGGATTTTCATTTTTGGTAGAAATTTGACATTTTTCTTAATAGATTTTTTCCTGTAACTTGGACAAAAATGGTCCTAAATCAAAAAGGTTTACTGTTTTGGGCAGCTAACGACCTAATAATTAATATCAGTAAAGTTCCCGTCTGATTTAAAAAAAAATTATTTTGGATCTAATTTTCGCATTTTCATGATTTTTTGCGAAAAATGGAAAATTTTAAAAATTTCCAGGTTTAAATGCCAATTGATTGGGAATTTAATAACGAGCTCAACAAGGTAGGACATTCCATATTTGAATCATTATTTCCATTTTTATGACCAAAATAATACTATTTTTAGGTGGAAAATCAGGATTTTGATTTTGGTACAAATATGAAATTTTTTTTAATCGATTTTTTGCTGTAACTTGGACAAAAATTGTCCAAAATCAAAAAGGCTTACTGTTTTGAGCAGCTAACAACCTAATAATTAATATCAGTGCACTTTCCGTCTGATTTAAAAAAATTAATTTTGGACCCAATTTTCACATTTTTGGTAAGGGGTACCATCATGATTTTTTGCAAAAAATGGCAAAATTTAAAAATTTCCAGTTTTAAATGCCAATCGATTGGGAATTTAATAACGAGTTCAACAAGGTAGGACACTCCATATTTGGATGAATATTTCCATTGTTACAGGGAAAAAACTGATATTTTAAGATGGAAAATATGGCGGGGAAAGTCCCTGATATGACTGACGATCTTCAGGAGTGATGATTTGAAATCCAGCCAAAAAATACTTGGGCCTGTGTTATGAGGTAAATTTACTTAAATTCTATACATTTAAATGGAACACCGTGACTTCAGCTTACTTGCCTGGGTATTTCTTAGTTTTTGGATTGCTTCCATTGGCAAATGTTGTAAGTGTGATAATTGTATTAGGCCTCTAGGGCTTCTGCTCGTGCCGAATGGAAGGTGGATGATCATGGAGCCTCAACTATCGGATGATGGGCTGCTGGCTTCCGTTCTGTTGCTTCTATGGCCTCTTACAATAGCCGCTGTCACACGCACAAGAGTCTTAAGTCTAATCTTGTGCAGTGGCCAGCAGCTGCAATAAGTACCTTTCGGTTCGCGACGCAGTCGGTGAATCACACTCACTATTCGTTAATCGTTATTTGAATCGTTTATCGTCTTGCAGGAGGACATTGCCGAACCGAGTGCTGAATAAATGATGATGAAGTGCCCGCGACATATGGTCGAAATTCCAGGCTACAACTTACGGGGGTCCTGCCACGTCTTTGAATAATATATGTGCATATAGTTTATGAATTGAGTCCCTCTGGGGCATATTGATTTTCAACTGGAATCGGAATCGCTGGTTCATATATATATCCTGGGCACTGATATGTACAATCACGTTGAAAAAAAAATACTAGTTTAGTTTGGATCCTGGGAGCACTTGAACAAAAAGAGTGGGGATATGTTTTTGTAGTTAGTTTTCTTTTCGATACTAGTATCCTAGTAGTATGCTAGTGGCTCGTCCGCTGGTTGGCGCTTAATTAACGCTGTTTAACTGAGACATTGTTCGGTCCGGCGTTCACCTTTTATAGCGACCAGAACATCCCCATTGTTTGAGCTTGTTTAAGTACTCACCGTACGTGTGCTGGCCGAAGACTTAGATGTGTGTGTAATATTATTAGGGGCGCATTAGTGTGTGCAGCACAAATAAAAGGCTGCCTACTTTCCGGCGCTGCTTTGGGTGGAAAAAGAAGAAGCGAGGAAAGCGAATCCCAAAAAATCGAAAGCCAGACATTGAGGCAGGTTTCCTTTTCCTCTTTTCCTCTCTCTATATCTACATATATATGTATGTAGATGTGTGTGCCTTTGGGGTTCTTGACCAGAAGCCAAAGTCCCGCTGGGCGAAATATGATCCGAATGGAGATATGCAACTGCAACTGCAACTGCCACAATCAGTGGATGTGGAGGTGGTGGCACTGCTTCATCCCCCGATTTCCAACCCGGGGGCGTTACAAAAATTAAATAACATTTTTCCCGGCTACCGAGGTGGCCACTTGCACTTCTATGGCATCTTCTCGGTTTGAGTTGGGCGCCCGTACAAAATACTAAATACAAAAGTGTGCCTGTATTTGGTATTTAGTGTTTGCTGTTTGGTGGGGAATCTCAACAAGGTAACGGTAAAGGTAATGATGGTAATGGTGGCTTAGCGCGTATCAAGTGACAGATTGTCTGCGGCAAGGAGGCCGGCGATCAGTCGATTGGGAAACCATAATTTCCGACAGCTTTTCACAACTGTCACTGCATTTATGTGTGTACAAATGTTATAAAGTAGCATATTATAATTTACATGATATGATATAATATAAAATATCTTTTAAGCAGATTCAGAAGCTGGAACCTCCATTTATGGCCAGTGCTGTAAGTAAACTTCAATTTTCATTATTTCAATTATAATACTAGAGTTACAGGTAACGAGTTAAATCAGAAACTATAGAAACTATATATAATCACATTCAGGAACCATTTCTGCAAGATTTTAAATTAAATAACTACATACCTTTTGTATCTCAACATGTCAGCTATTTATACGCATTTTATAAAATAAATTTTATTTAATAAAATAAGAAGGGAAAGTATTAAAACATAATAAAAAACCAAAATAATTTAAATTTTTCTTCATTTAAAAAATAACAAAAAAACTGTATTTTTGTCTTAAATGAAATTATTTGTATGTATATTATGTTTATAAATATGTATTTCTTATTAGATTTAAATTTAATAAACAAATTTATTACAATTAAACAATTAAGGTCTAATAAATATTTGAATGTAAAATAAACTTAAAACTTAAACGATAGAACGACCTTAGAACGTAACTTTTGGAACTTGTATGAATTGCTAATCAAATTGAACAGGTGCTTGGAAGCAAGTTCATTCTCTTCGCCAGCTAATAAATTTCAAATAAGCCAGGGGTCAGAATACAAATATTTGCCAAACTTTTAACCAATTTGGACTTCTTGAGTGTTGGCAAATGAATTGCCATATAGAAAATAATCAAATAAATGTAGAATGTATCAATATTTCTACAAAAGTTTGAATCAATGTGGATTTCAATCAATATTTATGAAATAATGTTGTAATTAAATGGCCGCATACACTTTTACAAACTCCTGTTGGCGCGTCACACGTGTCCTTTGCAGAAAGAGAGGGGAATAGATGGGGGGAAAGAGAGGGCGACAGAGTCGCGACCTTCGCTGCTACGTCACAGGGCTTCAAGATAATCGAGAGCGGAAAGAAATGGCGGAAAAATCCTTGCAAAGGGAAAATGCAAATGGAATGGGGCGAGGCGAGTGCCCTCTATTCTAAAAATAGAAGCCCCCGAAAATCTAGGACAGTGACGTTGCAGACGCCCGTTTTCCTGTTGCGGCACTGAGAGAAATTTTCACAATTGCAATGCAATTTGTTCACTATAAACGTTTTAAACTAAATATATATATATAATAGTAATAATACTTATTTGTACAGTAAATAAAATAAATTGCTCAATTTACATTTGGTTTATATATTTACCTGGGCTTCGAAACGGTAGAAGAGAAACTTTGCTGTGAAATAATTTGGAAAACAAACGTATTAAACATATGTATAATTTATAATATTCTACTATATATGTTAATTATATTTACCAGATGAATTTTTAGGAATGAACGGAATGATTCATGGAAATTGTGCACTCTTTTGTTTTCATATTATCAAAATGAGATGTCTAAAAGCATGCTAAGAACATTTCCATCAGATGTGAGTAGTTAAATATATCATTGCATGCTTTTTGACAGCTTTTCAATAATCACTGCTAAATTGTATGGCGCATTTGTAGGGTGTCATAAAGTAATTATACGTTTTTTAATATTTATGGGTGAATAGTTTCGAATATATTCTAGTTTTTTATTAAATACCGTTTCTCTTAAACTCATTTAAGAAAATGTCAAAAGGTATACAGCTGGCTTTGTGTTATTCACAGCATACTTAATGGCACCTTTATAAACGAACTTAAATATGAGATATTTATTGTAATGATCTAAACGTATTTTCTCGCTGTGCCAGCCACTTTCTCTCGTCTCGTCTTCGTTGGGACTTCGTCTTGGATTTCGGATTTCGGATTCCGATTCGGCACTGGGTTACTGGGTCTGCACATCCACATCGCAGCATCTGCTTGGTGGCTTTGGCTATGGCGACTATGACGTCAGTGGCGGCGGGTAAATGGCCTCTGCAGGCTCGTCACATGTTGCTGATGGGCACCCATCGCCACCCATTGCCACCCCTTTTCAGCCCCAGGAGAATAACAACAAACAGGCGCAGGGTCAACAATGTTTGGGCTGCCCCTGAAAGTAGGCAGCGTTTTTTTTCGTGCACTACTTTGCGGAGATTAAACAGAAAAATGAGACAGGCAGGCAGGCTAGTTTAAATGATTTTAGCGAGGCTTTGCTGTAGTTTGGAGTTTCCAACTTTACCATATTATTTCCTCCACTTTCACGGCGACTTCTCCCCTTTTTCCCCGAGCTGCCCAAAAGTAGGCAACAGTTTTATTTAAAACTTTACTTTCGGCCAAAATGTAAAAACTTAATGGTAAAATTTGATCATTTTTCTATTTTCCCTTTCCTTTTTGTTTAATGTTTTTTTGCCAAAAGAATAATTCTAACCTATGCTGATATATATACAAGTCTGTTGTGGATAGTTGAAATAATGAAAACAAAATCTCTAAAGACTCTAAAGCATTATAGTTGAAATAACTAAAACAGAATCTTTTGGGATTTTGAAATATTATCACAATTCTCGTAAAATCTTACTGAACGCTGTGCTAAATGTTTGATGTAAATGCAATGATAATGGGAACTATTTAAGTATGTTAAAAAAAAAAAAATCTACAAATACTTACAAAGAGCACAGAAAAAAATTGTTTCGG
Organism: Drosophila prostipennis; assembly: GCA_037075205.1. NCBI lineage: Eukaryota > Metazoa > Arthropoda > Insecta > Diptera > Drosophilidae > Drosophila > Drosophila prostipennis. The sequence continues at coordinate 189,482 of JBAMCJ010003794.1, read as the reverse complement.
TCTTATTAAATTTGTATTTTATTAGCAGGCTTTCCTTCGAAGTTGGGCGCCATTCCACGAACGAGCTCAACGTGTCAAGTTTTTGTATTTAAAACGATCTCAAAACTTGCTTAGTGGAACTCGCCCGTAGGACAGAGAATTCGATGCTGTAGGTTTGATGAGTTCGATGCTTCACTGGAACACTTTTGGCACTTGTAAAAAAATCTCAAAAAAAAAGTATTTCATTTTTTGGCGCCAGACTTTACTATTCTGGGTTTTATATCTTTTTTGATTTTTGGCTTTGATGGTTGGAGCCGCTCACGACTGTTTGGCTTGGAGACGAGTTTCCGACTGATTTTCCCAGATGCTGGCACTGCGAATGTAAACCCATGACCAGGCTCAAATTTGAAGCGCCTGACGTCGACCGAGGCAGCGGCAGAGGCAGAGGCAGCATCATGATGTCGCACACAGTGTCCTTTGCAGATTATGTCTGGGGTCGCGTTGGGGGTCGGGGTCTTCAGTTCGCTTGGGCTGGGTCCTCTGTGCCTTTGCCTGGATGCCATACCATCCAATACTTGCGATTTCTCAATGAAAATTTCCATTTGCAGCCAGCAACAGCGAGCAGAAAGCAGAAAGCAGCATTGGATGCACTTGCCTCACATCCTGTGAATGAATGCCAGTCGTGACGTCACTGGGCCGCAAGCCTTCGTGTGCTCCTTTTTTCGTTTCGGCACTCGGCACTAGGTCACTGTGTTAGCAGACGGCGGAGGAGGGAAGGAGGAGGGAAGGAGGCGGTGGAGGAAGGGGCGTGGCCGGTGGTTCGGAGCCCAGACAGCCGAAAGTCGCAAGTCCTGCTCCTGCTCCTCCTCCTCCTCCTCCTCCTGTTCCTGTTCCTCCTCCTCTTCCTGTACCCCTTCGCACAAAGCCCCTGCTAAACAATCAAAGAAGGAAAGAAATCTTTTTCAAAGGCCTCGAGAAAGAGCTAGACATCACAATTCGCATAAATAGAAAGCCAGACTCCTGAAGACTACTTTCAAATTTAAAGAAAACATTTTCAAGATTTTGCCTATACAAATTACCTAAAGGTTTAGTTATAAATTTTAATTCAACTAAGAAATGCGATTGCCTTTGGGTGTATTTCTTATTATTATTATATTTATAGCCGTTACATGTAGAGTAAAAGGGTATATTGTATTCGTCGGAGAGAATTTGGAGAAAAAATTAATTTTTTTTGAGGTTTTTCAATCAAAGGCGCACAGCCTAAAAGAACGACATTTTTAAGCAGCTAATAATGTAAACTTACGACTCCTATCGATTTCGCAAACATTAAATTTTTCACCAATTTTTGCATTTTTTATTTTTTGCAAAAAATGATAAAAATTAAAAATTTCTAGGTTTTAATGCCAATTGATTGGGAATTAAATCACGAGTTCAACAACGAGTTCCATATTTGGATGATTATTTCCATTGTTACAGCCAAAATACTCATATTTTAGGGTGGAAAATGTGGATTCGAATTTTGGACGAAAATATTGGGTTTTTTCTCGGTTTTTTAGTCGTAGCTTGGACAATTCAAGGCCCACAGTTAAAAGACCGACTGTTTCGAGCAGCTAACAACCTAAACTAACGATCCCCATTACTTTCTGGGAAGTTTATTTTTGATCCAATTTTCGCATTTTTGATAAGGGGTTACATCACGATTTTTTGCGAAAAATGATTAAAAATTAAAAATTTCTAGGTTTGATGGCCACTTTATTGCGGATTTAATTACGAGTTCAACAAGGTACGACATTCCATTTTTGGGTCATTATTTCCATTGTTATTGTCAAAATACACCGTTTTTGGGTGGAAAAAGGAGATCTGAGTTTTTGGCTTAAATATGCCTTTTCGGTAGTGTTTTCTTGCTGTAAGTTGGCCAAAAATGGTCCTATATAAAAAATATTACTGTATTTAACAGCTTTTAATCTTAAAATTGATCCCCGCCACTTTTCAAATCTTTTTTTTGTTTTTCAAATTTGACTTTTTTGATAATAGTTTCATTTTGACGAAAAGTTGCCAAAAATGATAGTTTTAGGTTTTGATGCCAATCGATGGAAAATTTTATTTTATTACGAGCTCAACTGATTTTTGGGGTTGAAAATTAAGATCTAGGTTTTTGTTGAATATGTTATTTTTTGTTAAATAATAAAATAATATTTGTATTTGTTATTTAATTAATAATACCCATTAATAGGGTACCCAAATAGCGACCTTCTTGCTTGAAAATAAAATAAATTGCTTAAGAATTTAGAAATCTGCGAAGGTAACTTATATTTTCCGTGTGATATATTTATGGTTGGATGCCAAGGAGTTGCCCCCTTTTCCGTCTCCGATTCGCGATGTCCTGTGGAGGTCTGGTTTCGCTAGGTACTCGGTACTCGGTACTCGGTATCGGGTTGGACTTGAACAGGAGCCTCAGCGGGCGAAGGATGAGGTGGAGGTTGGAGGTTGGAGGATGGGGGCTTTGGGGTTTATGTTCCATGCAGCGGCAATGACGTCGACGACGTCTGCACACCTGTTTGACATTGCCCATTGGCCCCGCAGATGAATGGAGCCCGGAGAGAAGCGATGGCATCCCGAACCCAACCCGATTCGCAACCGATTCGGTTTCGTATTCGTTTTCGTTTTCGCTGCTGCCGCTGCTGCTGCAGTTGACACTTTGACCTTATGCAGTTTATGCAGTGCGTCCAAGTTGGAGTCCGCTTCCTGCTCCTTCCGCCCCTCGAAGCACTCCCCCTTCCCCCCCCCCACACACAAAATCCCAGCCAATTACGAACCGACCTTCGAATTTATTTTTAGTGCACTTCTAAAAATAAATCGGGGTCAGCTAGTGAAGAGCCAGAAAAGCAAACCAAATCGAAATGAAATGAAACTTTCAGTTGAGTTTAGCAAGTTCAGGAATTTCGATTCCAGATGCCAAATAATTGGATAAAGAGTAGGTGGGCTATAAGCTATATGGCTATATCTTTAGATAAACGGTCTAGTTGTCAGCTAGCAGCCAGCAGAGAAAAATATATAGAGAGAGAGAGCCCGAAAGAAGCGTATTTTTATTATGCCACATATACATTGTATGGGCGTCTCTATATAGCATACATACCATACCATCCCATATAGCTGCAGACATCATTCGGCGCTATGTGCATGCATGGATTTCGATTTCGATCTGGCCGAGCGTCGGCGGCTATATACTATATCCCATAAGCCATATATAAAACCATATAGTCGCCTATATAGAGCGGCAATCTGTGTGCAAGATCTGTGGGCGATTCTCGTATAGGAATGCGTCGATTGTTCATGCAAGTGTCTAGTCTGGCACAAATAGAGGGAAGACGGCGAGAATTACAGCCGATCGCTGGGTTTCCTGATTCACCACTTCAAGAGATCTATAGTTTTGAGGTTTTGGGTCAACCAACGAAAAAAGAAAAGATTGCCCAATTAACTATAGAAAATATAGAAATATCTAAATTGTATTATTATTATTGAATACGATATATTTTTCACAGTATCTTGGATTTTAAAAATAATCATTAAAAAAAATAAACAGATCATTTTATGAATTTATCAAACCTATACTACTTTATAAAGGTCTCCCAAAAAAACGGGATGTAGCAAAAGATCACCGAGAACGGATTGACATAAAAATCTAAAACAAAAAAAAAAAATAATTTCGGAAATGATAATATAATGTAGTACTAGTACAATCTTAAGACTTGCCAATGATATTGATTTTTTTACAGCACGCTTTTACATAGCTTTCAAGGGGTTTTGTTTAAGTATATTTCCAGTATTTTAGATTTTTAAAATAATTATAAAATTAAATGAACAGACAATTTTATGGATTTATCTAGTCTGGACATAAAAATCCAAAACAAAAACCTCAATTCGGAAATAATAATATAATATATAATATATCTTGCCAATTATATTGAATATTATTGTTTTAATTTGTACCTTACACGCGTCTCCAAATTATATTTCCGAATTAATTTGATTTTTCTAGATTTTTATGTCAATCCGTTCTGGAAGGTATTTGCTACTGACCATTTTTTATTGTTCCAATTATATTAGTTTAGATTTGTATATGGCAAATACCTCATAAACTTGCTTCTTTTTATCCATACCGAAAATCAACATCATTCCCCTTATCCAACCATCTGTGAAAACACCAATGGATCCCCGAGTGGATCAATTAAAATGCAACTACCTTTGCATTGAAATCCAAATTGCAATGGCAATTTCCTTCCATTTCCCCTTCGAGTTCCTCATGAGGCGCAAATGGCTAAAAAAGCTGAAATGCCTGTGGCAACAGTAACGCTTAAGTCATCAAAGTGTCCGGCCAGATAAAGTCGCCCCGAATCAGATCCAATTGAATGCCAAACAGGACAAAGGGAGCACATTTCCATGGGGCCAGGACACCAGGACACCAGGACATTGGGCATCCACATGCTCATCCAGCTCAACTCGCTTGGCATTTAACTGGTTTTGTTTTTTTGCATTTCTGTTGCCATAGCGCCACGCCCACCGCCCACCAAGAACGGAATGAAAATGGAAATAGGAATGGGAATGAAAATGAAAATGGAAATGGAAATCGGAATGGGAGGCCCATTGATGACGCTGAAGACTTTCATTCACAAAACTGCAGGATTTCAAGGCAGGAGCGAACGGAGTGGCAAACGTCAGCAGTGAATGGAAAAGCAAAACACCCAAACCCCCCCCCCCCCCTGGGTGAAAATGTGGAAAATTGTGCTGGATGTCCTTCGTGGCGAGGGATGTGGGTGCGGGGGATGCGGTGGATGCGGATGCGGATGGAAAGGCCGGACGGCGGAGGTTCCTTGGCTAATGAAGACCAATGACGTCCGAAAACACTGGGAAAAATTTCGAAAAAATCTGAAATCCTTTATAATTTAATCATGAATCTGTTTGAAGATTCGGGAAATTTCATTATTCTATTGAAATAGTTTAAATGAAATTAATTTGAATTTATTAACAAAACAAGAGAGAACGCTATAGTCGGGTTGGTGTCCCGACTATCTAATACCCGTCACTCAGCTAAAGGGAGTGCGAACGCTGTAGTCGGGTTGGTGTCCCGACTATCTAATAATCGTAACTGAGATAAAACTTTGATCAGGCCTAACTTTTTAACGAATGGTCCGATTTAAAAAATTTCTTCTACATTTCGATAGGTATTGATAAACACAACAAAACTGCATTCCTACTTTTCCGAAATATTTAAATTTTTAAAATCGTATATTAGCTATTGTGGGCGTTAGAGGGGGCGTGGCACCTTTTTGAAATAAACTTGCGCTGCGTAGGAACTCCTAGAATCTGTATGCAAAATGCCAATCTTCTAGCTTTTATAGTTTCCGAAATCTCAGCGTTCATACGGACAGACAGACGGACAGACGGACAGACGGACAGACGGAGAGACGGACAGACGGACAGACAGACATGGCTAGATCGACTCGGCTAGTGATCCTGATCAAGAATATATATACTTTATGGGGTCGGAAACGCTTCCTTCTAGCTGTTACATACTTTTGCACGAATACAATATACCCTTTTACTCTACGAGTAACGGGTATAATTATTCAAGGTATCTAATATTTTCAAATTAAATCAGGCAATTTAAATAATTTTCTTTTACTTTAACCTTATATATATATTAAATAATTAATTTCGAATCTAGCCTGCAGATATTTATATTTATCACTCCATTTATTTCAGTGTATTATTAGTGTAAATATATTTATATTGTTACATAATATATTAAGTTCCTAAAAGCATAATTTTCCAAGTTCCCATTTCTTCTATTATATTGATTTAATAGATATTTTAGATACTTTTCAAGTGTGGGCGTAAAGTGGGTGGGGAAATGGGGGCCCCTGATTGACCTCAGCTTATTGGACCATCAATCAATTAGGCGCCATTTTCCTTTCCACGAACGCATGCACATGGAATCCATATCATATTCCTGCATCATGTTGCATGTTGCATGGACTGACCTCGCTGCCTCCCGATGACGTCTGCCGTGGAAACTATGACGTCACTGGCGGCGAAACTAGTGCAAACACACTACTCGCTGCACACGCACCCCAACGGTGTGTGTGTGTGTTTGTGTGTTTGTGAGGCTGCACGTCATCAATATGGAATATAGAAAAAATAACAGCATAAATATAGACACCCATATAAAGATATGTCTAAAAATATAGAAACTACTTTATCCAAACATAAACAAAAAATCTTGAGCTGCTTAAAAGAATCTTTATTTAATTTAAAAGGAATTAATATGTACACAATAACCCAAGATAATTCTTTAAAAATAAGAGTAAAAATAAATTTAAAAAAACTAATTTTCTAAAAATTTCATAATTTAAAGTTAACAAAATATGTATCTGCTTAAAACCTAAATGATTCTCCTCGGTAATTAATAAATAAATATTTTATTAGCATTTTTATTAAAAATTCCATCGTTTAATTTGTCATATATGCAAATAAAATCTCCTTTTGCTTAACAAAATATTTATCTGCATAAAAACTAAATGGTTCTCCTTGGTAATCAATAATTAATTACCCAAATAAGTATTTAAATAGCATTTTTATGAAATATTCCATCATTTAATTTGGCATTTATGCAAATAGCGTCTTCTTTTGCTTAACAAAATGTCATTATTAGCATCTTTCACCCGGTAATTAAATTTATTTGTCGCAAATTAAGTTCCAACGCAAAGCATATTTGAAACCCAAGTTCTGATCTCGGACTTTGTCAACACACAAATGTAAGGGCTTAAGTTTGCAAATCAGATTACAAAGCTCGAGAAAGGTTTTCACAAATATTGTTAATCCTTGGCGCACACACACACGCACACGCACACGCACAGCCAATGCATTTAAAGTGCATTTGAAACTGTAATCCGTTTAGTTTAGTTGATTTAATTAAATCTGCGAAAACTTTGCAAAGTTTGAGTTTCGCACTGCCAACTTGGGCAGCGTTATTTAAATATATTTCGCAGGACCTGCCGGGGTAAGCGAATTGTGACAGCTTCCATGAGTGCCAGTACACAGAAAAAAAAATCGATATGAAATAGGATCAATTCTACCTTATTTCATATCAATAACAAGCCGATATGATTTATGTCAAATTTATGATTTAAACATATCAACTTGATATTTTATCATATCATATGAAATACCAAATTTATAATTTTTTGAACAGATAATGTAAAATAAGGTAAACACAATCTTTATTCATATCAAACTGATATGAATAACTTGATCTTTAAAAAATATCAAATTGACCAGCACATATCAATCTGATCTTTTGTCAATTTTTTTTTTGTGTACCTACATAATGCAAGTGCATATATGGCATATATAGTTTATGGACTTTGCGGAGGGAAGGATGGGTTTGGGGATGGAAGAGAGGATGTTTGTGTATATATAACCCTAAATGGGTCAGCAGCAACAAGAGGGGAGTCGACTACGACGACGACGACAGCAGCGACAAATAGTTGTCAGGTAGAGCGAACATTACAAGGCCAAGCCCAGAGTGGGTGGAAAAGGGGGTGGCTAAGGGGGTGGCAAAGGCGAAAGGGGCCGAACGGCGGTTCAAAAGGGGGCTTATGACGTTTGTTTAGCTTTGACGCACTCGCAGAAAGTTTACCATCGATGGTTCGCCTTTAACCCCGAATTTGGTTCGAATTGGCAACTTAAACATAAAAGAATCTATTAGAAACCAAAGCATATCTATTCGATTTACTTTTTATGATTCATATTTGCGTCGATTGATATGTAGTTTTTAAATAATTTATTTAAATTTATTCATTGCTAGCTTAAACATAAAAGAATCTATCCGAAGTCGGCTTTTTATTGGTTTTATTTTTTCAATTTTATTAATATTACATACCATTATTTGGTATCCCTAAAAAAATACTATTAAAATTTGTAGGCCTTATAGACCTACCTACCCACCACCCCCGCTCGAATATTTCCTGTTTTGCCCGAAAGACCCAAAAATAAAGCACAATCTAAAAGATGTTTTTGAAAAGAAAAACATTTTCGAAATTCATAAATTAAAACAGAAAATTGCTTGGGCGTGCAGTGAAATTGTTTTAAATGCCTTGAAAATAGAATGGATTCGTCCAGACATAGACGAACTGATCAAGTTCCCTACACAGAATACAGAATACAAAATACAAAAGCTAACCCACTGCCCTTCCGCAGTCCCCTTTCCATTTTCTCCCCCCTGGAAGCCCAGTTCTAAATTTAAATGGGGAAAAACAAAATAGAAATCATCGAAAACACATTTCGAAATAGAGCTAGAACAAGACACATAAAAGAAAATAGCAAATAGCAAATAGAAAATAGAAAATGGGGAAAAAACAACGAGAAAAGCTAGGAAAAGCAACATTATTTTCAACAATATTTTGTTTTTGCTTCTCTGCAGAAAGTTTATAGAATCGGAACATACATATATGCGTCTATGTATATCTAAATTCATATACGATATATATAAAGGCACGGCTTCGTGATCGAAACGAAAATTACTTTCAACAAACGTTGCAAGGCATTTGGCCTACGCGGCGTATGCGTGATTTTCAGTTTGCAGCGTCATTCGCAGAGTTTACCATCTATATAAATTTATATATACATTTATATATATATAGTTAAAGAGAGCGAACATATATATGTGTATTTGGCCATATTTCGTACATACATTATATTTAGATTGGCGATGCCAAAGTAATTCAGCTAAAACATTGATATTAACAAGACGGATATAGGCTATATGTATGGCCATATGTGTGGAAATTCACTATTCGAAAGTTTATAGTTATGTCAGCGGACAACATCCAAGATAAATAGCCGAACAACACGAAGGAGACCCTTAAAAGAGTTTTTCTAGATCAAGTCCAAAGGGGCCGAGTCTCAAGAAAACCTTTTAATTAACACTAATATGATTATTATATCCTTAACTTATTTTAACTACTATTTTATTATATCAATGGTACTTAAACAATTTACTTTTATTATTTACTAAAATTGGCAATACCTTCTAGACTTTTTCAAATGGAATATGTACATGTTTTAGGGAATTCCCCTTATAATCTTTTTATATTTAATTGTATTTGCCTATAGATATTTATTTATTTATCAATAGAAATGTTTTATGGAGATTGGAAACCGAATTTTAAAATTATTTTAGTTTTTATTTGAGAATTTATTTAATATTTGGGAATTTTTAGGAAATCTAATAATATTTTACAAAAATTGAGCTTATTAGTATAATTATTTAAGTATTCCATTCTATTCTATTTGACCTTTGTTCCATAAAGATTAGTTCACGAATTTTTTCAATGGATTTCCCCCAGAATTATTATTTGGCCAGGGCTGGCGAAACCCGAGGTGCTGCAGGCAGTCGCCGTCCCTGGTTTCCCTGTAGACCGACTGCACTGCCATCGCATTGAGTAGCCTCCCAACTGGAGCAAAACCTATTTTTATCCCATTGCATTGAATTCCAAGCGGCTCCGTTTACACCAGAACACACAGACTGCAGATACGATACGGTTTTTTTCCGCTTTTTTGTTGTTTTTCTCGAACATAGAACATAGAACACTGATGCGGATACAGAATAGAGAGTAGAGAGATTCTCCAACCGGTATTTTTGGGGGTTATGAGGGTTGCAGTTCGGAATTAAGATCGGGATACGAACGGAAAAACCGACGAACACTTTGTCGGTATCCATTTCGATTTTGGGGGGGCTATTTTTAGACCTCACGCCCAGATACATAACCCCGGCCCCCCAAACCACTCTCGCTCTCTCTCTCTCGCTCTCTCTCGCTCTCGCCCGTTCGCGAAGGACGGTGGGCAGGTGGGCGGCTGGCTTCGGGCAGCGATACGATAGCCGAACGTTAGCCGAACGATAGCCGAACGATCTATCCACGATCCACGATCCGTATCTGTATCCGTTGGAAGGCTGGCCGCTAGAATATAGTCTGCCGTGGATCGTCGGACCGTTCAGTCTTTTTGTGTCGTTCAGTATCATCCGATTCGTGTGATCGACAGCACAGCCGAATTTTTTTTCTTTTTTTTCTAATTCCTTGAAGGTGAGTGCTTGAGCAACACGGAGAAACATCCAAAAAGAAAAGAAAAACATCATCGACAACAAAGAAATCCAATAACAATGCAAGAACCGAACCGAAAAGGAAAAACAGAAAACAGAAAACCAGAAAACTGCAAAATGCAAAATGCAAATGCAAAGAAAAACAAACATGTGCAATCCTCAATCCTTTCTCTATATGGTATCCATCATACATATATCATATATCTGGACCTGACCAAAATCGTGTGCGTGCGCCCAGAGGATTTTAAACCTGTTTTTTTGTTGTACCAATTATTTTTTTGCTATTTTTTTCAAGTGAATACCAGTTTACAAGTGCTAACAAAAAAAAAAAAGGAAATAGAAATGCAACGAAACTCTTCAACATTATTTTGACTTGATTTTCTTGAAATACATTTTTTTTCTTCGATTGGCTTGCCAATTGCGTAAGAAGCAGTTGCAGTGTGTGTGTGTGTGTGTGTGTGTATGTGCGTGTGCGCGTGTGTGTGCGTGCTGAAAGCTAAAAATGTATCCAACAGATACAAGATACATTTCAAAAAAGCTGAAAATGCTCAGAAAGTGCCTGAAAATAGAACAAAGCGAGAATAAGAAATCCCAAGAGAGAAAAATCCATACACACACATAAACACACATATACAAAATACACACACACACACACACAGAGACACAGAGAGAAACAAACGCACATATCGACTATATAAAAATATCTGGATAAATACCGTCCGCACTTTTGGATATAAAATTCGATTTGAATTTCGTTGCTCCAATTTGATTTTTTTTTGTTGTTTTTCGTGTGAGCATATGTATAAACAAATTCAGCGGCGAATCATAAATAGCTGCCATATTTCTCGCCTCCGAAATTCGTGTATCTATCAACAGGTTTATTTTTAAATCGGTTAGAGATACTAGATACAATAGAAGCCATCCCATTCGCTCTCACTCTGAGATCTCTGTGGGATCTCTGCTAAATGGAGACGATCCACGAACTAACTTCACGTCTGTTTCCCCACTTCTCTCAGTGTACACAGCCGAAGGTCGTCATTGTCAGAACAAGAACATTTTCACGCCTTACCTTCGCAAAGGTGCGCAAAGATAAATCGAATTCTTGTTCTCTGGGGCTAAATATACGCCTAGCCCCCTAGCTGTTCGTTCTATTGGGCCATATGGGAAAACAATATAGGGGCCAATACATTTTCACTATTTCGTAACATTCAATAATGGTCTTGTTTTAAAAGTTCTCAGTCCAATTAAAAATATTAGTAAGGAGCACTTTAGAAACCAATTCTATCATTGTAATCAAGTTCCTTAAATTGATTTCCCATAATATCCATTTTATTGTAAATATATTACTCTGATTAGGAACTCTAGTCTTCAAACTATTATACTGTCTATTTAATAGTATTTTACTTAATTCAAATGGATATTTAGTCAGTAGGATTAGTAAGCCATTTAAAGCTTAAAAAAAAAATTGTATATTCATCTTTTATGATGCTAGTTCGGAAGTCCCAATCTATAAATGTAGCTATACAAAAAGTAGAAGTGAGTTCATTCATCCGATCAATATATTCAAAATCCATCAGTTACTAATAGATCAAAGCTAGAGGTTTTAGATTGTAGGTAACTTTCCATTAACAAGATCAGCTGGCCGAGATCCGTCACTCTTAACTCGATTCTTTGGCACTCACTTGAAATCGGATATCGAAAAGAGAAAATCAAAAACTGAAAAACTGAAAAACAGAAAAACCGAGAAATACTGTCGTCCTTTTCTGGCCAACAGACGCCCACGCCAAAGTAAATGTGCCAAATGTGAGAGAGAGAGAGAGCGGGAAAATGAGTGCTCCTGGGGTTGCCCCCCATATACGGCATGGGCCAATGCTGCGTATACGTAATATGCGGCATATGCTAGTATTATTGCGCATACGCACTGTGGCCGCCGATCGTAGGCGTGTGCGAGTGAGAGAGAGAGAGAGAGAGGGAGAGTGGGAGAGAGAGCGAAACTGATTTATGGAACACACATATATATATATATATATAAATCGCCGTGTATATATAGGGCAATCGGAATGATGTCATCGAACATTTCCATTCACACTCACCGTTCACCGTTCACCATTCACCACTCACCTCCAGTTTCCAGTTCCTTGAGTTCACCTCTCGCTATCTTTTCCTTTCCTTTCAGTAACCAAAAACACAAATCAAAATGGCTGATGATGAGGTGAGGTGAGTATCGCAAACCACCACTTAACCCTTACTTTTGGATTAACCCTTGGTCTTCCTCCGCAGTTATTTATTTTCGGGCTTTTGATCGAACTGTTTACCGGAAATGGAAGTGATTTGGACGGGACTACCCTAGGCAGGATCTAGTTAAAAGGTAAGCCGAGTGTTCTTTGCAGATACCGAAGCTCCTATTGCCCCCTTTCGCCTTTCGCCTAAATACCAAACGCCAAAATGCCTTTCTCTTGCTTTCACAGGATCGCTGCGCTTTGCAACCCCCGAAATCCCAGACATTTCCACCTTTTTCGCGCAAGGACCACAGATAATAATGATAACTATCATGTCTGTTATCGTTATCGTTAGTGTGTGTCTATGTCTCTGTGCTTTCGCTGTCCCTAAATTGTTATAAAGTTACTTTGTGCCTGGAGAAATGTGCAAACTTAAGAATAGATCAAGAAAATAATTCAAAAAAATAAATAAAACAAGGGAGAACGATATATTTTGGTGCCCCGACTATCAGATACCCGATACTCAGCTAATGGCAGTGCGAGGGAGATGGAGATATAAACTTTGATCAGCCATAACTTCTTAACGAATGGTCCGATTTAAAAAATGTCTTCTACATTTCGATAGGTATTGATAAGCACAACAAATCTGCATTTTTACTTTTCCGAAATATTAAAATTTTTATCACTCTTTTAAAACGAGTAACGGGTATAAAAATATTTAATTGATTTATTTACTAGTTCAGTGAAATGCTGGCCATTCTCTCCAGGACAATGCCTCCGTTTATGAACCCTAACTAATGGCAAATTCCCTTTTGTTTCCTTTCTTCTTCTATTAATTACAGAAAAAGGCAGCTCCTGCGGCCGCGGCACCGGCAGCGGCGGCCAAACCGGCAGCAGCGGCGGCCCCGGCGGCCAATGGCAAAGCTCCGGCGGCCAATGGCAAGGCACCGGCTGCCGCCGCCGCCGCCGCCGCTCCACCCGGTCCGCCCAAGGACCCCAACGACCCCAAAGTGAAGGCCGAGGAGGTACACTTGTGTACGTGTGTGCCCGTTTAACTAGCCACGTCACCGTCCAAAGTTTAAGTCCACGTCCAAGTTCCGTGCTGTGTTCGAATCGAATATATAGTATATATTCGATAAATCGATATTGTGTTGTGTCAAGCTCTTTTTTGGATATCGCCCAACAATGCTGATCCGCGGATTGTTCTCCTTGATTTACAGGCTAAGAAGGCTAAACAGGCTGAGATCGAGCGCAAGCGTGCTGAGGTGCGCAAGCGCATGGAGGAAGCCTCCAAGGCCAAGAAGGCCAAGAAGGGTTTCATGACCCCAGAGAGGAAGAAGAAACTCAGGGTAAGTAGCAAAAGAAAAAAAAATTCAAGAAGAAAGACTCTTGAAATCAAGAAGAACGTACTCTCTTATTTGTTTTTCGAGATGAGGCGATCCTAAAAGTAATACCTTAAAATCACTCTTACTTATTCGAGAAGAAATGCTCTTGAAATCAAGGACAAATTACTCTCTTATTTGTTTTTCGAGATGAAGCGAAAAACCTTTTGTTGTGTGAACCAATACTCAAACCTTAAAATCACTCTCACTTATTCAAGAAGAAATGCTCTTGAAATCAAGAAGAAATGACTCTCTTATTGGCTTTTCGAGATGAAGCAATCTTTATGGATCAATACTCATACCTTCTTCTCCTTCCACAGTTGCTGCTGCGTAAGAAAGCCGCTGAGGAGCTGAAGAAAGAACAGGAACGCAAAGCGGCTGAACGTAGACGCATCATCGAAGAACGTTGCGGCAGTCCCAGGAATCTCAGCGATGCCAGCGAAGGTGAGTAGCCTCGGTCCTCGAATCGAGTGGTCAGGATAACCGAACCGGTTAACCAGTTAACCGGTTAACCGGTTAACCATAAAAGAAGAATAAACGTATAAACGAGATAAATGAAATCAAACAGTAAACCAGATGGACGGATCTTATCCGTCTATCGATAAGCATAAACTGAAATCGATAACTAAAAGTTGAACAAGTGTCATCTATCGCATATACATACACACAATACGCACACACACCAACTCGAAGACACGCACACTATGCATAAACACCACACCCACACCCACACCCGCACACACTCACAGGATTACCAACGACCTCCCATATCGGATCTCGACGTCGCTAAGAGGAATCATTGTCTTATAACTGAACTGAACCACTGTGTGCAACATGTATCTAAATGTGTCTCTATCTCTATCTCTCTTTTGCCGCTACACCCATGTCCGTTATAAATCCAATCGATCCACACACACACCCCACCACTCCAACACAACCAACACCCCATACCAACTCCAAATCTCCAAACACCAAACCCCATTGTGAACAGACACACTCAAATCTCTGATCAAGCAACACTATGACAGGATTAATAAATTGGAGGACCAGAAATATGATCTTGAGTATGTTGTTAAACGCAAGGATGTTGAGGTACACGAACTTTTACACCACCAACTTTTTATACGCCACCTAAATACGCCTAAGTCTATCCTCAATCAAAATCAAAAGTTAACGCTTAACAACAACAACTTAAAAACACCTTCTGTCAGCTGTCTCTCTCTCTCTATATATCTGTATATCTATATATCTCTACACTATCTCACTTTCTCAATCTGTAATCCGTTTACTGTATAATACACTCTTATCAATGTTCGTGAAAAGTGTTATCTTATGCCCAGGCACTAAAAACTGTACAGAAAACTCAATAGCTCCGTCTACTACTCACCCGATTAATGCAGGTCTCTTTCTATATGCCACTTTCTATATGAGGATGTGTTCTGTTTGATAATGCAGGTATACTTCAATAGGTCTCATTTATCGTGTAGATTAGTTTCACACACTCACCCACAAACCCCCAAAAAACACACACACACACACGATTAAATACACTTAAATACACCCAAAAACACACCCAAAAACACACCAAAACACCTATCCAGATACAGATCGAACCGTTTTGATAACCACACTTCGTTCCGCAGATACTATTCAGGGTGTTTGTAAGGACTACCACAGTAAGATACTGAAACTGGAGTCCGAAAAGTACGATCTCGAGTACGAGGTAGCCAGAAAGGATTATGAGGCAAGCAGCTCCGGTTTCCAATAGTTTCCAATCGCTCGCAGATCGTAGAACTTGTCGATAACTAATTAAATAGACTTACTTCACTAGCCGAGGCAGCAGCACAACCACAGCCCAAAGATATATGCAAATATTTCGGAGCTATATGTATACACACAGTGTGTGTGTGTGTGTGTGTGTCCGGCGGACAAAGCAAAAAAAAAAAACAAATGAAAAAAAAAAAAGAACTAAGCACTTTGTAGAAATCGTAGTTAACATCTTACTTTTCTTTTTTTGGGAGAGAGCTGTGCAAACGAGGCCCCCACCAAAATAT
This sequence comes from Drosophila prostipennis, assembly GCA_037075205.1. NCBI lineage: Eukaryota > Metazoa > Arthropoda > Insecta > Diptera > Drosophilidae > Drosophila > Drosophila prostipennis. The sequence continues at coordinate 173,689 of JBAMCJ010003794.1, read as the reverse complement.
CGAGGTGTTTTGGGCACCCGAAAATCGTATATACCATATAGAAAGTAGAGTCCTAGTCAATGCAGCTAACCCGTAACATAAGAGAGCTTCCAGATCGGACCCAAAATAACAAAAGGGAGGATCGAAACTAACCACGCAGCCTTCTCGTACTGACAACCCAAGCCGAGTGCAACAAATGCTGACAAAATACCTATTTTTGATGTCACCATATTTGTGCGCTTTTGCTTTTTGCGGCTTTAGCTATAAGCTTTTTGTGGCTACAAGTGTTTTGGCTTTTTATCGTAGCGAGAAACGAAACACGTGCACCTTTTTTTGTATTTTTGATATACAACTATACAACGCTTCTACTAAACCAACCGAAACGAAAGAATATTTTAAGAAGGAGAAACAATTTTGAAACGGTTATGGTAATGGGTAGGGAAGTGCAGCTTACTGCTAGTGTGACCAGAGGCTAGGCCAACCACGAACAGTCATCCCAGAAGTACAGTCACGCACAAAGCAAACAACAGAAGACACTTGACACCGACACAATCTTACAGACCCTTCATGTTGCACCAAGAAACGAATACACAACACTGTCTTACATTTAGAACATTTTGTAGGTGATAAAGATCGAGTTCAATCTATAACTTTATATTAATCAAATCTTAATCTAATCCTTCTTTTTCTCGAAAACGCGCCAACCAATCAATCGAACAATCAAACAAACCAAAAACGAACAACCAAACTCAAACTCAAACTCAAATCGAAACAAACAATGCGTCGTTGTCGTCGTCTCTGTCTCTCACTCTTTCAATCTATCTCTTTCTGTCTATATCTATATCTTTAACTATATCTCTAACTATATCTGTCACTGTCTCTCTACTTCCATGTTAATCCTTTTCTCTTCCCCACTATCTTGCTCTCTTTCTCTCAATCTTTCAATCTATATCTCTATCTCTATTCTCTGATCCGTTACCCAAACGCACACATACAAACAAACACTAATACCAACACACCTACCACAACGACACACTCGCAAAACACCATTACAAAACGAACTCTCGTTACGTCTTCTCAAAAACGTCAAACGTTTACCGTTTCGTAACCGCTACTGTTACCGCTACCGTTACCGTTTACCGCAGCCGAACTGCAAACAATATGCAAACAATATTGGCAACGCGTTTACGATTTGGAGGGCGATAAGTTTGATTTAGAACACGTGCAGAAAGTCAAGGCCCAAGAGGTAAATTCCCCAAAGATTTACAAAATTTTGCCATGCACCCAAAAAAAAAAAAAAAAACGAATACAAAAAAAAAAGAAACCAAAATCGAATGTTTTTTTCTTACTTTCTTATCAAGCCAAAAAAAAAATATAAGATATTTACATATATATAAATCAATTATTAATCATAACTCTACTTTACAATTATGCCCTTGATTTAATTACTTGATTTCATTTCTAAATATTTCCTAATCATATTTTTAGTTCTTTACTGCGATACTTCTGTTCGTTTACCTAATTTTGATATTGTTTTAACTGCGCTAAACTACAGAACAAAAACAAAATCAGAGAGATCTTCTCGCATCGGCGCGTGCTTCAAACAGTCCAGACATGGGGGCAAATAGTTCCGACCGATGCGACCGATCCGACCGTGTATATAGTCTATCCGCCCGGAACCGGAATCGGAATCGGAACCGGGAACTGTCTGCCCCCGCCGTAACCGTAACCCCCAAGCCAGGTCTTCGGCCCGCCGGAGTGGAAGCTTGTAGGAGAATCAATGAGGAACTACTTTCATTAATTGTCGAAACCCGAATAATAAGTCTCAGCTAAACGAGAAGCCCATGGAAATCACGCGAACCCAATAAGCCAATAACGTAAAACGTAAAACGTAAACCGTAACGATCGCTTTCGTTCCGATTTGAATTGTTCCGTTTCCATTCCGTTACATTCCGAAACAGAAACAGTAAAAAAGAAACCAAGCCAAAGCCAAATCGAATAATGAAAACTCATCGAACACATAACATCTAATGAAGCTGCGAAACAACAAACGATATGATATCGATAACCATTATTGCGATAAACCAAAAGAAAAGTCTATAAACAATAAATCCAATCATAACTACTTTTAGTCATACCTAGATTTAGAACTTTAGCAAATACCAAACGTGGTAATCGAACGTAGTGTCGATTAAGCCAATCAAATCAAAAATCAAAATCCAATCCCGAAAAATACAAATATTTTTGCAGGCGAATTGCAAGAGATTTGCGAAGAGTATTACGAGCGTATGTATATTTGTGAAGGCCAGAAATGGGATCTGGAATACGAAGTCAGGAAAAAAGACTGGGAGGTACTGCAACAATTTCAATTTCAATTTAAAATTTCAAATCGTTCTCAATCAATCAATAAATGTGAAAACTCTGAATACAAAAGAACAACCAACCAAACAAAACAAAAAAAAAATATATATTATTAAAACCAACTCACCCCAGACAGAATGCAACAAAATTGTATCAAAACTAAAATCTGAATTGATTCTCTAAAGTATTCATTTGAGTTCTAGTATCATGTTCGTTTCCGTTCCGTTCCGTTCAGTTCAGTTGTTTCTTTCTTAATTGTTGAATGCGCATCTCAAAAAACAATATGTCTCTTAGTTTGTATCTGTTTTACTTGACTGTTTCACAAAACAACAACAACAACTCGTGCCTCCCCCCAGCCCGTGTATATATACAAAAGCATATACAATGTGGGTGTGGATGGGTCGCACAATCAATCGTGACTATTTATTCGTACTACTCCCTGTTTGATTTCAATTTCGATTTCGAGTTCCTATTGCCGTTGTTACTTACGTTTAACTCCGAAACTCAAGACGGAAACACGTATCCGGTGAGAACGCGAGGATTGCCAATCAGACCAGACCAATCGAATCTATCGAGAAATCGATTCAGCCAGCTTTCGTGCCCAGTGAGGTTATGTCCGAACGTATAGTGAGGTTAAGTCCGCTACCAAGAACACGAACAAACATGTCACATGGCACCTCCTCACATCCTTTTTGCAAAAATGATCAATTATGAAATTAACTGGCAATCCAAGTATGCTCATCAGTCCACACACAGTCTACACCCCAGACAACAAGAACAACAAAAAAAACGAAAAATCTAAAATCAAACAACAAGAAGAAACAAGCAACAGCAATGTAGTATTAGTAAATTGCACAACAATTACAACAACAGCAAGATATGTAACTAGTTCGTTGCACCATTTGTGAACTTTGTTTTGTGTGTGTGTTATTTCTCTTTTTTTCTTTCTTAACTGTAACCAAAAATTTGTTTGTGCCGCTGTCGACGCGTTACCGCCATTACACTCAACTGCAGACCGGTCCACAAACACAATAGCAATTTACAAATTTAAAACAAGCACAAAAGTATACAAGCACACTAGCACAAAAGCACACGATCACAATTCAAAAAACAAAAAAAAGCGCAAAAAAAATAAAGGAAACGTACAGTCACGCTCACACGAAACGCAACGCAACGCACGCAAGCACGCAACATTTTGCATGCAGCAGCACAAAAAAAAACAAAAAAACAGAACAAAATCAAAAAAACACCGAAACGACCGATAAGCAGCAGCCAAGAACCTATCCCGATCAGCCACGCCCTCTACTGTCCACTGTCCACCGCCCACCAAGCCACCGCACTTCATTGTAAATAATGTTTGTGTAAATTGTTCCCATTGCCGCTCACACTCTGTCTCTCTCTTTCTATCTATCTCTTTCTGTCTCTCTCTGTCACTCTTACTTTCTTTCTGTGTTTCTATTACTCTCCTGTCCGCGAAAAGCCGCAAAAAAAGAAAAAAGCAAAGCTGAGTTCCAAGTTGAAGAGCATAAAAGCCAAGCGTCGATTACTTCTCGATTGAATCACTTAATGCTAGTACACTAAACGTGATATACCGATACCGATTACCGATTACCGTTTACCGTTACACGAACCCGCCAAAATGCCAATCGAAACTGCTTGCGCAGCCGAACAAACAAATCGAAAGAAAGAGAAACATGCAGGAAATGCAACACAAAACAAAAAAAACGAAGGGAGCAGAAGCAGAAGCAGAAGCAGAGGAGCTAGCGTTCCGATAAAGATAACGATAACGATATATACGAATACCGTTAAGCAGTACCTCAGCCCAGTCGCCCAATTGGGTTTCAATTTTTAGTTTCAATCTCAGTTTCAGTTTCAGTTCCATTTCCATTGCAGTTGCAGTTAGGCCAACGTCGCTCGTTCCGTCTCACTCACTCCGGCTCAGACTATCTCTCTCTCTCTCTCTCTCACTTGATCACTCTGACTATCTGTCTCTGTCTAGTGTATATATGTATAAACGAACAATACTCTCTATAAAACTACAAATAAAGCATTAAAGCAAAAGCAATCGACATTTGGATGTTATGCTGTTCAATCAACAAGAGGCGCGAGCTGAATTAAAAAAAAAATGCAAAAAAAGCGCCAATCTAGTGATCCACAACCAACCAATCGAACCGAATTGAACCGCAACCACCACCATATCCTCGTCTCGCTCCCACTAGGCAGTTTAGAACGCAGAGAACTTGGCTCGTATGGCTCGCCCGCTCGCTCGCTTACTCGCTCTCTCGCACTCACTCACCCACGCACGCCAGCACGCCCTAGTATTAGCACCTAGTACTTAGCATTACGACTTAGTGGTAGTGCCAATGGTAGAGTATGCTCTATATGTCTGCAACCCACGTTTCCTGTTTCCTTAGCATGCAAAACGAAAAAAGAAAAATGCCAAAAAAGAAACCCGCCTAGCGAAAAGAAAGAACTTCTTCTTGCAGCATTTTGATTTTGATAGTTGCCCGCCCGTAGCTGTAGCTTTATGTGTCGATAGACCGATTGACAATTGTCGATGAACTCGTACTAATCGCGTAACCTCTCTCTTCCCAACTCTCTCTCTCTTAATATCCGATGTGGTCCACCCGCAGATCAACGATCTCAATGCCCAAGTTAACGATCTTCGCGGCAAGTTGTAAGTATCAATCGAGATAATCGATAATCGGAAGCCGATAACTGATCGATTATTTGACTTTTTCCCCTATAGCGTCAAGCCAGCCCTGAAGAAGGTCTCCAAATACGAAAACAAATTCGCCAAGCTGCAGAAGAAGGCCGCTGAGTTCAACTTCCGCAACCAGCTCAAGGTGGTGAAGAAGAAGGAGTTCACGCTGGAGGAGGAGGAGAAGGAGGTGAGAGGGGGTCTACCGTATAGGGGGTCTACTTCTAATTTATATATTTATTTAACCTCTATCGACGATGATCGAAACGAAATACACCGATCCTTATCTTTAAATCTCTATCTCTTCTGTGACATTTAGAAAAAGATAAAAGATGCCGCTGTGCTAAAGCAAGCCAAAAAGTGTAAGAACCTGAGTGTGACGTGACCCAGATCCTTCTGTTTGCCTTGAGCACCCGAGTGCACCCGCTCTATATCTTTCTCTCTATATCTTTTGTCGCACACTGATCTGTTCTCTTTATACTCTGTCCCTGTCTTTCTGCGATCGTAGCTGTCTTTAGTCAGTAGTTGTAGTCAAACACTTTCTCTCTAAATCACACACACACGAAATACCAAAAGATCGACGATGTGAATTTGATATACCTATTAAAAAAATCGAAAATATCAATTTATCGTCATCGAAAGTATCGAATTGACCATCGCACCATATCGATGTTTTTCGTAGCACACGTCACCTTGTAAAATGTAGATCACCAAGTAGTTTTTAGTGTCGGCACTGAGCATCCAGATGTTGTATGTGTCCACTCGTTATGCCCACGACCTTACTAATGCCATTCTATTCTCTCCTCTATTCCGTCATGATGTCCACGATTGCCGATGAGCAGAAGAAACCCGACTGGTCCAAGGGCAAGCCCGGAGATGCCAAGGTGAAGGAGGAGGTTGAGGCCGAAGCTTAAGTGTCCACACGTCCACTAGTGTCCACTGACCCGTGACTCCCGCCCTAAACAATAATTGAAATTATTTACAACAATTATCTGAAGCAATACAATTTATATAAATCTATTAAAATATATATATATCCACAAATATATATGCATGTATATATCTCGCCATATATATGTGTTCACAATGGATTTGATCAGAAATGAAGTCAATAAACAACAACAGCAACAACTAAAACAACTCAAAATCAAAATAAAACTCAGACTCAAACTCAAACTCAAAAACAACTGCTACAAATAATTCAGATCATCGATTCAAAACAACAGCCAAACATCTGAACACCTTGATGAATTATTGATTATATTTCATTATTTACAAATTATATTTTTTAATGTAAATTAAATTAAATTACAAAAAAAAAGAAACAAACAGACAGAGTCTCGCACATTATTTCTATCTCTCTATACTTTTATTACCTTTCGGCACCCGAGATCAAAATTTGCACACAAACATACACACGGGATTACAAAGGGGATAATACTTAATGGTAGATATGGGATGGGATCCGGAATTTAGAGCAAGGAATAAAGGGACGTGAACTAAATCTGAATCTGGTTCTGTGAAACTTTCGCAAATCCAAACCAACAAGGTTATCTATAATTTAAAATTAGCATATTACTGTGTGACATTGTTATTAATTTCACATCATTGAATTTATAAAAGTTGACAGCAGCTTCCGTTCGACTGAATACGATTCTAATTACCCAAACCACAATCCATGTGTTAAGTAAATCCAGCAAGAACGACACAGAGTCGACAATCTAGTACCCTGTTTGCCAAATGTGTTGCCTACTTAAGAGCGTCTTCGCAAAATATCATGATCAGCTTATCAGTTATGTCGTCCGATCGATAAATGTATAAAATTAGGATAAGGATTTTGAACAAAAATACCCTTATTTTTTAGGGTTTTTCAATCGTAATTTGGCCAAATCAAGGCCCACAGCTAAAAGACCGACTGTTTCGAGCAGCTAAAAACCTAAACTAACGATCCCCATTACTTTCTGGGAAATTTATTTTTGATCCAATTTTCGCATTTTTGATAAGGGGTTACATCACGATTTTTTGCGAAAAATTATAAAAATTAAAAATTTCTAGGTTTGAATGCCAATCGATTGGGAATTAAATTACGAGTTCAACAAGGTATAACATTCCATATTTGAATGATTATTTCCATTGTTACAGGGAAAAAACTGATATTTTAGGGTGGAAAATATGGATTAAACTTTTATACGAAAATATCCTTTTTTTTAAGGTTTTTCAGTCGTATTTTGGACAATTCAAGGCCCACAGCTAAAAGACAGACTGTTTCGAGCAGCTAACAACCTAAACTAACGATCCCCATTACTTTCTGGGAAATTTATTTTTGATCCAATTTTCGCATTTTTTATAAGGGTTAATGATTCTTTGCAAAAAATTGACAAAAATAATAATTTGTGGGCGCTAGAAGAGGCGTGGCCTTCGGCTGTAACTTTATAGAACCAGAAAAACAGGGGTTCGTCATGAATATTGTACTTCAGAGGATCAACAACTTGCAGTCCTTGTTGCAATATACATATGTATACCCCAGAAATAATCGAATACCCAGGGTAAAATGCCACTGCATTAACGAACTTTGGGACATGTCAAATACTGCGCTCTAGCTGCCCATAATCAAATCATAAATCCGCGCTTTCGGTGTAATTCAATTACAGTTCATTACAATTATTTCACAATAAATTATTACCAATGACTGAGTCCAGTTTTTCCACATGCACATGATGCACATGCACCGTTCCCATACCATGAGTAATTCCGGAGGCTGCGTGGGTGGTGAATACTGCATACTGAATACCCAGAGAGAATGAATGATTCGCATTTAATTTGATTTAACGAAAAATATGAAATGCACTCGGAACCTAATTGATGCTAATGCGGAAGGACAACAATATTTTCGCATTCCATAATTGGATGGTTTTTACTTTTTGGGCGGTGAGAACTGGAAAATGTTCGCTGTTCAGTGGGATAAGGAGTATTTAATGGGATTTTACGACATGCTGATTTGGTTGGACAATACCTGCGCATTTTATACATAGCTGAATGGTTTTGGCCAATGTTGAGCACTCTCTCCGAATCCTAAAGCTGTGAGGCACCTTCTCCAGATCCAGATCCAGATTCTCCAGCGATCTGGGTTGCCTTCCAAGGGAGGAACTCCTTGTCAGTTCGTTCGGCGGCGTGTCTATGGATGGCATATCCTCCTGGCCACCGACCTGCAGCTGTGGATGCTCACCAATTCCAAGTCAATGGGATCTTTCTCTCTGTCGATCGGCGCACTTGGTTTTTGCTCCTGGTGTCCCATGGTCACTGGACTTCGGATAGCTTTAGCTTGCTTTTTTGCCTGGCAGAAGGATTGATCGCAGCCTCTTGGCCACTGGGGTGATCCAATTCCCGAGGAGCACTCAAGGAGGATATTCAGTGCCGGCTACTCCTGCTCCTGCTCGCCACCGATCTTCCCCTGGTTGCCCCGCAAGAGCTCCGCCTCGAAGATCACTCCCTCCAGCGGCTCCCAGGTGCTCTTCTCCTCCGAGAATCCCATCCGTTTCACCAGGAACTGAAAACGACCGCGCACCAGACGCTTTCCAACGATCTTCTGCACTAAAAACACACTGGAATCCGGCTCTTTGGCGGATGCGGAGGTTGTGCGGTTTCACAGGACTTGTCCGGCTTTTCCACTAGACATGATTTTGTTAAAAACATTTTACAAAACAAATTAAGTGAAACAAAAAACGCGAGGATAATGAGAATGGAACACAAGATGGCGGCAAGCTTCGGGGCTGCCAACGCGTTTCAATTAACTGCAATTAGGGATATTCCAGTGTAATCAAATCCATATGCAAAAGCGCATTTCCACCGAAAAGTCAATTAATTCAATTTATATTTGATTTATTTTAAGGCTATTTATCTGGATTTATTTTGCTTAATTATGACATCTGATTTTTTTAGCCAATGTGGTTTAAACTTAATTTATGTTTCGCTTTTCTTATACCTTGCTTTAAAGGGTTCTAAGAGCTGCCGCCTGAAAAATATTTAATTTCTAAATATCTCATGTGTAGGATATATTTATTATTAGACTTTAGCTTACATATTCGCAATGCTTTTTATGTTTTGAGTTTTCTACTTTGCATTTTACTTTACAAATAACTCTTAAAATGTAATTTTCAAAACAGTTACAGTCCAAATTTTATCTAGTGAGCATTGAAATCGGGCAATAGGCATTTTAAGCGTCGATTTCCCGGTCGCAAGATAAATTTAAGTTTAAAGAGTTTGATGGCCACCTTAAATTCAATATTCAGGCGACAAAACGGAGGAATCTAGCTAGCCAGCCCTCGTTTACAGTTACCCGCACCTAAAAACGAGTTGGCAGCCCGCATCCTGAGCTTGACGCCATTTTCCTCTTGGTTTTCCGGCGTGATAGCTTTTTCCTGTTTTTTTTGTTTTTTGTGCTGCGTCTGGTTTTTAAAAACTACAAATACCATGTCTCAATTGCCGCGTGATTCCAACTCCGCAGGAGGAAACATCAAGTACGAAGTGGAGAGGATCATCCGCAGTCGCAAACAGTATTTGGTGAAATGGAGGGGATTACCGAGGGATCAGGCCACCTGGGAGGTGATGGAGCACTTGGCGACCTGCAGTCCCTTTCTGATCGACTGCCAAGGGGAGGACTTCTTCAAGATCATGAAGAAGGCCAGCGACGAGCTGGCGGAGATCAAGGAGAAGAAGCGTCGCGTGGCTCCGGCAGTCCCTACCTACGTTATGATGGATGAAATAATGTATACACCGGTTTACGTTGAGCAGGAAGATTTCCTGGGGTTCCCGCCCTTACCGACCATAGATCTGACCGGCGAGGATGACGGCGATGACGAAGCGGCCGCTAGTTCACCAATGAAGATCAAAGAGGAACCCATTGACGACGAAGAAGAACCCATTGACGAAGAAGAAGAACCCATTGACGAAGAAGAAGAACCCATTGACGACGAAGAAGAAACCACCGACGACGAAGAAACCACTGAGGAGGAGGAGGAATCCAGCTCTTGGCTGAACGCAGGCCAGAGGAGCACGCTGGTTAAGCTTGACAAGCTGCTCGCTGACTTGGAGCGCACTATCATTCAGCACGGACTTCACCAGAACATGCGAAAGAAGAAAGGTGGATGGAAGATGCCGAGGATCTCGGAACCCTGCGGCCTAGAACGCGGTCTGCAGTTGAAGAAGATTCACAATTGCTACAAGGTTTACCAGCATTTCTTCTTTTGCGTCACCTGGAAGGGATGTCCCACCATGGACGCTGTGACTCTGCCGTCCATCAAGTATATGTACCCGGATCACATCGTCCAGTTCCTGGAGAAATTGAAGATTGACTAAGAAGGCTTGGTTACCAAAATTCGGATACTAGTATTAAGAAACCCCAAAAGAGGCTCGAAACTTTTTTTTTTATGTTATGTAATTTTTTTACGCAAATTTTATTTCCTGACAAGGATTTCCACTACAGAGAAACTTAATCCGCACTTTGAGTTTAAATAAGAATGTAAAATGGAATAATATAACAATAATATGTAAAATGTTTTGAAATTTTTAAAAGATACTCATTGTATAAAAAAAAGAAATAGAAAAAAAAAAATAGACACGATATATTTAGTTTAGTCAAAGAGCTGCAGGTCATCCAGACGCTTGAGGCTGCACTTCAGGCTCTCCAGCGTGCGAGTGTTTCCCTCGAACATCAGCTGGACCTTCTGCCTGGCGAAGGTCTCGTCGTGGAAGTTCTTCAGCGAGTTATCCTCGGAGTCCACGCCGATCATGCTCATCAGCGGAAAGAAGCCGAAGGCCACGAAGAAGCCGTAGGCCTCGCGCTTCCTGATCTCCTCCAGGACCTCCGCGTGGCTGGGCAGTGGCTTCGACCACGGCAGCTGCTTCAGGGTGTCCACCAGGACCTGGTAGTATATCTCGATCAGCTCCTGCCGCCGGTCGCGCAGCACCTCCAGCTCCAAACTGGTGTTCAGAAAGTAGTTTATGTCGAAGCCCAGGCTGCCGTAGAAGCACAGCTGGAAGTCAATCTGCATTGGGTAGCTAGGATTAGCTCTTTGCATTATTAATGTTCAAATGTATGATGCAAAATGTTAATGTGACTTTAAAAATGTAACAAAATCAAGGTAACTCAATTTTCCACCTAAATGAGAACGCGAATTCTTGAGAGCAAGAGCAACTAAAATGTTTATATTATGAATGAAATAAGACCGCGAATTCTTTAGATGAATAATAATGATGCAAAATGTTAATAAGACTTTAAAAATTTAACAAAATCATGGTAGCCTAATTTTCCACCTAAATGAGAACGCGAATTCTTGAAAGCAAGAGAAACTAAAATGTTTATATTATGAATGAAATAAGACCGCGAATTATTTAGATGAATAATAATGATACAAAATGTTAATGTGACTTTAAAAATGTAACAAAATCAAGGTAGCTCAATTTTCCACCTAAATGAGAACGCGAATTCTTGAGAGCAAGAGCAACTAAAATGTTTATATTATAAATGAAATAAGACCGCGAATTCTTTAGATGATTAACATCGAATTTATATTTTTGTTAATGTTAATGTGACTTTAAAAATGTAACAAAATCAAGGTAGCTAAATGAGAACGCGAATTCTTGAGAGCAAGAGCAACTAAAATGTTTATATTATGAATGAAATAAGACCGCGAATTCTTTAGATGAATAATAATGATGCAAAATGTTAATGTGACTTGAAAAATGTAACAAAATCAAGGTAGCTCAATTTTCCACCTAAATGAGAACGCGAATTCTTGAGAGCAAGAGCAACTAAAATGTTTATATTATGAATGAAATAAGATGAATATAATGATGAATAATAATGATGCAAAATGTTAATAAGACTTTAAAAATGTAACAAAATCATGGTAGCCTAATTTTCCACCTAAATGAGAACGCGAATTCTTGAGAGCAAGAGGAACTAAAATGTTTATATTATGAATGAAGTAAGACCGCGAATTCTTTAGATGATGAACATCGAATATTTTTGTTAATGTTAATGTGACTTTAAAAATGTAACAAAATCAAGGTAGCTAAATGAGAACGCGAATTCTTGAGAGCAAGAGCAACTAAAATGTTTATATTATGATTGATAGATTGATTTATGAATGAAATAAGACCGCGAATTCTTTAGATGATTAACATCGAATTTATATTTTAATATTACTTACGATTTTCACCTGCTGCACCTTGTAGCTCGGATCGTAGTTGAAGAATATGTTGTTCACCCAAAGGTCGCCGTGATTGAGGACATTGTGCTGGCCGCGAAGCGGGTAGACCGCCTTGAGGACGCGCTCGGTGAAGTGCTCGTGGTAGCGATAGAGCTTCGTGGTGATCCCGCCGAAGCCCTCGCAGTCGCCCACCAGGGCGGCCAGCTTGAGGAGCTGGGTGCCGAAGAGCAGCTTGAAGGGCTCCGACTTGATGGCGTCCATGTGGAGCAGGCCGAAGGGATACCGATCGACGACCGTCTCCGGCTCCCGTTCGCCCATCACCATGGTGAGGGCATGGTACTCGGCCAGTTTGCGCATCACCAGGGCGGAGTGCTCGAAGTCCAGGCCCAGCTGGCGGCACTTCAGCTGGTAGCCCCGGGAGCACAGGTCCTCGAAGACGATCGTCTGCTCCGGCTGGGTGGTGGAGTAGTAGTGTCTAGTGAAGGCAGGGAGGGAAATCATTAGGCCTCTCCTTAAATGGTTAGGTTTCTGCCCACCTGGCGCCCAACGTCCAGGCATCATCGGCACTGCTGGCCCGCCACATCAGCGCCTCCAGCTTGGGCTTGATGGTCGTGTAGAAGATGGTCTCCTTGTTGTAGATGTGCAGCCGCGCCAGGATGGCCTGCTTCTCGTCCGGCATCGACTTGACGATCAGGGACGTCTCCAGGACGCAGTTCTCCGCATTGCGATACCTTATCTGCGCCCGGTAGATGTTGCTGCAGTAGTTCTCGCCGCCGCGGGTCAGATTGGTCAGCTGCACCCCCAGCACCTGCAGGTCCAGCTGCTGCAGTCCGTGCTCCAGGCTGCGGCGGAAGAACTGCGGGGTCAGGTAGAGTGGCGGCTCCTCCGGGGCGTCCGACATCGTGGATGCAATTGTGGCATCATCTCACCCATCGTCGGCTTTTTATGCGAAATCTCGGAGAGACGGCCGCCTATTTGTTTTCTAATTGATCTTAATGGACAGGGCACGAATGGACCTTCCTCAATTGCCTTAATGGAAATGCATTTACATGCCGCCGGATTAGCGGTTCGGGGATTGAAGAACATAACCGATTTGCAGATGTCCCAGCGCAGATGGTTTGGAAAATAGTTATAAAAAATATATACCTACTTAAAAAAAAAGAAAATCGATTGAAAAATGTGTAAAGTGCATAACCTATTTATTCTAACCGACCTTATAAAGGGTATAAGTACATATATCTCCATCAATCTGCTATTTTTGATAAAAATCTGGTTGATATTTGCCCAAAAAGAGAAATATAACTTCAAAACTTCGTATTTCACATTTGAATTAAGTACAAAAACATAATATTTAACACAATAAAAATTAAAATGAATGATTTTAAAAATACATTTTGAAATATTTTATTAAATTTTTTAAAAGAACTTTATATTAAAATCAAGGGTTAGGATCAATAAAGAAAACTATAAATTATAAATTAAATATTACCATATTTTAAATTAATAAAAACCGTAATGGATGAGACTACAAATTTCTGCCTTGGTTGAACAATTTGTCTACTTAAGATTTTAAAAATTCAACTAATTTTTTTCTCGTAAAAATATCAACCGATTAACGTTTGTTATTAATGCAACATTTATTAAAAAAATATTTAATTAATGTTATAAATATATGTGTATATGTACGAGCGCGCAATTGATGTAATTGATTTAAAACAGGAGTGTATCGATTCCCTAACAATATTTAAAACCGCATGCTACACTTAGACGCTACTTTTGGTTATCTCTAGGGTGGAGGGCGTTGGTATCGTTGGCGCCGTGCTGGCCAGACTCCTGCTGGGCATTATTCCCGGCGCCGCGCCCGTCTTGGATCGCTTGGGCAGGGTGGCGGCTCGCAAATAGGGATTGTCTATGTTGGGGTTCTCCAAAATGGCCTTGTTCGTGGTGGAATTCGGCTTGATCTCCAGCTCGGGCTTCTCCTCCTTCGACTTGTCGCCGTCCATCTCCTCGTTCTCGCTGTCGCCCTCCTCGCCGTCCTCTGAAAAGTGCCATAAGTTGTAGATTTAAGGTATTCGGTTGTCCAGAAGGAAAGCAAACGCACCTTTGCTGGGCACATCTTCTGTGCGATTGGCCACCAGATAGTGATACTCCAGCTCCTCGAAGTCAAAGACCTGATCCGTGGGATTCAAGGCGGCTGCATACGGTGGAAAGGCCGGCTTGCAGGCAATTACTGGGCGGGAAATGAAGTGTTTGAGTGATTCAACATAATAATAATAAGAAGTAATCACTTGGCTTACAGGGAAACATGTTGTCCTCGGTGGGAAAGAGGTTGTTGGTCTCCGTGGTCTTGCAGAGGAACTTGGTGAGCGCCTTCTCGATGTCCCGCTTCTGGCAGGCGGCCTTCTCCCTGATGGCCTCGTACTCCGTCACCGGCTGCTTGTGCGTGGGCGTTCGTATGTAGGCATGTGGATCGGGCATCGCCGGGAAGTAGCTGGGCACATAGTGCGGATGCGAGGACTTGCTGCCCGCCTGGAGCAGGCTCAGCTGGCGCTGCTGCGTCTGCTGCGGCGGCAGCGGGATGCCCGCATGCGTCTCCCTGCGCATGTACGGATCCAGGCTGGCGATCGTGATGCCCATGTTGATGAGGGCCAGGCTGACGTCGCCCACGGTGGGCATGGTGCGTCCGCTGAGCTCGCAGTAGTTGTGCGCCGAATTGCCAATCTCCCCGATCACTAAAAACGATATATAGGGTACTTGGTTATCCCGGGCCATGGGTTAATCCCAAGGATCTACTCACGCGCCTGCAGCATCTGGGTGAGCGTCTCCAGGCACTGGTTGCTCGCCTGGCCGGCGCCCTTGTCCACCAGCAGCTGGGACACCGCCTTGTTCAGCAGCCGCCGATACGCATCCACATTGGGCACCGTCACCGCCTCCACCTTCTCCATCGGATCAGTCTTGGTTTTAAATTATTTGTTTGAAATTGTTGAAAAAA
Source organism: Drosophila prostipennis (assembly GCA_037075205.1). Taxonomy (NCBI): domain Eukaryota; kingdom Metazoa; phylum Arthropoda; class Insecta; order Diptera; family Drosophilidae; genus Drosophila; species Drosophila prostipennis. The sequence goes on along the minus strand of JBAMCJ010003794.1, from coordinate 158,445 downwards.
AAAGGAAAGACCAAATTCAATTGTTTTCGCCGCTCAGTGCTGCCAGATCAGAGATGGAATCGTTTATCACTGTTATCGATAGTTGGCTAGCGATAGTTTTATTTAATTTCCAAAAATCTAAAGGGGGATTCCCTAAACTGTTGAATTGCTGAATTGTTGAGTTTTGGTCAGCTGTTAATCAGCTGTTCCATACAAAGTCAACTTTCAGAAATTTCAGCAATTCAACAGCCTCGAGGCTGCTGAAAATTTTGTTGAATTGCTGAAAAGCCAGAGTTGTCACCTTTTTTTAAAAGTTGTGGCAACTCTGTAACATTTTAGTATCACCAGTACGCATTATTTATTTTAAAATCAACTTAGAAAGCATATTTGTGGTTCTTTTTACCTTGGTAACACTTTTAGACAGTAACTAGCAATAATAAATCAAATTTTACATGCTTTAAGTTTCCTGAAATTTTTCAACAAATAACAGCTGTTTGAAAATTCAACAGGAACCATTTTCGGTCGTTCCCTTAATTGCTGAAATTTTTTGTTGAATTTTCAACAATTCAGCAATTCAACAGTTTAGGGAATCCCCCTTAACTATTTTACTTTGCAGACTTGATAAAACTATTTATCCTATTAAAATTTTCTACAAATTTGCGATATTTTTTAACAAATTAAAATTTAAAAAAATGTTGCATTTTATAATTTTGAGAGTTAAAGCGTAATAAGCTTTGGGTTGTCTAAAATGTGAGTTTTAGGATAAAACCAAAACAGATTACAAATTTTAGGTCTCTAAAAACATTCTATTCTAAGCAGGGACCGTAAATAATCGTTATTTGAGATTTTTATTTTAAAAGGCCCACTGAGATTTGTAAAAGTTTTTATCAAAAATTTATCTGGTTTTTATGCTCTTTATAGACATGAACAAATAACAGTTAATTTGCTTGCCAGATTTGTTGACAAATATATATTTTGTGGACAAGAGTAAAAAGAACATTATTTTTGACGTTTAAAACGAAATATCACAGTAGTCTTTTTAAAATAAAAATCTCAAATAACGATTATTTACGGTCACTGATTCTAAGAGTATATATTTGAAATAACTTTAATCTTGAAACTAGATCTTCAAGACAATTAAACATTATTTAAGCGCTGTTCTAAGAACTGTTCATTTTTAGAAAACAAAGTACTGATAAGATTCCCGGAAGTCGGCTAATGGATTAATGGGTATTTTTATTACGTCATAAAAAGTAGTTATCGATAGGCAACTATCGATGTTTAGAAGAGCAGAACAATCGCGGTTGTGCCATCTCAATTAAATCAGTGTATTTTTTTTGTTGTTTGCCAAACAATAGGAGACGACGTACTCGCAGCGTTAATTGTTCTATTAAATGAAGTTAAAACTCGCCGGCCTGCCAAGAGCGATCGCATAATCATTGAGCATCGAGGGAAGTGAACTGGGGCCCCCGCGGAGTCTTAGGTGCCCGGAATCGTAATCGCAACCCGAATCGCTCCATCGGGAATTATTAATTGTGCACGTACGTATGAGTGGATGTGGATGCTGTGTTTGTGTTGACTAATGTTTTTCCTTGTGGGCGGGGGAGGAGGGAGGGGGAGGAGCCTCTATATTTCTTGGCAATTTACACTTATAATTGGAATCGTGTGCGGTATGTTTTCGAGCGGTTTCGGCTCCCTAGGGTGTCTATTTTTAAGCCAAATGTGCTCCACTTTGGTTATCAGCCGGAGTTTCCCTTTCCCTTTCCCACTTCCCCAGACATATACACACACACACCTCGTAATCCCCCCTTTTCTTTGTCTGCGCGCCAAAGAGTTTTTCTTTCGAAACCTTAGAAAGTATGTGCACACGAAAAGAGCTAGATCTTAATTAATGATCGATGGGATATAAGTGTTAAAAAACTGTTAACGCAAGAATACCAATTTAAAAAACCATATTACTAATATATTCTCCTTACTATATCTCACAGAGAACAGAATAGATCAATTAGTAATAATCTGGCATTATAGGGAATACCGTTACATAACATCACTTCAAAGCTATTACTTAAAATAATCCTATTTTTTAGTAATATATATTTCTAATCTACTACCAATATCTTACAAAAAAAACCCTCTTTTCCATATTACTAATATACTCTTCTTACTATATCTCACAGAGAACAGAATAGATCAAAAGTAATAATTTGGCATTATAGGGAATACCTTTACATAACATCACTTCAAAGCTATTACTTAAAATAATCCTATTTTTTAGTTTAATATATATTTCTAACCTACTACCAATATCTTACAAAGAAAAACCCCTGTTTTCCAGTACTCTTGGTACTTTGGCTTTTCGTATATGGTTATTCCTTTGTCTGATGTTTATTTTGATTTCTTGTAAACGGGCCTTTTATTGCACTTTGCAGTTGGTTTTCGCAGTTTCTGGATGACTCAGAGGTATATCAAGGTATATCTTATCAGTAATCAAATATAGAGCATATTGACAGTCCGGCAAATTAAAAATAAAGAAAAAAGAGAGCCATCTCCCCCAAATGGGATTGTAAAGTGCGCACTTGTTTACTTTATTTCTTATTTCCCGCTGACCCCGCAGCTCCACCGACATGAATATGTGAGTGGCTATATTGGTTAAAGAGAAACTCGGACCTGGTGGGGCGACCTACAAAAGAATGCCATGCAAAAAACCCAGCAGCAAGATCATGAATCACCTGCGTGGGGCGGGAAAAAGCACTAACGGATCAGAGATTTAAAACAGCAGAGAGCTACCAGGTGTTAGGTATACCATATAGTGTGTTCTTTCCCGGTTTTTATACCTTAATATCAAAATTTATAGGCATTTTTAACAGATATTAGTACTAGGTTTAGTCAGCAACAATCTTATCTGTGAGAAGTTAAGTTACTTGTAATTAGACATTAGCTTTTAGGTGAAATCGTTTTTTTAATCCAATTTTGATTGTATAAAATTTTGTTCATAAAATCAAAATTTCGGTTTTATTTAAAAAATATTTAACCATTAAATGTAAATTAAAATCGTATTTAAAAAAAAGCCAAGAGTGCAATAAATAAAATAAAAATAAATTCTCTTTTAATATATTATACAGTCAAATGTAGAAATTACAAAATTTCAAATAAATGTAAAATTAAAAATAATAATTTTTTTGATAATTTAATAAAATTAAATTAAAGATAGATAACCCACATACACACATACTTACTTACTAATGAGATAGTACACCGATAATTTTAGTTTTTTTGCGTATACAACCTCACCTATCACCAGCTTTACGAGCCATAAGTCAGAGTTTTTATCTAACTATTTCCTCTACGCCTTCTCTTCAGGAAACTGAGCGATGAACAAGGTGGGCAAGCACATCCAAAGCGGCATCACTGGGCTGGGCAGCGGCGGAGCCCCGTTGTCCACGGCATCTCTGCTGGGATCTCCGATGGAGGCAGCCAATGGAGCCGCCATGGCCAGCAGCACAAATGTGTTCAATTCGATCATGAGCTTCCTGCCGGACAACCGGCCTATTACTTCGCTGCACATCGTCGAGGATTTCGAGCGGTTAGTTTGGATCGTCATCCTGATTTTATTTCCTAACAAACCGGGCATCTTTCGTTTAGCTGCCCGAAGAACTTCAGTGCCATAAACCGCACCTACGACCAGGATGCGGATGCGGACCTGTGGCGGGACTTCAGTCTGTTCGGGCGACAGAATACGCGGTATCTCTGCCTGTCCAAGTCCGAAGGCCTGCCGGAATACGTGGTGGAGACCCTGCAGTGAGCTCAATTAACCATCCCTATGCGACGTAACTAATCCCTCTTGGATTTCCAGAGTAATTGCCGATAAGACGGCACCGCCCAAGGAATTCTCGCAGGTCTCCCGCACCGCCGACAGCGACCAGAAGGCCTGGCGCAAGCGGCAGGTGATCTACAAGCTGTCCAAGCGCGGCACTGTCACCCAGGCGGTCACCGACATAATACTCTGCTCCAAGCTGAAGGCAGCGCCCGATGGCTTCAAGCTGGCCGGCGATATCAACGGAGTGCTGATCTGCTACAAGACGAGCGCCATTCCGGTGCGCCTGTCGCCCCCAGTGCCAGGTGGAGGCGGTGTTCCGGCCTCAGTTCCCGCTACCTGTGAGGCTGAACAGGCCCTCAACCGCCTGAACCTCCAGGGGCAGCGCAACTCACGTGGACCAGTAAGTCTGCTGCTGGCCTAGAAATCCTTACTAACTAGCTAATGCCTGGCTAAATCTTATAAACAGCTGCCACAACCACCGACTGAACACCATGACTATGAGGAGATCCAAGCCAACTATCAAATAAACTCGCCACAGCGACCGGCGCCGCCTCGGCCAGCGGGAGCGGGAGTCGCAGGAGGACGTGGTACTTACGGCGGCACCGGCACCTTGGGCACCTACACCGAGCTGGAGGGAGTGCCCTTCGTCATGGACGTTAGGCTGCAGCGTAACCAAGCTGCAACTGATGTGAGTGACTTGCCTCTCGCTCTAATTGAGTGATTTTTTATATATATATTTTGTATATCTTTCCCCAATAGATGCCTATACTGCCAGAAATCTCCACGCTACTCAAGTCCCTGGACTATGATTTTCAATTGGAACGCCAGATCTTATGCACCATGAAGTCATCGGCTTCGAAGAACCCGTTCTTCAAATAGAATTGCAAAACGTCATTGGGAAAACGCGCGTCACAAATTGAGCGTTGAGCAATGTATACAAGAAAGCAAACAGAACCGGAAATGAGTGGATGTGGATGTGGATTTTATATACTTACTTTAGTTTAGTGGCAGCTGCCATGATAATCCCCACTAGCTATTCAGTTGGATTACGTACCCCCCTTAGAGTTAAATGTGTGTGTAATATTCCTGTGCCTTCGATATGTATCTAATTTTCATAATACAACTCTGTTTTGTAAAACCCCACATTGGAAAGCAAACCGAAAACGAATTAGCATCCTACCTATTTACATTTACATCATATAGAAACCATTCATATACATACATGCATCGATAAATCCCGAATTGTGATCAAAGGAGAATGTTTTGTCATTATTTTAGAAGCGCTAATCCAGATGGCTTTACATATGTGTATTTCGAAAGGCCCACGCATAAGATATACATCTAATGTTAATGTTGAATCAAGTCTAGAATCGCTAACACCGAACCTAATATAAACCTAGTACATACAAGCATATATCTGATATATATTATATACGTTTATAGGCCACTTAGCACTTAAAACCAGTTGGTTTTTAAACAAAACTCTATATCTATTACATATTAGCCCTAGTGACGATTAGACTGTCTTGCGAAATCATAGATTCTTCCCAACTGCCTCCGTCCCGTTTACCTTATACCTAATACCTTATACCTTTTACCCCGCATTCCCCATTGGCCCCCAAAAGAAAAGCACCCCACCATGTTATATAGCAGTTCAAATACAAGAAAAATATATATACGCCCGTGAAAATCAAATATTATTGTTGTCTTTCGATGATTCAGCGGAGGAAGCTTGGGTCTGTCCCGAATCTGGGAATATTTTCGTGAGAATTAGTCATCTAAACTAATACAAGTGTTCCAATAAAAAATGGGTCAGTGGTAAAGTCCTACCAGAGCGGATTGACATAAAAATCTAGAAAAATCAACATAATTCTGAAATAATCATAAACAGTTTACTTATACACTCTATGAAGGTGAAAACCTTGTAGTTTATTAAACATAAGTACAAAAGTAGGTTTATAAAGTTAAAGTATAAAAAAAATCAATAAGAAATATTGGGGCTAATGTCATTCAATATGTACAGTGCTCTCTCTGGCCTGAAGGATCGAGGGATCCGCGTGGCATCGGGTCAGATCAGAATAGATTGTGGAAGAGCAGGTCCGGCTGCGACAGAGTCTTCTTCAGGTTGCGCATGCTCAGGCGGCGGCGATCGGCGGTGCATCTGTAGACGACGGGATCGTTGGGATCGTTGGGATCGTTGGGATGGGGGATTGGAGTTGCAGGTACAGTGGGTTCAGTTTGGGGTTCAGGATTACGTGTGGTTAGCAAAGCTTTCGAGACAACGGCACAGGGCACAGGGATGAGCGTTTTGGATGAGGCGCAAGCGGCTGGGATTCGTTTTGGGTTTGGGAAACGGCGGAGCACCAATGCACCTTCACCAGGGAGACGGGGGCTCCTCCTCCACCTGCTCACTTACTCGAATATGCGACCCTGGTACTCGATCATCAGCTTGACGCAGTCGGCCAGGGTTTCGCCCTCGCGGAGCAGCTGCTGTATGTCCTGCATGTGGACGCCCTGCGGCACCGTGTGGAAGATCGAGGGCGTGACCGATATGGACAGCGTCTCGGCGCTGATCTGCTGCAGCGGCACCTTGGTCAATCTGTAAGGGTTAAAGAAGAGTTGAAATATGAGATGGTTCACATCATATATGGGAACTATTTTTAATATTTATATGATTAATATTATTATTATTCAATGGAAACCCCAAAAATGCCTTGTTATTAAACGATTTTATCATATTATATAATAATAATATAATACATAATATAATAGATCTATTATATTATATTAAACATATTATATGGAAACTATTTTCAATAATATAAAATATAAAATATTTATTTTATTATTATATTCAATGGAAACCCCATAAAATGTCTTATTATTAAAAGGATTTAAGTTATTCTTTACAAAAAATATAAGATTTGTGCATAAAACAAAATATTATATTATAATATAATATAATAATATAATACATTATATAATTGTATTTAATGTAAACCCCAAAAATGCATAAAACGCTTTTATCATCTAAACTAATATAATTGGACCAATAAAAAATGGTCAGTAGCAAATTCCTACCAGAACGGATTGACATAAAAATCTAGAAAATATTATACAATATATTACTATATTATGTTATATTATACATTATAGTATTTATTATATTATAATGTTCTATGGGCAATGACGAAGAACTTATTGGTAATAATCTTTCGAAATTCACTAAAAAGCCTGAGTCAAACAGAATATTCTGGAAAAAACCAAATACAAAGTCTTGATAGGGAAACTCCGTCTTTAGATCGAAATGGAATCCATTCAAAACATTGTAGTGCTGATATGAAGGGGTTTAATCGCCGCTGGCGCTGAATGGGGGCCACTCACCTATTGAAGTGCCCGAAGATATAGTCCATGGTGTCGCGGTTGCTCTCCGGCAGCGAGCGTATCAGTCTTTTGAGGGTGTCCAGCTTGGCGGCAAGATCGGTGAGCACTGCGGATGGGCGGGTGAAACAGAGATTACACACAGGAAAAGGGTTTTTGGCTGGGCTGCCGAACTCACACCACTGATTGGGCGGCCCAATGAAGGTCTTGGCCTCGTTGACGCTGACCAGCGGACTCTTGATTTCGCGCAGGAACAGCTTGAGCACCCCGGTCAGCGTGTGTATGTCGACGTCCGGCTGACGCAGTGCCTCATAGTCGTTGGCATCGATGCTGAAGCGCAGCGTCTGGATCTTGTTGTAGTCGCCGCACTGCCGGTAGACGCCCTCGATGGGCTGCGTGGAGCGGCGGTACTTCTGCTCGATGAGATCGCAGCAATCGACCACGATCCGCGGCACGTTGCGGTGCTGGTCGTGCTTGAGGACCATCTCCAGTTCCGTGTCGAAGCAGGGCTCGTCGAAGAAGATGCGCTGCTCGCGCAGCGTCTCCACGCTGGGGCGGCTCTTGAACCAGTTGGACAGATTCATCCAGGCCACCAGGCGTGAGGGTCGCACATTGGGACTGCCTGCCGGCTGGGGATATCGCTTGGCGGCTCCAAATCCGCCGCCTGATCCTGCCGAGCGTGGCTTCTCCTTCTCCCTGTCACGCTCCTGCAGCAGCTCGCCCAACTGGCGACTCATTTCGCCCACCTTCTGCTCCAGCTCCTGCCCGTAGGTGGTCTGCACCAGGAGATCCTGCTCCAGCGTGTGCAGGCGCTGCTTGAGCTCCTGCCAGCGCCTCGAGCAGCTGCCGCAGCACTCCCTGCCCTTCGATCTGCCCACCGCCGGGCTGCCGGCGGAGCTGGAGTTCGAGGAGCAGACATCCAGGCTGGAATTCGAGACCAGAACGGCCGTGTTGGTCGAATCGTCGAGGAACAGGCGCGTCAGATCCCTGGTGCTGCTGCTCTTGAGCAGGGCCAGCTTGTTGGGCTTGCTCTTCAGCTCGCGGAGCAGGACAACCGCCTCGGGTCGCCCGGCATCCTGCTTGTCCAAGGTGCAATTGGAGCCGCCGGCGCCCTCCAGGCGAAACAGCGTGCCCGAGGTGACGCTGTGGCCACGCACATAGGGGTGCTGCGACGAGGACGACGCGGTGGAGCGGTCGCGGAAGCAATTCATCAGGGTCTTTCCGGTCTGCCGTCTCTCGTGGGCCACGAATCCCGCGGCGCCGATCACGATGTGTGCCGAGTCTGGAGTGCCAGGCGTAACTGGCCGCTGACTGGTCGTCGTCTGCATGATGCCTGTGGGGGATCGCTTATCGCTGGGGTTTCCTTCCTCTGCTTCGCTTCTTCTCGGTTCGCTGCTCTTGGGCTTATCGCAATGCCCCCGCCAAAGGGTGAGGCAGCTGACCAGTTGCTGCTCCTCCTCCTCCTCCTCCTCCTCCTCCTGCTTTTCTGGTGGCCAGTGACGTCAGTGTGCAAACTGTGCGGAAAGAAACAATCGTTGGGTATAATTAGTTTATGACTATTGGGTTTAAGTGAAGTGATAGCAAAGACAGTGGAAGCGGGTAAAAAAAGAGGAAATATGGAAAATATATATAGAATATATACTAATACCGATTTCCCCGAGAAGTTGCAACATCAGCCGAAATTGCAACTGCAACACTTGATCACTTCTTGGGCTTCCGATGGTGCAGACCTATTTCCTTCAGCGATTTGCGATTTGCGATTTGCGATTCGGATGATGACGCAGTATCAGTGGCCCGATTGCCGGTCGGTCATGGATAGTGGATAATTCGCAGGCAGCTCCGATTTCAACTGAATGCCTGCGCCGTCGAGCGGCTGGAACTCTGTGGGCGCTTATCGCACCTCCAATTGTTCCACAGTCGATAAGATAACCTCGGGCACAAATATAAATAAATAAAGCCATGTAGTGGTCACAAAACTGACGATAATGTGTGAAATGCCAGGGAGGAGATGGGAACTCCTCCTTCCCTGGATCGCACTTAAATATCACTCTGTTTGCAGTGGCTTCTGTTTGGACTTTGGCAGTTTCTGGGTAACTGGAGCACATCAGGGCCTTGACCAGCCGCCCATGGAGACATGGAGACATAAGTACATGGCTTATCGGCAGTGATGGGAAGGGAAGGCCTCTGCTCTACGCTATTTTATATATCCGTTTACAAAAATATTACAATGTAGGAAATTATGACAAAAAAAAGGGATAATCTTGCATGTTTCCTTGGAGTATCTTACAAATTTAGAGTTCTTGAGATACGAAGATATATTCATAACTAAAAGTCTTCAAAATTAAGGTTTATAAGATTAAATACTTCACTTGAATGTATCCGAATTCGAAATACAAACTTCAAATCTTTATAATTAAGGTTTATAAGTTCAAATACTTTACATGAAAGTATCGAAAATCGCAATACAAAGATATATTCAAAACTAAAAATCTTCAAAATTAAGGTTTAGAAGTTTAAATACTTTACATGAATGTATCCGAATTCTAATACAAACATAAAATCTTCATAATTAAGGTTTATAAGTTTAAATACTTTACATGAATGTATCCAAATTCGAAATTCAAACTTAAAATCTTTATAATTAAGGTTTAGAAGCTTAAATACCTCACATGAATGTATCCGAATTCGAAATACAAACTTAAAATCTTTATAATTAAGGCTTATAAGTTTAAATACTTCACATGAATGTATCGAAAATCGCAATACAAACATAAAATCTTCAAAATTAAGGTTTAGAAGTTCAAATACTTTACACGAATGAATCGCAATTCGTAAAACCCTGACTGCTTAAAGAGAACAATACAAATTATTCCCAAAAAAAAAGGAATTTCCGATTCCAGATATAAACCTAAGTACAAGCACCTACTTCCCATCACTACCCGTCATTATTTCATGGACTTCGGGCTCGACCTGCTCTTCGACTTTGCATTTCTTTCTGTCGTGCGACTTCATGTGGCCCCTGAGTCCAGCATACTGGGCGAATCCCTTGCCGCAGATCTTGCACGGGTACTTCTTGTGCTCGGCATGGATCTCCTTGTGCCGATTCAGGTACTTGGCGCTGGTGAACCGCTTGTGGCACACATCGCACTCCTTGTCGCGCACGTTCAGATGGCCCTTGATGTGATCCCGCAGGACGGAGCGCTCGAAGAAGCCCTTGCCGCAGATGTGGCACTTGGCCACCGTCTGCTGCTCGTGCCGCCGCTTGTGCCGCTTGAAGAAGGAGACGGTGCTGAAGCGGCCGCCGCAGATGTGACAGCAGTAGGGTCGCTCGCCGGTGTGCGAGCGCCGGTGGACCACGAGGTCGGTGTTGGTGGCGAACCGCTTGCCGCACTCCTCGCAGCTCAGGTGATAGTCCTGCGTGTGCCGGCGCAGGTGGACGGTGACATTGGCCACCTTGGCGAAGCCCTTGCCGCAGGTGGGGCACTCAAAGGGCTGGCTATCGTCGTGCTTGGCCCGATGCATCCTGTAGCCATCGACGCTGTTCACCTGCTGGCCGCACAAGTCGCAGCGGAAGGGCGCCATGTGGTCCTCCAGGAAGGAGAGCTTCTCGTAGTAGCGGGAACGCGAGCTAAATCGCTTGCCCGCCTGCTCGTTCTTGAGGCGGCGCACCTTCTCCTGGTGGTAAGTGGTGCGCAGGCGGCGAATGAAGCGCTGCAGCTGCGCGGGCTCGAGCGCCATCTCCATTTGGTTGCGGCACAGCTCCAGCAGGCGATCCCTGGCCGCCTGGCGCACCTGACTCGGCCGGCAGGAGATGTCCTGCATGTCCCAATGGCCGCTGCACTGGCGGTACAGCTCGATGAGCTTCAGGTTCTGGGCATGATTCAGCTGGGGCACGGCCAGCAGCTCCTCGGCGTCCTTGCCCGGCCTCTTGGGCTTCGCCAGAAACGCGAGTCGCTCGTAGAACCACTCCGGCTTGGCTGGCGATGGTTTAGTTCGCTCCAGGCGTAGCTTTTCCTTGCCATAAGCCTCTTTCAGCTGCTTGACTTGGCTGGCTATCTCCTGGCCCGATAGTTTCAGTCCAAACTGGCCAAGCAGGACGTCGGCAATCTTCTCGCAGGCCTTGCGGCGATGCCTGTAGTTGCGGTAACTCAGCATGCCCCGATCCCACAGCTGCGGCAGCTGCTCCAGCTGGTCGATGAAGGCCAGCATGATGGGGTGCTCCTGCAGCCAGAAGTGCGACGTGTTCGTAGCTGGAGTATCCTAGAAAACCAGACGGAAAGAAGCTAGGTAAGTGGAATATATGGTAGGGATTATGTTTGGTAGTAGCCCACCGTTGACTGCCAGGATGCGATGCTCTGGTCATCGCTTTCCTCCTCCTGCTCCTCCTGCTCCTCCTCATCCGGGTCATTCTGCTGCTCCTCCGGCAGGAATACCTCCCGTGTGTCCAGGGGATCCTCCTCCTCCTCCCTCTCCTCCTTGGGCGTGATCACTGCCTCCTGATCGCAGGCAGCTCCTCCGCTGCGCAGGGTTCGCGTTCCGTGCCGCAGGAGGGGCTTGATGTCCTCCACTTCGTCATCCTGGAACAACTCCGGGTGCTGCGACTCCAGGTGCAGCTTGAAGTCCTTGAATGTGCTCGTCCTGCTGTCCTGGCAGCAGATGCACTGGAAGGCGAAGGTGCGCGTCTGCCTCTTGAGCACCCAGACGATATCGCCACATCGCTGATATGGCGGCATTATCTTTCCAAAATCGTTTGTTTTGTTTTGTTTACAATTGCAAATGGGACTGCCAACCTGCTCGAAATGTGATGAATTCTAAGGGAAGGTCGATCTAGGATACCCTGTAAATTACAATTTAAAGGATTTAAAAAAAATATATATATATTTAATAAAAACCCCCTTTAATCACATTATGGTTTTGGTTAGATAGCTCAAATTAAAACAATTACAATTCATAACAAAATATTTTTAAATAGATTTTTATGGATCTTAAATACATATACTACTTTTAAATATATAACTGTAAATGTGCTGGGTCAGTGAAATAATTTATAATTTACTTATAGAAAAGTGCTTCTAGGATACCCTGTAAATTACTATTTAAAGGATTTAAAAAAAATATATATATATTTAATAAAAACCCCCTTTAATCACATTATGGTTTTGGTTAGTTAGCTCAAATTAAAACAATTATAATTCATAACAAAATATTTTTAAATAGATTTTTATGGATCTTAAATACATATACTACTGTTAAATATATAAATGTAAATGTGCTGGGTCCGTGAAATAATTTATAATTTACTTCACCTGTTGCAACTGAATTTTCGAAACAATATACCCCCTGCTACCCCTCACAGGGCATAAAGCCAGTGTTAAAAAGCGCCACACAGACGGACCTCCAAAATTTCAAATTTCACAAATTTCACGTTTTTTAATAGCAATTATTACATAATTTCGGGAAAGATAATAAAACTTTTCAGCTTAACCACTAGACAATAGATAAATGCAAACGGATCGAGCCACTTCCGGATGTCCGGGATCCTCCAGACGACCTAGGGCATCATGCGCAGGGCACCATCGAGGCGGATAACCTCGCCGTTGAGCAGCGGATTCTCGAAGATCGCCTGCACCAGGTGGGCGTACTCGCTGGGCTCGCCCAGGCGCTGCGGGAACGGGATGGACTTGGCCAGGAAGGTGCGCACCTTCTCCGGCAGGGCGGCCAGCATGGGGGTGTTGAACAAGCCGGGCGCAATCGTGCAGATCCGGATGCCCTGGGTGCTCAGGTCGCGGGCAATGGGCAGGGTCATGCCCACCACGGCCGCCTTGGAGGCGGAATAGGCAGCCTGGCCGATCTGCCCGTCGAAGGCCGCCACCGAGGCGGTGTTCACGATCACGCCGCGCTGTCCATCCTGGTTGGGCTCGTTGGCACCCATCAGGCCGGCCGACAGGCGGATCACATTGAACGTGCCCACCGTATTGATGTTGATCACCCGCTGGAAGTCCTCCAGCCTGTGGGCCACGTTCTTGTTGAAGTTATACGTCTTCACAGCCGTCGCCGTGCCCGCACAGTTCACCAGCAGATCCAGCCGACCGAACTTATCCTTGGCCGCCTGCAGGGCGGCACTCACATCCTTCTCGGAGGTCACGTCGACGGGCACGAAGACCACCTGGTCGCCCAGCTCCTTGGCCACCTCGTTGCCCTTGGAGGAGGGCAGATCGGCCAGGACCACGCTGGCTCCCTGCTTGGCCAGCCGCTCGACGGTGGCGCGACCCAGTCCAGAGGCTCCTCCGGTCACCAGGGAAACTGCATTCTGGGGTTAGAATGGAAAACATTGGGTTACTATCTGTTGGTTTTTATGGGTGTATGATTAAACGTCTATCGGTTCTAGTGGTAATCATTAATGGCACTATATCAATTTACAAGCAAAAAGGATTATTAGGCAAATAAAAGCAAGAACAAAGGCCATAGGTACTCTAATTTATGATTTTTTTACAAGATATATGTATTACACATTGGACTATTAAAGAAATTAATACTTTATTTGTTATATGATGGTAAATACATAGTTTAATATTAATTTCAATAAGGAATCCTAGCTCATAATATTCTAAATATTTTACTTTATTTAAAAACTTTTATTTTAACACAAATCTTTAAAACTTTCTTTTGCTTTATATTATCTAAACTAATATAAGTGTTCCAATAAAAAATGGGTCAGTGGTAAATTCCTACCAGAGCGGATTGACATAAAAATCTAGAAAAATCAACATAATTCTGAAATAATTAGGAGACGTGTGTGAGGTACAAATTAAAACAATAAACGACCCCAAAGAGCCCCAAAAATTGGATTCGTTTTTTTTTAATGATACATATGCATGTTAATATTATATTTAATATGGAGACCCAATATTTACAGTTAACTACATAGTTAACATAGTTAATATTTAGATCCCCAAGAGATGATCCACCCTACTAACGCCGGTTAATCGTAGTTCCAAGTGAGAAATCTGCGGAACTATCAGTTCAGATTCCAGATAAGCCCCATTATGTTGTTGTATAACTTGCGAAGAAGTAATGCTAATTGCTCGGCGGGTACAAGGTGCATTGCCTCGGTTATATACGGTTATTTATGGGCTCCCATAGACACGAGTTCACATCCCCAGTGGACTTTGCACCCGTCCAACGGGTGTCGTCCCCGCTAATTCCCCGGTAATCAGCAGACTATATGGTCATGGTCCTCACTTACAGGCCCCCTTTACATACCTTGATCATCCTGCCGGTTGTGTGTTGTGTTGTGGGTGCGAAAGGCGGCGATTACTTAGTAGTCGGGGGAAAGCTTTAAACAAAAACTTGTTAAACAATTCGAAACCGGATTAGTGTGACCGCACTTAGTATTTGAAAAATATACCAACTAGGGGGATTCCCTGCTAATATATTTAGGGTATTCACATCGTTCAGCTTTTTTCTAATCTCTAAATATATTTTAATATTTATTTTAAAATTCATACGAGTTTCTATTTGTTGGGTAAGTTTAATTGGGCTATTATCTAAACTGTTGAATGGTTAAATTCGGTTAAGCCGGCTGTTACTAGTGTATTTCTTAACTTATTAAGAAAACTGTAGATAGTGACAAAAAATAAAATGTCCAGGTTTAAATGTGAATCGATTGGAAATTTAAAAACGAGTTCGGAAAGGTATGACACTCCATATTTGGATTATTATTTCCATTTTTATGACCAAAATACTACTTTTTTTGGGTGGAAAATCAGGATTTTTGATTTTTGGTACAAATTTGAAAATTTTCGTAGTGGATTTTTTGCTGTAACTTGGACAAAAATGGTCCCAAATCAAAAAGGTGCACTGTTTTGAGCAGCTAACAACCTAATAATTAATATTTGCAAACTTTCCGTCTGATTTAAAAAAATAAATATTTGACCCAATTTTCACATTTTTTATAAGGGGTACCATCATGATTTTTTGCGAAAAATGGCAAATTTTAAAAATTTCCAGGTTTAAATGCCAGTCGATTGGGAATTCAAATACGAGTTCAACAAGGTATGGCACTCCATATTTGGATCATTATTTCCTTTTTTATGACCAAAATATTAGTTATTTTTGGGTGTAAAATCAGGATCTTGATTTTTGTAAAAATATGAATTTTCTTAATCGATTTTATGCTGTAACTTGGACAAAAATGGTCCCAAAGCAAAAAGGCGCACTGTTTCGAGCAGCTAACAACCTAATAATTAATATCAGTAAGCTTTCCGTCTGATCTAAAAAAATAAATATTTGACCCAATTTTCAAATTTTTGATAAGGGGTACCATCATGATTTTTTGCGAAAAATTGCAAAATTTAAAAATTTCCAGTTTTAAATGCCAATCGATTGGGAATTTAATAACGAGTTTAACGGGGTAGGACACTCCATATTTCGATCATTATTTTGATTTTTATGACCAAAATACTAATTTTTTTTTGGGTTGAAAATCAGGATTTTGGACAAAAATGGTCCCAAATCAAAAATAAATATTTGACCCAATTTTCACATTTTTTATAAGTACCATCATGATTTTTTGCGAAAAATGGCAAAAAAATAAAATGTTCAGGTTGAAATGTAAATTGATTGGGAATTTAATAACGAGTTTAGAAAGGTTGATTGTTTCTTGTAAATGGATAGGAATGATCTGCAAAGGTATATAAATCCTTTCTTGTTAGTTTTAAAAATTAAACAAACAACAGTTCGAAATTCTAAGTTCGAATACCCTAAATAGAATTGTATTATTTAAAAATCAGCCATCGTGACACGAATAAATATCGGCGCGTCGGTCCGTCTCTAATCCGATTGGAAGCAAGTGCCAAATACAAAAAAAAAAGGAATCACAACAATAACAAACAATTAAATGGTTAAGAAAACAAAATGTCGATCAGTAGAAACAAACAGAGCGGCGGCCAGCTAGCAAATGCCCGACTTCTGGACGAGGAGGAGCGGGACCAACTGATCGCCAATCCGCGCCTGCCAAATGGTGCGGGCTGCCTTTTCCCCGTGCGATTAATGTTACTAATTCATTTTACCCATTGATTTAGTTGTTCCTGGCAGCAGGCAGCCTGCCCAGGATCGCCTCAAGCGGCTGCAGACCAACCTGAAGCGGGTGCAGGACAAGAAGCCCACCAAGGCGACTCCCGCGGAGGCCAAGCGGGCAACGTTTGTCCGGCCACGAAGAGCAAGTGCCTCCGTGGCCAATTCCACGCCCCAAGGATCCCCGACTAGTCCGGCCAAAGCAGCGAATGCCTGGGAGAAGCCCAAGGCTCTGCTGGATGCCAGCAACCGCCTGAAGGCGGCCACTTCCGAGAGCGGTGGGTACTCCAGAGATTACCTTAAATCCCTGAATATACTCCTTACCATATCTCACCTAGCCAACCAGCGGCTGACGCGCTTGAGGAACTCCCTGCAGCAGGAGCGCAACAACAACGAGGTGAGCAAGCCCAATGAGGAGCCCATGGAATGGGAGGAGTCTGCCAAGCAGGAGGAGGAGCTCTCGGACGACATCCTGCTGATGCGCCAGGCCTCGCAGGACGAGGAGTTGCCCAACCGCCTCGCCGACCACATGTACTTCGTGCTGGACACCAACGTCCTCATGCACAACATCAAGTTCGTGGAGAGCCTCACCGAGCTGGTGCTCCCGGGCACCGTGGGCAGCATGCTGTACATTCCCTACATCGTCATCAAGGAGCTGGACAAGCTGAAGGGTTCGCACCACGCCGGCGGGGAGGATGCCGAGCCCAGGCGACTGATTGCCGTGCGCGCCATACGCTATCTGAACACCAAATTCGACATGAGCCTGGAGATTCAGGCCCAGTCCGCCGTGGAGGAGGCGCAGCACCTGGTCGAGGTGGGCTGCCCGGACGACAGCATCGTCAACTGCTGCCTGCAGCTGCGGGATCAGGTGCCGCAGATGATGCTGCTCACCAACGATGCCAATCTCCGCCTGAAGGCCAACGCCTCGGGCATCCGGGTCTCCTGCAGCTCCGATCTGCGCGCCGAATATCCCGATGAGTTTGCCGCCCTGGGCGATTAGCGTGGATCTCCATGGATCCCCTACTTTAAGGCTTAAACATAAGTATTCAAGAGACTGCGTTTGTGATATGGAATCCAGAAGTCAAGCCACTGCACCGCAGCACACATGAAGTACAACCACATCACACTTTTTACAAAGATATTACTGCCTTTTGCTGGCCCAGCAATAAAGTTTGTTTTCCTTTTTTTTTGGATAAATCTATGTATTGAGATTAGCGCTTCCTCCGCCCCGTTTGTTTGGCTTTAATTAGCTGCCGCCTTTGATTGCCGCTTATCGGCTGGACAAACAAGGAGGCGCCACATCCGCTGGAGGCCACTTGGCCCGTGCCGCTGGCCAGATCGAATTCAAAGCGCACGCAGCGCTCCTCCAGTGCGGTGGTTTACTCTCGATAGTGACAACTTTATTGCTATACAAAGTGTGCGTTTGGTTCAATATTTATAGTTGCGAAATGTGAAAAACAGAGGGCTAATTCTCTATTTACAGAGCCAAAACCAGCAAGTAAAATGAATTTATCTAAGGAGCAAGCTGTTCCTGGGAATTCAGTGGAGATTTAAATTAAGATTACGATTGGACATCGGATTTTAGGCTTTATTTGGTTCGTGGTCTGAAAAATCTAAAAAAAAAAATGTAAAAAAAGCTATAAAAATATAAGCTTTAAGAAAATTATGGCATATCGGAAATATACATTTTTTTAGGTAAAAAAAAATTAAGGAAATATTTCGCACTATTTTGTTTAGGTGAAAAAATTCAATGATGTATAATTTTGCCTTGTTATTTTCTCATAAATATTTGTATTTTTCTTTGCTTTGCTATTTTTTACTATCCCAACCATATTTACAACCGTAAAGTTTTTTCAAAAAATGGAAAAACCGAAATCTTTTTGCTCATAACCAGTAAATATTATAGTTGTCAAGACCATATCTTTAAAACTAAAGTTTATGCCAAAAAAACGAACTTTTTTTAGTTATATTTTGTATCCTGTATACAATTATAACAATTATTAATAGGCATTTGAGGTATGTAATAAGCAAATCTGATTTCAATGAGAAAAAAGACTCTATAAAGTGGTTTTAAATTATTACATGCCTACTTGGGAGCACATATTTCCAGTAAAAATAGGTAAAAATATGCTTTTAGGTGGCAGATTTGACAAATCTATCTTAAAAACTAAAGTTTTTGCAAAAAAAAAAACTTTTTTTAGTTATATTTTGTATCCTGATTTTGAATGTACATTGTACATGTATTTCATATGAGAAAAAAGACTCTATAAAGTGGTTTTAAATTATTACATGCCTACTTGGGAGCATATATTTCCAGTAAAAATAGGTACAAAATATGCTTTTAGGTGGCAGATATGTGAAAAAGTCGAATTTGCAAAAGTATGCCGCGTTCAAAATAATACATCCCATGAAACAAAATTGTATGCAATCCAAAAATCCGATGTCTAATTAAAGGAACAGCTTGCAATTAACCAAACCCTTTCAATCGCGAGCTCTAGATACTATTAGGTATATATTATATCTTTGTAATGTACAGTCGGGCGATAGAGATAAGAATGCAGGTTGGCCAGGTGGCTCCATCCTCGCTACAAGCTAATTTACAGTCGGGGCGAGAGACACCCTTCACCCTTCAGACGCACTGCAGCTGGAGGCTGGCGTCCCGGGCCCGCCTCCTTGCCTGATGCATGGCCATTAGCTGGCACCAGCCCCAGGCGAGGGTCCTGTCCTACATCTTGGGCTCGAGCAGGGAGCCCCCGGCGGTGCCGCCGATGGAGGGCAGGTGCAGCTGCATGCGCTCCAGCTGGTCGGCCAGCAGACGCTGCTCGTTGGTCAGCCGCAGGATCTCCTGCTTCTCCTCGATGGTGTGGCCCTTGCGCTTGGCCCGGTACTGCAGCATCCGCTTGTAGCACTCGAGGATCTCCTGGTCGACCGAGTCCAGCTTCCGCTTGATGGCTATGCGCTTGATCTCGTCGCTGGCGGCGGAGCGCAGGCGCTTCAGCTCCTCGCTGTTGAACTGCGAAATGGAGCTGATCTCGGTGGTCACCCGCTTGATCTCCAGCAGCACCTCGTCCACGTCCTCGTGGGCGGCCAGTTCGCTGGCATCGATCAGTCCGTTCTCGATGAGGGTCTTCTTCAGCCGCTGCTCGATGCCCACGCCGTGCTTCATCATGGCCAGCGATCGAAAGTTGCCCGAATTGGCAGCTGCGGCCGCATTGGCCGATGACGAGGAATGCGAATGGGTGTTCTCGTTGCTGCTGCTGGCGGTGGTGCTGTTGCTGTGCTCCCCCACCGCCGCCTGTTCGCTGGGCAGCGTCATCAGCGACTCCTCCATCAAAGCGGAGACCAGGCGCTGGGTCAGCGGACCCGTGATGCTCTCCTCCGCCATTCCCTCGGCCTTCTTGATCATCCCGCCGGCGTTGTGCGACTTGAGACGCGTGCCGCCCGGCTGCAGGGCCTTCATGTCCTCCAGCGCCCAGGCGGTCGAGTAGTGCGGGCCCAGCGTGGGCACGGGCGGCACCAAAGGACCGCGGTACTGCTCCAGCAGGTCGTCGATCAGGCGCAGATCCTCGTTGGTCAGCGGCATGCAGTAGGGCTCGACGGAGAGCCAGAACTTGTTGGGCGTATCGTTCTTGGGCACCGCCACCTTGGGCAGCTGCAGCTGCGGCAGCGGCTGATGGTGCGGCAGCACAGAGCCGGAGGCACTGGCCGCCACCAAGGTGGGCAGATAGTCCATGCTGTCGTCGGTGTGCACGGCCAGGGGGCTGTTCTTGGCCTGGTGCTTCGCGGAGACGCTGCCGCCCTGCTGCTGCTTGAGGATCGTCATCGAGGAGTGCTTCTTGCGCACGCCCGTTGGCTCCTCGCGCTTCCGCTTGGACTGGCCGGAGGAGGAGGCACCGCCGGCCTCCAGGGGACTGCCCAGGCTGGCGGAGGAGTTGCTGCCCAGGCCGAGCAGGCCGTTTAGCATGCTGGCCGGGCAGGGAGGCGAGCCGGGCACGCGATCCAGCTTGCGGCGATCCTGGCGCTTCTCGTCCTTGTCCAGGCCATCGTACTCGGTCTTCAGGACGCGCGTGCGCAGCGCCACATTGGAGAGCATCTGCTCCAGCTCCAGCTGCACTGCGTCCAGGTCCTCGGCGGCCAGATGATCGTCCGCCGGACGCTGCAGGGCGGCGGCAATGGTGGGCAGCAGCCTGGCGACGTCGCGGCTGCGGATTATGGGTATGGCGATGCCGCCGGGCGTGGCCAGCACCTCGTCGGCGGCGGCGGCGGCGAAGGAGGACGCGGGCGGAGCCGACTTGCCGCCGCCCGTGCCATTTGTGGGCAGCTTGCCAGCCGAGATACCGAAGCCACTGGAGCCGGCGGGCGGGGCGCCGAAGTGGGCCAGCTTGTTGATGTTCTTCAGGTTCGCACTCATGGGATGCGACTGCGGCTGCGACTGGTCGACTGCGAATTTGGCGAATTTAATGCGCTTTTCTTTATTTTCTTGTTTTTTCGTTATTGTGTTCCTGATATCGATATTTTTTTGCGCTAGAGATGGGCGTTCAATATCGATACAAAAAATACCCAATGAACGTTCACACTGAAATGTTGATAGTCTAGTATTTTATGTATTTTTGTATATACTCAAAGATAATAAGGGTATTCTTCTAACTGTTAAGTAGCTGATTTTATGTGGGTGATGAATCTAATTGAAATTTAAAAGCACTTTATAAACTCAAGAGTCGCGTTTAACAAGAAGGTTTTTTAGCACAAATTGAAATTGTATATGATAAAAAATGCAACTTAATCTTTTTGCTATTTCCGAACTCTTTCAATAATTTTCTAGCATTTAAGGATTCTTTATAAAAGCTTAACTATAAATGTGGGTTGATGAAATCTAATTTAAATTTAAAAGCACTTTATAAACTCAAGAGTCGCGTTTAGCAAGAAGCTTTTTTAGCACAAATTGAAATTGTATATGATACAAAATGTAACTTAATCTTTTGCTATTTCCGAACTCTTTCAATAAGTTTCTAGCATTTAATGGTTCTTTATAAAAGCTTAACTATTCAAATTCAAATTAAAATCAATTTCTTTACTCAAGAGTCGCGTTTAACAAATATTTCTTTTAACACACTTGATATTTAACATTTGTGGAAGGGCTTATGATAAAAAATGTCACTTAATCTTTTTGCTACATCCAAACTTTTTCATTAATTCTATAGCATTTAATGATTCTTTATAAAAGCTTAAGCTTCACTAGTAACAGCAAACATACATATAAATTCAAATTAAAATCAATTTCTTTACTCAAGAGTCGCGTTTAACAAATATTTCTTTTAACACACTTGATATTTAACATTTGTGGAAGGGCTTATGATAAAAAATGCAACTTAATCCAAACTTTTTCATTAATTCTATAGCATTTAATAATTGATTAAACAAATAACCAACAATATTAACCCATTTAACAGCCACTGTTAATAACAGCGCTAACAGTGATCGCGCCTAACAGCACCCTCGATCGCTGTGCAACACTGCCGCCCGCGCGCGCGTTTTGCAATACTTGCGTTTTTGGTTTTTTTTGGCGTTCAGTTCTTTGTTGTTGTTTGGGCCTCGCATTTCGTCGTCTGAAATCTTTGTGATATGCGCGCTATTCGGCGATAAGCAGTGTACTTAACAAATCAACGACTGTTGACAATTAGTAATGGCCAGCGGTTGCAGCTTGCGATGTTAGAATAGAACCCCCACGAAAGGCGAGAGGCGAAAGGCGACGGAGTGCAATTGCAAGTGCAAGCTGCAGTGTATGTATGTAATTTTATGTAATTGAAAAGCAATTTTCCACCCCCGCCCCCCGCAGTCCCCCCCTTCCCACCCAAGATCCCACAAATCGTCCGATAATCTCGGACTGGGTGCCTCCAATTGCGCCTCGTTTGGCCAATTGTGATGAAGGCAAGGCGAAAAATCACAAGACTCAAGACGCTGCCCCGCCCCCCCCGCGACAGCCGCCCCCTTCGCTGGCGGAAATCAACAAAAATCAAAAGCCCGCATTTCAGTCTGTAAATCCCAGCATTCGTTTCCACTTCGCTTTCAAAAAACGGGGTACCAGGTTTGCTAAATTAGCCATCCAAACTCAAGTAACTTGACTTTGGCTTATTTATTTGGAATTTTATCTTTACAAAAGTGTTGTATTTAAGTTCAAGTCAATTCCCTGAAAGTTTGGCATCTTTGGAACCTGAAATAGCTGAATGAGAAGCGATTAAGTGAACTGAAGTGTGAATTACCATCGACCGAACCCACATAACTTGAAATCTGTTTATTTATTTTGAATTTTAACTAAGCAAAAGTGTTATATTTACATTTGTGTGTGCTCTCTGAAAGATTCAGGTCTATAGAACTCAAGATTTCAGAATGATCTTGCCTTTAATTGTGTTTCTTGATACAATGAGATGTTCTTTTTCCTATAACTTTCTTTGTTTCCTTCTTTCTTTGTTTGCAATGTTTTAATTTTATACTAGTAATATTGTAGGAATGGTTATTTTGATAATCCCTTAGAGATTGCTGCAGATAATGGCTCATAATTGGTATAAGATCTCTTGCTCTAAAGCTCCCACAGCAATAGGGTATTTCCAGCTTCGGTCCCCCGAAACCAAAACCCTCCGTTCTTGTTTTATTGATCAAATATTTGCGTCTACGTGTGCCGTCGATGTGTTCCGGCGATGTCTCAGCGATTATGGGGGCTTTTGTATGTCAGCTGTTGGTGCTGTTGTTTCAGGCGGCACTAGCACATGTTTTATAAGCCCAGTACCAGTCCCAGTCCCATTCCCCGTTCCACTGGCAGTCCAGCCGATTCGTTATCAGTGCTAATTAAACTACAGAAGAGAAATCTGAGAACGGCGGCGATAAGGCGATAAGGTCGGAACTCTGAGATGGCCGGGATAACTTCAGATTCGCCGGCGATGTCGATCGATCAGAGACAACACCTCTAATCCATTACGATTGCCATTGTTATGGTATATGGTATATGGTATATGGTCTAATCAATCAGCGAGCCGATCTATATTTAGGCTGTACTGTTGACGTTAATTGACCGCCAGTCAGTCGACCCCTCCAACTGACCCTCCCATCAATTATCGCCCAGGTACTGGCCACTCTTCTGGGTGTCCGAGGTGGAAACTAGACAATAAACTATGGAAACGGTTATGCACTGTACAAAAACGTTAAACTGTCAGTTTAAAATCACCAAAATCTAAAAAAAAAATTTTTTTTTCTTAATTTCACAAGAAATAATCATTTTTTTGGTTGAAAATTCTAAATAAACTTTAATAGTTAAGGGATAAAAAACATTAAATGTATTTATTTATTTTCTAATTAATAAAATTAATATTTAATGGCAAAATAAAATGCTAATAGCTTCAAAATGTTTGATATAGCATGCATTTATTTTTTATTTAGATAACAAAAAAAGGTCTTTACTATTTTTGCCAAAAAAGTATCTAATGGAAAATAAAAAAAACCCTAAGTTAACTAAGTTGACTTAAAAACTTAAAAAAAAATTTTAATTTTCTTTATTTCACAAGAAATAATAATGTTTAACTATAACAGTTAAGAGATAAAAAACATTAAATGTATTTATTTATTTGTTAATTAATAAAATTAATATTTAATGGCAAAATAAAATCCTAATAGCTGCAAAATGCTCAATGCATTTATTTTTAAATTGGCATGTATTTTTGCCAAAAAAAAAGTAGGTATCTAATGAAAAAACCCTTTAAACTTGAAAAACTTTTAAAAATATTTTTTTTTTTTTTTTTTTTAAAGTACTTATTTTTATTTTATTTTAGTTTTATCCTGGTGCTACAGGCAAGGTGAAGCCTTTTAATTATGGCACCAGTCACTATATTTTTTTAGAATTTTTTTTAGCTGTGTAGGGTGTGGGTTGGGCGGAAGTTGTGCCCAGAAACCGAGGAAGGGCAGTGGTAAAATAAGAGGCATGGATAGTAGCAACAAATGCCACGGCAACAGTTGGCGACGCAAATATTTGTGCAATTGATTAAAACATTCTCCCATCCCATCCCGATCTCTATCTCTATATCTCATACGGCTCTGTTTGAACGGGCGACAAAAATTTTCCAATTTGCTTAACTCGTTATGCGGGCCTTGTTAATGATGCATACATATATTCCTCCTACAAATATATATGTTCTGTAAAGAGTCGGGTGGCACAGGCCGCAATAATTGTTATATTATGGCTTAATCACACAGACCCATTTCATTTTTCGGGGCTGGCTCTTATCAGTTATGAAAAACACACCCACCGCCAGCGTTCAATTTACGATCACTGGTAGACGTATAGCTAAAAGGTGCTTTAGTTAATACGCCCGATTAGCTACTGCATTGATTTGAGCCATTATCCATTATCCCAATCGCTCGTCCGTTAAATTACCAACGGCAACTGGGAGAAAGCTGAGCGATGGGTTCTGAATTCACGGATTCCGAGTGCACATTACTCACCACCCACAGCAAAACCAATTGAAAACATTTCTATTTGGGCTGTGAATCATTCTAAAACACATCTTTGCTAATCTTAAGTTCTTCTACGTCATGCACGTTTTTTATAATTAAACATTCGCTTTACACACAAATTAATCATTTATTAAAATTAAATCAATCTATCATTTATTATTTTAAAAGTTAATTGTAGTTTGTAAGCCATGTTAAATCCTTTGAAATTAAATTTTTAAGTTTAATAGATCTTTATAAATAATTTTAATATATATATAAATACTGTAAAAAAGATAATAATTAAAGAAATAAATTCCAAATAGTTCCCAACTATCAAATAAGACATAAAAAACTGTATAATAGTAAAAGATCTAGCCATGTCCGTCCGTCTGTCTGTCTGTCCGCCTGTTTCTACGCAAACTAGTCTCTCAGTTTTAAAGCTATCGGGCTAAAACTTTCCCAAAAGTCTTATATCTATTGCAGGTAGTATATAATTAGGAACGAGCCGGATCGGACAACTATATCATATAGCTCCCATAGGAATAATCGAGAAAAAAATGTAAAAAAAATTTATCTTGGGTGTTTTTGAACCTACAACCTCCTACTTTTGGAAATACTTTTTTTTATCTAATTCTGAATTTCGAATAAATTTTTATCAAAATCGGACGACTATATCATATAGCTGCCATAGGAACGATCGGAAAATTAGTGATTAATAGGAATTGTTGTTTTTTTTATTGAATTTGGAATCTGTTTTTTGGACAATCACTAAATGGTATAGATAGTATTATGATATCAGGAAATGGCCCTAACAACTCTGGAACATTTATCGTTTCAGACTCGCTTCAGTGCAGCGCCGATCAACGGAACGGATCCGATCTGGACTAGAAAAGCCAGGCGAAAACATCGGTAGCCATGAAGTTCGCCGAGCACCTGTCGGCGCACATAACGCCTGAGTGGCGCAAACAATACATCAACTATGAGGTGAGTCTAGGCCATAGTCACAGAAAACCCCGGAAGACTAAAAACATATTGAAATCATCCAACAGGAAATGAAGGCCATGCTCTATTTGGCCGTGGAGGAGGCGCCATCGGTGGAGAGCGTCGAGGATGATGTGCTGAAGCGGCATTTCGCCAACTTCGATGAGAACTTCTTTCACTACTGCGACAAGGAGCTAAAGAAGATCAACACATTCTACTCGGAGAAGCTGGCGGAGGCCACGCGCAAGTTTGCCACCCTGAATGCCGAGCTAAAGACCTCCATCGAGGAGTCGGAGCGGAGTGCCAAGAAGTCAAAGTCCAAGAGTCAGAAGCGGCATGCGGCGCTGCCCGATCGCAAGGCCCGCGAACTGAAGTTGGCCTTCAGCGAGTTCTACCTGAGTCTGATCCTCCTGCAGAACTACCAGAATCTGAATCACACCGGCTTTCGTAAAATACTCAAGAAGCACGATAAAGTGAGTCTGATTTACGGCCACCGCAGTGGGTGAGCCTTGACCTAGTCTAAAAAGATCTTTGGGGCTTACAAGAGTCTAGTCTGTTTCGTCTGAGAAATAAATAATACAAATTTATTGTGGGGTTTTCGGGGAAAACGTTGCTTAAAAATAGTCGGCCGTGCTTATCGCGGTGCTTTCCGCGGTAACCGTTCATAAAATATGAGCGAATGTGAATCATTCATTCTACTAAACAGAAAAAAAATGAAATTGGGTCAATTCTAACTTATTTCATATTAATAAATAGAGTATATGATTTATGTCAAATTTATGATTCAAACATATCAACTTAACAATTTCCATATCATATAAAATACCAAATTTAGTATTTTTTGAGCAAATAATGTTTAAATAAGGTAAACATTATCTTTATTCATATCAAAATGAAATGATCTTTAGAAGATATAAAATTGACCAGCACAAATCAATCTGATCTGTTGGTTTTTTCTGTGTAAGATAAGTTTATGATTCAAACATATCAATATTTTATCATATCATATTTTACCATACCAAAGTCAACATAATCTTTATTCATATCAAAATGAAATGAATAACTTGATCTTTAGAAAATATAAAATTGACCAGCACAAATCAATCTGATCTGTTGGTTTTTTTCTGTGTAAGATAAGTTTATGATTCAAACATATCATATCATATTTTACCATACCAAAGGTCAACATAATCTTTATTCAAATCAAAATGAAATGAATAACTTGATCTTTAGAAAATATAAAATTGACCAGCACAAATCAATCTGATCTGTTGGTTTTTTCTGTGTAAGATAAATTTATGATTCAAACATATCAATATTTTATCATATCATATTTTACCATACCAAAGGTAAATATAAACTTTATTCATATCAACATGAAATGAATAACTTGATCTTTAGAAGATATAAAATTCTTCTTTTTCTGTGTAAGATAAGACAAATGATTATTAATTAAATCCATTGAATTATTATAATATTAAATTCTGTTTCCCACCCTTTTAAACAGCTCTTGCGTGTTGATAGCGGTGCCAAGTGGCGGCAGGAATATGTGGAGGCGTCGCACTTCTTCACCAACAAGGACATCGACAATATCATCAATGAGACGGAGACCACGGTCACCGGCGAGCTGGAGGGCGGCGATCGGCAGCGGGCCATGAAGAGGCTACGCGTACCGCCGCTGGGCGAGCAGCAGAGTCCGTGGACCACCTTCAAGGTGGGCCTCTTCTCCGGCAGCTTCATAGTGCTGGGCATTGTGGTGGTGCTGTCGGCCATCTTCCACGAGATCAGCGGCGAGAATCTGAAGGTCACGTTCCGCCTGTATCGCGGTCCCCTGCTCATCATCGAGTTCATCTTCCTGATCGGCGTCAATATCTACGGCTGGCGATCGTCCGGCGTGAATCATGTGCTGATCTTCGAGCTCGATCCGCGCAATCATCTATCCGAGCAGCATTTGATGGAGCTGGCGGCGATCTTCGGTGTCGTCTGGACGCTCAGCATGTTGAGTTTCCTGTACAGCGCCAGTCTGGCCATACCGGCGTTCATCAATCCGCTGACGCTGACGCTGATTATGGTCCTGTTCCTGGCCAATCCGTTTCATGTGCTCCACCACGACGCTCGCTTTTGGCTGTGGCGAATCACGGGCCGTTGCCTGTCGGCGCCGTTCTTTCATGTGGGCTTCGCCGACTTCTGGCTGGGCGATCAGCTGAATTCGCTGGCCACGGCCATTCTGGACTTCGAGTATCTCATTTGTTTCTACTTCACCAACGGCAACTGGACGGAGGCGAGGGACGCCTCGATTTGCATGGAAAAGGACTTTATCATCCGGCCGATTGTGAATTGCCTGCCCGCCTGGTTCCGCTTTGCCCAGTGCCTGCGGCGATATCGGGACTCGCGGGAGGCCTTTCCCCATCTGGTGAACGCCGGCAAATACTCCACCACCTTCCTGGTGGTGATCTTCGCCACCCTCAAGAGCTTTCACAGTCGTGAGTGTTGCAATACATTAGGAAGTATACATTTAATAACCCACAATCTCTCATTTCAGCGAACTATGCCAGCACCTTTGACAATCCCTACACCTGGCTGTGGATCATCGCCTCGATTGTGTCCTCCTGCTATGCCTACACCTGGGACATCAAGATGGATTGGGGTCTGTTCGACAAGAATGCCGGCGAGAATACTTTCCTGCGCGAGGAGGTTGTCTACTCATCGACGGTAAGTGGCTATTAAAATATATAGAAACCAAGATGTAATAGTAAACTTTCTTTTACCCTCAGGGTTTCTACTACTTTGCCATTGTGGAAGATCTGGCGCTGCGCTTCATTTGGGCGCTCTCCTTCTACCTCACCGAGATGAAGATCGTGAGCAGCGACATAATGACCTCCATCACAGGCATCCTGGAGGTTTTCCGGTGAGTTAGCATGGCGGTAAAATTATAAAAAATAAATTATAATATAAAACTTCCTTCAATAGACGCTTTGTTTGGAACTTTTTCCGTTTGGAGAACGAACATCTGAACAATTGCGGCAAGTTCCGAGCCGTGCGAGACATCTCGATAGCGCCGCTGGACTCCTCCGACCAGGCGCTCATCCTGCGCATGATGGACGAGACCGATGGCGTGATCAATCGCTACACGAAGACGAACCGGCCCAAGCCCAAGAAGGTCAAGGATCCGGAGAAGCGGAGCCTGCTGCAGACGCGCGGATCACTGCCCGATCTCAGGATCGATATGGACAGTAAAAAGTTGTAGGCAGCGATGGCCTACCACCAAATTGTGCTTCCTAACGAACGATTTTGCGGATATCGATAATTCAATTTACACTATTTTTTTGTAATCATATATACTTTTTTTTTATTGCGTTGTTTAGCTAATTTGTATATTTAGTGACTAAGTACTTAAAGTTGAGGAGAGACAATGTCCAGCAATAATTAGTGCATAAGAATTCGAACTAATTTAGGCATTCCATTTATGCGGTTGAACTAACAAGAAAGACCAAACCTATACCTATATATATATCCTATAACCTATGCCCCTAGGCCACACATTTCCACGTTTCCAAAACCAATTCGAAATCCATACCTTCCAAAAACCCGAAAAAATTGGAGTTGAACGGCAGTATTAGTACTTAGAAGAGGTAACAACGATCAAAGTAACCGAAGTCAAAGCGAAAACAACCTGCACTACCTGCAGCCACCACATTCCTCTATCTATCAGTTTATGTTTATCGTTAGTCAATTAGTTAGATTTGCCTTATCTGTAATATCTGTCCCCCTGTTGATTGATATGCGACATACATAGACTGTGAACAAACTGAAACCGAAACTTAAACTGAAACTTAAACTTAAATTTAAACCGAAACCGAAAGGAATTGTACATAGTGTACATATAGTAGCGCCTTTGTGCGTCTTTTCTCTCAGTGTGTGTGTGTGTGCAGGGTCTCGAACTCCAAAGTAGATCTTAAAGTGCAATGTACAGATAAACGCATAGGCTTAAGAACATTTTGTCAGATATTTAATGAAGACTTTGTCAATTTTTGCCATATGTACATAGCTCGTGTTTTGAGCTCTCCTTTGCCTTGTCAAAATAGATTACTCTATTGCTTTTGATAGGAAACTTTGTATTATATAGTTCACCGATCAGATCCCAAGACCTTAGGCCTACACACACACCATATATGTATTGTACACCCTAGCAGAAATACCCGAAAATGAACAAGAAACGAAATAAAGACGGCTAAAACCCAAGGAGCTCTAGCAGATATTCTCCAAAACCGCCGACACCAAAGCCGTGCCGCGCATTATCCAAAACTCGGGATCGTTGTGGCTGCGCAAGAGGACGGCCAGGATGAAGTTGGTGGAATGGCCCGTGGTGGAGAGGACGCCGGAGCGCTGCTGGGTCTTATAGAGCGGCGCCTCGTAGCGCACCGGCAGCGGCGAGATCTCCAGGCAGGGCTTGAACCTCACCACCGGCATCCGGCTGAAGAGCTCCCCGAAGTTGGCATCGCACAGGCCGCCCCTGCTCCAGTCCCAGCGAGCCGCCTCGATGAAGATCCCATGAACATTGATGACGGCATCGGTGCACTCCTGCAGGTTGCCATAGAGCTTTTGGTCCTGTGATGTAAAGGATTAAGTGAGTAAATCCCAATCCTCATCTCGTTATACTCACATTCATGTTGTTCATGTGCATCTCGAAGAAATCCTGCTGGACCAGCTCCTTTTCGAAGATATCAAAGTCAATCTTCAGCGAGTCGATGGGCAGGACGCGTCGACGGGCGTACGTCTGGAGGACGCCGGTGAGGAAGGATTGCGGGAAGAAGAAGCCGCTGATCCAATAGGAGCGCGGCGCTCCGTTCTCCGCCCACTGCTGGATGAAGTCGATGCGCCGCTGGAAGTCGGCTATGTAGCTGGGCAGCGGCTTGATCGAGAGGAAGCTGCGCTTGGCCCACGAGGCGGGCACCTGATTGGAGAGCAGCGCCTTGAACACGTTCTCCAGCTCCTCGGACATCACCACCAGGCCCTTGATGGCCTTGGCCAAGTTGATCATGCTGTCGTGGATGATGCCCAGGGCGATGTTGAACCGATCGATCTCCTGCACCAGCACAATGGTCAGCGACGGCACCTGGCCCTTGGAGTCCAGCTGAAGGAGGAAGAGATATTTAATTTAATTTCGTTAATTTAAGTTATTCATGTCATTTTGATATGAATAAAGATCATTTTTATCTTATTTAACAATATTTGTTTAAAAAATACTAAGTTTTGTATTTTAAAACAGTATTTTTAGAGCTTTTATGAAATTATAAGATATCAATTTGATATGTTTGAATCATTTGATATGAAATAAGGTAGAAATGACCCTATTTTATATTGAATTTGTTTTGTTTAGCTAAATTGATATGTGCGGGTTAATTTAATATTTGTTTATTCATATCATTTTGATATGTATAGAGATCATTTTTATCTTATTTAACAATATTTGTTTAAAAAATACTACATTTGGTATTTTAAAACAGTATTTTTATGAAGCTTTTATGATATGATAAGATATCAAGTTGATATGTTTGAATCATAAATTTGGCATTAATCATATCGGCTGTTTATTGATATGAAATAAGGTAGAAATGACCCTATTTCATATCGAATTTTTTTCTGTATAGCTAAATTCAAAAATTAAACTAAAAAAGATGCAGTTAGTCATATCATTTTGATATTTTGACATTTTTTTCAAAAAATACTAAATTTGTTATTTTTATAGCTTTTATGAACTTATAAAATATCAAGATGATATGTTTGAATCATAAATTTGACATTAATTGATATGAAATAAGGTAGGAATGACCTTATTTTATATGGAATTCTTTTTACGTATCGATTAAACCATTAAGATTATTAATACCCACCACCGAGAGCGTGTCGTGGATGGGCTCCCGCTTGATCTTGGTGGCCAGGGCCTTCTGGATCCGGACGATCGTCTGCTGGGCAATCTCGTTCTCCATGGCCTGGCCCTCGTCGGCGGCGGATCGCGGCTGACCCAGCAGCAGGGTGCTGATGAAGAAGGCCGTCTCCTTGGTCTGGAACACAATGTTGGCGTTCTGGTTCATGCCGAATATCTCCGGGTCCTCGAGCACCGGGAAGCCCTGCACATACGACGAGTACTCGGCCAGCGTCTTCTTGCGCGGATCCCGATAGTAGCTATCGCCGCGGCAGTACTTGTAGTCCGGCTGGATGATCCTCTTCGAGGAGAAGATCGTGAGGATGGTGCGCAGGCAGCGCAGATCCCAGTAGTCGGTCACCCGACCGCCCCAGGTGATGTCGCCGTTGATATAGAGTATCGCCTCCCAGGGAATATCGTCGAGCACCTCGCGATCGATGAAGAAATCGAGGGTCTTCAGGCCGCACTCGCGATCGCTCTCGCTGAACTCGTAGGTGATGTTCCAGCCCAGCGGTCCGAATTTCCTGCGCTCCAGCAAGACGGCATGGAACATGCAGAGCCCGAAGACGATGGCCCGCCAATTGCCATTCTGGATGTGCTGCTCAAAGAAGTCCGGCTTCAGGTCGGTCATCGCCCCGAACACATTCGCCTTGATCCCCTTGGGCGGCTCGTTGGTGATCTTCACCGAATTCTGCAGCACACTGATCGGGAACGTCTGGATGGGCATCGAGGAGAGGTAGAGCCGGAAGTCGGCGTGCGCCTTGGTGATGCCCAGCGTCAGGTTCCGCACGATCGTCTCGAGGGTCTGCATGAACGAGGTGGCCAGGTGGCAGTTCTGCAGGAACACCCAGTGGCCCAGGCGCAGGCTCTTCTCGATCAGGTTCTCCGCCAGCGGACCCTGGCCCTGGCCCAGCGAAATGGAGTAGTACTTGTCGGTGAACTGCATCTGGGTGGTGAACTTCAGGAAGCCCGACATCGGATCCGAGCCGGTGGACAGCACAAAGATCAGCGGCGTCACCGCCGAGGTGTCCAGATAGCTAGGTATATTACAAAAAAATATTCAAAAAATATTCGAAATATGCTGAAAATTAGGAGATAATAGGTCACAGGAGGTTTAGTTGGTTAGTTTTGAATCAAGTCATAAAAAATGATCAGTGATATGAAATATGATATGATATGATATGCTTTTATATAGGCTATCTTATCTGGTTTTGACCAAATTCGAAGAATTTAAGAAGGAATTCTAGTTTAGTTGGTTAGTTTTGAATCAAGTTATCAAAAAAGATCAGTGATATGATATGATATGCTTTTATATAGGCTATACTCATCTGGTTTTGACCAAATTCGAAGAATTTAAAAATAAAAAAATAGCAAAAAATCAGAAGATGATTAGGAAAATAGATATTATAAGTAGGATTTCTAGTTTAGTTGGTTAGTTTGGAATCAAGTTATCAAAAATTATCAGTGATATGATATGATATGCTTTTATATAGGGTATACTCATCTGGTTTTGACCAAATTCGAAGAATTTAAAAACAAAATAGCAAAAAATCAGGAGATGATTAGAAAAATAGATATTATAAGTAGGATTTCTGGTTTAGTTGGTTAGTTTTGAATCAAGTTATCAAAAATGATCAGTGATTTCATATGATATAGGCTAAACTCATCGAGTTTTGATCAAACTCAAAGTATTTTAAAACAAAATAGTAAAAAATCAGGAGATAATAGGAAAATATATTTTAAAAAAAGGACACAGGATGGCAAAAAATAGATAGGATTTCTAGTATAGTTGGTTAGTTTTGAATCAAGTTATCAAAAACGATAGAATATAGACTCAAAGCATTTTAAAACTAAATAGCTTGCATCCCAAATAAGTTCAATAATAATACTTTTAAAAATAACTTCCCAGATCTCTCTGGACAGTACACACAAAAAAAAGTATGTTACCGTAAAATCGAAATGGCCATGTAAACTTCAGGTCATGGAAAACCCATATCGTTTTTACATGAAGTACTCTTTTCGACCAGGTCAATTTTACCTGGCCACATATCAAATTAAAATTGATCTTAAATAATGTAAAATCGATCTACGTTTCATATCGATGTTTTTTTATGTAATAGTAAAACAGATCTTACACAGCGCTCAACTGGGTGCCGCCGGAGGCCTCGGTGAAGTACTTGCCCACGGTGGACTGGAGGTAGCAGACCACGTTGAGCAGGAAGCGCGGCTTCCGGAAGGCGGCGATGAACATCAGCTTGTGGAAGACCCTCAGCCGCTTGTTCCACTTGTCCGTCGGCGGGCGATTGGTTTGGGCAAAGTCGAAGACCTCCTTGTTCTCCTGCATCTGGATGAAGAAGGGCTGGTCCAGCTCGTCGGTGAATCCCCCGAAGAAGCCCTTGAAGTTGTCCTCCAGGAACAGGCACGAGTCCCACTCGATCTGGCTCATCTTGATGTTGGCCGGCTGCTTCTTGGGGCGAATGTTGCCCACGGGGCCGCGGGTGAGGAAGAGGAACTCCTCCTCGGTGACCCGGCCCTCCTGCCGTTCCACGGACAGCGCCAGCAGGAAGCTAAAGATGATCTTGTGGTTCTCGAACAGGCCGCGAGATATATTGTCGAAAATGGCCTTCAGTTCGTCGGTCATCAGAGTGGCGATGCGCAGCTCGACGGCCTGCGGCGGATGCTCCAGGCGCAGGACATTGCAGAAGACCTGGGTGAAGTACTTCAGGCTGTACTGGTACATCGGATCGATCTCGGCCAGGCCGGCGACCACGAAGTAGAGGATGGCGCCGCGGGAGGCCAGGATGCGGTAGCGTTCCCGTGAGGCGGTGATCACCTTCTCCGTCTCCTCGGTGTCGATCAGTCGGGCGGCAATGATCAGCGAGGTTTCCTGTGCGAAAGGTTGGTAAATTAATCGATTGATTACTAAATTGAACAAGAAAGGCAGATCATTCCTATTACTTAACAAAACGCAAAAATTTAAAATTTCGTATTATTTTAACATTAATTTTCCTTCCTATGGCAGCTATAGTCGTCCGATTCTTGTTAGATTTAATTCAAAATTCGAAAGTATTAAAAAAAAAGTCATATCATAGATTAGAAAAGAATACAATAAAAACCAAAGAAGCTATATTTAATTTCCTATTAATTTCCCATTATTTTTCAGATCGTTCTTATGGCAGCTATATGATATACTCGCCCGTTTTTCTTTAAATTTAATCCGAAATTCAGAACTATATAAAAAATAATATTCCTAACAGAAAAAGGTAAAATGTCAAAAAACACCAATGGTATAATTTTCTTTCCATTATTTTTTCGATTATTCCTACACCCAAAAAAAATTGATATGAAACGTAGATCGATTTTACATTATTTAAGATCAATTTTAATTTGATATGTGGCCATGTAAATTTGACCTGGTCGAAAAGAGTATTTCATGTAAAAACGATGACCTGAAATTTACAAGGCCATATCGATTTTACGGTAACACGACTTATATACTACCTGCAATAGAAAGAAGACTTTTGGGAAAGTTTCATTCCGATAGCTTTTAAACTGAGAGACTAGTTTGCGTAGAAACAGACGGACGGACAGACGGACAGACGGACAGACGGACGGACAGACGGACATGGGAAGATCGACTAGTCTAGTCATGCTGATCAATAATATAGTAATACAATAATAAAAGTTCCTTCACCTTGGCATCGTTGAGCGTCTCCACCAGCTCTTCGTCGTCCAGTATGTTGCCCTCGGAGTTGAAGAGCAGCTTGAGCACCTTGTCCTCCAGCGCCAGCAGCTGCTGTTTGTCCGAGTTGATCTTGACCACCAGATCGTTGCGTTGGATCTCCATGGCGGGCAGTTCGATGGCCACAATGTCTCTGAGGGACCGGAAACTCCAGTTATATTATATAAAATATATTAAAGATCTACCCACGCCAGCAGCTGATCCTCCAGACCGCTCTCGGTGACCAGGAAGTTGACCAGGGTCACATTGATGCACACCTCGGGCAGGTAGTGCGGATTGGGCAGCTTGGTGGTCATGTAGAGCTTGAAGTTGTCGTCGTAGTCGATGACCATGTCGCCCAGCTTCAAGTAGGTGCGACCCTCGAAGCGGTACGTCTCCCGCTGGAGGAT
This sequence comes from Drosophila prostipennis, assembly GCA_037075205.1. Classification (NCBI taxonomy): domain Eukaryota; kingdom Metazoa; phylum Arthropoda; class Insecta; order Diptera; family Drosophilidae; genus Drosophila; species Drosophila prostipennis. The sequence continues at coordinate 122,674 of JBAMCJ010003794.1, read as the reverse complement.
GGGCCGCAGGCTGGGATCGATGGTCTCGTTGATCTCCTCGAGCAGCACCGGATAGCCCTGGCGCACGCTGTTCTCCAGCACCCGCATCATGGACGAGTCGGTCATCTTGATGACCTGCAGATTGTTGGCCCTCTCCATGTTGCGAATCCAGCGGTTGGCCTGCTCCTGGGGATCGATCATCAGGGCCCAGCGCAGCGCACGCGTGGCATAGATGCCGTTCTCGATGGAGATGTTGTCCTTGGGCAGCCCGTCGACATTCCACTGGCGCATCTCGTACGGATCGCCGAGCACCTTCAGCAGATTGAACTCGGGACTGGAGGGGATCTTGTGCTCGCGGCACTTGGTCACCCACAGGGCGCTCATGTCGCGCCGGTATTCGTGGGAGAAGGCGCCCAGATAGGCGACGCAGGCGGCCGCGACCAGGACGTCGCCGGGCACACAGGCCAGATCGCCGGTCAGGGACTTTACCGTCTCCCGCCAGCGAACCTGCTCGTCGGAGAGCGCGGAGGTCAGGCGACCGGCCCGATTGATCCGCGCATAGGTCAGGTCCACATTGTCCTGGATCACCTGGAATTCGCGCTGCTTCTCCTCCAGGCTGTCGCGCAGCCCCTGGATCTTGGCCTCCACCGCTGCCAGCTCCTTTTGCTTCTGCCGCAGCACCGTCATCACCTCCTTGAGCTCCGCCTCGGCGGCCTCCTTGCGCTTGATCTTCGGCTCCACCACCTTGTACACCTTGGAGAACTTGTCCATCGATATCACCCACATGCTCATCGACTTGGCCACCTTGGAGACCTTCTCGAATTTCTGCACAGAGAGAGAACACAAATTCGATATGAAATAGGATCAATTCTACCTTACCATCATGATATTTTATCACATCATATAACATACCAGATGTAGTATTTTTTTAACAAATAATAAAAAAATAATAAAAAAATTCGACATGAAATAGGATCAATTCTACCTTATTTCATATCAATAAGAAGCGGATATCATCATGATATTTTATCACATCATATAACATACCAAATTTAGTATTTTTAGAACAAATAATGTAAAATAAGATAAACATAATCTTTATTCATATCACAGTGATGTGAATAAGTTGATCTTTAAACAATATAAAATTGACCAGCACATATCAATCTGATATTGGGATATAATACATCCTATTTAACCATATTATGCCGAAGCAAGAGGTATTATAGGTTTTACAAAGCTTTTAAGAAGTAATATTGTAATATTATGAAAAAATTCGATATGAAATATGATCAATTCCACCTTATTTCATATCAATAAGAAGCGGATATCATCATGATATTTTATCACATCTTATAACATACCAAATTTAGTATTTTTAGAACAAATAATGTAAAATAAGATAAACATAATCTTTATTCATATCACAATGATATGAATAACTTGATCTTTAAAAAATATAAAATTGACCAACACATATCAATCTGATATTGGGATATAATAAATCCTATTTAACCATATTGTACCGAAGCAAGAGGTATTATAGGTTTTACAAAGATTTTAAGAAGATATATTGTAATATTATGATATTATATTGTAATATTGTAAAATAAATTATGTAATTTTAAGGTTTTTGTTAAAGAACTTCGATCCTTTGACCCCTTTTCGAGAGGTATTGTTAAGATTTGAAATAGGACACAGAAAGCATAAATGGATATAATAAGCTCTCGATATAAACTTACAGCCGGCACGAAATCCTTGTGATCAATGTACTTCTTGACCTTCTTCAGGGTGTCCTCCTTCATGTGCTCCTTGTCGTACTCGAACAGCCGCTTGATGAAGTTAATATCCGCCATGATGGCCTTGGCGGATGCCCAGGTGGGTCTGTATAAGAACAATTTTGAAGGCTCAAAGGATTTGGATGAGCCGGAAATGGAACTTACTTTACGCCCAGCAGAATGCAAACGGCCTCCATGCAGAATTGCACCAGAGCCGGCGGCGTGGTGAAGGACTTCAGTTCGTTGATGTCCGCCTTGGTCAGACCCTTGAGTGCCTCCTCCGCCTCGCGCAGTGCCGGCATGGCGATCTCCAGATCCTTGCCAGCATCCTCGGATATCGCCTGGGCCACCGCCGCCTTCTCCTTGGCATTCATCTCGTCCTCCAGGACGCTCTGCTTGACGGCATCCGCCTGCTTGGTCTCCCTGGTGAGATTGTCCACCAGCGACTTCATCATGGCGGACTTCTCGTCCAACTGCGGCACCATCACCTCCAGCTCCTTACCCATCACAGCGATCTGTAAGCAGGCATCCCTAGGTTAAACTCCGCGATAGAAAAGAGGTATGGGTTATCACCTACCACTTCATTGGTCTCCAGCAGCTTGTTCAGACCATTGGCAATACGCTTTCGCTTGGCTATGATCTCCATGTTCTTGATCTTCAGCAGATTCTGGTAGAGCTTCAATAACTCCAGGTAGCTGCTGGGCGTGGTGTAGTAGTGCCTCTTCATCTCCTTGTAGAACCGCACCGAAGCATCCTCAACGGTCTATCGCAATAATGAATTTAGGTAACAAATAAACAATCAAATAGAATAGTATTAATATTACAAAAAAACAAGGGAGATGGAGATATAAAACTTTGAGCGGGCATAACTTTTTAACGAATGGTCCGATTTGAAAAATTTCTTCTACATTTCGATAGGTATAACTAAACACAACAAAATTGCATTTATACTTCTCCGAAATCTTTAAAAATATAGGCGCCAGACACATTTTAGTATCGTTTGTGGCGATTATGGGCGATTGTGTGCGAACAGCGAAACAAAGAAGAATCGACGTGTGCCCAAGGCAAGATAGGCGTGTGACGTTACAAAGAGGGAACTCCACTACACTCACCTTGTGCATAAAGACCGTGGTGCTGGCCAACGAGATGCGATCATCCATTTTGGGCGCAATCTTCGTTAGCAATCCCAGGGCCACCGAATAGAGGGCTTCTGTGGGCCAGCTGGTGAACCAATCGATCGTGGTGCAGTTGACCAGCGAGGGGAACATGCGGCATCGCCGACGGAAGGCATCGCCCACCGGACTCATCGACATGACCACATGCAGATTATTGCGCACCCGGTTGATGAAGAACTTGTAGATGGTATCGCGACTGCAGGGCTAAACCGGAAACCGGACGATTAAAATGTATGCTAAGCTATGGCTACTGAAAGTTGGAGTACCCACATCATCTTTTCGGTTCTCATTGCATCCATCGCGGGCATCCAAAATGATCTTCTCGAACTCGTCGCCCTCGAACAGATTGGGCACTTCGCCGGAATTGAGTATGTTGTTGATATCCTCGAGGAACTCCTCCTCCACAATTTGGCTGTCGATCAGTAGGAAGGTCACCGGTTGATTGTCGATCTGTTGGTAGTATTAAGTGAGCAAGATGTAGGCTTGAAAATCTCAAGTAGAAATAAGAACAGCTTTTTAAAGAGTAAGTAATTAGTTTGATATGTAAAATCAACATAAAAAAATAGTAGTTTACTATTTTTTGAATTTTTCGTGTATTTCGTTGTTTTATTTTTTGGGTGATTGAATAGTAACACCACAATTCCACACCTTCATGTATTTTATTGTTTTAAAAAGTTTAGGGTGGTTAGAGTGTCCGCCTCATAATCTCTGGGTCGTGAGTTCAAATCCCGTTTTTGCAGATGATTTTTTTTTTTTTTTTTTAATGTTGATTTTAAGTCTATAGATTTTTCTCTACGAAAGTCATTTAATAACATCCATATAAATCGTAACACAACTATTTTTTTCCTTCATGTATTTTGTTGTTTTAGAGTGTCCGCCTCATAATCTCTGGGTCGTGAGTTCAAATCCCGTTTTTTTTTTTTTTTTTTTTTTTTTGAATGTTGATTTTAAGTCTATAGATTTTTCACTACGAAAGTCATTTAATAACTTCCATATAAATCGTAACACAACTATTTTTTTCCTTCATGTATTTTGTTGTCTTAGAGTGTCCGCCTCATAATCTCTGGGTCGTGAGTTCAAATCCCGTTTTTTCAATTTTTTTTTTTTATTTTGGAATGTTGATTTTAAGTCTGTAGATTTTTCTCTAGGAAAGTCATTTAATAACTTCCATATAATTTAATATAACAAATTAAAATAAAAATATTAAACAACAATTAATTTAAAAAAACAACAATTTTTTTCGGGTAAAATACTATTTTGTTGGAAACCTACAATTTTCTTTGGCCATTTTCTATTTTTTATGGGTTGAGGCAGTAATAGTTGTTAAATAGCACTGTGCAGCATTTTTAATGCTTTTTAAATTTACCTCGATGGATGCTATATTTTTGGATTCGTTGCGAATTCCCATGTTAAACTGCGTTTTCCAAAAAGTTCCACGACGCAAGGATTCTTAGCAAAAGGACCTCAAAGTTCGAAAAATGCTGAAATTGGCCAACTTTCCGGAGCTCTCAGAGGCAAACGGATTCATGTTTTGATTCGATGTTAAAATTTTCTAAAAGATACACTCTTTATCTTTTAAACCCCATACTTAGAATAATTTTAGGATTTTTATTAAGGGAGAAACAAATTTTATAAAACATAGTCAAAAAACATAAAAGCATACAGCTGCGGTCAAAATAGTAGTAGTGTTGCCGCCCTGTGTTTTTAAAAGTTTTTTGTTGTCACTTTTCTTATCCAATTAGTCTAATAGTACAACTATAATCAATACAATATTACCAGGAGAAGATTAATTACAACAACAATCCTTTAAAAACACAGGGCGGCAACACTACTACTATTTTGACCGCAGCTGTATGCTTTTATGTTTTTTGACTATGTTTTCTAAAATTTGTTTCTCCCTTAATAAAAATCCTAAAATTATTCTAAGTATGGGGTTTAAAAGATAAAGAGTGTATCTTTTAGAAAATTTTAACATCGAATCAAAACATGAATCCGTTTGCCTCTGAGAGCTCCGGAAAGTTGGCCAATTTCAGCATTTTTCGAACTTTGAGGTCCTTTTGCTAAGAATCCTTGCGTCGTGGAACTTTTTTGGAAACGCAGTTTAACTTGAGTATTCGTAACGAATCCAAAAATATAGCATCCATCGAGGTAAATTTTTGATGCTGCATAGTGTAGTTAATAGTTAAATAGTTGATTTTACATAGTTTTTTTTGTGTGTATAGTAGCTCTAGTTAGTACTCACGCCTGCGATGCGATAGAGGACCCTCAGATCCTCGTGGAAGGCGTTCAGGTCGTAGTTGCGCCGCATCTCGATCTGCCAGCAGTTGTACTCGTTGACGTGGGAGGCCAGCCGGGTGAGGGACTGCTTGCCCATGCCGGCCACGCCCACCAGCAGGCCGTTGCCGCGATCGCTGCGCAGGAGGCGCGCCAGCCGCACCGTGTGCTCCATGGCGTCCTGGAAGAGGATCAGCTTCATGCGCTTGCCCACCGCCACCGAGTTGTAGTCCGAGATGTAGTCGTTGAGCACGCTCTCCAGCTTGGTGTGATCCTTGATCTCATCGTAGATGCGCTCGTTCTTCGGCTTGCCGAAGACCATAAAGTCGCCGAAGAGGATGGGGGGCTCCTCGTCGCTGACCACCGGGCGATTGAAGTGATCCAGGCAGACGTCCTTCATCAGCGACTTGAACATGTTCTTGTCCTCCTGGTTGATCAGGCGGTCGTGGAAGACACGCGTGGTCTCGTGATAGAAGAGCCGCAGGATCTGGTTCTCCTGGTTGTAGTGCAGATTGCTCGCCTGCAGGATGCCCTGGATGCACTTGGACAGATCGCGCAGATTGAAGATGTAGTGCGATCGATCCGGCGTGGGCAGCATCACGTTGGCCACTCGCATGTAGACATCGACGCAGGCATTCACCATGGACTCGGAGAGCGAGCGAACCGCCGAGGAGAAGGTCTGCAGGAAGCCGCGCAGGATGCCGTTGAAGATCTGGGTGAGGGTCTCCTCGTTGGGCTTCGGGAGCGAGAAGAGGGCAAAGTGACGAACGAAGCGCGGGGTCAGCGGATTTCGACCTCCGCCCGGCGGAGCACAGGCACAGCCCAGGACGACGTCGAGGATCTCCTTCCAGTAGAGCTTCTCGCGATCGTAGAAGCCCTTGAAGTCCAGGAACTGGCGCAGCAGCTCAATCGCCGGCGAGGCTCCGTACGTGTCCAGCTTGGGCATATTCACATCGTCAATGAACACGATCACCGTCTTGCCCACCGGAGCGCCCAGCTGCGTCTTCTTGCGCTTCTCCAGCGGCCCCTCGATCATCTCCTGGGTGCGCACACTGCTCGTCTGGGCGGAGAAGTTCAGGATCACCGGGATGACCTTGCCCTCGGACAGGCGCTTCATGCAGCTGATGGCCAGGACCGTTTTGCCCACTCCCGTGTCGCCGGTGACCATGACGGGCATGCCCCGCTTGAACAGCAGATCGGACACATAGCTGCAGGGGATTGGATTGGATTGAATGGGATGTGGATCTCTGATCTCCAATGGGCTTACCCATATTTGGTCGTGTCCACTGTGGGCACCTGCATGTCGTAGTAAGAGGTCTCCGGATCGAAAGTGAACTTGGACATGATGTCCAGCCAGTTGCCCCAGTCCATTTTCTCCAGGTCGATGCGGTAGTTCCACATGGAGTAGTTGGGCAGGCTGTTTTTGTGGGTTATAAAGAGGTATAGTATAGAGGTATATAGTAGAGGTTTAAATGATCGATTTTTTCACAATATTCTATTATGATTTCAATTAAAATTTTTAAATATTATTATAATTATGTTTATAAAAAAAAGTAGAAAAATGTTCTTAAAATATTAGAAACATCGATGTTTGAATAATATCGAAAATATCGATAATCGAGTCTTTAAATATCGATATTTTCGATATTTTTACAATTTTGTATCGATAATATTTTTGATTTTAAGGGAAAAAATTATAATTTCTATAAAAACTATTATGTATTAAAATTATAATTTTATAATAAAAATTCCAAAAAATATCACAAAAATAACAGAAACATCAATGTTTGAATAATATCGAAAATATCGATTTTTTTGATAAATAATATTTTTTTTGATAAATAATAGTTTTATCAAAAAAATCGATATTTTCGATAGTATTCATAATTATAATTATGTTTATAACAAAAATGCAGAAAAATATACCAAAGATATTAGAAACATCGATGTTTGAATAATATCGAAAATATCGATAATCTAGCCTTAAAATATAGATTTATCCGATATTTTTACAATCGATAATATCGATAATAATTTTGATTTCAAAGGAAAATGATATAATTATAATTTTATAATAAAAATTTCAAAAAATTTCCTAAAAATAACACAAACATCAATGTTTGAATAATATCGAAAATATCGATAATGTCGATATTATCCGAGCTCTATGCTTTTCCCACCTCATATTCGGATGCTGCGACATGGCCCTGCTCCACTGCTCCTCGAAGGACACCTTCTCGGCGTCCTTGAGATTCGAGGCAATGGCCCAGAGGACCGCCCAGGCGAAGATCTTGGTCAGCAGCTCCCTGGCCTGCTCATCGCCGAGGGCCGACCACTTGACCGCCTCCAGCTGGGAGGAGGTCAGCTCGCAGCACAGCCGCACCTTGGAGCCGAGCACCTGGTGGATGGTGTACACCGCCCGCTTCCGTTCGATCTTCAGCGCCTTGTCGAAGTAGCCGACGAAGAGCTGGTAGCAAAACTCGGCCAGCGGAGCGGGCAGCTTGTGCCGCATGTCCACCTCGCGCCAGGTGTCGATCAGCGGTATCCAGCCGAGATCCCCGGGATCCACGTACACCATGCCGCAGCGCGAAACGGTGGCCGGCGAGGCCTGCAGCAGGTCCTGCACCTCGAACAGCATGTGGATCCAGGCGGTCAGCTTGATGCGCTCCGAGTTGGCCAGGCACAGCATCTTGTTGTCGTCCAGCACGGTGTTCAGGTTCTCGATCCAAACGGCATCCACGGGCCCGTCGCACATGATCCACTGGTGGATCTCGTCTGCCAAAGGAAGGATTAAATAATCAACACCTCCTTGAAGAATTCATCATAGAAGATACCAAAATATTATAAATTTACTAAGACTTGAACTCAATACAAACATGTTGCCGTAAAATTGATATGCGCATGTAAAATTGCATAACCAATCATATCATTTTAACATGAAATACTCATTTCGAGCATATCGAATTTACGGGGCCGCATATTAAGTTAATATTGATATTACATAAGGTAAAAACGAACTTCGTTTTATATCGATTTTTTTTTGGGTGTACTGATTAAAAGTTACAGATCGTATCATATCTATCTTTCTGTCCATTAAGAACCGACATGTCCCCCATTTTCCATACACTGATAAAAAAAGTGCAATTGTAAAAATAAATATTTGAATATTGAATGCAAAGAATCATAATATATAAGGTCATAATCATATAATCATTTCAATTAAGGTCAAATATAGTAGACTAGTTGTGAAAAAATAATTTCATATTTAAATCAAAGTTTAAAATATTTAAATTCATATTTAAAATTAATGAATATTTAAATTGGAATGAAATGATTGTATACCTCAAAACCCTAGCTCATCCTCACCTTCCACGGTGGTGGCTGTTCGCACCGCCAATCCCAGCAGGCCATCCTGCCACTCCAGCGTCTTGAGATCCACATAGCCGTACAGCTCGTTCATGGTCACCGCCTTGGGGTTCATGGTCTGGATGACGACGGGCCGGAAGTTCGGGTCCTGCACCTCGCTCTCGAAGAGATGCGAGAGGGCAAACTCGAGTGCGTGGAGGACCACCGACTTGCCGCCGCCCGTGGGACCCACCAGCATTACGCCCCAACGGACGCACATCGTCTCGTAGAGCTGCAGACACTTCCGGATCGTCGTGGGCACCGCCTGCAGGTTCTTCTGCCGCAGCCCCAAACGCAAGCTGGCCTCCAGATGCGGATGCTGGGAGTCGGGCAGTTCCACGCCCGGAAACAGATCGCTCAGGATGCCGCGAAACAGGACCGCATCGTCGGCCAGAAACTTGGGTATATTCGAGTCCCGGAGAGCGGCAATCAGTGTGATATCCTCCCGCTGATTCGGAGAGGCTCGCTTCAAAGCTCCCGCCATCACCAGGACCGATTTCACCGCTCGCATGCCGAAGTCATAGTGATTCTGCTGGCTGAGCTGCTGGCTGCACAGCTGGTACATTTGCACCATCTTCCTGGCCAGAATCTTCGGGTCCTCGAAGCCCTCCGAGTAGAGAATCACCTCCGAGATGAGGGCGTAGTCGGGCACCATCATGGAGATGGGTCGGAACAGGGCCTTCAGATTGTCGGGCAGCTCGGTGCGACCCGCGTAGCCGGGATTCATGGTGATGAAGACGCAGCAGGAGCGATTGATCTTGATCTCGCGACCCTCGAAGATGAAGCTGCGGAACAGGAATAATTCCTCAATCAATTATGCATCATCTAAAGTAATATAAAAGGGGGTTGAAAAAAACGGGAGGTAGCGTCTGTATTCAAAACGGCTTGATATAAAAATCTAAAAAAAAAACTTAAATTCGGAAATAATTCTGCGATATAAATAGAACAATAAGCGATCCAAAAAAAACATAAAAAAAATTTTTTTTCCCATTTTTCAAAATGCGCTTTTAAAAACGGAACAGGAATAATTCCTTAATCAATTATGCATCATCTAAAGTAATATAAAAGGGGGTTGAAAAAAACGGGAGGTAGCGTCTGTATTCAAAACGGCTTGATATAAAAATCTAAAAAAAAAACTTAAATTCGGAAATAATTCTGTGATATAAATAGAACAATAAGCGATCCAAAAAATACATAAAAAAAATTTTTTTTCCCATTTTTCAAAATTCGTTTTTTAAAACTAAGGCTCCCAATCTATGAATTCTTTTGTACTTCATACTAACTAATAAGAACATACCGCTTCACCCTCATCGCCTTGGCCGTTCGGATGGTGATCAGCTGCTGGGCAATCACGGACAGCACCTCGATGTCAATCCTGTTGAACTCGTCGAAGCAGCACCAGGCGCCGCATTGGGCCAAACCCGAGAAGAAGCGACCCATCATCTTGTAGTCCAGGCCGTCGGAGCAATTGAAGACGACACACTGTTTGGCCAGCGCCTTGGCCAGATCCTTGGTGGTCTCCGTCTTGCCGGTGCCGGCCGGCCCGGCTGGTGCTCCGCCCAGATCCATCTGGAAGGCGCCCATCAGACAGAGGTAGCAGCGATCCGTCAGCGGGGTGAGCACGAGGACACCGCCGGCACCCAGGTACTCGTAGTAGTAGGGAATATTGGCGGCAGCCATTCGGGAGTAGACCGTTTCGGTCTCATCGGCCCAGTAGAAGCGCAGCATCTTCAGCCAGTTGAAGTCGTTGCTGCAGGGGATCAAGAGAGAGATCATGGGATTATCAGATTATCATTTACAAACACAACTAAAAGAAAATCACACACAAGGAAGAATCGACGTGTGCCCAATGCTAGATAGGCGTGTGACTTTTGGATTAAACTCACGGCTTGCAGACCTCCTTTTCGATGAGCATGCGCACCGAATCCTTGGCATGCACATCGATGGTGATGAGGGCGCAAAGGATCTTGCGCAGCAGCGAGCTAATGCTCTTCCTGGTCAACGCGGCCAGGGCGCCCAGATCCTTCAGGCACTTGACCTCGAACTTGCCCATCTTCTCGAGAATATTCAGGGGGTTGCGCTCCTTGCCCTCGTAGATGCGATGAATGTCCGCGGCCCACTGCACTTGGGAGACGGTGAGCACCACCTGGTTGGGATGGTCCTGGAACCAATCCTCGCGCTCCTTGGCCGGATAGCACTGGTAGCCGAAGCGCATGTATCGCTTGCAGGACACAAACATGGCCTCCTCCACCTTGCTCAGCCACTCCTCGACGGCCCCGCGGGCCTTCAGTCCCTTGCCGAACTGCAGCTTCTCGCCCTCCGGCGACAGGAAGGCCACGATATCGTTGGTGGCCACCATTTTGCCATCGCCGCCCTCCTTCGATCCGAACTCCAGGCGGTAGATGGCATCGAAGCACTTGCGCAGATGCGGCTGCACCGCCTGGGGAATTCGCGTCTGGGCCAGGATCTCCAGCAGCTCGTCGTTGGAGAGGAAGTAGAACCTACACAGGTGGGTAAATTATGAGAGTCAGCTAAAAAAATTTCATAAAGCCATGCATAATTAACAAGGAAAAGTACCTATTGTTTTCATATTCCTATTATTCATATTAATTTTATTGGATTAAATAAATAAACTCTCTTTTTCTGCAAAAAAAATAATTTTTTTTAAAGATTTATAGGTAAAAATTCGAATTAATGCATAACAAATAAAGAAAAGTACCATATTCCTAATATTCCTATTACAAACCCTCTTTTTATATACAAAAAAAAATTTTTTTTTTCTAAATATTAGCTTTATATCTACAAATTCTAATTGAGTATAATCTAATAATAAAACAAAATTGAAAAAAATTAAATCTGAGCAGTCAAAGTAAAAGTATACCGATTTGAAATTATAATGGATTAAATAGATGGATTTCTAAAGATTACCTTTATAGATAAAAATTCGAATTAAGTATATATAATAATAAAATAAAATTAGAAAAATTTTAAATCTGAGCATTCAAAGTAAAAGTATCCCAATTTTGAAATTTTTTTTAAAATTATTAAATGATAAAAATATGTAAAATGTAATATTCCTACACCCAAAAAAAAAAATCGATATGAATCGTAGGTCAATTTGACCTTTTTTAAGATCATTTTTAACTTGATATGGGGCCAGGTAAATTTGACCTGGTCGAAAAGAGTACTTCATGTAAAAACGATATGGGTTTTGCATGACCTGAAGCTTACACGGCCATATCGATTTTACGGTAACATGCTTTTTTTTGTGTGTACCTGGGAAAGACCACCCGCTTGACCTCCAGATAGGCCTCCAGGCCGCGCGATATGAGGTCCAGCAAGCGATTGTTCTCCAACAGCACCGTGTACACATCCACACTGGACATGGTGGGCAGGGCCAGGGCCACCTTCTTCGCCTGGCGCACCGTCTCCTTGAAGCTCTTGTCCACCGTGAAGAACATCTTGGCCTCGTGGGGCAGCTGGCGCTGGATGTCCGCCGAGGCGAAGATGGCCTCCAGGTAAATCCAGGCACCCTGGCAGTCCATCCAGCTCTCTGTAATAGTGACAGTGATCCTTCATATGATGTTAAATATATAGGATACATAGAGGAACACCCACCGAAGGTCTTGCTAAACTGATCCATGGCATTGATCCACTCGTCCACCTTGTTCTTGATGGGACCCACAAACTTGGAGGCGGCAATGGTGTTGATATTCACATTGGAGTCGTCGAGGACGGCCTGCAGCTCCTCGGTTCCGGCCAGTATGAAGATGTCCTTGGCATCGTGGTGCGGCACAATGGCCAGTTCCGTCTCCTTCCACGTGGTCTCGATGGCCTTCAGCATGTTCTCCAGCTGCACCTCGCCGGTGGCCTGCGAGGATATCTGCATGAGGGCCTCGCCGATGGCGGCATCGTCGAAGGCGTGGACGTCCTCGTACGTTTGGATTATGATGTCCTTCTCCTGGAAGAACTTGCGATTCAGCAGGTCCTCGATCTCCGCCCAGTGGCGCTGGAAAGGGGGAGAAATTGAAAGCGATTTGAAACGATGATCAATTTTACATTATGTCATATCAATTTTGACTCGAATTCGAATTTCGAATATGTTTTCTCCCTCCCACTCATGTAACTTTAAACGCTATCTCGCTCTATTTCGAATTGAGGGAGTTTGTACTCATAGAAAGCGATTTGAAACGATGATCAATTTTACATTATGTCATATCAATTTTGACTCGAATTTCGAGTTTCGAATATGTCTTCTCTCTCCCACTCATGTAACTTTAAACGCTATCTCGCTCTATTTCGAATTGAGAGAGTTTGTACTTCTCGCTTCCACTCACGTAACTTCTTCACTTTTTCGTAGACAGAGAATCTCCGAGAGAGAGAGATGTCGGTAAAAACGATATGCGTTGAAATTTACCATGTGCACATCGATTTTACGGCGACGTGTTTATACCCGTTACTCGTAGATTAAAAGGGTATATTGTATTCGTGCAAAAGTATGTAACAGGGAGAAGAAAGCGTTTCCGACCCTATAAAGTATATATATTCTGGCGACCAAATTTTTTAAGATTTCGGAGAAGTAGAGATGCAATTTGGTTGTGTTTAGTTAAACCTATCGAAATGTAGAAGAAATTTTTTAAATCGGACCATTCGTTAAAAAGTTATGCCCGATCAAAGTTTTATGTTGATGTCTCCATCTCCCTCGCACTCCCTTTAGTTCTTGTTTTTTGTGTGTAAAGGAAGTAAAGTTATTTGAAAGAAACCCCTTTTTACCGCTCTCAAATTGGGATTGCGCAGATAACCGATTACGGGCAGCTTCTCCTTGAAGGCCTCCGCCGATTTCTGGAGCACTGGGACAATGTTGTTCTCGGGCAGATATTTCTGGAACTGCAGGCAGTTCTTGATCGTCTTGGCATTCAGATCGACCAAATCGACGACCGACAGCGTATTGAAATCGGCCACAATCCACTCGGCCAGCGACTCCTCCCAGTCGGTCCAAGTGCGATAGAGATTCTGGCGCATCCGGATGTCATAGAAGCCGCTGGCCATCTCCTCGTACATGGTCAGATCGATCTGGAACTCCTTCTGGTAGCCCAGGAATTCATCCGCTCGCTCGCGACATTTGTTCAGATGCTCCAGCATGGCGTCCAGTTTGTTGGTGACCGACAATCGATTGGAATTGGCCTGGAAAATATCAAATTCAAACGTTAATATTTCGGGGGATTTGTCGGTTTTCAAGAGAACCCACGTCCAGAAGCCAGGGCTGCAGTGCCTCGATGGCCACCTCGTGAATCTCCTCCTTGAGCGCCGCTATATCATCCTGCATGGCGTCCTCCAGCCGATTGATGAAGTCCTGCCGCTTCTCCCTGATCTCCTCCAGCGTCTCGCGCGTCCTATTCAAATAGTCCTCGGTGTCCATGTAGTCCTCCTTGGACTCGTCGTCGATCGGTATGCCAAAGTCCTTGATAATCAGCAGCAGGTCGTGCACATAGTCGATGCCATTGAATATCTCGTCCAGCTCCGAGGAGCACTTGTCCAGGAATCGGATGTGGGCCACAATCTCCAGCGTTTCGTGGGGCTCATAGCAGATCCGGCCGTAGAAATCCTGGGCCTCTTCGTACAGCCGGGTGGTCTCCTCCTCGGCCAACTTGGGCAGGTAGGTGGCCAAAATGTTCTGCAGGCGGGAGCAGACCGGCGTCACCGTGTCCTTGAAGTTCGTCTGGTTGAGCTTCAGTAGTCCCAGGTACACATACTCCAAAATGCCATCCAGGGCCCGCACATTATTGCAGTATCTATCGCAATAGGCCCGAAGGATCTGAAGATCTGCAAAGGGAAATTATAAGAATTTTAAGATTATAAGATTATAATATACTATTATACTCCATTTGGTTTTTCATACCTCTCTCGGTGTTGAGAACCGTGGGGTCTGTACTATTGTCTATCTCAAAGTTCTCGCGGATTTTGGTGAAGCGCTGCGTGTAAAGACGAGCCCTTTCATAGGCCTTGCGGATCAGCACGAACATGTTTTTGCTGCCGATGGATATTAATTCATATTTACCACTTTGCTTGTAATACCAAAATACTTACCGATTATATTGAAATCGGTGATCGGCGCGCAATAGATAGTGCAAATCGGGAGCGCCATCATATAGCACCTCCTCCTGACGTCCCATAATCGAGGGTCTGGAATATTGGTAGATCAAATAGATTTAGATATTTATAAATTGAATTTAAAGTAATTATTATTTATTTATAAGTAATTATAAAGTATTTCATAAATTTATAAATTTTTTTGTTTTTTTTTGTTTCTTTTTTTTTTCTTTATTTTTCCTTAATTTTTTCCTTAGTTATCTTTATTTTTTCTTTATTTATTTTTTTCCTTTTTTTTTTCTTTATTTTTTTTTTATTTTTTCTTTATTTGTTGTTTATTTTTCTTTGTTTTTTCGTTATTTTTTCTTTATTTTTTCTTCCTTTTTCATTATTTTTTCTTTTTTTTCATTATTTTTTCTTTACTTTTTTCTTTGTTTTTTCTTTTCTTTATTTTTCTCTATTTTTTTATTTTTTTCTTTATTTTTTTTTCTTTTTTATTTTTTTTTTCTTTATATTTTCTATATTTCTTCTTTTTTTATTTATTTATTTATTTTTTTTCTTTATATTTTCTTTATTTTTTTAGTTAGATTTTTACTATTTTTACTCACTGTGTGTACTGTGTGAAGAAGGGATCTGTGGTGAAAGGATGGATTTCGAGGACCGTCTCGAGGATCAGACCAGTGATGCGCTGGAAGATAATCCTGATCACATCCTCCGAGGGCTCGACGTCAATGCGATCGGGCAGCAGACGCAGCATGGCCAAGAAGAACGGACTCTGCGGCTTGTCGGCGGGTCGCTGCTTCTCGATCCGCTTGTCCACGCGATCGTGTCGATTGATATCCGCCTCCGAGGGACCCACTTCGTCGTGGAGCTCAAAGGCACCGGCCAGATCGGCGAAACTCTTGATCGTAATGCGATAGAGCATTTGGTAGACCATCATGTCGCAGTAGGTGAGGAAACTACAGAGGGAATTTAGAGATTAGGTTGGATTCCACTCATCCATAGATAGATCATTCTACTTGGTCAGGGTCTTGCAGAAGGCCCGCTTTCGAGCTCGATCCATAAAGCTGTGCGCCTCGCGCATTTTCTTCAGCGACGGATAGTAGTTGATCTCGTCGTCGGGATAGAAGCCACGTGCCTGGATGGCATCAGTGCAGGCTCGAACTTGTATTTATTTATAGAAAATATTGTATTATAAAATAATAAATATATATAATGTACTCACATATTGTCTTGCCAATAAACTCGCGAAAATCGGTAAAGGTCTTGTGCAGCTGCTCATAGATGCGCATGTGCATTTCCAGGAAGTAGAACGGGTGCCAGCTCTCGATATTGCTCACATTGATGAAGTTCAGCCGCTGCATCTGGACAATGTCGCTGCGCATGCGCAGAATCGCCTTCGCCAGCTGCGGGATCACGATGAAGAGGTTGTTTTGCAGATAGTCGCGGGCCTCGTTGAGTTTGCGCCACTTGATCGTCTTCTCCCACACCTTAAAAGCATGAATCACAGATTATTCACTATTTTTGGTAAGGTATTTAATAAAAATGGCAAAATTAAATATTTGACCCAATTTTCACATTTTTTATAAGGGGTCATCATTTTTGGCAAAAAATGGAAAAATGTACAAATTTTTAGTTTTAAACGCCAATTGATTGGGAATTTAAATACGAGTTCAACAAGGTAGGACACTCCAGGTTAGGATCATTATTTCCATTTTTATGACCAAAATACTAGTTATTTTTGGGTGGAAAATCAGGATCTTGATTTTTGGTAAAAATTTGAAAATTTTCGTAGTGGATTTTTTGCTGTAACTTGGACAAAAATGGTCCCAAATCAAAAAGGCGCACTGTTTTGAGCAGCTAACAACCTAATAATTA
This sequence comes from Drosophila prostipennis, assembly GCA_037075205.1. NCBI lineage: Eukaryota > Metazoa > Arthropoda > Insecta > Diptera > Drosophilidae > Drosophila > Drosophila prostipennis. The sequence continues at coordinate 106,095 of JBAMCJ010003794.1, read as the reverse complement.
ATATTAGTAAACTTTCCGCCTGATTTAAAAAAATATTTATTTGACCCAATTTTCACATTTTTTATAAGGGGTACCATCATCATTTTTTGCAAAAAATGGCAAAATTTAAAAGTTTTTAGTTTTAAACGCCAATTAATTGGAAATTTGATAACGAGTTCAACAAGGTAGGACACTCCATGTTTGGACCAATATTTCCATTTTTATGACCAAAATACTAGTAATTTTTGACTGTAAAATCAGGATCTTGATTTTTGGTAAAAATATGATTTTTCTTCATCGATTTTTTGCTGTAACTTGGACAAAAATGGTCCCAAATCAAAAAGGCGTACTGTTTTGAGCAGCCAACAACCTAATTATTAATATTAGTAAACTTTTCGTCTGACTTAAAAAAATAAATATTTGACCCAATTTTCACTTACCATTACCACTTACCACTTACCATCATGATTTTTTGCGAAAAATGGCAAAATATAAAAATTTTTTGTTTTAAATGCCAATTGATTGGGAATTTGATAACGAGTTCAACAAGGTAGGACACTCCATGTTTGGACCATTACTTCCATTTTTATGACCAAAATACTAGTTATTTTGGCTGGAAAATCAGGATTTCGATTTTTGGAAGAAATTTGAAAATTTTCGTAGTGGATTTTTTGCTGTAACTTGGACAAAAATGGTCCCAAATCAAAAAGGCGTACTGTTTTGAGCAGCCAAAAACCCAAAAATTAATATTAGTAAACTTTCCGTCTGATTTAAAAAAATAAATATTTGACCCAATTTTCACATTTTTTATAAGGGGTACCATCATGATTTTTTGCGAAAAATGGCAAAATATAAAAATTTCCAGATTTAAATGCCAATCGATTGGGAATTTAATAAGGAGTTCAACAAGGTAGGACACTCTATGTTTGGATCATTATTTTCACTGTTTCGGTTAAAATACTGATATCTTTGGGTGAAAATCAGGATCTGAGTTAATTGCAAATTAAATAGAACTTAATATCGCATATTCAGATGGTTTTTCGCATTATCTACCCTACCTTGAATCCCTTCCACAGCCGGAAGATGGAGAAGGATCGTATCTGGATGATGCTGAGGAACTGCTCGAACTCCTGCTGCCACTGGTCGAGGGGGGTGAAGAAGTTCTCGGAGCAGTGCCAGAAGGTGACCCCGTGGCGGGTGACGGTGTAGAAGGGCTCGTACGTGTTCAGCTCCTTGTACTCCACCAGGCGCAGGCTGTAGGGGGTGAAGTACTCGCTGTCGTGGGGCAGCATGTAGTCCATGTAGACAAACGAGTCATCGGGCATGGCCCTCATGCGATTGATGATCAAGTTGAGGTCGGGAATCAGGGAGGCACCGGTGGTGATTTTCGTAGTGCTCGCGTTCCGGGACTTTCCGCCGCCCGTCGAGGTCATCGATTTGGTCACGGAGAAGTTCAGACGGTACTTGGATACCTTCTTCGGCTCGCCGTGGTGTCCTCCATGTCCTCCCGCCGGCGTCTTCTTCTTGGCGCCGCCCTCTTGGGCAGGCAGCGTGCTACTGCCATCCTGGGCATCACTGGCGCGATCCGTGAAGGCAGTGCCATCGCTACCGAGTCGATCCATGGAGATGCCACTCGCCCGATCCTCGCCAGTCAGACGCTTCTGCGGGTGATCCCCGCCGTACTGATCCCCGTCTCCAGCCGACTGCCTCCGGCTCCTCCTCTCTGCGCCCTCTTCATCCTCATCCTCCTTCTGCTTCTTATCCTTGTTCTTGTCCTTAAAGTTCGGTTTGATTATCCGATCCCTGCCCCGATCCCTGCCCTTGATCTGGGGTAGCAGCTGGCGGGACATTACTTTTGGGACTTTTGGGGTCTCTATATGGTTTTGTTTTGATCGGTCGGTCTCACACGCCGACTGACAGCCGTTGGTTGCTCCGGTTTGTTATTTTTCCGTCGCCATGTCTACTGCTGTAACTATCAACTTTGTTTATTAGCAGCCCTTCGCCCACCCTCTCATATTTATCTGGCATAAGTAAAACAAGAGAGAACGCTATAGTGGGGTTGGTGTCCCGGCTATTAGATACCCGTTACTCAGCTAAAGGGAGTGCGAGGGAGATAGAGATATAAAACTTTAAGCGGGCATAACTTTTTAACGAATGGTTCGATTTAAAAAATTTCTTCTACATTTCGATAGGTATAGCTAAACACAACAAAATTGCATTTATACTTATCCAAAATCTTTGAAAATGTGGGCGTCAGACACATTTTAGTATGGTTTGTGGGCGATTATGGGTGATTGTGGGCGTTAGAGGGGGCGTGGCGCTCGGCTGAAATAAACTTGCGCTGCGTAGGAAGCCCAAGAATATGTGTTGGTAATCCCAATATTCTAGCTTTTATAGTTTCCGAGATCTCAGCGTTCATCCGGACGGACAGACGGACATGGCTAGATCGACTCGGCTAGTGATCCTGATCAAGAATATATATACTTTTTAGGGTCGGAAAAGCTTCCTTCTAGCTGTTACATACTTTTGCACGAATGCAATATACCCTTTTACTCTACGAGTAACGGGTATAAAAATTGTAATTTACTTTAAGTTTATTCCACATTTTTTTTTTAATTTTTAACTCACACTCTTTTCTTGTGCTTAAGCTTTTTTATTAGTAATAGTATTTTCAAGCAGAAGATCATAACTTAGTGTTATTATCTTAATGATAATTTATTAGTAAACACCCCTCTTTCTAAACTCACCTCTTTCAGGACTTTTATCCAGCAGCTTTTATCGGCTAAAAAGCTTATTACGCGCGAGCTTAACTTAAGCTTAAAGGACTTTAAATAGTTTTAAAATGTTTCTAATTATTAACTTTACCTTTTTGCTTTTTATTTATTTTGCTATTTTTTTTTATTAAATTAATAATAATTTTTTAATATTTTTTGTATTACTTCTTAAGTTTACAAAACAAATATCAAGGGAATATCTAAGTAATTGTGGGCTAAAATATATAATCATTTATGTAAATAAAATAAGTTTAAAGGTTAAACAAATTTGAATTCCCAATTCTAAATTTTTTAGATCTATCTATTCCACTAAGAAGTTAAAATATTTAAGAGGATATTTTGTTAGGCATATTAATTTAGTGCTTTCGGTGAGGATTCAAAGTTTTTGATAAACCGCTAAGAAGAAAAGTTTTTTTTCAATCCTGGCGCAGCTTTTCCTGGAAAAGCTTTGGCTTGTGGAAGAGTGGAATTTCGAAAATCTGCTGCATTCCGCTGCGGCGGCTTTTCTTGGCTTGGCCCACTTTCCACCCGCAAGTTCGCTTTCCACTTTTCCGGACCGGCACAAAAAAAATGGAATAGGGGGCGGCGATTGTTGCTGCTGCCTGACCTTCAAAGCTGCGCCAGCTGAGCTTTTTCGACATCGAAAGGAAAGGCAAGGTGAAAGCATAAGCATCTCTCTTTCGCCGGAGACGTCGATGTTGGCAGAGCAGCGGCAGCGGCAGCGACGTCGGCGGCTGCAGTCGGTTTTGGTTTTGGTTTTTGGGATTCGTTTCGTTTCGTTTCGGAATTCGGAATCGGGAACTCGGAATTCGGAAAAAAGCGCGTTCGGATTTTCGGACACGAAGGCGCCTTCACCGTCCACCGTTTCACATTCGGGCCGCTGCGATTCTGGGTTCCGCACATTATAGTCTCCAGCGCCTAGTCGTTGGGTATACGGCGCGATGTACAGAGCCGCGACACGCGACACGCAACTAGCAGCAGCAGCAGCAGCAGCAACACTTGCAACAGCAACAGCAGCAGCAACAGCAACACTTGCAACAGCAACAGCAGCCGGAAGACCAAACGACCATTGAGCCGCCCTTTTAAGTCGTGTTAGTAGCAATCGTCGTTCTCGAAATCGTCGCCAAACAAAAGAAAAAATTAAAAAATAAATACCAAATTCCGCTGAAAACCGTCGCAGCCTCCTACGAATTCTTCTATTTTTTTTACATTTTTTTCCAGTGCTCGCGACGCGAAAAAAAATCTAAAAAAAAGAAATAATATCTCTTTCCAACTTCCAAACAACCAGAAGTCCTCTGACCATCCAGCATACCTTTTTGAGGTAGGTGTCTGTGCCCCTCGATCGTAATCATAATAATTGAAGATAATTATGTTCCCATTCCCCTGGCTTTTTATTATAATTTAAAGAATCATCAAACTGTTGTGACGTAAATACTAATTTCTATTTTGTTTTTTTTTCCTTTGGTTTTTCTATTTCTTTTTTCCTGAATCTCTGTATATATTTTGCGCGTCGCGTCGCATCGTTAAAAACGATTTTCATATTCATAACATTGCAGGTCGGCTGTAATACATTATTTTAATTCCCATTCTGATATTTCTCGTTTAATTTGTTCTTTAATGGTTCTCACATGTGTGTGCGATGTTTCTGGCGATCCATTAAGTGGGAATATTTTCCCTTTTTGCGCACTGCCAACTGCAAATGTCCTTGAACATTTTCCCCCTGCACACGTGTGTGTGTGTGTGTGCGTGTGCGTGTGTGTGGCTGAGCATCAGTCAAGTGGGCCTGGTTTTTCCCTAATATCCTCCCTTTCCACCATTCAAATGTTTAATAAAAAAAAAGAAACAAATCAGGAGAGTTGCAAAAAAGGGAAGTTAAGAGGAAAAAAGAAGCCAGGGCGAAAGTTCAAACTTTCAGACCATCCCCCAAATCTTCAGAACCCTGCAGTTTTCAGTGGGCGGCTGCAGTAACGCCCCCACCACCCACCGCCCACCGTAATTTGCCACCCCTCCCCCAAATAAACGAATACGAATGGCCAACACTTCAATATCATCCATCAGATTTAGCTAAAACTTTTTAAATATTACATTTAAATAAATTAATTAAAATTATTTATAAGAGAAATTAATAATTTTGAATTTATTCAGCTAAATCCTACACGTTTCTAATAATATTTTATTATTTTATATATTTTTAATCATTACAAAAATCCCACTTATCTAAACTAATATAAGTGTTCCAATAAAAAATGGGTCAGTGGTAAATTCCTACCAGAGCGGATTGACATAAAAATCTAGAAAAATCAACATAATTTTTTATAAACATCCTGAGCTCTTTTTCTCTCTCTGCATTAGGGCAACTCTCTGCCATTAGCGAAGCGAAACGAACTGAAATGAAATGAAATGAAACTACAAAAGACAAAGTCAAGTCGTGGAGCATTTTTGGCCTGCGGGCTGCCGGAGCACAGGAATTCACTTAAATTGCGAAGAATGCGAATTTGGTTAAAGACCGAAAGACGAAAGAGACGGCAATAGCCGGAGGAAAGGAGACAGTACTTCCATTTCTACTTCTACTTCTACTTCCTCTTCCACTTTCACCCCTTCTTAAAATGTACAAAATTTTGCACGCCCCGTGCGGAAAAGTCAGGGAAGGCTCAAAGGGGGGGAAAAGCCAGGTGAGAGGAAATCGGAAAAAAGGCGGGGGGGGGGGGGTTTAAGGTGGGGCGGTGCTGACAGCATCGCAGACCCTCGAGGGAACAAGGCGAATTCTTTATCAAAATGTATGACAAGTTTAAAAAGCCTTGCGGAGAACATCAACAAAATGAAGGTGGATGTGGTGGAAAAAAAGTGGGGGGTTCTGCTCACGGCGGTCGTTGGTAAGCCAATATGCGAAAGGATGAAAGATAAAGTAATATAACGCCAAGGTACTTGCCGTTTTAAGCTTTAAGCCAAATAAATCAGGTTGCGAAAGTTGGCTCAAATTGTGCCACGTATATCGTATATCATCAGGTTTTCAGCACAAAGAAGAAGAACCTAACAAAAACTTTATAAGATTGCGGAAATTTTAGATTCCCTATTTGATCTTGGGCTAAAACAAAATCTCAGAAATAACTGGGTTTTTGAAAATATTTTAAAATTTCAAAATCGGTGTCTAAAAGTATGCAACAATTTAATTTTAACCCCAAAATGAAATGAATTTATACACTGCATACTCTTGCACATAAAACTTATTTTCCCTTAATGATATCCTTTAGTAATATTTATAGTTTTATTTTTAGTAATATTTATAGAACAATTTTACACGATTTAAATATTTCAGAAAAGTACAAATGCAGTTTTTTTGTGCTTATCAATACCTATCGAAATGTAGAAGAAATTTTTTAAATCGGACCATTCGTTAAAAAGTTATGCCTGATCAAAGTTTATATCTCCATCTCCCTCGCACTCCCTTTAGCTGAGTAACGGGTATCTGATAGTCGTCTGTTTTTAGTCTAATGACGATCAAATTAATGTCAAGTCCAAGTTTGGAGAGCCCACTTGATTAATGAAATGATTAAAACTGATTTGATTACTGCATTAAGTAAGCGACCTCATTAGGGCAACTGCAGTCGATCGATAGCCCACTTTAAAGTCCTGAAACGCACTGTACACAGTGGGAAAAAAGAGGAGAAAAGAAATGAAAGAAAACAGAGAGGAGGAGGCCTGCAAACTAGGTTTATTTGGCCAACCCCAATCCCATCGGCAGTTTGTGCAAACACTTCATCCATCACCCACTCACACGTACACTCCCACACGCACACACTCCCACGCGCACACACGCACAACCAACCGACCATAATTTGTTGCAAATTTATTGAAAAGCCATAAAAGAATTTCCGTTTCCTTTTCGCTTTACGATTTACGCTCTTCCACGATTGCAGGCGGAAAAGGACACGAATCGGAATCACACCCCTAATACAGCGCCAAATGAGCTGGAAATGTCCAAGTGGCCGATGGCGATGGTGATGATGGTGGTATCGCCTTTGGATGGGCCCTCCAGGAAGCAAAAGAAGCAAAAGAAACAAAAGCAACAAATTAACGAGATCCCGAGGAGGCATATATACAACATCTCATCGCTGTCATCATCAGTTGAGGAATCCGAACAATGCCCTAAAAAGAAAGCCATTCAAATCGGCCAAGTAATCGGCAAATAATCGAGAATAGAATCGCTTCGTTTCGTTAAGATTCGGGTTTCGGTTTCGGTTCGCGAGTGCTACCACTTCCGTTTCCGTTTTCGTTTCTTCTTCCTCCTTCGCGTTGTGTGTATGTGTGCGCCTCTGCTTCTCTGTTTCTGTGTCTGCGTGTGAGCAGTTGGCCAGATATATCCATCTATATATCATTATTTTTTTGATGTTTTTTTTCTCTCTCCATCCAATTGCCCCGCACCCCCCGAAAACAACAAAAAAACAAAGAAAGTTCTAAAAACCAAAAACTTAAGAATCGAGAGATGAAATATGCGAATCATGCGGAATAAATGAGAGTACCGAGTGTTGCGGTCGAGGGCAGTTCCAGTTGCCGTTTCAGTTCCCGAACCATTCTACACTGTGCATCGTGAGTGGGACTCGAATCGCCCTCTGTCCTTCGCCCCCAGCATTATCAAATTATCAAAGCCAACTACGGATATTAATAGTTCTAATTCTAATCGCAAATAATTATCAATAGCAATCTACGAGTCAATAATAATACAATACATATTCGAAACATAACTACCAGCTCAGCCGGCACACGGGAAAGCAATAAGGTGAGTTCAATTACACTTAATAATAAAAAAGAAATTGGAAATGGGTAGTAGAAAATTCTAAAAGAATGTCTTTTGGATTTAAATATTTTTTAATATTTTTAGAAACCTCTAAAAGTTTCGGTGGTGTTCTATAAGTTATAAAGTGGGTTTCTTTTAATGTTTAACAAGTAAAACTTCAGGTATTCAGTGAAAATAAAATTCTGTAGAACATAAAATATATTGTAGCGTATATTTAGGAACCCATTTTGGAGGTTTGAAACCTCTAAACATTTCTGGGAAACTCTATGAGTTATAAAATGGGTTTCTTTTAATGTTCAACAAGTAAAACTTCAGGTATTCAGTGAAAATAAAATTCTGTATAACGTAAAATATATTGTAGCGTATATTTAGGAACCCATTTTGGAGGTTTGAAACCTCTAAAAGTTTCTGTGAAACTCTATGAGTTAGAAAGTGGGTTCCTTTTAAAGTTCAACAAGTAAAACTTCAGGTATTCAATGAAAATAAAATTCTGTAGAACGTAAAATATATTGTAGCGTATATTTAGGAACCCATTTTGGAGGTTTGAAACCTCTAAAAGTTTCTGTGAAACTCTATGAGTTAGAAAGTGGGTTCCTTTTAAAGTTCAACAAGTAAAACTTTAAGTATTCAGTGAAAATAAAATTCTGTATAACGTAAAATATATTGTAACGTATTTTTAGGAACCCATTTTGGAGGTTTGAAACCTCTAAAAATTTCTGTGAAACTCTATGAGTTATAAAGTGGGTTTCTTTTAATGTTCAACAAGTATAACTTCAGGTATTCAGTGAAAATAAAATTCTGTAGAACGTAAAATATATTGTAACGTATATGTAGGAACCCATTTTGGAGGTTTGAAACCTCTAAACATTTCTGTGAAACTCCATGAGTTAGAAAGCGGGTTTCTTTTAATGTTCAACAAGTAAAACTTTAAGTATTCAGTGAAAATAAAATTCTGTATAACGTAAAATATATTGTAACGTATTTTTAGGAACCCATTTTGGAGGTTTGAAACCTCTAAACATTTCTGTGAAACTCTATGAGTTATAAAATGGGTTTCTTTTAATGTTCAACAAGTAAAACTTCAGGTATTCAATGAAAAAAAATGCTTTAAAACTTAAAGGGCTGAGAAATAACACATAATTGCGAAAAAATAATTCAATTTGCTGGCATTTTATGGGGGCCAAAAGCAAATCATTGACAATAATCAACAAGGGGAAAAGTCAGGGGGAAAGAACTTGGCTTGGCCAGAGGCCAACCTGCCGCCAGTTGGAACCCACAACCCACATCCCTATTTTTCATGGCAAATGCACGGTGAATGCTGAATGCTGAATGTTGAATGGAAGCAACAGCCTCCGCTGGCTCGTAAATGTGAATGATGCTGCTGATGGCCGTGTGGGGACTCGAGAACTTCGGACTTTGGACTATGGACTTCGGTTGCGGAGTGTTCTTCTTCTAGGGACCCTGGCCCAGCTAAAGTGCTCATAAACATTTTGTGTCCAGTTTAGCCACTGTCCCTGCGATTCCAAAACCACCCGCCCTCCTCTTGAAAAAAAAAACCAGGCAACATATATTCCATGTGTCGCTACACTGAGAGCAAATTATTTTAGAAATAAATATTGGGTTTTAGAATAAATTAAAGCAATATAATACAAACTCAACACCTTTTTGTATATTTGTTAAAAATAATATATTTGTATATACATATGTTGAAAAAAAATAAATTAGCTGGACTTATTTTAATAGATACGAACTTTAGTATAATTACACAAGTTTATCTTATAAAAAGTTCGTATCTATTAAAATAAGTCCAGCTAAATTCGGGAAAATTATTTCATCAACAGACTTTAAATAATTTAGTCTCGATATATTTTCGATTTTACTTGAATAATTTTTGATAAAATTACTGCCCAAAATTTATTAATTTTTTTTTGTAAACTTTTGCCTTGCGTTTCTCCCAGTGTAGTCGCAGCTCATAGTTTATGGCCTTCTCTTTGTGTGCAAATATTTTTGGGGCCCCGTATTTGTAGTTGTTGTCTTCTTCATTCCGCGAAGAAACCTAAAATTGCAACAGAAGCTTTGGAAATGTTTGCAGGCTTTTCCCCGAAAACGAAAAAAAAGAAGAAGAATACCAAACTAAACCGAAAAAAAGGCAAACAAAAGAAGGCAAGAAAAATATGCGTACGCTCCAGAACATCCAAGGTCGTCCTGGTCCTGGTCCTTCTGCCACCCCCTCACCCCCTCACCCTCTCCTCCCCCCACTCCTTGGCGCACTTCCTTCATATTATTATTCGCTGTTGCTTTGCGCGTGCCATTCGTTTTGCGAAATTGCTGTATTTAATTTGGCCAGCTTCTTGTGTCCATTCGCCCTCTCGCTCGCACGCCCTCTCGCTCTAAGCAACGCGGGCAGGACGAAAAGGACCAAGTCCCGTTTGCGCAATTTTACGACTCACCAGAGGCATCCTGCTCCTCCTCTTTTTCCAACTCCACTGCCCACTTCACTTGTTTATTGTTTTTACACTAGAATTTCTATTTTCACTTTTAATATTTTTGGGGATTATTTTCCACACATCTGAGATTAAAGAAAATATTTCTAATTAATTGTTATAATCGTATTAGGTATTATAGAATTTCAATGCTCAAATAAGAGTTTCAAATAAATGTAATTATTTTACAAAATTATTCCTTATTCAAGTAAGATAATTTTCCAAGTGTAACCGCTGCTTGTTTTTCCGTTTTTTCGGTTGTTTTTCCTCCTTACTCACCCCCCCCCCCCACACACCCACCGGATCCCATTGCAGCCCCACATAATTTAAGCCGCCGACTGCTTCTTTTTCGTTGGCTTGTTTTTCCTTTATATTATTTTTATACGCTCTGCTCCAATTCGAATAGAAATTTTGCAGCTGGTGTCCAGAGTTGATTTTCCAGCCGCATAACGGCCATAGTCAAAGATTTTCAGCAGTTCGATGCACCTATCTATTGCTCAGATTACACCTGTTTGCCATTTTTATGTATTTTTTTACACATATGTAATTGGTCGTTAGTTTTCGGTGAACCCTTCGATCTTTTTTCGCATTTTCGCAGAATATCTGGTCACACTTTTTTGTTGCACACAGGCAGCTGGTAACATTGCATCGATTGCACTTTTATACACTTTTTTTGATTTAAACACTTAAATGATATTTTAAACACTTAAATGATGGTTAGCTTTCAAAAGAATTCAAAAGATGACGCATTCAGTAGAACATCTGGTCACACTTTTGTGCATCACACAGGCAGCTGGTAACATTGCATTAACATTTTCGCAGCCAAGTTGGCGTGTCGCAATAAAACCGATTTTTCGCCTGTTGCTGCGTCATTTGTTGTTGCCTTTTCGCCTTTTTTTGGCTTTTCGTTTTTCCAAAAATAAAGTGCGTTTTGGGAGCAGTGCGACAAGCGACAAACGACAAACGACAAATCCACGACTGCCCCGCCAAGACTTCTAAATTTATGTAAGTTTTATTTTCGTTTTATGGCCGTTGTGTTTGTTGTTGTTGCTGTTGCATTTCGCATGTGCCGCTTGGTTGCGTTTTTCCTTTTTATTATTTTTTTTTTCTATTTTTATCTTGACACACTCACATACTCACGTGTATGCCTTTGCCACGTATTTTTGCATATTGGCTGCGCTTTTATTTTTATTTTTGTTTTACTTCGCTTTCATTCCCCTTCAAATCAATGAGATCGCCCGGAAAATTGGGTCGCAGGGATATTGTGGGCCAATATTTGGGTATATGTGACCGCACACGTACAACAGCGTGGCTTCATTAAAATTGCTCATTTCTCTTTTATTTTGGCCAACAAATTCCCGCATTTTACCCGGGGGGTTCCCGGGTTTTCTGGGTTTTCCGGGTTTTCTGCTACGGGATTGGTCAATTTATTGTGCGGTTTTTAAACTGTGGCATCGTTGCATATTTAACGTCCCAGCTGCGGTTCTATTTTATGTGCTCTTCTCTGCGTGCCCCGGTGAGTTGCATATATACATGCATGGATGGGAAAAGCAGTGGATATTGTGAATGAAATTGGGCAAAATCAAATTAAAGCACGTGCTGCGTGCAACAGAAATGGACAGCAGAAATTCGGTAGAACACACACATAACTCCGTTAGGTTTAATTTGTTTGTGTGGAGATGATAAAAAGTGTGTGATTTTCATTTACGTATCAGGAAATTCGAAAATATGAAACTAAAAAATGTACAGACATAAATAATGGAGTAGAAATACAAGTTAAAGTATTGAAATATTAAAATAAACGGACTGGGTGTAATTTTTAAATGATTTTAAAATAAATCAGTAAATTTGAATATATAAATCTAAAAAATGTTAAACAAATTTAGTGAATAAAGTAAAGAAATAAGTATTGGAGTAAAAATTAAAGTTTAAGTATTAAAATATTAAAATAAACGGTGTAATTTTTTAAAGGATTATGGTTTATTTTTTTTTTAATTCTCTGATAATGAATAAATTGGATTAGAAAAAATAAATATTCATTTTAAATGATTTTTTTAAAAAAAGTCTCTGATAGCCTTAAATATTTGTTTGTCTTTCACTTACAAAAATTCAAGGATAACCAAAAAAAAAAAAACGGCTTTTTAATAAGGTTAAATAGTTCTTGGAAAAACCGACTATTAATTCAATAGAAACCTCTCTCGCCCCAACAAATTGGCAAAAGACCGAAATGAAATCAATTGGAAATGGGCCTAGAAGCGATCAAAAGTGGACGCTTCTGTTTCTAGCATGTGTTCTATAGGCCCACGCAAAGACGCACACAGGCGCACATGAGATATATAGAGATATAGGGACAGTGAGACACTGGGACACTGGGACAGACATGCGATAAATCGCCGCTGATATTTATAGAGGAGTTTAGTTCAACGACACACCCAGCGAATCAAGAACAACAAAATAGAGGCAAAACAAAAACAAAAACAACAAAAAAAAAAAAATCAAAACTAAACCAAAACACGAAACAAAACGAATCGAAATGAAATGAAATGAAAACCAGGCTAAGCTGCTGATGACCTTGCGATACCCTTCCATGTTGGCTGAGATCTTTGGCCATTGGAATCGATTAATTTATGGACATGCTCATGGCCCACTTCCCTCGATAACGCATGTACTTTGGCGAAGGGAACAAATGATGGCGAAGGACAAGGCACAGATATCTAGCAGGGTACACAGCGAGAAATATCTGCTTAATATAAAATGAAAAAATACAGATATGGGGCCTACGACCAACATGGCGGATGAGTAATATTTTACTTTTTAAATTTTAAACATTTGCAATATTTTTTAAAAATTTTTTTTTAATTACTTATGTTACACCGCGATAAATATCTGGTAAAAAACGCTGTCATATTGGAAACAATGGAGAGCTATGGGGTTGTAACTTTAACTTACCTTACGATCAACATGGCGGATGAGTAATATTTTACTTATTATTTTTAAATATTTGCATTATTTTTTTTAAATTTACTTATGTAACACCGCAATAAATATCTGGTAAAAAAAAACTGTCATATTGGAAACAATGGAGAGCTACGGAACTGTAACTTTACCTTACCTTTTGAACAACATGGCGGATGAGTAATATTTTACTTTTTAATTTTTAAATATTCGAATTTTTCATAATAATTATTATGAAAATAATAATAATAATTATGTTTTATTAATATTTTTTTATTTTTTTTATTTTGTATTATATATTTTTCTTATTTTCTTATGTTACACTGTGATAAATATCTAACTGCAACTAACCATAACCTTCTATTACAACCCTTTATTTAAAATTGAAAATATTTGCAATATTTCATTAGCTCACTTTTCTCTCAGTGTGCACGCAACTTTGGCCCTGTCATCATCGGGCAATATTCAAGACATTTTATAGTACGCGCGTGTCCATCGATAAGCAGCAGCTCAAGACCCCACCCTATATCTATAGCGCCCTTTTCACATCCCCCGTTTCCGATTCCGCCCTTTGGCATTGAAAATGCCGTAAAACGACAGAATGAGACGCGACATCGCATCGTAACATCGTAAATCGTTAACAAATTGAAAACCAACCAAAATAATCGCCAACTTTTGGCAATCGGTTGGCAGTCAACAAAAAATGAAAAACTATAAACGATTCCATATTCCATTTCCTTTTCGCAGTAATTCTGTTGTAGAAACCTCTTTAACCAATCCAAATAACTTTTTCTGGATGACAAATTTTTACACAGAAAAAAAATGACAAAAGAACAGATTGATATGTGCTGGTCAATTTTACATTATTTGTTCAAAAAATCCTAAATTTGGTATTTCATATGATATGATAAAATGTCAAGTTGATATTATATGTTTAAATCATAAATTTGACATAAATCATATCGGCTTGTTACTGATATGAAATAAAGTAGAATTGATCCTTGATTGATTCATATCGAATTTTTTTTCTGTGTAGAAACGGAAAATTGAATTATATTTCACCTTGTTACAATAATTTTTTTTTTGTTGCAACTATATAACTTTTATAGAAATATTTAGAACCATTAAATTTAATATCACTTTAATTGCCGCCTCTTTTCGATTTTAAGTAGTTTATTTTTAGAGTTTAGCAATGACAGAGCGATGGAAAACGTCGCAAAAGATTTTCCGATTCCCATGGGCTTTTCCAGCTTTTTTTCTTACGCACAATCGATAAAACCATGAAGGTGCCAAGTCAACAGGTGGAAAAGCCTAGTAATCGTGCGATTTTCCGGGGGGGGGGGGAGAAACGAGGAAGTGCTAAAAAACGCAACTAAGTAAAAAACCGAATAAAATTGCCGCTAATCAAAAGCTGCACGAATATTGTGAAACGTTTGCGGCAGGTGAGTGGAAATTTTTGGGTGGCAAGTTGGTGGATTTTCGGTTTTCGGTTTTCGGTATATAGGGTATATGTGCCTGCAACAATAACTAATCAAAAACTGGGCGACGATGGGGGAGTTGCGAATGGTTAAGGTTTAGGTTTACGGATTGTAAACTTGGTCCTTGCACACGCACACACACACACACACACACACACACACGGGCACTCACACACGCACACAGAGGCATGTGCAACATGGCAGCAGCTGCAGACATTCAGCACTTTGTTGCTGCCGCTAGAATTCATTTTAAATTGAGAAAAATCGCAGCTACACTGGCACGAAATCACGAAAAGTTTTAATTATTTTCTAACAGGCGAACACACACGCATCAAACGGAAAACAAAAACAGAAAAGCAAAAGCAAAAAAAGCAGAGAAAAGCCAGTGAGCGGAAGAGGAGAAAAGTTGCTCGAGGCATTTTAGTTTTATAGCAGCAGTTTTTCGTTTGTTACTCATTTTGTCTACAATTTTATTTAAAAAAAAAATAAGCAAACTGATTTTTCCCATAATTCTTAATTGGAATTCCACAAAAAGGTTTATAAAAACATTTACCAATTTCGAATAATTGATGATTTTTGTTGAAAATTTCAATATTTTCATATTTATTTTAAATGCTTTTTCTTTAGTGCTGTTTTAGTGAACGAAATGTAAATATTTGATTATAAAATTGAAGTGCTTAAATAAATGGTAGTTTTTACAGCCGCATTTTAAAATTTAAAAAAATATTTTCAACATTTTCCTTTAAAATTTTGTAAGTATAAATAATAGGTTATAAACACATTGCGGTTCCATACAAGGAAAATCTCTAGTTTTCTGACGGATGATGGGTAGCTGTGGAATTTCGGCACGTCTTGGGCGCAGAAAAGATGGAGATCCAAAATCCAAGGAATGGTCCTGCGAAATCGTGTCCTACGTGGGTGTCTGTGTGGCTGAAAAGGAAGGAAAGGAGGGCAAGGGGGGCAGGGAAATTAAATACGTTAAATAACCTATATACATGCACGTGGCCGCACACACTCACACATTCCAACGGCAATTTGTGGTCATTTCCTTTTTCATCAGCTGGGGCAATAATTCCTCGTCCTCGTCCTTTTTTTACTCTCCATCTCTCTCTCTCTCTCTCTCACTCACTCTCGCTTTTTTTCTCGTCTTCTTTTGGGCTGTTTTCTTTGGTTCGCTTTGTTTACCGTTAGCTCTCTGCAATTGCGGTACGTGCAGGATGCTCAACTTATCTACGTGTGTGGAGGAGAGAGAGAGAGAGAGAGGGACAGAGAGAGGGAGAAACGGACAGTAGGAAAGAGATAGGCATAGGGGCAGCAGCCTTGCATAAATATTTTGTAGCTCGCTTTTCCACAAATATTTTCCCGACAAAGAAAGCGACCAAAAACAAGAAAAAGAAAACAACAAATTCAACC
This sequence comes from Drosophila prostipennis, assembly GCA_037075205.1. Classification (NCBI taxonomy): domain Eukaryota; kingdom Metazoa; phylum Arthropoda; class Insecta; order Diptera; family Drosophilidae; genus Drosophila; species Drosophila prostipennis. The sequence continues at coordinate 90,218 of JBAMCJ010003794.1, read as the reverse complement.
ATACTCTTAAATTAAGTCTGGAAACGACTGGATGGCAGAGAGAGAGAGAAAGAGAGCCCCCATGAAATATTGATGCCGTGCACAAGTGCTTAAGATATACTCGATAAAGTCGCCCAAACTCCGAGGAGCATCTGTCACGTTCGAATTAAATTGGAAACTAGTTTAAAATGCTCGCAAAAACTTAGCAAAGCAAATGTTCGAGCTTAATTTTTGAGCAAGCAACCTTTTCATTGATATTTGAAAAGAACAGTTTAAGCGTCACCAAACTTTAGAAATAAACCCATATTCTAAATATTAGGGCTGGTAAAAAAATCGATAGCACTATCGATACTATCGATGGTTTAAAAATTTAGGAAACATCGATGGTTTGGGCCCACAATCGATACTATCGCTCAGAAAAATAGTTCCATTTTACATGTAATTTTTGGTATATTTTAAGAAAAAAAAATATTTTAAAGTATATTTTTTAAGACAAGACGGTATTTTCATTGTTAGGGCTCAACATTCAGTTTTGTTTCATTTGCTTCGCAGTAAAATAATGATCATAGTTTTTCTCATAAGTTTTATGGTACAAGGATAAATTTTCACATATTTTTTTTTCATTATTTTCCTTGAGTTTTGTAATTTGTTTTTTATTTTCTTTAATTTCTGATACTATCGATAGTATCGATAGTGACCACCATCGATGTTTTAACAACCCTACTAAATATATTAAATCATTTTCTACCACTATTCTCCAGCTGGCAGAAGATAAAAATGTCGTTGCCTACTTGTAGGCTGCAAAAAGATTGGTTTTAAATCTCTCTTCAGTTCTCCAGACCTATTTATTGCCCCAAATGGCTTCCGTCCTTATAGAATTCTTCCCTAATCAACTGGTAATAAATAATAATGATTTCCAAAGGTAAATACTACATTTTAAACTCAACCTTTGATGGTATCGTTGAAAATTTGCAACTCTTTCAATCTTGCAACCGCTGATTAAAGCGCAAAACTGAACTGAATTCAAATGAAATACATAAATTTCGGAATGCAATTTGGTAGCTCATGCGGAATAATGCTCTTAGGACACCGCATATGCATCTCACTTGCTGTCTCGCTCTGTTCGTGTGTGTGTGTGTGTGTTTCTGCCTCTATCTGTGTGCTTGTGTGTGCGTGCGAGGACATGTGGTTGCATGCATGTGCAAGAACCAAAATGAATGACAAACTTTCGAGCGAGCGAGAGGGAACATGTCTCTGGGCCATTTGCATAAATATTGCCTCTGCCGCTGCCACTGCCGCTGCCGTTCACGCCATCTCGCTCGCACACACTTGCCGCTAGCTGCGTGCGACGGCCGCTAGGCGGCGCTGTAATCAACTGTGTCAAAATGCCAGCGCAGAAAGTCAAAAGTCGTCGCTGTCGAGTGGAGAAAAGGGCAGAAAGGGGCAGAAAGGGGCAGAAAAGGGCCGAAAGTGCGGGGAAAGGAAAAGGACTCGAGCAAGTCAAATTTTAAACACACCAAAACACACACACACACATACATATGCATATAGATTTCAAGGCACACCTGCCCAGCATCAGAGACGTTGTAAATTGAGGTTAAAAACGAAACGAAACCAAAGGAGGCAAAAAAGGGAAACAAGAAAGGCAGAAAAAAAAATAGAAAAAGAAGAAGAAGGCTGTCAACTTGACAAGCACGTAGGTGACTCGCTCCATCTTCTTCTTCTACCCTCGATGAAAGGTAGACAAGATGTGTAAAGCGCTATCTCCGTCTCCCTCTGTCATTTGTCATGTCTCGCTTTTTTTTTCTCCTCTTATTTTTTTTCGCCTTGTCTCGCGCTGTTTTTGTAGCTGTAATTGACACTTAAACTCGAAATTTGACGCAAATTGCTGAAACACAATGCAAAAAAAATGGATTCAACATAAAATAATGAATGCAACTGGTTTGATACCCTCTAGTTGTAGTCTAAATCTCAAAAGGTGCCTTAAAGTATGCTGTAAAAAATGCATTCTTTTGAAATACTCACATTTGTAGTATACTTTTTGGCACCTTTTTAGGGGATATTGTTTACTGAAAGAGTGAGGAGTTGGGATACGGTTTTGGCCATGCATCCGTTTTTACCCAGCAGTTGAAGTGCCCTGCAAGTCGCAACTGTAATCAAGGCAAGCAGTGGCAGGCAGAAGGAGCGACATTTCAAGTGTCGCATGCGGAAGTCTCTGCCGCAGCCTCTGTCGCGTCTCTGCTGGGGCTTAAAGCCTGCTTGCGTCACAGCCGCGCTGCTTGACAATGGCTCCCTCTCGCTCACACCACGCAGCATGCACTGAGCGTAAATTCCAGCAGAAAGCGTGTAATTTAAATATATTATTTAAATTTTTTTAAAATTTACAGGTTTCAGATCACTTAAAAACTGCCTAAAAGTGTGCTTTAAAAAACAAAACGTTCTTTTTTGGGATTTATTTCTTGATTTCAATATATTAATTAAATTTATTTGAAATTTAGAGGTATTAGATCATCTAAAAACTGCCTAAAAGTGTGCTTTAAAAACACAATGGTGTTTTTTGGGATATTTATATTTTCTTTAATTTATTTGAAATTTAGAGGTTTCAGATCACTTAAAAACTGCCTAAAAGTATGCTTTGAAAAATATAACGTTGATTTTTGGGATTTGTTTCTTGATTTCAATATATTATTTTAATTTATTTGAAATTTAGAGGTTTCAGATCACTTAAAAACTGCCTAAAAGTGTGCTTTAAAAAACATAACGTTGTTTTTTGGGATTCATTTATTGATTTCAATATATTAATTAAATTTATTTTAAATTTAGAGGTTTCAGATCACCTAAAATAATGTTTCGAAAAATATAACTATGTTTATTTCGTGATTGCATACTTTCAGACAGCTTTAAAAGTGTTTTTATGCCAACCGAATGCATTTTTTGTTATTTATAGCGACTAAAAGGACTAAATACCATTCTTTCAGTGCACATACACTCGTACTCACCGTGTGCACACACTCACTCGCTCGCCACCTGTACATAATGAATTGTAATTTGAACAGACGCGGAGCTTTGAATACGTGCCTTAGTGTGTGTGTGTGTGTGTGTCATGCTCTCTCATTCTCATTGTGTGCGTGTACAGATGTGTGTGTGTGCGAGTCGGCTATTAACTTAAATTACGTAGCATACTTTTGTGCGCCGCCTGCGGATTTAACGGCATGTCCTCGTACGTATGTATATGTGCTACAAAAGCAGCGCATTAAAGTCGCACACACACACACATGCTGTTAAGATTGTGCAGAAAACGAAAAAACGGAATAAAAATAAAAATAAGAGAAAAACCAGATTTATTGTTGATGCCCAGGTAACAAGAATTTTAGTGCCGCCTTGATTAAAGCCCAAACATTATTTACGCACACACCATTTGCATAGTTATGCTCTGCACTTAACACATGTAATATGCCAGGGAAATGTTCATGCGATTTCACAGGTAATTCGCACAAAATGTGGAAAATATTTAATTTATGCTAAAATCTGTTTAGACATGCCAAACAAATGTTTACAGTCGAAATTAGTGTAGCCAATCGAGATAAATGGTGAGGTGGAGGGGTGCAGGGGTGCGGTTAGCGGGAAACGGGAAACGGGCACAGGTGTCAAAACCGGAAACGGAAACCAAAGTTTGCACTTGCCTTCCGACCACCGGCGGCATCCCGAGAACAAAAAATCAAAAGCAGCCAGCAGTCAGCGGTAATTCATATGCGATTAGGCCAAAGGGATCGCAACAGAGGGTGCAGCCGAAAAGTGGGCTTCTAATACCATGCGGTTTTGCATCCTTGTTGTTGCACAACATGCCCAAAAACCAACCGCAATTGCTGCACAAAAATCTGTCAACGGTTTTTCTGGGTATATACCCTAACCTAACAGCTGGCTTGGTAAATTTCCAGAATTTATAACAAAACAAGAGAGATGGAGATATAAACTTTGATGGGGCATAACTTCTTAACGAATGGTCCGATTAAAAAAATTTCTTCTACATTTCGATAGGTATTGATAAACACAATAAAACTGCATTTTTACTTTTCCGAAATTTTTAAATTTTTAAAATCGTTCTTAAGCTATTAGATAATAAACTTGCGCTGCGTAGGAACTCCTAGAATCTGCATGCAAAATGCCGATCTTCTAGCTTTTATAGTTTCCGAGATCTCAGCGTACATCTCCATTTTACTCTACGAGTAACGGGTATAAATACCTTGGGAAAGCGCCAAATGTCTAAAAGTATGTAGTGAAAAAAGGATACTCGTCTTCCTGTATAAATTTATTAAGCTTTTGGGTTAACAAATATTGTTGCATACTTTTAGACACCTATTTTGACGTTTAAAAGTGATTTCAAACGCCCAGCTATTTCTGAGACACCCCTCAATATATATAAAATACACTTTTGGGCTAAAAATATATTGTTGCATACTTTTAGACACCTATTTCGACGTTTAAAAATTTAAAAAATGTTTAAAAAGTGTACTCGCCAGTTCAGCATGAAAAACTTTCAGCCATAATCCGCCCCAAAATTCCCAGTTCGCATTCAATTCAATTTGGGAAAGACAAATACTTTTTAATTATTTATTTATGCATATGGAAGGCGGCGGCGCTGGTGGCGGGAATCTGGGGGATTCGAGGGGCCTGGGCGGACTTGCTCATTAACAAAACAAACGACAGCTGAAAAGGGGGAAGGGGCGGTGCGTTTGTATTTCAGTTGACGCAATTGTCAGACAGCTTGGCGCCAATTGCGCTGTGCGACCTTCACTGGCGGCCACAATAAGCGGGAAGTTAACCTCCCAGCCTCAAAAAAAGAGAACAAGAACAAGAAAATAACCAACCCCCACACGCAAGTTGCGTATACGTAGCGTGGTCGCTTTTCTTCTTATTCTTAGTACCCTTTACTTGTGCAGTTAAGGAACCTTAAGAAAATGTAGTCCAGTTTTAAAGATGTTTTGCAAACAACACATACGAATAAAATCTTTGGAGGTTTGAAATCTTTTTTTGGAGCTGCTTAAAAGTAGGCTACAAAAATATTATGCCAAGGGTATTTAATAGCCGTATCCCTTGAACTTCCTCCTTTTTCGCCTCGGGCCGAAAAATGGAATGACGGGCAAAGTGAAAAAATGGCAAGAGGCCCAGGCGAGCATTAAGGGATAAGCTGGCAGTGAATATGTTAATTGTGCTGCCTTTGTAAGGGGAGTGTGTACAAGTATGGGGCGTATAGAATGGGAGGGGGAAATGGCAAATGGGAATGGGGACTAATGGGTGGCGCATATAAGAAGGGTCCATAAAGGCAGAGACAAACTGCTGACAATGGAAATGTATTATAATTGGAGAGGGAGACTATTTCGTTAGAGATTGATGATGCCTTTGTGGCCAAGCGCTATTCCTAAGTGGATAAAAAGCTGAATTATCGACATGGCCCCTGCATTATGTATCCCATGCATAGAATATTTCACATTAAATCTAATGGAGCATTTGTAAAGTTTAGTAAAAGGTAATATATTTCCGCATTAAATAGCGACACAAAGAGGAATCGACGTGTGCCCAGTGCCAGATTGGCGTGTGACCGCAGACCTAAGCTGATTTCGATTACTTGACTATCAGCACAAGCTAAGTGGTCGAATGGCCATCAGAATCTTGGCCACATTGTCCCTGAGCACCGGACTCATGGTCCTCTGCTTCTCCAGGCTCCCCGGCTGCGCGTGGGCCTGCGATAGCTGATAGAGATCGGCATAGTACTCCATGCCCGCAATGCCCACGGCATTGAAGCTGGCGGATACCTCCGTGCAATCGATTATCGAGGTCTTCAGCGGCGTGACCAACAGGGTGGAGTAGTACGGCACCTTCTTGCCCTCGATCAGCTCGCGGACGAGGAGGACCGCCGTCCGGGAACCGGCCAAGAGGTTCCAGCGCGACCAGCTGAAGTTGTGCGACTGGGCCAAGGTGGAGAGACAGGCGTAGCAGTGCATCTCCATCACGTAGTTCTTCTCGCAGGACCCCTCCGTATAGCAGAAGGCATCCTCGTCGGGGAAAATGTCCACGGCGGACAGGATCAGCATGGCCTTCAGGTCGGCCAGCGATAGGGTCTTGCCTATCATATCGGTGATGCCCTGAGTGCTGCCTCCCTGGAAATTATTCACCGTATATCCCGACTCGGTTATGGTCATATCCAAACTGATCAGCGAGGCGGTGAAACTGAAGATTATAGTGCCGGGACTGAAAGTAATTATAGATTATGGAGTTGGGATTGGAGATATTTCACTGGCAGGTTGACCAACTTTTTCATATCGGGCCGTAGGTCCCAAGTTTGATAGGGCATATTGCTGTACTTGTTCAAAGCGAATCCAAATATACCTGAAAATGTTGTTTCTTCTTGTTTATTACATTAAGTTGAAGAATCTATATTCTCACCCAATCTTCCTGTTCGAAACTGTATGGAGAGCTTGTCCTCATTGAATTTGGTATCGTGGACATCGCGAGTGCTCCACTTGCCCTGCGTTATGGCTGCCGCATTGCTCATTTTCTGTTTGCTGTACATTCGTAATTACTTAATTAATTAAATATGCGAGTATTTGTAAATAGTGTTTTAACCTCTCTCGAGGCTTTTCATTTGACACTCAACTATAAAAATATATATATCGCTTTAATTTACAAAATTAATAAACAGATTACTTTCTCTTCTTGATTTCAAGAACGTTTCTTCTTGAATTCATTTAAGCATTTCCGCTTCACTTCGAAAAACAAAAAGGGAGTTTTTCGTCTTGATTTCGAAAACGTTTTTTCTTGAATAAATTTAAGCTTTTCGCTTCACTCCGAAAAACAAAATATAGAGTTTTTTCATCTTGATTTCGATAACGTTTCTTTCTGAACTAATTTAAGCATATTCGCTTTACTCCGAAAAACAAAATAGAGAGTTTTTTCGTCTTGATTTCGAGAATGTTTCTTCTTGAATTAATTTAAGCTATTCCGGTTCACTCCGAAAAACAAAATAGAGAGTTTTTTCGTTTTGATTTCGAGAACGTTTCTTCTTGAATTAATTTAAGCATTTCCGGTTTACTCCGAAAAACAAAATAGAGAGTTATTTTGTCTTGATTTCGAGAATGTTTCTTCTTGAATTAATTTAAGCTATTCCGGTTTACTCCGAAAAACAAAAAAGGGAGGTTTTCGTCTTGATTTCGATAATGTTTCTTCTTGAATTAATTTAAGCTATTCCGGTTCACTCCGAAAAACAAAATAAAGCCTTTTTTTGTCTTGATTTCGAGAACGTTTCTTCTTGAATTAATTGAAGCATTTCCGGTTTACTCCGAAAAACAAAAAAAGGGAGTTTTTCGTCTTGATTTCGAGAACGTTTCTTCTTGAATGAGTTTATGCATTTTTGCTCGGAAAACTCGGAAAACAATATTGAATTAATTTAAGCCACTCCGAAAAACAAAAAAGGGACTTTTTTCGTCTTGAAGCTCTTAATATTGATTCTTTCCTCGTGTTACACTACCTTTCGCTGTCGCTATTCTCGCTGTTACTCGGTGGACCCAGCAGGTCGTGCAGGGTGTTGGCCGCCGTGGAGGCGCCTCCTTCGAGCAGCTCCACCAGGCTGTCCACATCATCGTCGTCGTCGTCGTCGTCCTCGCTGCTGTCCATGCTGTTCGATCGTCTGTCCTTTCGATCGGCTTCCGGTTCTGCTTCCGCTGGCAGCTGTGAGTCCCGGACAAAGGATATGCCCGTGTAGTAGGCAAAGGCGGCGGCTGCTGCCGCGGGTTGCAGGACATCCACCAGCTCCTGGCTAAGTGGCTGCATGGCTGCATTTTCCGCCAGATCGTTCGATCCATCGTTCTCCGCCTCCCTCAAGCCCGCCTCACTCGATCGCGAGCCCGTGGGCGAAAGCTGCTCCGAGATCTGATGGATGAGCTCCTCCTGCTGATCCCTGGGCAGCTGGAGGCGCCACAGGCGATCCATGTCCTCGATGAGCTGGGAGAACAGATAGCCTGGGTGCTGGCAGAGCGGCTTGGAACGGTGCGGTGCCATCTGGCGGAACTTGAGCAGCTTGTCGAAGCACAGCGGCGGGAAGAGCTCCGCAGGCTCCTCGGTGTCCAGAAACTCGGCTCCCAGGCCCTTGGGCCTGGCCATCTGATCCTGGTTGGCTATGGCCTTCACCCTGCCCCCAGCCCCAGCCCAATCCGAATCCGATTCCGAATCCAAGCCCTGACCCAATCGAATGTGTGCCTGTCGCGCCAGAAACATCACCTTGCGCTTTCGCTGGCCCGTCGACATAATCGGCGTCGATTGTTCCAGCCGCACGCAGAATCCTTGGGGCAGACGCGGCACCACAAAGTCCTTGACCAGACCATACAAGTCCACATCGCTGGGAATGGCACGCAGATCGAAGTCGTTGATTTCGCGCAGCACCTGCTGTCGGCTGGAAATCTCCGATTTCTGGGAGCGCACACGGTGGCCACCTCCAGCTGCCGGCGGACAGCGGGGTGAACTCTTCAGCGGGCTGGGCTGGGCGTGGGTGGACAGGGGCGTGGCCTCGGTGGGCGTGGCCGTGGTGGCAGCCGCCGTTCCGCTAACCGCATTCGTGGCATCGCCATCGCCATCGCCATCGTCTCCTGCCTCGCCTGGCGGGGATTTCTTGGCCACCTCGGGCTGCATGCCATCGGCCAGCTCCATTTCCAAGGTCTCCACATTCGTTTCCCAGCGACAGGCGACAGGTGGCTCAAACCAAATCACCGAATCCGGTAATCTAATGGATATAGGTACTATGGAACTCAATATACATCGAAAATATCATAGATTTTGATATATAGAAATATGAAACATTGAAAAATATCACATTTAACGTTAAAATATTGATATATCGATAGTATTGCATTTAAGGTTAAAATATGGATTTATAGATATTATCACATTGATATTAAAAAATCGATATTATCGCATTTAACCTTAAAAAATCGATATTATCGAAAAAATGTATCGAAACTTTCAAATATTCTACTTATTATATCGAGCTTTGGTAAAATATCGATACATTATCGATTGGCTCAAACCAAATCACCGAATCCGGTAATCTAATGGATATAGGTACTATAGAACTCAATATACATGGAAAATATCATAGATTTTGATATATAGCAACTTGAAACATTGAAAAATATCACATTTAACGTTAAAATATTGATATATCGATAGTATTGCATTTAAGGTTAAAATATCGATTTATAGATATTATCACATTGATATTAAAAAATCGATATTATCGCATTTAACCTTAAAAGATCGATATTATCGAAAAAATGTATCGAAACTTTCAAATATTCTACTTATTATATCGAGCTTTGGTAAAATATCGATACACTATCGATAAATCGAAATTTTGGCTTAAACCAAATCACCGAATCCGGTAATCTAATGGATATAGGTACTATAGAACTCAATATACATCGAAATATCATAGATTTTGATATATAGAAATATGAAACATCGAAAAATATCACATTTAACGTTAAAATATTGATATATCGATAGTATTGCATTTAAGGTTAAAATATCGATTTATAGATATTATCACATTGATATTAAAATATCGATATTATCGTATTTAACCTTAAAATATCGATATTATCGAGAAAATATATCGAAACATTCAAATATTCAATTTATTATATCGAGCTTTGGTAAAAAATCGATACACTATCGACACGCTATCGATAGATCGATATTTTGTGCAAAAATATATCGAATCTTTCAAATATTCAATTTGTTATATCGAGCTTTATTAAAATATCGATACACTATCGATAAATCGATATTTTGTGCAATCCCCATCACGGATTAATACCCACTGCAGCGTAACCAATGCCAGCTTGTCCAGCGCCGCCTCAATCATCCTCATCTCAGCCTCAATCTCCTCGGGCAATCGTCGAACTCCCGGCAAAACAGGAGGTGGTGGCTTGTAGGTCTGGTAGTATTCCTTGTGCACCAAACTGTTGGCCGAAGTGACTAAATAATCGAGGTATCCCTTTATGTAAATCAAGTAATATTGAAACGGGACCAAATGGGAACTCAACTGGTGCGGATGAAGGACCTGGCATTGAGCTGCTTGTCCTGCTGCGGAGTTTCCAGAAAGTCAATGCAGTAGACACCGCCAATGATGCGGTATTTTCGCAGATTTACATCCGTCTCCAGCATCCCGTAGGCCTCCGGCCCGATGGCCCTGCGATGGGCCTTGCTCAGCTCATCCTCGTACTCCGCATAGAGTTTGTCCACATCGTAGGTGCGCTCCCGCGGCGGCTGGGAGCTGGCCGAGTGCTGATCCTGGGTGAGCTGCTCCAGCTCCGAAAGCGGAATCTCCCTGCCGCACTCGTCCAGCATCGCCTGCAGGATCTCCTTGCGCTTGCGCCACTCCCGCTTCGTTTGCCTCAGTATATCTGATTTAACAAAAAATAATGCAACATTATAATTAAAACGGAATTCCAAAAAATAACATAATTATAATTTGAGAGTTGGTCTTCTAACTGATTCAAGAAGAAACATTCCTAAAATCAAGATTGATTTTGTTGTTCAAGAGTATTTGATTCCTTTTAATTCAAGAAGAAACATTCTTAAAATCAAGGCAAAAGTACTCTCAAAAAAAGATAGATTTAATCTTGATTTTGTTTTTCAAGAGTATTTGATTCCTTTTAATTCAAGAAGAAACATTCTTAAAATCAAGATTGATTTTGTTTTCAAGAGTATTTGATTCCTTTTAATTCAAGAAGAAACATTCTTAAAATTAAGACAAAAGTACTCTCAAATAAAGAAAAATTTAGTCTTGATTTTGTTTTTCAAGAGTATTTGAATCCTTTTAATTCAAGAAGAAACAATCTTAAAATCAAGACAAAAGTACTCTCAAAAAAATATAGATTTAATCTTGATTTTGTTTTTCAAGAGTAATTAATTCCTTTTAATTCAAGAAGAAACATTCTTAAAATCAAGATTGATTTTGTTTTCAAGAGTATTTGATTCCTTTTAATTCAAGAAGAAACATTCTTAAAATCAAGACAAAAGTACTCTCAAATAATGATAAATTTAGTCTTGATTTTGTTTTTCAAGAGTAATTAAATCCTTTTAAAAAGCAACTCACTAGCATTGGCCGATCGTGCGTGTTTCAAGCAGTAACTGCTGCAGTAGTCACTAAAGTGATCGTAGTTCAGCCAGAGACCCCGCAAAGCTGAGCTCTGCAGATAAACCGTGGGTGGCAATGAGATTTGCATTTCGATGGTGGGGAAATCTATTTCGTTATGAGCAGACTGTTCACCAATTCGGGCCTTTGGATTCAGGGCACTGCGAAAGAGATTTTAGTTCAGGATTTCCAAATATAAGGTCCACTCACATTTGAGCATCCTTGGAGAAGGTCCAGACGAAACTCTGGAACACATCCGAGTTGTAGATGTGCTTCGAAACACCTGGCCTATCGATTCTGCATGAAAGTCAAATCGACTTAGTAGTTTCTTGGGTTATCTTGGGTTGAACTTGGGTTATCTTGGGGCACTTACTCCATATCCCTTTCAATATGCGACATGGTCTTGTAGGTAAACTCATCCAAATGTTGCTTGAGAAACACCCTCATCTCAGTCTTTAGCTTCACCAGATCGGCGGCTATAAGGGCGGATTTCTGCTTGAAAGGCAGCATTTCGTCCAATTCGTTGAGGATCTGTAAAAGGATCAGTCAGCGACACATAGAAGAATCGGCGTGTGCCCAATGCAAGATAGGCGTGTGACCGCAGGCAGGGAAAAGGTTGGAATCTTACACCCAAAACCTCCTGGATCCTCTGCGAGTAGACATCGCCCAGTCGTCCCTGCTGTTGGCGCAGCGAGATCCTCGTGAGATCCGGCACCTGGGCATCCTGGGTGAGCAGGGTGCGCTCGTCGGTGCGCAGCAGCCAGTTGCGCGACTCCAGATGCCGCTTGGCAATGTCCGTGTGCCACTGGTGGATGTACTTCCTCAGGTCGCTCGGGCTGGCCGCATTCGGCAGCCCGTTGCACCGCATGAACTTCTCCCAGTCCCGCTCGTGCCGCTCGCCATCCTTGATCGCCTCGATGGCCGTTCGCACCGCGTCGAAGAAGAGCATGCTGTCCTTGAGCTGCGACCTCCGCTGCCGGTTTTCGGCCACCTCCTGCTGCTGTCGGTGCTTCGCCTGCTCCATCTCCAGCTTCTTCCGCTGACGGGCCTCCTCCAGCTTCTTGAGTCTGCCGGTTATATGTGGTTATGTGTGGGAAGTTTAAAATGGGTCATTTCCCCGAAATCCCAGAAATCTGCCCAAAGATAAGCCTATGTTGGTGGAGGATGTACTAAGAAAAAGTTAAACTGGGTAAATTAAACTTTCAAAGGTATTTGAAAGTATGGATCCTTTTCGGAGTATTTTTTCGGAGTATTTTTTTCGGACTATTTTCAAAAATGTTTAGTTTTTTCAAAACAAATTAAGAACATTAACTAATTTAGTCTTTTTAAATCACATACATGTAGTAGCTACTCACTTCTCCTGAGAGAAAATTAAACTTCCAAAGGTATTTTTAATTAAGGATCTTTTTCGGAGTATTTTTTTCGGACAGTTTTCAAAAATGTTTAGTTTTTTCAATCTTTTTCGGATTATTTTTGGCGTACCATATTTTTTGGGAGTATTTTTAAAAATGTTTCGGGTTTTTTAAACTAAATTAAGAACTTGAACTAGTTTAGTTTTTGTAAATCACATAAATGCAGTAGCTACTCACTTCTCCTGAGAGAAAATTAAACTTTAAAAGATATTTGTAAATATGTTTCCTTTTCGGAGTATTTTTGGCGGACACTTTATTTTTCGGAGTATTTTTTTCGGACTATTTTCAAAAATGTTTAGTTTTTTTCAATCTTTTTCGACTATTTTTTGGCGGACTATTTTTTTTCGGACTATTTTCAAAAATGTTTCGGGTTTTTTGAACTAAATTGAGAACTTTAACTAATTTAGTTTTTGTAAATCACATAAATGCAGTAGCTACTCACTTCTCCTTCTCCATTTCAATCCGCATGAGCTCGGCCTGCTCGGCCTCCAGTCGGGCCTTCTCCTTCTTCGAGAGCTTCTTTTTCGGCGGCTGTTTATCATTTATCATTTAGCATTATCATTATGGTAATTGGCGTCCTTAAAAGCGCTTGACCTACCATCTTATCCCTATCGCTATCCTTTACTCCTGTGCTTTCCAAACGGAATGGCTGCTGCTATTGGGCATTGATATTGATCCAACACCAGGTTGCCAGGAGGAAGCTTATTTTTGTTTATGTTTCTGTTTTCAGCTTTCTGCTTTTTTGCCAGCTGCCCGGGCAACTCAGGTGGCAAGCCAGGTGACCAGGATGGCAATCCTTTCTCGGCCCCGCCATAATTTGCCTAATTAAATATTCAATGGGGAGCTTAGCGTTGGCCAAAAAATGTTTACCCAAAATCCCCCGTCAAGTTGCGCGTGGCAGGAAACTATCCGTTGGGGGGAATGAATGTCGGGTGACACGCCGGATTCTCTCGGGAATAAAAATGAGGATTGAGGATGAGAAGTCGAGATTGGGGATTCGGCTAGGGGAATTCCGAAATCAGAATGGCGGCTGAGGTGAGAAGACAGCGATGCTTCGGGGACTTTGGGGACTTTCAACTAGAAAGTCTCGATTCTAGAAAGTCAGATTAAAAATCAGATAAATCATATTATTAATAAAAAATCACGGGAAATTAAGTTATGTATGTGACATTAATCAATTCCTTAGGAAAAAAAAACCATAGAATAATTGAAAATTTAATATTTAATGACAGAGCGCAATTAAGTATTTCACATTTCGCCGTTTCGCAAGGCTGGCCATAATTTAGAGCACTTTTTTCCATTTCCCACGGCCGTATTGTCCATTATTATCGGCTTAATTGCCGTAAGGGTAAAGCGTTTTCTGATTGAACTTTCGCCAACTTGTTCCTCTCACCGTTTTTTTATTTTAATTCTTTTTTTTTTGCTCCTCTTCTCGGCCGCCAAAGTTTTTCCCATGCGAGGGGAAGCCCCCAGGTGTCAAGGTGACAACGTCGCTTAATTACCAGCCTATTTAAATTTCAGCCCGGGCTGCTCGACGAGCTCCTCCTGCTTTCCTCCTGCTTTCCCGGCTAATTGCGGACCCACCTTTGGCTTATCAAATTAATAGCAGGTGCAGGCAGTTGTGTGTGTGTGAATCTGGCTTCGGGTTCAGGTTCTGTAACTGCTTTTAAACAGCGAATCACCAAGTTTGCATACCCTGAAAAAATAAAGGGTTTCTTGAGAGATAATTGTTCGTTTGGTTTATCAATAAATTGCTAAAAATAATTAAGTTGCATTAAAAAGGTAATATAAATAATTATTAACAAAAAAAGAAATCGATAAGGTTTTGTTTAAGGTTTATCACACAAATATTCCCATTATTTTTTCCTTTTAATGAATATATTTTTTTTAACAACGAATGATATATTCAATAGAAATAAAAATCGAAAATTAAAAGTTTATAATTTGATAACTAAAATAGAGTTGAATAATCCAATTTATAATCCTCTTTTATAATTCCTCTTTTAATAAATATTTTGTTTTAACAACGAATCGGTATAAAACCAGATACAAATCTCGAATAAATAGTTTATAATTTATATAGGTAAAAAATGAAAAAACCAAGTAACAGATGTATTGATAAGCTCAAGGAACTTAATATGAAAAGTGTACAGGTAACTGCATTAAAGGCTCTTTCCCTATTTTCTGCTCTTTCTGCTCCCTTTTCTGTGTTCTTTCCACCTTTCCTTTTTCCCCCTTCGTTTTGCAATAAATAATTGCAGCTGTCCTGTGAAAGCATTGTGCAGCCACAGGACATGCCTTATAATCCCGTCCTTCGGCCACTCGAACCATCCCCATCCCCATCCTCATCCTCATTCCCATTCCCATTTCCATCCTTCAGTTTGGCCAGGTGCTAGTGCTCATAATGGCATATAATTTTTGTGTAAATAATGCAGATTGTGGGGCCTCGCTGGTTGGCATGACAATCTAAGTATTTACAGGCAGAGAGACTCGGGTGTAATTAGTTTAAATTGGTCCGGGGCTGCTTGGTCTTCCAGGGGACAAGTGGCAAATGGGTGGGATTCGTGGCAGATGCACAATACTCGTAAAAATATATCATACGCACCGTTGACGTTGACAGATCGTCGAGTTGAAGCGTTGCAAGTTGGCTGGCTACAGGCGACAAACTGCAACAAAAGCGATAAAAAATGGGGGAAGGAGGGCTTTAGAATCCGCAGCTCATCCTTCATCTCTCCATGTCTCCATTTCTCCATTTATCCATCTCTCCAGCTGAATCCTGAATGCCTCATGCTCGAGTGAACTTTGCAATCTGACAAAATTGGTGAATGGCGTACGGTTAAATGCTTCGTGTTGCTGGAAAACTGAGACTGAGAAGCTGGAAAACTGAAAGCTGGCAAACTGAAAACTGAAAACTGGATGTGAAACTGCTGTCGGAGTTGCCTTTGTTTAACCCATGATGCCCATAATGCGTCTGGGGCCTTCTTTTTCTTTTTATTTTTCTTCTGCATTTTCATTTTCATTTTCTTCTCGGGCGTGAAAGGCATTTCTGAATGCTAAATTGCTTACAAACTGAATCACTGTTGCAAATTAGCCTTTAGCTAAAAGTGCTTGTTGTGAATTAACTTGTACATTTTTCTTAAATTAACTCCAAGCTCTTGTTTCATTTTAATTTAAATACGATATTACGAATTAATTGCAATATCCAAAGCGTTTTCGTTTCCAACAGGAAATATTTAAAGAAGTCTTTAATGTGAGACTATGTTTTATTTATTAGGATTATCCTAAATGGATTTTTGATCGTTGAAAAGGTTCCCACAGAACAAAAAAAATCAATTTAAATAATAATATCAATTAAAATAATAATTCCATTTAGTGAGTATTTAGTATTAATTTAAATAAGAATTTAATTGTGATATCTAAAGCTATTTTAATGTCTTTAATGTTCTCTTCTTTTAAATGGCTTTTTGATTGTTGGAATTATTCCCACAGAAAAAACAAAATAAAATCATTTAAAATAATAATTCCATTTAGTGAGTATTTAGTATTAATTTAAATAAGAATTTAATTGTGATATCTGAAGCTATTTTAATGTCTTTAATGTTCTCTTCTTTTAAAAGGCTTTTTGATTGTTGGAATTATTCCCAAAGAAAAACCAAAATAAAATCATTTAAAATAATAATTCCATTTAGTGAGTATTTAGTATTAATTTAAATAAGAATTTAATTGTGATATCTAAAGCTATTTTAATGTCTTTAATGTTCTCTTCTTTTAAATGGCTTTTTGATTGTTGGAATTATTCCCACAGAAAAAACAAAATAAAATCATTTAAAATAAAATAAGAACTTAATTGTGATATCTAAAGCTATTTTAATGTCTTTAATGTTCTCTTCTTTTAAATGGCTTTTTGATTGTTGGAATTATTCCCACAGAAAAAACAAAATAAAATCATTTAAAATAATAATTCCATTTAGTGAGTATTTAGTATTAATTTAAATAAGGATTTAATTGTGATATCTGAAGCTATTTTAATGTCTTTAATGTTCTCTTCTTTTAAATGGCTTTTTGATTGTTGGAATTATTCCCCCAGAAAAAAAACAAAATAAAATCATTTAAAATAATAATTCCATTTAGTGAGTATCGCACAGCTGGATACTCGATTCCTGCGCTCTTGGCTGTCGATTTTATAATTATGTATTCTGAGGCTATAACTGGTGTCCAGCTGGGCGGCAATGAGTTTGCTAACGGCCTTCTTGGATGTTGGATGTTGGATGGAGGAGGATGTGGATGGAGGAGGATGTGGGTGGAGGATGGAGGATGAAGATGGGCATAAAGATGGGGATGACGGAGAGTGTGATGCGAGGTGGAATGCTTTCTTAATGTGCTCGATGCGACGTTGATGGCATTGCAAATGTGCACACGCTCGAGTCCCCAAAAATGTGGCTGTGTGTGTGTGTGTGCTTGAGAGTACTTAGCAGACTGACAGAATCGGACAACCCCTAGTACAACCAAGCTGATTTTCAGGGGGAAACACCTCCCTTTGTGGGAAGATTGAAAATTGCAAATATATTGAGACATTCCCATAAGCTAAATGATGATTCCCATTTGAAGAGATGATCCGAGTCGTTGACATAATTGAACCGATGGAGAGCTTTGTTTTGGCTTCTTGGGGCCACATACATATATGCTAATGGCCTTTGGGAAATGGGGGAAATGGATTTTTGTATAAATTATGGATAAATTACTGCAAACAGGTGTAATTTTATGCAAATTTTATACAGCACCGTATAAATATATATATTTTGTATAAAATTATGTTAAATAGGTGATTTTAATGTATGATAATATATTCCAAAAATATAAAATAAAATGTTACAATTTAACTAATAACTAATTTATAATTTTCATTGTATTTTCAGCTCCCTGTGCACGTAAATTCTCATATCGTCGTTTAATCGCCTTCCTGCCCTATGAACTATATCAGCAACAACAACAACAACAACTACACCTATCACTACTACTACAACAAAAGAGTCAACCAAAAAGCAATCGTAAAAAGCAAATAACTAGTAAAAATTGTAATTGGAACAAATGTTGTACATACCTACGGATACGGATAAATTGTAAATAAATTGTATGAAATTGCGAATACCCGTTACAAAGATATAGCCAATAGCCAAAATCTCATCTTATGTCCGTTGTAACATATATCCAATTTTTGGTTTTTGGTTTCCCACCAAAAATGCATTCTTCTTTTACCTAATAATTGCCATTTAGATTAAAGTGTTACGGGTATCAAATAGTCGATCCTCTCGACTATCGATAACTAAATCAACCCAATCGATCAATAATCGGACTAAATCCCCATTCGATAGAACCTTTTGGCCAGCAAAATTTAGCTAGAAGACAAAATATACAAGGAGAGAAATTTTTGCATACTAAATTTAAAGAACCTATACGGAAATTACAAAAGGCAAAGCAAAGCAAAGCAAAGCAGAGACCCAACAATAATTAGCATTAAAAATTTGGTTAACAAGCGGAAAGATCCCGAAATATCGAAGAAAAGGGATAAGTTGTACGCCCATTGTGATTATTAATTTTAGACATAGGCCAAGAAACCAAACAGCAATTCGAGGAGAAAGCCACAGCACTATACGACCAAAAAGCAAAGCAAAAGCAAGAGCAAAGCAAAAGCAAAAGCAACATTAGCCGCCCAAAAAAAAAACACGAAAGCAAAGAACGAAAAAACTCTTAGTTCAATTCCATCCAAAAATAAAAAACAACCAAAACCAATCTCTTTCGGCTTTGACAAATGTGAGGCGTTCAAACCAAACTAAACTGAAAAGTATAAATGCGGCTGCCAAACACAACTCAGTCTCAACTTTTGCCCAGAAGCATCTGCTCCCTCTGTCCACATATATAAATCTCAATCCGAATCTGAATCTGAAGTTATACCAAAACGCAAGGTTTCTTCAACTCCTGAAAGTCGCGAGTGCGTTTCCGTTTCCGCTTCCGTTTTCATTTCGGTTTTCGGTTTCGGTGGAAAGCTAGAACTCCACTGCCACAGGGAACTGGGAAACAGCCGCCAAGATGACGATGTGGCAGAGTGGCGGCATGGGAGGCCATGGCTCCCAGAACAATCCATGGATGAAGCTGATGGGCATCGTCCACAAGGAGCGGCGCCACACGGAGAACGTCCAGAGTCAGTCTGGTTCCAACGAGCGCAACCTGAACCAGTGAGTATTGAACTTATTTACTGAGTAATTTAAAATAATTGCCAGGTGGCAACACTAGCCTAACATAGTGGCAACATTTGTTGGAAAGTTGCAGTCAAGTCAAGGGCAACTAAGTATTTAAGCAGTAAGAATTTAACAAAACAAGAATTGTTTAACCACACTTTGGTTGATTGAGCTTGGTGTGGCAACATTTGTTTAACTTAGTGGCAGCATTGGTTTAACTTAGTGGCAATATTTGTGTAATATAGTGGCAACATTTGTGTAACTTAGTGGCCACTTTGTATAAAGAGAAATAAATAGCAAGGAATATATTTCGATTCCTTTTACGTTTAATATTCCTATATTGTTTTTTCAAAGGAATAATCATAATAATTGCCAGGTGGCAACACTGGCCCAACATAGTGGCAACATTTGTTGGAAAGTTGCAGTCAAGTCAAGGGCAACTAAGTATTTAAGCAGTAAGAATTTAACAAAACAAGAATTGTTTAACCACACTTTGGTTGATTGAGCTTGGTGTGGCAACATTTGTATTACTTAGTGGCAACGTTTGTTTAATTTAGTGGCAACATTTGCATAACTAAGTGGCAACATTTGTGTAACTTAGTGGCCACTTTGTATAAAGAGAAATAAATGAAGATACATTATAAATAGCAAGGAATATATTTCGATTCCTTTTACGTTTAATATTCCTATATTGCTTTTTCAAAGGAATAATCATGTGTGTAAACTTAAAGCAAAGAAATGAGGGAAAGGGCAGGGGAAAAGCAAACAACTAGTGATAAGTGGGCATTATCTTTTTATCTCCTTCGCTCAATAAGCGTAATTCTGCATAGTTATGCGAGGGAATCGGGGGTTGGCTGGGCAATGGAACAAGGATATTGGACGCTGCTTGCGCAGAAAAGTATGCGGTGATATTTTTCTTCCTTTTTTTTATCCTTCCCCTCGCTCTGCGACTTTTGGATGTCGAATGCGGATGCCATGTTATGCATATTGGTCGTAAAACATGCGCCAACTGCGCAATTAAATGGCCCGCAATGCAAATGGAATGCCTCCTAGGAGCAGGACTCAAGGCGGGTTTGGGTTTTGGGCTTGTGCTGCGGACTGGGTTCTCGTGGAGAGTCATTTACCACAAATCAACGCTACCAACTACCAACTACCCTGCCTCCCACCTTGTTTACCCAAGTGAAGCGCCCTGTAAATGATATATCCAGTGGCCAGTGGCCAACTATTATTACCCCACCCACCGACCAACAGCTCTTTGGGCTTTTAAATTGGCTATAAATGCGCTGGAGCATAAATGGATTTACACACATGCAGCTTGTTGCTGTCCTCTACCCATTTTCCCCCCAAACCAACCCATCCACCGCCATCATTCATTTTCATTCCATGTTGCATGCAAATACGACGCCACTGCCCCACAATCGCAATCGCATCCATTTGCCGCACTTTTCACTCTGGAGTCCTTATAAAAATTGTACAACTCGCAATATGCACAGATACTCAGATACTCAGATACTCGGATACTCGGATACTCGGGATACTCATGTATGCACTTGTGTACGCCAAGGAAGTAAAATGGAAAAGGCACTTCCGGCAGTCAGATGAGCGAAGCGGATGCCGAACAGATTGAAAGATCGATCGAAGAATCTGATTAGTCGGCGGTTCCATGAAAACGGGGTCCTTGGGGCAAAATGCTTGATTTTCAATGAATATATGCAAGCATTTTTTGGCCTTTAAGTAAAGAATTAAGTCGAAATGAAGTCGAATTTAAGAGAGGGAATAAGGGAAATAAAAACCTCAAGCTTATAGGAACTTTGTGTGTTTACTAGAAATATCTTGCAAAAAAACTATGTAATATAGGTAATAATAGAGACGAAAATTGTGTTATTTTTTATTTACTTCTTTAAACACTTTCAAAAAATATTCAATTTGCTTTTATGTTTTCAGTATATGTTTGTTAAGAAATTGTACTTACAATGTTATTGTATTTAAGGTGTCCCTTTTCCATTTCTCTCAGTGTACAAGTTTTCTGGCGAATTTCAGGTATTTATTTGGGAAGTTTGACAAAATAGATTTTCAACTTTGAAGTTTTTAGTAGTGAATTAATAAATTAGCTAGTGAATTTCCCATTTCCATAGCCACTTCTCTCAGTGTAAAAGTTGCGTTGTGGGGCGCCGCTTAACTTTTCTATTGCCGCACAGGACTCCAAGGACTCGATGGGAAACTTTGCTCGAGCGGATTAATTGAACTAGTTCCCCAATTTGCCAACTAATGTGCTCTAGAATCCGACGTCCTGCATCCTGCATCCTCCGCCTTCCATTTCTCCTTTCTCCTTTCAACTTTTTCCTTTTCCAGGGGGTATCATAAATTTATGCACCCACAACGACGCACACAATGGAAAGCACTTGAAAATGAAAGGATAATAATAATATTTTTATTTTATTATATTTTAGTTTTTCTCTTTCTCTTTCTTTTTCTTGCTGTAGCAGCAGCATCAACATATGAGAGGTCAGAGGGCGGTGGCGGTGGTTTAGTGGGCGTGGCAGGGTTTAAGTGCACTCAAGTGCCATCGAGGGAGGGGGAGGGGGGTTTGGTATATAAATGCTGGCGTGTGCTGGTATAAGTGCAACTGTAACTGTGTGTGTGTGTGTTGCAAAATTCTCGCTAACTGTGCGATGATTTCGGGATTCCACCGGATTATTTTCGCCCAAGTATTTCGCAATTTATGTCTCTCTTTGCTCTTCGCCCTTCGCCCTTTTCTTTACCATTTTCCATTTCCCATTTCCCAATTTCCCCTTTCCCGTTTTCACTTTACCTTACACTTGTGTCTGCCCCTCGACAAAAGTTGTGAATTATTTTATTGCCTTCGAAATGAATTTCGAATTGTTCATATTTTTAAGTGGCAGATTTGGAGGGCATGTTTGAAGAGCACTGAAAAAATGGAAAATGCTCGTGCAAGCCAAACGATAGAGAAGTAAACGATTAGGCTTTTTGCAATGTTTTCCTGTTAAATATCATGATTCAATTCGATTTCATATATGAAACTATAGTTTTAATCGTAGAGTGAGAAATTCTGATTTTCCACCAAAATATAACTAGTATTTTGGTCATAAAATAATAATCCAAATATGGAGTGTCCTACCTTGTTGAACTCGTTATTAAATTCCCAATCGATTGGCATTTAAACCTGGACTTTTTTAATTTTGCCATTTTTCGCAAAAAATCCTGATGGTACCCCTTATAAAAAATGTGAAAATTTGGTAAAATATTTATTTTTTTAAATCAGACGGAAAGTTTACTAATATTAATTATTGGGTTGTTTGCTGCTCAAAATAGTACGCCTTTTTGTTTTGGGACCATTTTTGTCCAAGTTACAGCAAAAAATCCACTACGAAAATTTTCAAATTTGTACCAAAAATCAAGAACCTGATTTTCCACCCAAAAAACCTAGTATTTTGGTCATAAAAATGGAAATAATGATCCAAACATGGAGTGTCATACCTTTCCGAACTCGTTTTTAAATTCCCAATCGATTGGCATTTAAACCTTTTAAATTTTGTAATTTTTCGCAAAAAATGATGATGTTGGTACCCCTTATCAAAAATGTGAAAATTAGAAAAAAATTTATTTTTTTCCGAAAGTGATGGGGATTGTTAGCTTAGGTTTATAAATGCTCAAAACAGTCGGTCTTTTGGCTGTGCGCCTTGATTTGCCGAAATTCCGCTTAAAAAGCCGTTAAAAAAGGGTATTCTTATTAAAAATATGTTGCCCATCCATATTTAATATTACAATTATCATATTTTGTAACCTATTAACACTTTACCATTTTCCTGTTCACCTGATGACCTGTTTTCTCAGGCCAGAAAATGTTGGCAATAGTAGGATTTTACTTACATTTATCATTCTGCCTCGGCATTTAAACCGATTTCCTCGGCTCGATTTTTTGGGACAAGGAAGACAATGTGTTGCGGAGGTTGAAGGGTGTTCATGCATACATTTTGCCAAGGTCAGAGATGCTGAAATAAAAGGGTTAAGGAGGCGTGGCCGCAGTCCAAATGCTGTTTGCTATTTTACCTATATATACATGGTACATGCCTTCTGTTTTTTTTGGGGGGAGCGAGCAACAGTTGAACATTTGGAAATTTGCATAAATTTCACAAGCACATCCCCTGGCCTTCTCTTCGGTTTGGCAAACTTTATAGAAATTTATAGAAATGCGCACGAAACTGTTTCCATTTGCCTGGGCAGTCGGGCTCTTTGTTGCCCTTCAAAGGCATTTGGGTCCAACATGTTCAAATGAATACTTTATAAGCCTCTCTTTATGGCCACATAGCCCCGTCTCTCTCTCCTCCTCTTTCCCGATGCTTGCCATCTCTGTCCTTCGCTGTCCCTTTCACCGCCTTCCTTTCATTTTCCCCCAGCCAGTGTGTAATATTTATGCTGCGAAATGTTTGAAGTTGACGAAACCATCGGCGTGGTTGTAATATTTAACGCTAACTCTGTAGAATTTACACCAAACAAAAATAAAATTGATTTAAATTTTTCATGATTTATAGAAAATATTTATGTTACAAATTATTTACAAATATTTATAAAAATTTCGAATTAAAAAAAAAAATCCACCTGAAGAAATAAATTTATAAAAATAACCAAGGTTTTTCTTTTTTTTAAGACTTTGAATATTTTGAATATGAATATTTAATTATTTTATTTTCTTAATGTAACTAAATTTTAGAATTCAATTTAAACTAACTGCCTCGGTATTTCTCTCAGTGCTTTGTCATTCCACTTGGCGGCATTATCTCCCCTTTTTCGCCCATCATCATGGGCATCTGAGCTATTTTGCATTGAAATTGAAATGTCCGCACTTTTGGTCCAGGTGAAAAGCATTCGCCCAACTGGGCCAAAATAAGTACATTATATCTGCTGGCATATATGTATATGTATTTGAAAGCTGCAAAAGTAAATAAGTGCTTGTATCCCTGTATCCTTATCATTTTGTCAGGCCATTGAATACCGTCAGGCGCGACGAATTAATTGAAAATTCAAACATATTGGCCAACATAAATACGTGGATAAAGTGCAAGTCCAGTCGGCCGGTTGTTTACTGCTGCCCCCCAAGTTGTTGTTTGTCAATGTCAGAGGAGGCATTTGGCGAAACAGGGTGCCAAATCGTACATATAAATCCTTTGGCAATCAATGGATGCAGAGAAAGTCCTATGTTAAATTTAGGAAATTTCGTAAAATTAAAACTGGCTTCGCTTGAATTGACTTGATATTTTAACTAATAATTCTGGTAAATTCAAGATTTAAAATAAAGTTAAAAATATTCTGTTTAAATAGTATGGAATACAATTCCTTAGTTAGTTTAAAAACGTTAACCTGAAGATTAAATACTTTAACCTGAAGATTAAATACTTTAACCTGAAGTTTAAATACTTTAACCTGAAGTTTAAATATTTTAATCTGAAGTTTAAATACTTTAATCTGAAGTTTAAATACTTTAACCTGAAGTCTAAAAACTTTAACCTGAAGTTTAAATACTTTAACCTGAAGTTTAAATACTTTAATCGGAGGTTTAAATACCTTAATCTGAAGTTTAAATACCTTAACCTGAAGTTTAAATACTTTAACCTGAAGTTTAAATACTTTAGCCCGAAGTTTCCAATAGGATAGACCCTGTCATCATTTATTGCCGCTGTCATCGATTTCGGATTGCATGAGAGTCGTTAGTTAGTTACTTAACCCCAACACAAGCCAAGCCAAACCAAGTCGGGACTTGCTGATTTCTCAGCCCTTTAACCCATTAATTATTTGTGGTAGAAAAATCGTATTGAAGTAAATGTTTGCCAAAGCAATTTCAGGGAGCTAATAATCCTCTTTAAAACCAGTTTAATGCCAATTAAATTTCAACACATATGCTTTTTTAGCTAAAAAATCTAGCTAATTTTCGTTTGCAGTTTCTATTTCGATTTTACATGTCATTAAAAGGCCGCCTAAAATATTTATAAACCCAACCCTTTTTCGGTTGGCAAATCCAATGGCCACGTAACCAATTTTCGTGGGCTTGTCATGGGTTAACACCAGTGCCACTCCCACTCCCTCTACCACTCATCCTCAAATTGCCGGTGGCGTCTTGGCCGGCTGTCTAATTGCTGGCCATTCGTTTGGGCCACGTTAACGCCACGTTCGCTTATCAGCGCCTTTCGCCTTCCGCCTTCCGCCTTTCCAGCCGCCGACTTATTGCCACACCCACGTAACGAAAATGAAAATTGCGACCCATTTGTTAGCTTCGCCAGTCGCCTGGCGAATCATTATTCATTTGCCTGTGGAAATTCGCAGCACTTTGTCTGCCACCTGGTTGTTCTTCCTTGTTCCTTCTTTTTTCCTGATTTTTTCTGGTTTTTTCTGTTTTAAGGGTTGCTATTGAACTTTACTCAGGCGAAATTAATGAGCGCATACGGGCATAACACCCATTTACCATTACCACCGGTGGTCAGTAGGTATGCGAGTCTACTGAAGTGCACCTAAGCGCGAAATGTGCGAGTGTGAGTTGTCCTTGTTCCGATCCGGATCCCCATCCTCCCATCCCCCATCCCCCATCTCCCATCCCCCAGAGAGGGGAAACCCATAAAAAACCCAAAGTGTCAAAGCGAAACGCTTCAAAACACTGGCAGCCAGCGAGTTGGGGCAACATTTTGGCTAACATTTCAATTGGCACGGCCATAAAAATAAAGAAAGCTGTCCGAAGCATTAAATTTAGATTTTATAAAGGTTACCTAACCATGTGAAACTCATATAAATATTTAAATTTATTCAAAAATAAAGGATTTCAAAACTTAAAAACAGGTGTCCAAAAGTATGCAGCAAAAACAGGCAGCCAGAAATGTAGCATACTTCTAGGCACCCTTTAAAAACCCTTACTTTTCTCTGTTTTTGGTACCTAACTTTGTGTAACTCAGGGTATCACTTATATTCCATTGTATATTTTATTTTATTTTTTTATGTGTGAAAAGAAAAGTATGAAATCGCCATAGGCCAGCAAAATATTTACGCACAACTCCAGCAGAGCGAAATATTTGCTGTGCATAATTAAAGGCACACAAATTATGGTTTTTAAGCCTTTCGGCGCTTTTCGGTGGTCAAGTATTTTCCACAAATACTTTCAATTGATATTAAATTGAAAATAATTCAATTTAGGCGAATTTCTCTCTAATACCTTCAATATTCATCGTCGCTTCACTTTAGTTTATTTAAATATCGTTTATTTTTGATACATATTTTTTTTATGCTTCATTAGCTGGTTGTGTGTGTGTGTGTGTGTGCATATAAATTATTCCTCGGAGTGTTAATAACGAAATGAGCATCAATTTCAATTTTGTTTTGATTGGCATCCGATTAAATGATATGTCAATTCCTCAAATGTCCCAACTCAAGCATCCCATTAACCCAATGTATATGCAATTCCGGCATTTTGATGCCAACCATCTGGGTGTGTGTTTTTAGTCTCTGTTTTTTTCTGTTTTCCCTATGTCTCGTTGACCATTTGACTTTGATTTGTTGTTTGGCTGGGTGGGAACTACAAGAGCTGAATGCCCCACTCGACGATAAAAAAAGAGTAAAAAAAAAACCAAACACAAAGGAGGACAAACAAAACAGAAGTGTCGAAAGACAATTCGTAGCACTCAATTAACGCATTTAAAAGCACAAAAAACGTAAAGATCCAAGGCGGGGAGGCCAGAGGTCGCCACTTGTCGGGGTTTATTTTTGAGACCGAACTGCCCGGCATTGTGCATACGCCCCATTGTCTCTGGCACGCGGCGAGGGCCATCGGGGCATTGTCTAACCCACAATGGAACCTCCTTTGGCTCTGGTTCGGGCTCCTCAGGTTCTCAGGCTCTCAGGCTCTCAGGTTTTCAGGCTCTCCCCGCCCCCCAGAGACCGGCTAAACAAACCTCCAATCAACTGCCAACACAGAATTGAATTGGGAGAGCAGCTTGAACTGGATTAGAGGACTTACTATAACCCGGAGCAGACAGCACCATCAATTGATTGGCCCGAGTCATTAGGATTTCGATTTATGGAGTAGCAGGGAAATGGGAAAAAAAGAATTGAAAAATTCAAGTAGGTTTCATGTTTTGAAAGAAAATATTTTAGGCATGCGAAATTCAGGGGTTTCTAAAAGAAAAACAAAAAAGGTGTCTGAAAGTATGCAACGAAAAATAAAAACAAGAAATTGCTTAGTTCTAGAAATGTTTAAAAGTGGTTTAAAAACAATTCAGGAGTTAAAAGAAAATATTTAAGGTATACGAAATAGTTTTATTTAGGTATTTCCAAAACAACAGGAAAAGGTGTCTAAAAGTAGGAAGCAAAAATGTTAAAAAGTGATTTAAAAACCCCAGTAAAATAAATATCCAAACAATTCAGGACTTAAAATTAAATATTTAAGCAATAAAAAATAGTTTTACTTAGGGGTTTCCAAAAGAACAGAAAAAGGTGTCTAAAAGTAGGCAGCTAAAATATTAAGCGGAAATGTTGCATACTTCTAGGCAGCATTAAAAGTGATTTGAAAACGCCAGTTAATTTTCTCTGTTTTTCTCTTTGAAGGATTTAGTTTTTCATTCATTTGAAAATCTAGAGTTGCTTCGAAATTGACAACAAACTTTTCTTCAACGAACTATGACAGCTCGCGACTCAATTTACTACTGTTCAGGGCATGTTATATTGCCTTCTCAAGTGATCTCTGCCTTTTGACGGGGCGCTTCGTTCATTCATTAAAGTTTGACTGGACAGGAGACTGAACACCCTTCGGCTTAACTACGAGAAATAATTTAACGCATCAACGATTGGCAGCTTTGGCCATGATTATTGGCCCTTTTCCCTTGAACGCTGTTGGCCCCTTGTAATTGCTTTCGAACCCACTCTACATTTTAAGCTCCTTGGTGCTGGAACTCTGGCTTTTTTCTAGCAATTGAAATAGTTGTAAATTTAAATTTAGTTTGTATAAAACTATTTCAGAAAGAAATGGAGGTTTTTAATTGAAAATGTAATAAAATAGAATTTCCTGTTTAAATTACATTACATTTTAGATTAAATAATATCAATTTTAACTTGATATGTGTCCCCGTAAATTTGATATGCTCATGTTAAAACGATATGCATATAGTATAACCAGAAATTTACATGCGCATTTCGATTTTACGGCGACAATTTTTTTTTTGTCTAGTTAACTATTTTATCTGATGGATTTTCTCATCTCCATTTTGCCCTTTCTGATAAGCGAAGCCGCCTGAAATTGTATGGGTCTTTATGGCCCAGTGACCTGCTCACGTTGTTCAGGCTAAAATTCCAAATTACATTTTGCATTTTGATTAAAGCGTAAACACTGTAGTCCCCCCTTTGGAATCGGAATTCTGGTTGCGAGGGGCTCGTTTGCAATTTAATGAAGCAAACTGTTGCTAAACACAAGTGAAAAAGGGGGGGGGGGGGTGCCAAGTAAGAAGTGGGAAGTAGTCGGCGTTGAAGCATGAAAATTGTTTGTCCGCGGACTTCAGCGGATTCCGGCTGATGGAAGGCGCTTAGCGTCCAACAGCTGTTCCAAAGCTCCCGCCTCAAAGTGTATACTGTATACTGAACCCCCCCCCCCCCCCCCCCCCCCCCCCACACACACACACTTGGCAATTTGACAAGAGCGCATTATCCTTACAAACGGCACCAGATGGGCCTGCCTCAACACAGGGCAACAAAAATAGAATGAAAAATGAAAAATGATAGAGAGAGCGAAGAGTCGGAAACGGAAATTCGGTGGCAAACGGGCGGGGTGTCCATAAAACTGGGGATTAGCCCAGTCAAACGATTCCGCTGGCATTGGGCCAAAAGTAAAGTAAAAAAAAAAGTAAAGGAAGCGCAAACAGTACGGAAATTATACATAATATATATACGACGTATATATATTTAAAACTGCATAAATCAAAACACTCGTGCAGAAAGGCCAAAGGTTGCCGTTGCCGGTGATAATTGATTGATGGTCATTGGCTCTCTGTCATCAAGGAATCGCCGATGAAGGATTTGGGGCCCAGAATAGCCATCAAATGGGATTTTAATTACAAAGCAGTAGGGTTAAAGTGGATTATAATGATGCCTTGAAGGGTTTTGCAAACAGAAATTCAATTTTTAAAGAATTTTTAAAGTTCCTAAACGAATTAATATCTTTTAAGGCATCGCCATTGAATTAAATTGTATGTCTTCTGTTTGCTTTTCATCGTCGATAATTCAAAGCTGATTTTATTTCACTCGCACTCAGGTTTCTGCTCTTGCTTTTGCCTCTCCTCATCACAATGAGGAATGCAATCCTGTGAAAAGGAATCCCTATTTCGGAGCCATCTGCTCTGTTTTCACCCATTTTTCCCATTTTCCCATTTTCCCGCAGAGTTGCCGCAATCCGTGACGCATTCCAGATCCCCGAATTGCCTCGACGTCCCACCGATGACAAAGGGAATCGGAAAATGCAACTGAAAATCGCTCAGACAATGGCCAGAGGGGACATTTGAGTCGGGTGGACGGTGGGGAGGGGCAGTTGGGGAAAACGAAAAATGCAAATTGTCAAACATGCAACGCAATTGACGAGAGACGAACTCTGAGGCACGCACAACAATGGAGGAGGTGGTCCTATACCTAATGTCCCATACCCACTACCCACTACCCACTGAGCTAAGCCGAATTACACTGTCCAAATTTTTTCTGGGTCACCAAAATGGCAAGAAATTTAGGCAAAAGATGAGCTATCACAAATATCGGGGTCACCAAACCCCATTAAAATTATAGTGAACTGTATGGTTAGGTTAACTTTATAAGATTTCGATTCCTTAGATTTAGATTCGTTTTCAGTATCTTCCGTGTTTTTGTCTTGTTTCCATCCAATAACTAAAAACTTAATCCCTTTTGCAAAATGGGTCACCAAACATAAATCATAATCAAGAAATTCAAGTGGCATATCAGCCTTAACCACTTTCTATCGAGGTAAATAAAAAATCGGGGTCACCAAAGCGTATTTTAAATATTTTGAACTTTATATTGAATTTTTGCAAATTTTAAATTATAAAAAATGAATTTAAATTCGAAATTGTAAACCCAAGAAAGAAATTGCTATTATCTTTTGATTTTCCTGTGTGTATCAACACAGTGGCTGGACGAGGGGGTGGTTCAGGGTGGTCTAGGGTGGTCTAGGGTGGTCTAGGGTGGTGCAGGGTCCTGCCAAACATCGAAACGCTTTCGTGACGAGCTTGGGTGGTTTTCCCTTATTGACAGGCCGTCACTCTGCCAGTCCGTCAATCTGCTGGAGCTTCAGCTCGGCATGTGGCCTACATAGCCGCCCCTTTCAGTCCCCTTTGAGCCCCCTTTCAGCCCCCCTTAGCCTCCCATGCAAATCCCAGATCCCCGATCGGCAGCTGTGTCCCTGGCTGGAAATTAACTCGAACCTTTATTCTGCCTCTCGCTTTTCGCTTCTCGCTTCTCGCATCCTTGGCATCCTTGGCATCTCAGCCCAGGAACTTGTTGCTGCAATTGGCCGAATGCCCGGGGTCCAGGCTTTTTAAGCAGGCATAATTAATGGAACCAGCCCCGGATAATGTCAACATTATCGCAGCTAATTGGGAATGGAGGGGAGCTGCAAAGTGGAACTTAATGATACGGGGAATACGGACGGGGAGTAATTAACCGGAGGTTAAATGATATTAATTAAATGAAAAATGCTTGAAATTGTAAAGGAAAAAAATAGAATAAGTAAAGATAATGAATACCATCAAGAATAACTCGCACACGCCACTAGAAAATCAGTTGAAAATACGAGTAAACACCCCTATTTTCAGCACTTTTTGTTCCACCTTTGGCAAATTAACACTTCACACCCAACAATTTTCGCACACTTTCCCTTTTCGCTGTGCCTTTCAATTAGCGAATCTCCAGACAGTGTGAACCAGTGCATATTGAAAACAAACTAATGATCTCAAAGCAAATATTAACCGAAAGGTATATAGAAATTGAGAGAGAGATTTGCTTTAGGAAAAAAAAACACTTTACATTTATTTATTGTGCCTTAGACTATTTAGATTTGAGCCGTGCGACTCTTTAGGATCTTTAAGATCATCTTGTGGGCTCTTCACTCCTAACTATTGTCGGCGATGAGACGCTGTTCGTTGTAGCGTATGGGATATGTGAGTGCATTGCCCTTGTCCCAGGAGTAGAGTTCCTGAAATACACAATATATATAGATTATATTATAATCTAAACTAATATAAGTGCTCCAATAAAAAATGGGTCAGTGGTAAATTCCTACCAGAGCGGATTGACATAAAAATCTAGAAAAATCAACATAATTCTGAAATAATATATTATAGATTTGGATTATGTCAGCACACGTAAAATCGATATGCGCATGTAAATTTCTGGCTATACAATACGCATATCGTAGTTAAAATTGATATTACATAATGTAAAATCGATCTGCGTTTCATATCGACCTATTTTGGGTGTACTTACCACTGTGAGGGGATTGTAGCCGACGGTGGTGGTGTGGCTAAAGGGATTCGAGAAGGGCAGGTTCGTGTTGAGCAGCTTGCCGTTGTACAGATCGACCACATAGCGAATCTGGGTATTCTTATCCGTGCCCGAGTCGATGGCATACAGGTTGCCGCACACGATGAACATCTCGCCGAATTGATGGTGGTCCAGGGTGATATTGAAGTTGTACTGCATCTTCAGTGTCTCCGCATCCAACTGTGGGATTTTTTTAGTTAGTTTCTAAGATATTTCCAAAGATAATACGGACACTACCTTGGCCACCAGCGTGTTGTTCGAGTTGTAGGTGCTGTAGATCACCCAAAGACCCACTTCGTCCACATTGAAGTCCATGTAGTTGAAGTCGGTCGCATAGAGCCTATTCGCCGCGGCCACTCCGGCGAATGGCAATTGTGTGGCTAAAATAATTCGATTACTAACAATCAGAATCAGTGATCAGTAAGCAGAACACTCACTTATCTTCTTGAGACTGATCAAGTCCAGCTTGACCACCAGATCCGAGTTCCTTTGTTGATAGTAAAACGAACCGTTAAAGACCACATGAGCATTGCCCTGAAAGTTAAGTTGGTAACTTGATCTGCTTTAATAGAATTAAAGACAACCCACATGAAAGCCCTCTTGGATTTCGTATTTCCGCCGGGGAATGCTGTTCATTCGGTACTGGATGCGGGTGGTGAACTCGAACAGGTTGTACGGATCGTTCTCGTTCGTCACGAAGGTCTTCTCCTTATCGCTATCCGGCGAGGGATCCCTCAGCCAGGAGCCGAACTTTTCGTTGACCACCTTGTGGAAAACCGGCTTGCCCACGGCATACAGATAGCAGGCTATAATATATATTATATTATATTATTATATTATTATATTATTATATTATTATATTATTATATTATTATATTATTATATTATTATATTATTATATTATTATATTATTATATTATTATATTATTATATTATTATATTATATTATATCTTCAAAGTTCATTCATTGCACTCACTCTTTGGTCGCTTGGGTAAACCGGGATAACTCAAATTGCCCGTGGGTTGGATGGTAAAGCTATTCAGTATTTGATCCTTGCACTGGTACAAGCTAGATAATCATCATGATGAGTTTTAATCGGGGGATTTCTTATATGATATCTTACCTGGGATCTGGACACTGGTCGCATACGGGACACTCGCTCTCTGGGGGTCTTTGGCCGTAGACCTTCATGTTATTGCCCACATAGGGGGTCTCACTGTTCGGATCTTGAGCTGTTTAGAGAGAGAGGGAGAGAAGAGAGAGGGTTAGCTCACGGTTATCCTCCTGCTAGATATTATTTGCAAGACCCACGTGCTACTTCATAGTTGACCATGGTGGCATTCACTTCATTCCTGGCCACACAATGATAGTAGCCAAAGTCATCCTTGCGCAGATTACTGATGATCAAGCGCATGGTGGTCTTGAAGCTAAACACCAGAATGAGAGGGAGTTAAGTTGCGGTTAAGTTTAGTGTGGTAACTAGGTTAACTCACCCATCGGGAAACGATTCGATGCCGTACTTCTCGCTGGGATCGAGGATCTTGCCGTCGTAGGCCCGCTCCCAGTACCTGATGGGTTCGGGAAAGGCCTCTACGATGCACTCCAAAGTGGCGGTGCTCTGGTACTCGGCGTAGATCGTTTGGCGATACACCGATATCATGGGTGCAACTGGGGGTTAACTTATATTTGAGATCCATACTCAAGACAACCTACACTCAAAACTCACACTGCACTTCCACGAGATAGGTGGCATTGGCCACTGGAGCGATGCCATTGTTGGCATAACAAGTGTAGGCGGCCATCTGGTGTCGTGTGATATTGGTGAACTTCAGGAACTGCCCGCTGACGGAGGCCACTGTGTGGGGGGGATGAGGATTGGGTGTTGAGTGTCAAGTGATAAGTGATAAGTGATAATGGGGTGATAACCACTCCCATCAGGGGACTCACTCTCTACGCCGTTGACATTGATGGTGCGACCATCCTCCCGTCGCCATTCCACCTGCGGCGTGGGAGTTCCCGTGGCCGCGCAGCTCAAGTTCAGCGATTTGCCCTCCTCCACAATCACCGAGCGTTGGAAGTCCGGAAGTTGCACATCTGGAAAGTTAATACAGTCCTTTCAGTCTTCCTTTATTTTTAACCTCAGGTTAAATGTGTTTTTAACCAAAGTTCCAATAATAATAATTGAATCATAATAACAAGGCTGATTATTTTTTAATTTTTAACCTCGGGTTAAATGTGTTTTTAACTAAATGTTTAACTAAAAAATATTTTTTAAATTTTAACCTCAGGTTAAAGGTGTTTTTAACCAAAGTTCCAATAATAATAATTGAATCATAATAACAAAGCTGATTATTTTTTAATTTTTAACCTCGGGTTAAATGTGTTTTTAACTAAATTTCCAAAAATAATAATTCAATAATCAACGTTTATTCAACAAAACAAAGCTGGTTAAAAAAATATTTTTTAAATTTTAACCTCAGGTTAAATATCTGGTTAGTTTAAACTTCCAATAATAATATTTAATAATACATTAATCGTTCTTTTATCAGAAAAAAAGGGGAATTAATGTACCATTTTTGCTACTGGCTAAAGCTAACCCCCAATTGATTTAACCTGCCCTTAACCGTTAACTGTGTTAACTCACCTGTTATAGAGGGCGGTATGAGCAGGTCGTTGGAGGAGCTGCCATTGGGGAACTGCATCTTCCAGGCATTGATGCCGGGCACTCCGGGTGTGCCGTTGGTGCCCGGCTTGCCAGGACGACCCCGTGGACCGGCGATGCCTGGGGATAATCTCAAGGGGATTACATTAAACTGGGCTATCGCTTACTACTTACCCTTCAGACCCCGTTCGCCGGGCGGCCCCTGGGCTCCCTTGGGTCCCGTTATGGACAGACCATCCTTGCCGTCCTTGCCATGCAGCCCATCCTTGCCATCGCGACCGGAGAGTCCGTTCTTGCCATCGGCACCAGCGCGTCCTGGCACACCATCCAGCCCCGGTTCGCCCGGCACTCCATCCCTTCCATCCAGCCCGGCCCTTCCGGTGGCGCCGGCATCTCCCTTAGGTCCCCGCGGCCCCGCCGGACCCGAATGACCCACACCATCGACGCCGGGGGCGCCGGGCAGTCCCACATCGCCGCGATTGCCCTTGGGACCCGGAATGCCCGGCAGGCCGGGATTCCCCGTGGGCCCCTTGGGCCCCACCTCGCCCGTGGGTCCCTGCGGCGCCGGCGGACAGTAGTCCTGGGTGCCCTTGCAGAAGCCCGTGATGATCTTCTCCGGCACACGGCAGTAGGTGTTCAGGTAGATCCACTCATCGCCGCCGGGAGCGGCGCCCTTTTGGCCCGTCCGCTTGCGGATCTCCGAGTCCTGCTCGTCGAGAACCTTGCGATGGTTCGGATTGAAGAACTCGATCAGTGGATCGGCTGCAGAGAAAAGGTATATTATGTGAGATACGGGTAAATTTAATATTTCTTCATATCAAAATGATATCAAAAAGATATTGATA
The DNA here is from genome assembly GCA_037075205.1 of Drosophila prostipennis. Classification (NCBI taxonomy): domain Eukaryota; kingdom Metazoa; phylum Arthropoda; class Insecta; order Diptera; family Drosophilidae; genus Drosophila; species Drosophila prostipennis. Next base: position 55,301 of record JBAMCJ010003794.1, on the reverse strand, counting down.
ATATTAATTCATTTCAAAATTATATGAATAAATTGATATTTATTTTATATTAAAATGAATGGATTGAGAGTATTTATTGATGTCAAAATGATATTAAAATGAATGGATTGAGAGTATTTATTGATGTCAAAATGATATTAAAATGATATGAATAAATTGATAATATTAATTTATATCAAAATGAAATGAATAAATTAATAATATTAATTCATTTCAAAATGATATCAAAATTATATGAATAAATTGATATTTGTTTTATATTAAAATGAATAGATTGAGAGTATTCATTGATGTCAAAATGATATTAAAATGATATGAATAAATTGATAATATTAATTTATATCAAAATGAAATGAATAAATTAATAATATTAATTCATTTCAAAATGATATCAAAATTATATGAATAAATCGATATTTATTTTATATTAAAATGAATAGATTGAGAGTATTCATTGATGTCAAAATGATATCAAAATGATATTAAAATGAAATAAATAAATTGATAATAATAATTCATATCAAAAATGATATCAAAATAAAATCAAAATGATATGAATAACATTAATTCATATCAAAATGATATGAAAATGGTTTTCTGTGTGGATGAATATTTTTGGGTGTTATATCTCTACCACCAGGACTCTTGATATCCTCGATATCCTTACCATGCATGGAGGCGGGGGCGGAGGAGGCAATGTCCCGGCGCATCCGCTTTCCGGTGGGCGGCGGCGTGTGGCTAATCAGGTTATCGGTGAACTTGCGCTCGTTCTTCAGAGGATCGGCAGAGGTCCTGCTGCTCGCTGTGCTGCCCCTGGTGATGCCGCCACCCAGTTGCTGCTGCTCCTCCTCGACGAGTATCCTGCTGACCAGCGCCCGCAGCTCATCCTCCGAACGCATTAGCTCCGCCTGGAACTGCAGACGAAAGGCTCGTGGATCGGGCGGCATTGAGACATCCTGGGTGTGCGTGTAGAAGACCAGCGACAGGCTGGCCAGGATGAGGGTGAGGGCGCCCAGGTAGATGTAGACCAGGGCCAGCGACTGGCGACCGGGGCACTTGCACACCCGACAGGTGGCGATGACCAACTGGTCGCTGGATGCACTGGACTCCAAAGGCGGAACCTGGGTGGTGGCCTCCTCCTGCTGCGGATCATCCTCCGCCGTCCGCCGCTTGCGCTTCTTCTTGCTGGTGTTCTGCAGACTCTGGTTGACGGCCAGAAACATTTTACCGGGTTTTGGGAGCTATTCAATTAGAAAATATAATATTTCTATAATTTAATTTCAATATCAAATTTAAAATCCATATTTTCTTCCATTTTTTAAGCAAAATAATTTATCAGAATTCTTAACTAAGCTCAGAAATATGACTTGTTTTAAGAGCTCAAAGAAAAATATTAATTTGATTTCTACAAAATATATTCAAAGTTTACAAGTGATAATATTTCTAGAGAATTTTTATTAGAAGTTTTTTTCTAGATTTCGATTTTGATTTGTTTTGATTTATCGCCGGCGAGTGCAGTTCGAAAATAAGACGACATATTAAACGGGGTGTTTTTAGATCTAAAATTAAACCACTGCCCGTTTGGCTCCAAAAGTTTTGATTAGATTGGTGTGATGATGATGTGGGTGATGTGAAAAACACGGAATTCCGATGCATTTCCCTGCTTTTCCCGCTTTTCTACATACTTGTATACATAAGACAACTTTTCACACTTTTCCTCTGGAGCGGTTCAACAATTGTGGGTGTGAAGGAGAAGGAGAGACGGACAGAGACAGAGAGAGAGAGAGAAAGTGAGTGTGTGTGGGAGAGAGAGAGAGAGAGAGAGCTGCTACCGAACGCGTTGGCGTCTAATGCTCGACTGAGCGAGTTGCACGGCGACATTTTCCTCCGTAGCGGTTTGTTTTCCACGCTTTCGCCGGCAACTTTCCCACGCATCCGGTTCACACTCTCCCTCGCGCTCTCTTACTCTCCCCCTCTCTTTCTGTAGGAAACTCTCTCTCTCTCTCGCGGTATCCTATAGCTATAAGGCCTTACGCACATCGTAAATAAATCGAAAAGACTTAAGTTTCGCTTGATTTCTGCTAATTTAAGAACCAGAATAAAATCACATAAATATTAAATGGAAAATAAGAAGTGTTTGCTGCCCGAAAAGCGAGAGATCTTAACTAGATATCCCATATAAATATGCGGGAAATCATTAATGTGTTTAGCTTGAGGACGAGAGCGTTGAAATGGTCGCTCTTTAATTTCACGCCTGCGCCTTGGAAAAGAAACCTCTGTTTTTATTTTATTTCCCCTTTCTTATTTCCTATGACTGCTGCAGGATGATGTCCTTCTTGAGGAGTTTCAGGGGGAAGGAAAAGGAGGGAACTGGGAAAAACTGTCTTGGCTTGATTTTTGCTCCTCGGAGAGGGAATACTTTGCGATATCCTCATCCTCATCCTCAACAAGTACAAAGTTTAATGGGCCAAACTTGGCAGAAAGTTTTCCCTTTTCGCAATCATGGCTTTGCCACTCAAGTTTCTCACAAGACACTTTATTTGGCATATTTTCTTTTATTTCTGAAGCTGCTCGAACGGGTGATTAGAAAATATTTGCTTTCTGTTTCGGGTATAAAACTTGTATAGAAACAGAAATATTTCCAATTACCTTTTTCTGCTCCAATTTAAAATGCGCTTTAAATCCGCATTTATTTGCCGAGATTGTTAATTTTCCCCATATTTATTTTCAATCTCTTTTGGGTGCGCTCGGCTGCTTACTTAGTAATTATCGCAATTAGCGCTTCAATTCCGTCGCTTCGTCCGCAAACGATTTAAATTGATTGCATTTGCTCAAATAATTATATGTTATTATGTGCCGTTCCGAGTGCCACTCGATTATTGTGGCCACACCCCCTGCAAAGCCCCCCGCCCACATTTGTGAGCACTTTGCGCTTAATTTGCATTTCTGTTTCTGTTTGGAAGGCGGCGACTGGCGACTGAGACCGAATTCAATTTACATTGGCCAAATGCATACGAGAGCACGACCCAAAGGCCAATGAGCCGTAACGAGCTCGTTAACTGGATGCAGTTGTACGAGCAGTTGGAACCGGGCTTTTGAATCCGGACTCTCGGATTCCGGGTCCTGAAACCTGGACCTGCATTTCGGCCATTTACTTTGCTGCTTCACCAGCTGTGCCCTCTGCATTAGCTGGCCAAACACAATGAAATGGCCGGGAAATCGGGTTGCAAAGGGTGCAATTCGCTGTCAAAGGCCAATGTCAGAAAGTTGGCAGCATCTGGTGCACTCGGAAAAAGCAGCATTTAGTTGGCCAGTCCTTAGGTTTTTTTTTAATTATTTCCCACTCCATTATTTTCATTTTTATGACCAAAATACTACTTATTTTGGGTGGAAAATCAGGATTTTGATTTTTGGTACGAATTTGCCAATTTTCTTAATCGATTTTTTGCTGTAACTTGGACAAAAATGGTCCCAAATCAAAAATACGTACTGTTTTGAGCAGCTAACAACCTAATAATTAATATTAGTAAACTTTCCGTCTGATTTAAAAAAATAAATATTTGACCCAATTTTTACATTTTTTATAAGGGGTACCATCATCATTTTTTGCGAAAAATGGCAAAATTTAAAAATTTTCAGTTTTAAACGCCAATCGATTGGGAATTTGATAACGAGTTCAACAAGGTAGGACACGCCATATTTGGATCATTATTTCCATTTTTATGATCAAAATACTAAGTATTTTTGGGTGGAAAATCAGGATTTTGATTTTTGGTACAAATTTGAAAAGTTTCGTAGTGGATTTTTTGCTGTAACTTGGACAAAAATGGTAACAAGTCAAAAAGGCGTACTGTTTTAAGCAGCTAACAACCTAATAATTAATATCAGTGCACTTTGAGTCCGATTTAAAAAAATTAATATTTGACCCAATTTTCACATTTTTGATAAGGGGTACCATCATCATTTTTTGCGAAAAATGCCTAAATTTTAAAATTTCCAGGTGCCAATCAATTGGGAATTTAATAACGAGCTTAACAAGGTAGGACACTCCATATTTGGATGATTATTTCCATTGTTACAGCCAAAAAACTGATATTTTAAGATGTAAAATATGGATTCGAATTTTAGACCAAAAAAAAAACAATTATTTTGTGGATTTTCAGTCGTATTTTGGACAATTCAAGACCCACAGCTAAAAGACGGACTGTTTCGAGCAGCAAACAACCTAAACTAGCGATCCCTATCACTTTCTGGGAAATTTATTCTTGATCTAATTTTCCCATTTCATGATTTTTTGCCAAAAATGGCCAAAAATCATACAGAGACTCCAAACAGATTTCATTTCGAAAAGACTTAAAACTAGAGTAAGTTTTCATGATATCATTACACCTTATAACTTGTAAAAGCATTTTCTGTGTGTGTAAAACCGAACTGAGGAGCCCTGCCAAGCTCTTTGGCGGTTTGGCATACAGAGGAGCGCGTTTTCCAGGCGGGTTAATACTTGTAAGCGGCTTACTGCCAAACATCAGCAACAGAGGCAACAGCAGCAGCCGCAGCAGCAACAAGCCGCAATGTAAGGAAAGCAACAAGCCAACAGGCCAACAGGCCGACAGGCCAAAGTTAAAGCCGCAGACCAAGTCGGCAAACAACGGCAGCGAAGCCAATAAATCAAAATGTCAAGATGATGGCCTTTGAAGTGCTTTCGGGCTGACTGAACTGAACTCAGCTCGGCTGAAGGTGAGTCGAGGTGCCATCGAAGGTGGCACAGAGCCGAGGGATCCAACAGGCAACAGACATTAGACATTAGACAAACAGGCAAAAGACATCAGCCAACAGACAACAGACGTCGCTTAATTTCGCCAGAGAGCCGTGAATCTCCCGGGGAAATGACAAATTAAATGACAAGAACTGTCGGCTCAGGATGCCAACATTTAGTTAGCCTCGGGCTTAGCACCCCCTCCCCCCCCCCATCTCATTAACCGGCGAATTCGGGGTGTAGCTAAACATATTGATTGCTGTTAATGCCCCCTGACCTCGGGCCACGTTGCGTATGAGTAATAAATGCATGCAAAATCATTGGCAAATGGGAAAAAGAGATGGGGAAAAGCTGAAAAAAATCGGAACTCACTGAGAAAAAAAATGAACCGTATTAAAATTCGTTCTAAAAATATACCAGCATCTTGAAGATTTTTAACCGGTGTTAAAAAATATTTCCTATTTATTTATATATTAATCGGGCCACGCTGCGTATGAGTAATAAATGCATGCAAAATCATTGGCAAATGGGAAAAAGGGATGGGGAAAAGCTGAAAAAAATCGGAACTCACTGAGAATAAAAATGCACCGTATTAAAATTCGTTCAAAAAATATACCAGCATCTTAAAGATTTTTAACCGATGTTAAAAAATATTTTTGTGTATAATCTTAATGCTTTCCGAACTCGGGCCACGTTGCGTATGAGTAATAAATGCATGCAAAATCATTTGCAAATGGGAAAAAGGGATGGGGAAAAGCTGAATAAAATCGGAACTCACTGAAAAAAAAATGCAACACTAAATTTCGTTCTAAAAATATACGAGCATCTTAAAGATTTTTAACCGATGTTAAAAATATTTTCTATATATTTGTATTTTAATCGAGCCACGTTGCGTATGAGTAATAAATGCATGCAAAATCATTTGCATATGGGAAAAAGGGATGAGGAAAAGCTGAATAAAATCGGAACTCACTGAAAAAAAAAATGCAACACATTAAAATTCGTTCTAAAAATATACGAGCATCTTAAAGATTTTTAACCGATGTTAAAAAAATTTTCTATATATTTGTATTTTAATCGGGCCACGTTGCGTATGAGTAATAAATGCATGCTAAATAATTTGCAGATGGGAAACAGGAATAGGGAAAAAGCTTAAAAAAATGAGAACTCACTTAAAAAAAATACACCACATTAAAATTTGTTTAAAGCATATTTTAATATATATTTTTGTATATTTACATATTAAAAAAATATTTTAAATTGAGAAAATAGTTAATTAAACTGAGTTAAAGAAATGTTTTCGAGTAGAAGTTACTTTTTAAAAGCAATAAAAACCTTTCAAATTTCTTAAAATTAAGAAAAATGTTTATTTACACATCATTAAATAACAGAAAATATTTTTCTTGCTGTGCAGCGCTCTTTTATGACTCCAACAGACGCAGGGCCGAAAGTGCATTCAGAGTTGGCTCCTTTTTTATGGCCCAGTTGGCAATAAAAAGCCGAGCACAACAACCAAGAGCTGCCGAAAAGAAACAAAAAACAATATGCCAGCAGCTCCATTTCCTTGGAGGAGCTGAAATTGAAATTTTATTAGCATATTTCTCAGGCTTCCTTCAAGGATTTTGCCTAGAATTCAATCAGGCTGATTGCCGAAGCATAGGGTTCTTCAAAGGGATTCCAAAATCGGAGTTTAAGAAATCCTGCCAAGAGTGGAAAACTGTCAACCAACCACAAACTATTTAAGGTGTCCTTTGCCAAAGGATTTTAATTCGATTGATGGGTTGATAATTCACTGTCAGAATATTTCTGTTTCACTCGGAATTTTAAAGCAGGTGTCTAAAGGATTTCCAAGCAAAGGAAAATTAATATTTAAAGGACAATAAACTTGCAACAATGAAGGAAAATAAATTTAAACTAAATTATATATATATTTTATTGGAGTTTTTGAATATTTTGCGATTAATGTAGACCATAAAAAATATTCCCTCTGTCAAAAGAGAAGCCCCGTCAATTTTCGAGGCGAGGGAAATGTCTTGAGGTAATTTCTTAATTGCCGCCTGCCGCGGAAAATGGAAAACGGAAATGGGCGTGGCAATCGGCGTTGAAATTTCTGACAGCATCTCCTCACTTCATCTCCGTTTGTTTTTTTTTTCTGTTTTTCGCCCGCAAACGGGGAGTTTTCCTTGCTTCGTTTGCTTCGGTTTGCATTTCCTTTGCATATTTATGAGGGTGGTCGTCTGGGCGGAGGAAAAGTCGTGGAAAGCGGACAAAGCGAGGAGGAAGCATTGAACACCATCGAGTGGCGGTGCTTATCTCCTGCAGAGGGGAAATTCGAGGCCTGCGGAGGCTTTTCCCCTTTCCCTCAACGCAAACAACAACAAAATCAACAGAGGAAAATGTTTTCACAGTTTAACTGAAGCAGAAGAGCTAAGCTGAAGCTGAAACTGAAGCTGAAACTGAAGCTGAGGTTATTCGAAAGCGTACAACATTTTTAATGAATTTTAAAGTTGCTGTCTTCTTTTCCTCCTCTTTGCTTTCGTTCATTATTATAGGTAGGGATTAGCAATCCAAGGGAGATATCTGTATTATCATGTCTCTTTTTTCGGTAATTTTCAGCTAAAGTTTCTTCTTGGTAATCTTAAATGATTTGTAAGGAGTAGTATTCTTTTGGAATACTTTAGTACAATATATTTTTGAAATTTAACTTTGAAAAGGGAGTGTACTTTAAAAATATGTATGTAAAAATAATACTTCATTGAAGACGTTTTTATAGGCAAACTTTAAGATTTTTGTTTAACCATTTTCCTTGTTCTTCCTATTTATTTCAATTGTATTCCCTTTGTCTTTGCCGTTTCAATTGCCTTCAAATAAAAAAGGACAAAAATTCGCAGCAATGGAGAGATGTTGGAGCCTGACTTTTAGGAGGGTGTGAAAAGAAGGGGGGGGGGGGGCAGTCAGTGGGCGGTGGGTGGTGCTGGGTGGTCGGTGGTGCAATCTGCCGCAGATGTGAGCACGTGTTCGCCTTTGGATCCTGCTGAGCAACAAATGCCGACGAGCCGAGCGATTTTCACCGATTCCGATTCCGATTTCGCTGTCGCTGTCGACGTCGCTGCCGCTGCCGCTGCCGCTGCCGCTGCCTCTGCCTCGGCCGGCGTCGACGCTGCCTGTTGAAAACTTCGAAAATTCAGCAGCAGCGCCATTGGAAATTCGAAAAAGGTGGAAAAGCTCACGGGAAATTCTTGAAGGCTTTCGCAGCTTGCGAAAAGCTTTGGCCTCCTTAAAGTTTTTCACATTTTCAAGTTTAAATGAAAAGCCGGTACTCGAACCGCAATCGAAACGGGAAAATAAAACCGCAACCGATTCAAGCTTATAACCGCAAGCTTAACGGTCTGCATTTTCGATATGAACCGATTCAAGAACTAGAAAACTTTACCAAACTACTTAAATATTATTGTGGTTCTTGATACAATTTCTTAAAAACTAGGATAGCAATGGGATAGTAAACCTTAAATAATATTTAAATTTGCCTAAGATTCTTAGAGATTATATACATTTTGTAACATCGTTTAAGCCTTCTTGTGATTGACTACTCATTGACGTCACCAAGTGAAAAAGTGAAAGAGCTTCACCTCGATCTACGACAACCTTAGAAATTCGAAATGCGATGGATTTGTGTGTGGTGAAAAGCGTCACTCTTGCCCCAAAGTCACGTTTTTAGCCTTTTATCCTTTTAGCCTGCATTGTGTCAATGTCCTTTTCAGCCAGCGGAAACGCAGCGAAATAGGAGAAAACGGCTGAGAACTGAATGATGCCGAAAGGAGGTCACGGGGTCACTGCGGCTGTGACGTCAGTGCCTGACCCCCAATAATAAAATACTGAGAAAAATATATAATAACTGTTAACGGGAAAATAAATGTTTTTTTTAAATAGTTAGTTATTTTAACTTTATAAATAATTTATAACAATTTTCTAATTACTTACCTTACGTACCTTTCCTTTTCTCATTGCAGGTGAGTAAAAGCCATCAAATATATAAATTTTCCTACTTACAAGTCGAACCTGGCCAAGCAAAGGATTTGGATGTGAAAACCTTTAAACACTCTTTAACTAATCAGCCCAAAAGGTCAAATATATATTTCTGTTAGCCATATATCGTCTATCCTTGAACTTTGTTTAGTTCGCTTTCTATCACTAAACTCATCAATCAGTTCGTCAATCATTTGAATAGGGCTAACATCGATTGAGCAAACATTGGCCGCGAATAAAAAAAGGCAGCCAAATGCCGAAAGTTCCTAATAAAATGCGGAAGAGTGGAAAAGGAGGTCGGGGCTTATACACTTGGCACATGATGATCCGTTCGGATGATCCATTCATGCCGATCCATCATCGGCGCTGCCCCAACATTCTCCACCCACTTTAACGCCACCCCCTGATTTTCCCCGATTTTCCTCGATTTTCTTGTTACTCACGCAAAACGTTTTTCGTGCGAACATCAACGGCAATCAATCGGCAAATGAAAGGCAATGCCAGGAATTGGGAATTGTGAAAATGAAAATAAAAATGCATTAAGATGTTTCGCTCTCGCGGAAAATCACCCCAAACCACCCACTTGGCATTTAAATATATAAAGCATTCTATGGTAGCTCTGATCAAATATGAGATACTGTACTTATTTTATATATTTCTATAAAGTATTGAAGACTTATCTGCTAAGTATTACCCATTCCCAAACAGAATATGATTTTATTGATTTTTAAAGGAATGTATATCGATTCGTTGAGTTAGGATCTAATTTAAAATCATATCATAAATATTAAATCAATTAAATACATGAAAAGAATTTAATTTTATTAATCTTTGAAGGAAATTTTATTGGTTCGTTGAGTTAGGATCTCATTATAAAGAAATTATAAGAAATAATTATCATATTGGTTCGTTGAGTTAGGATCTCATTATAAAGAAATTATAAAAAATAATTATTGTATTGGTTCGTTGAGTTAGGATCTCATTATAAAGAAATTATAAGAAATAATTATTATATTGGTTCGTTGAGTTAGGATCTCATTATAAAGAAATTATAAAAAATAATTATTATATTGGTTCGTTGAGTTAGGATCTCATTATAAAGAAATTATAAGAAATAATTATTATATTGATTCGTTGAGTTAGGATCTCATTATAAAGAAATAATAAGAATTAATTATAATATTGATTCGTTGAGTTAGGATCTCATTACAAAGAAATCATTTATCATTGAAGGGTACACTGATCTTCGATTCCCCGGTTGCTGACCTTCCCTTTGGTTAGACATCGATCGGCTTTATAGTTTTTATGTTGCCGTTTTTCATGGGTTTTCTTTTTAAACAAATAAAGAGGCGCATTAAAAAAGATATTGTCGACAATTGACGAAAACAGGGCAACATGCTCGACGGCTCTTTACGCAATCCTCGTTTTTCGCCTCTTGCGAGGGAAATGGAAATGAAAATGGAAATGAAAATGAAAAACGAGTGAAGGTCGCCGCGTGTGCGAGTGTTTATGTTGTTAATCTAGAGACTCTATAAAAACGCATCCATAAGTGTAACAACATTGTTTTCTGCCCCATTCATTCACATCTCACTATCTGCGAATCTCCTTTGGCTGCTGTTTTCCATCCGCCGAATGCCGAATGCAAATATTTGTGATTAATTGAAATTGTGCAGGAACTGCACTTTGCATTTGCATTTGCATTTGCGTCGATTCCCGAAAACGGAAGATTCAAATCCATCGCAAATCGTGCATGCCGTGCCATCTTGTTATCATCATAATCATCATCATCATCGTCGGGAAAACGCTTCCCATTTTCCTGTTGGGCCTGTTGCCATCGATTTTCAGCTGCATGTCATTTGTGTAATCGATATTCTCCCTCAAACATGGCTTGTTTGTTTTTGTTTCTTTTTTGTTTTGTCAAATACTTGGATGGGTTTCGATGCCGTGATTTGTGTTTGTACCGCCCTTTTTACCCACTTGTTGCTCATCAAATTTTGGACCAAGGCCGAGGGCAGGCATCCATTTTCCATTTTCCATTTTCCACCTCCCCTCGAAAGTCATCAAATGCAATTCGAGAATGCTTCACAAGGCTCTTGGCCATGGCACTAAGTGATTGGTTAACGATTTCGGCAAATACTTCGTTTATACGCAAAGGGCTCTCAAGGTTTTGCGATTAATTGGTAGGCCATAAAATTTCAAAGAAATTTTGGGATGTAAACTACAAGTATTTATTTGTTTTCGTACAGTTTAAAAGTATGCCTGCGGTCACACGCCTATCTTGCATTGGGCACACGTCGATTCTTCCTTGTGTCGCTAACCGTAACACACTTTTTATAGTTTTAATTTATTTCTCACAAGAAACTTAAATATTTCAAAGGCTTGAATTAATTTTAAAATGCCTCTAAATTGTAATTTTCTGACAATTCGCCTATTTTGCCCCGCATAAACGCATTTCCCGACTGCCGTTTCTTTGGGTCGTCGCTGGCCGTTGACGTTGCAAACAATTTGCGTGAAAAACACTTTCCACACACACACACACTGCCAGATAGACAGTTTGAAGCCCACTCACCCACACTCACTCCTCGAACGAACATTCGCATTTCAAATTGCTACAGTAAATATTATCGCTTAGGTGACGTATTATTTTGATTCAGAAAACACCTCACATGTGAATTTATGGTCGTTTTGAATATAATTTATATTCCATTAACAAGGTGCTTTATAATTGGCGGAAAATTTTTATATGAAAATTGGAGATGGACGATGGTTTTTAAGATGCATTTTTACAGGTTCCAAAATATCATTAAAATCTTATTTTATTTTATTTTTTTTCGTTATTCCTCTTTTAATCTTGTTAAATGCCATCCTATAGCCACTGTATGAACATCGGTATATAGACTGGATTTTCCCCATGCTGCCGGCGTCGCTGCCTCTGCTGGCGCCTGGCGCGACTGCGACGCCGGCAGAATTTTGAGGCCTGCGAGCAGAGCGATCTTCAGTACCGCGCACGCCGGTGATCGCTTCGCACTTGTTTTTGGCCAAAAAAACCCAAAAAAAAACAACAAAAAATAATAATAAAAATACGAGAAAAAATTAGAAAGGACAGCGGGTAAAATCCTAAAATTGTGCCATTTTTTTTGCCAGTGTATTCGATGATCGTGTTGTGAAAACTGATTCGAGATCTTCAATACTCATGTGAAAAGTGTCGCGTTGGTCGTTTCTGTTGTCATTCTCGTTGATGACGTTGTCAATCTGCCCTTGTGCCCCCTCCCCCCCCTCTCGATCAGCCCTCTCCCTCTAACAATCGCCGCCCCTCTCTTTCTGTAGCCCAAAATTATATGTAAAATTCTTCACTTTTTTGTGAGTGCTATTTTTTTTTTTGGTCAATGTTGTTTCTTTTTTGTTGTTATTATTTGTGTGTGCCGCGCGGCACGGTGAAAATGTGAAAAATGTGTGCGACAACTGTGGCCCCGCCCCCTCAGCCGCCCCCTCTGCCTGCGTCGACGCCGGCGCTGACGTCGCCGTCGGCTGCGTGGAAGAGAGAAGAAGAAAAAAGTGAAAAATAAATGAAAATGAAAATTGTTTCGTTTCGTTTCATTTCTTTTGTCATTTGAATATAAATAAGTATATATCTAGACGTCTGTCTATTTGTCTCCCCTCGCATATATATATGGATATATATACATATATCGGCTGATCTATATACGATCCGTACAGTCTTAAGTGTTTCCCGAAGAAAAACCGAAGCAGAATTGGAAAAGCAATTAAGAGAATCCAAGGAAAGTGAGGAGGAGGAGGAGGAGGAGGTCAAAGTGCAACTGTGCAGAGCGAGAAAAAGTGGAGTAGGTCGATGAATGGATCGCCTGCATGGCCCACATCACGACGACGCACGGCAGCTTAAGCCAAGCGCCAAGGTAAGCGTTTCCGTTCCGCTCGTACCGCCTCTGCCGCCGTACCGCCGCTGCTTCAGTCGCCGTCGCTGCCTTAGTCGCCGCCTCTGCCCGCGTCGCTCATCTATAAGATCTATGGAACTATGATTTGAAACACAATTGGGATAATATCTTTATTACCTCGAGGTTTTTTTTTCAAAAGGTTTTAATGATGGTAAACGGAATGCCTTAAAAGAAAATATTCAAAGTATAATTCAACTATTCTCTTACCATTTTTTGAAATATTTGCAATATCTAGGGTATGCTATAAAATTCGTTATGAAAAATAGCGGGTAGTAGCAAAAATCCTCAAAAAAACATAAGAAAAAGCATAAATTCGGAAATGTATATGAAATAAAAGATGGGAAAGAAAAAAGACTAGAACTTGTACACACAAAAAAAAACTTGGTAAAATCAACTAAATGTTAAGTAAATAGTTACTTTCACAACAACAAATACACACAATTAGCAAAGACACACACCTATATCCTTGACAAAATTGACCATTTTTTGTGGTTGGGGGTCTTTTTGACTATTTTTTTTTTGTGTGTAAAATCACTGCAATATAAAAGACATCGCTTAATAGCTCTTTAATATCCAGAGATAAAGATTTCATTTTAATACAATACAAATACAAAGAGTTTAAGATCTTTAACTTTCGGTGTTGGTATTTCCTTGATTTTTTTAAATTCTTTAAGAGTGGATGTTTCAGTGGATGATGTTCGAGACTATAAATAATTAAAACAAGTGGTCTGCTGTGTTTTCCAATTGAGAAAAAGCCCTTAGTCAGTGTGTTTTTGGGATTATGAAGTATTTAGTGCCCAGTTGTTTTCCCCCCTAAGAACGCACATACAATATATTTGGCCCGTTTCGTTTTTGTTTACCACGCGATTTTGAACTTTCATTTTCTTTCTCTCTTTTTTTGTATTTTTATCTTACTCTGCACGCGCTTCGGCTAAATCATTCCTTTGGCCATTCTGCATTTAAATTTGGTTTTATTATTTTCTAAATATTTACTCTGGAGCGAGCATCTAGCGTTTACGACTTTTGGGGATGTACGGAATGAACTCGGGATTTTCGCAGGTGCCCACGGGGCACAAATAGTTGGCCAGATGATCATTGCCTACGGTCATGTAATCTCTTTGGAACTAAATTCCCAACTATTTAGGTTTTCCCTTGTGTCTCTGTGTTTTATGTTATGTTTTTTGTTTCTTGGCTAAAAAGCTGTCATCGATTGGCGTGGCGGCTAATTAACGTGGCCCAAAAGCGCATATGCCATGCATTTGTGTTCACTCAAGGAGCGAAAGGGACTGACAGACAGACAGGCCGGGCTGCGAGTGCGAGCGAGACAGAGACGGGTGATGATTATTAAGACGAAGGGTCAACCTTGGCGGCGACTTAAAATGCGCTAACAAGCGGACTCCCATGTCTCCCGGGTCTTAGCTCACCCGCCCCGCTTCCCTCTCCCTGTTAACCATAATTTCTCTCTCGCTAACCTCTCTTCGTTCGCTCTCTCTGCCCACTCTTCTCTCCGGCATTTCCTACTTTGGCCAAAGCCAAGGCTCAAGCCGTTTGAAAATTAAATTAGAAAGCATGACTGGAGGCCTGGTGGTGAGAGCAGCCCTTTGAATACACTCTCTAACAGATCGGTTAAAATGAAAAGTTTTTATTTAACCTCCAGTTAGAATAGTTGCCAGTAAACAAACGTTTTCAGTTTAAAAAACTTAGTTTAAGACCCAAAATAATTAAATGAAAGCATTTGAGAGCTAAAATTGTATAGTTTGGTAACGGATTTTATGTTATATTCTAACCTCCAGTTAGAATTGTTGCTAGTTAACAAATGTTTTCAGTTAAAAAATCTTATTTTAAGTCCAAATTAATATTAAATGAAAGCATTTGAGAGCAGAAATGTTATAGTTTGGTAAGGGATTTTATGTTTGGAAATAACTGCTAGTTAAATTTAACCGAAGGTTATAAAATTTTTCACAAATAGAGACTCCCCGTGGGAAAGGCTGGCGAAAGCATAGCCCCCGTCGATCGTCGGTGTCTTTGTGGACCTGCAAGTCGACCTGCAACCTGCACCCAACCACCCAACCACCCAACCACCCAACCACCCACTGTCGCTGTGGCTGTGTCAACCCGCCACGCGGTTGCACTTTCTAGTGGCGCGCGCGCCCGTTCACATCGCTCCCTCATAAATCATAAAACAATAATAAATTTCGTGCGTCGCGTGGGTGCCCAAAAAAATCCACAAAACTGGTGTCTGGAATTATGCATGCGGCGCCCCACGTGCGCTCGCCAGCAGAGATGCGTCACAAGAAGAAGAGGTAGTGAGCTCTTCAGTCTCCAAAACTTCAGTTGGAGAGATTTCAAAAAAATCTAAAAATCCAAAACTATTGAACGGCTCGTTGCATTTGATTTGCTAATTTTTTCAAATATTTTTTTCAATGTGTGTGCATGTGGCTTGTGTGTAAATTCGGAATGATCCGCACATCGGATGATCGGAATGGAAACAGGCAAAAGCAGTTTGTCATGCAGGATAATTTTAAAATGATGTAAATATACGTGACACGACCTGTAGTGCAAAGTACAAGAGCCTAAAGACAGCTCAACTTTGGATTAGATTGCAGTAAGGAATCATCGCTAGCATTGTAATGCCCATAGGATTTATGAAAAGGAATTTCGCCTACTTAGTGAGTTTGTTGCTATTGTAATTTTTAGAAGGTAGTTTATAGCTCTTACTCAATATGTAAAAAAAAATCTCATGTTTTTAATCCATTCCTAATTATTTCATTATATTCATATCAATAAAAATCTGATATGATTTATGTCAAAATTTATGGTTCAAGCATATCAATGTGATATTTTATCATATCATATAATGTAAAATAAGATAGACATTATCTTTCTTCATATGAAAATGATTTGAATAAATTGATCTTAAAAAAATATAAAATTGACCAGCACATATCGAACTGATCTTTTGCCAATTTTTTTCTGTGTAGAAAAATATGTTTTTCTATTTTTTCAGTTACTCTACCGCTGGATATATTATATTATATTTTTTTTTTCTCCTGATTTCGGAGCCAGTTCCGAGTTGGCAGTTGAAGTGGCAAAGCGGATATGTTAGACGGCACGAAACAATCCCATCAGGCTCCCTCTTCTTTTTTCCCTTTTGATTGCCACAACCTTGACGTGAAGCGGAAATATTTGCCCAGCACTTTTCGCCTTTGGTTTTTCTTTGTTCGGTTTCCATTTTCCGTTTCAGCGTTTCAGCGTTTTGTGTTCTGTGTTTTGTTTTCACGAAAATTTTTTAATTGATTTGCCTTTGTTTTGTTGTCGTTGTCGTTGTTGCTGTCGTCGCCTTCACCGTGGCCATGACCAGTTAGCCGCAAAAACAACCTTCTCCTCCCACTTCACCCCATTTCACATAATTTCACCGACTTTCTTTTCTGTGCTTTTTTTTGATTTTTTTGATTTTCTTGATTTTTTCGTTGGATTTTTTCCCTTACGAAGCACACACGCAGTGAGGAGCCAGCGGAGAAAAGGCCATAAATTTTGTTATTTTTAGCATGCAAATCGTTTTGTCAGCCTTCGGGGCAAATGACTTGGTCTTCATCTTCATCCGTCCGACTTCCAGCTGGGCAAGATCCCCCAATCTGCCAGCTTCATCATCTTCCATGTGCCATGCCGTCCATGCAATCCATGCAATCCATGCAATCCGCTGCACTCGTGGCTTTCTGTTGAATTTATTTGTTTGTCTCCCTCGAAAACCTTTGTCTCGCTGAGCTGTGGCAAACATTTGATCAATAATATTTTGGAGTAGCCCCCAAAACGCTCTTTCGCCATTCTCCTCACGTGCCGTGACTGCTTATTAGCCATGAAGGTTGCCGGCGCCAGCTGAGTTGAGTTAAGTTGGGCTCACAGGCAAAGAAAAAAGTGCATTTTTGTCACATTTTAAATATTTCATTAAAATAGTTTGCGAACAACTTAATTTTAAATTCTCAATTTTGAATACTCTATCAATTTTTGAGTTGAATCCCTGATTTAATTTAATCTAAATCTAAACAAATTTTTTATAAACCCTTTGACTTTAAAATACTATTTAAAACACAATAGTTTGTGCTGCTTTTTCATCAAAAATAATCTTAAATTCGAAATTTTTAAATTCTCTTACTGATTTAATTTAATTTTAATCTAAACATTTAAATTAGTAACCCCTTGTTTTTTTAAATAATAATTAAAACACAATAGTTTGTGCAGATCTTTCATCTAATTTGAAATTTTGAAGTTCCATCACAGATATTAAATTATTTTTTAACTAAGAAATAATTATAAAATAATTATAAAAATAAACCCTTTGTTTTAAAAATAAAAAATAAAATACAATTGATTCTTTTTCTAAAAATAGTGTTTTTTTTCATCTGATATAATATTAAATTCGAAATTTTTAAGTTGCATCACTGAAACTAAATTATTCTTAACCAAAGAGATTTTTGAAACACAAATAGTTTGTTTTTCGAACGAATGCGCTCTGTTTTTCGGCTCAGTGGATGGGTTCAGCTTTTGCCACATGGTCGCCGAGCATGCAACCCCTCCGCCCAACCTCTGACACTCTGGTGGGCCACCAGGCCAGGGCAATTTGCATGGCAACAAAACAGCAGTGAATGTGAATGTGAATGTGAAATGTGAAAGGCGCAGAGAGCCGGCCATGATCCATGGTCCAACATTGCGTATGCGTCATATGCTCAATGTTGCTGCCTTTGCCTTTGCCGACAAATTGCAATCGCACATGCAACTCAATTCAATTCACTGCTATTCCATTCCCAGCACCCGGCAACAATTGTCCTTCGTCCTTGCCACAAAATGGAAACCCCTAATGGGCGGGGTGGAAATGATATTGGAATTTAAATTCGAATTTGATTCGGAATATGAATGGCTGCTTGGCTTTTACGGGCCATAAGTTGCCATTGCCATAAGTGTTTGGCGCTGAATTCATGAAAGAAATTAGGCAAATGATAATGCAAATGGACTTTCAAGGGAATATCTTTGATTAGTTTAGTTTTAAGAAACGAAAATGTTGTCTGTGAATTGAATTTTCACTTAATACTTTTTACACTTTTCAAAATAAAAGTATATCATTGAACTTTTTTATTCGTTTAGGGAGTTGTTCATAATATTTTAGATTTTAAATTGAATAAATAGAAGTTGAAATAATTATTTATGATTTGAAGATAAATATTAAATAATCAGAAGCTGGTTTGCATTAAAGTTAAATTTTTTTTAATCTAAACAGTATTTTTTAAAATTTATTTAATGGCATTTTATTAATGCATTTTATTTTGCACCGTGCATTGTTGCTGCTGCTGCACACACATTAACATTAATCGTCATGCGAACGCACACATACACACAAGGCACTCACACAGCGAAGGAGTTACGAAACCGAGGGACCAGCAAACGAGCAAAACAAACTACGAAAATGACGAACGCGACAACGACAACGACAACACAACGACAACTGCGGCAACGACGACGACACGAAGCCGAATTGAAATGTTGCCCTCGGCTGTCAGACACACACACTCACACACACACACACACGAGCATTCGCACATCTATGGGCAAAATAATAGGCGCTAAGATAAGAGCAGCAGCATTAAAATATTTTAGCTTCTCTAAATGAAACCCTAAAAAGTGAATTTTAGACTCTTAAATGAGTAAGAATCGATTGAATTTGGCGGCTTGTAAATGAATGAAATTCAAGTGCATTTTGCCCTCAAAAATAAATTAAAATACAATCGATTTTGTTTAAATTAATGAACAAAAAAAATGGAATATAATTTGGTTAAAAAAGTTCGAATTTAATCTAATTTCCCTCAGTCAATAATTAAGGAAATCTAAGAAAATAAAATAAATATCAAACAACAAGTTAAATTCTAAATTAATAGAATTATTTATTAACATTTGAAAGAATCTTAAACTTAAAATGAAGCATATACTTTTTGCCATTTTATTGCAGGATAAATAAAATAATGTTAATAAAATTTAAAATTATATTAGAAGGAGAACTATGAAAAGTGTTAAAAATGCTTGTAGAATATTTTCTAAATTTAGCGATATTGTTTTAAAATTAAACCCGCAAAAGTGTGCTATGATTTTGGCCGCAACTGTTTGCTATCCACTCGTAACTCGGAGTTCGCGAGCTTTGGCCTTTGTTGTTCTTGTGAGTTGAGTTAAAGTCGGGCTGCCATGTGTGCAAGTGTGTGTGTATTTTTTTGAATGTGTGTGTGTGTGTTACCACCATCTGCAGCATTTAGTTAAGTTAAGCAATGAAGTGAACCCAACTGAACCGAAACTGGCCGAAATTGAAACGACGACAACGGCGATGAGGAATCGTTGCCATGCCTATACTATATAGGATATGGGATATATATATTTTGTGTGTGTGTGAGCGGTTCAAGTGGTGCTGCTGGCTTAGATTTCTGTTCCTCATTTTTGTTATTTCTTTTTTTTTTTTGAATTTTTTTTGGTGCCGTTTCTGGGTTTTTGGCGAATATATAGAATAGTTTGTCCCGGCCAGCCAGCCAGGAAGCCAGTTAACAGGGCTCTCTCTCGCTCGCTCTCTCTCTTTTTTTCGGTGTGTGTGTGTCTGTGTGTGTGTGTGTGTGTGTGAGTGTGTGTGCGTGTGGGGCAACTTCGTTGTTGCCACTGCCACTGAAACTGCTGCTGCTGTTGGCTTTTGGCATTGTCAACAACGCGGCACAAAGTTCATACAATTGTGACACGCGGCGCGTTAAGCACGTGGCTCTGACTGATAAGAGAACAGAGAGTTAGGATCCAAGAAATAAATAAAAAAAAATATAGGAAAAATAAAAACAAATATTTAAGGAATTTTTTAAACAATTTTTTGGAAGTGATTTAAGTGTTTCTCGTGTGTGATTAGCTAAACTGTTTGTTTGCCTTGTGACAGATGGGCCGCAATGACCTCCTGACCCCCCGTCTGTGTCTCTGTGATTTTTGTTCGAGTGCCGCGAGCGAAAAGTGCGTGGAAAAGTCAAGTCGATTAGGCGATTAGCTAACGTCTGGGCATAACCATTTGCCAGTTTACCATTTGCCAGTTTACCATTTGCCAGTTTACCAGTCACCAGTAACCGGAGCAGTGCATTCAACTCCAATTGGATGCAGTCCAAAAGGAAATAGAGGAAAAGGAGGGGTCCTTAAGGAAGTGGAAGCGAAACCATTTAGCATGATTGCAAAACTGCAAAAACAAGAAAACTTTTAAAAACCAATAACAACCGTTTAAAAACACGTTTAATTCAAGTAAACTAATTACTGCACCTTAAAAACAATTTATAAATCATACAAAATTAAATTTAATAATAATAATTACATTAAATAAAAATTAGAGAACAAACAACAAAAGTTAAAAGTAAATCAAACTTATTAATTAAAGTATTATAAACAATATAAACTTAAACTTGTGATATTAAATCAATAATCCAACGAATTCGTCAAAAACCTAAGCTAAATACCTCAATAATGTGTTAAAATTAAATTAAATTATTTAAAGAGATTCTGGAACACAAGGAATTTATTGAAAAATTCGCAAATTTAAATCCCTAATAAAAAAACTATAAAAATAAAATTGAAAAACATTAATATTATTAATATTAGAAATATGTTCCATAAACATTAAATTGAAAGGCTTAAAAATCCACGAAAAATCACAGCAATGAGCAGCAACAATGGCAATGACCAGTCGCAAGCACCACCGGCAACAGCAACATATGTTGCAGCTGCAGCAGCAACAACCACTGCCAATCCGGAGGCCAATGCAGCTGGAGCAGCAGCAGCAGCAGGATCAGGATCACAGGTTTCGCGACCTGCAACAGCACCAGCTCGCTCCAGCAACAACAACAACAACAACGGCAGCAGCAGCACCAGCTTTTACACGGTCAATCTGAGCAACACGGACGGCAGCAACAACAACACCAGCAGCAATGCAAAGCAAGCCAGCAACAACAATCACAATGAGAGCAGCAGCAGCAGCAGCAACAACACCACTTTGGTGGTCAACACCAGCAACACGGCGGCAACAACAGCAGCAACATCGGCCACCAACAACAACCACATCTATGTGAATCCGCACAGCTACGACAGCAGCACCACCGGCAGCGTGAGCGGCTCCACGGCGGTGATGTTGCCACTGCCGCTCACATTGCCGCTGCAACACCTGCAACCAGCAGCAGCAACACTCGAGCCCCAGCAGCAGCAGCAGCAACATCCCACGGGCAGCAGCAGCAACACGGGAGCCATCAGTCGAATCGGCACCTCCACATCCACCACCCTGAGCACCCTGAACACATATCTCTTTCCCTGCGGCGCCGATTCGGCGAGCAGCTGCGACTTGGACAGCAACTTCAGCCAGATGCTCGGCGGCGGAGGCAGCGAGGCCAGCGGCAGCCAGGCGACGGCACCCATGGGATCCGGATTGGGACTGGGATCGGGATTGGGTGTCCAGCTGGGGCTGGGCTTCATCAACAGTCGCCGGCGCATTCGGCGGCTCTTTGGCGTGGCGGTGGGCAATGGTGAAATGTTGCCGCCGGCCTTGGCTGCCACGCCCACTCCCTATGCAGCCGCCCTGCGACGTCGCAGCTCGCAGGTGTTGCAGGTGCAGCAGGTGCAGCAGGTAAGCAGGAAGCGGGAAAAGGAGCTGGAGGATATGGAGCAGCAGCAGCGAATTGCAACGGTGGCCTCGGCAAATGCGGCTTTTCTCGAGCGACGCGAGCAACAGCAGCAGCAGCAGCAGCAACATTTGCAATTCAATCCAATGCAATTCAATCCAATGCAATTAGAGGCTGGGAAGAAGAAGAAAAAGAAGCCACCTGGACCGCCCGCACACACGAGACAGCAATCGTCGCGAACCATGGACGATCCCATGATGAATCGTCCCAGGAAAAACACACCGGCGGTCAGCAAGAAGAAGGACAAGGGAGCGGAGAACCCCTATGAGAAGTACAACAACACAACACCAAAAATCCAAAAATCCAAATCCAAAAGCACCCACTGCTCTTAAGCCTCACCAAAAAACAAAATATACCATAAAAATAAGAGAGAACAAAAATATGAAATTAAATATTATGCAGCAAAACAATTGCTTCTCTTTGAATTTGATTTACGCGCTGCCGTTTTCCGTTTGATTTTACCGCTTGTAACGATTTGAATAAAATGATTATGAAGTATATCTTTTAAATTCGTTTTGAGTACCGCTTTGCTTTAACGCTTCTCAACGCTTTTTCGCCTTGTTGATATTCTCCTTTGCACCCAAAGTTGCAAATTTTATCTTACGCCCATGTGACACTGGCTAAAAAGCAGAATATTTCTATATATTTTTAAAAAATATCCTTCGAGGGCACAGCCTTTAAAAGGTGTTCGGTTATATTGTAGAGGTTTTATTGTAAGAAGCTTTAATTATAGTTTAAAAATATGATTTAATATTCCTAAAATATTCTAGAATTAATTTATTAATTGGGTAAAAAACTGCATACAAATTCAGTCAGGATTAACAGTTGTTTATTAAGTATTACATCTTTTATTTTTTAATCTAATGAAATTAGTTAATTATAATGATTAATAATTATAATTTCTAAAGTCATATAACAAAACTAAATGATTTTCCCAAATTTATTTATTTATCTAAAAATCTAAATCGAAAAATAATTCGTTGTAATTTTATATTAGCTTTTTAAATTATAATTAAATAATTTACTTAAATTCACTAATTTAAATATTCAGTAAAATCGAGTTAAAAAAATTATTTTCAATTGTAGACATAGTGTTCTCCTGCTAATTGCCACTTTCCAACAATTTGCCGCAAGTGTCACATGGGTGTAATCAGCTTGCTCGCCGAGATTTGGCTGGGCCATCCCACAGGGCGTATGCGTAATGTCCGCAACGCCAAGGGGAAGTTTTTGGCTTGGGGTCAGAGACAGAGCGACAGAAGCAGAGCCAAGTTGCCGCCAAGTCAATGCCCGAAAGTCAGACACAGAGACAGAAACAGAAACCAGAATCTATAACCGAATCTGAATCAACAGACAGTAGACGGCGCCAGCTCGAAATTCTGGCCAAAAAAAAGTAAAGAAAAGCATAACTTTGGGAGCAAAAAAAACAAGTTGTGAAAAGTTCGCAGGGCCAAGAGGAGGGCGAGAAATAAATGCGTAGTCTAACTGGAGCCGGCATAAGTCAGTGTCCTAACCCACGGATCCTGGGACATTACGTATACGCCACCGAGTCGCAGGAGGAAGTGTTCGAATGGTGACTTTGTTAATTGCCCCAGGTCAGCAGAAATCTCTGAACTGAAGGATCTTTGACAGCTGTTATTCCCACCTATTTATGGCCGAAAGTTTGACTTTGGTTTATTTTCTGTCATATATATTTACCGCCTTTATGTAATGCCTTGGTTGGGTGTTTTTTTTTCGGTTTTTTCGGGCCCTGGAATGGGTGAATCGGGTGTGGAATCGCTTTAATGTGGCTTGCGTGTCGGCTGTGTGTGGACTGTGCCCTTTGTTGCTCTGCTTTCTTTTTGTTGCTGCTAAAAAAGAATTTATGTCAATGCCAGAAGCGACAAACAACAAACAGCACGGCGAAATAGCAACAAGAGAACAATAACAGAAAGCGAATATTATAATGGAGTGGAGTGGAAAGGAGAGGTGTGGGCGGTGTGGGCGGTGGAAATCGGGAGTACTGAGTACTGACTTGGCCCCAAAACATTACTCTGCAGTTTCAGTTAATTGGCAAGGCACACACACACGCACACACATCCGCCTTTTTCCGATGCCCATCCCCCTTTTCAGTGGCCAACACGTGGGCGTCCAAAAAAGGCAAGCACTGGCAGAAAAACCACACCAATATGGATTTATAAGGAGTATCATTTTTATTCTACAGAAAATAGTTGGTTTACTTATGTTTTAATTATTTATTTCGCATAATTGTAACCTGTAATTCTAACCTACAATTCAAAGGAAACTTTAATATTAAAACCCTAACTTTCTGTCTTAAAATATTCAGTATTTTGGTGAAAAATTTAATTTTCCCGAAAATGATGGCGATCGAAAATTTAGCTGTCTTTTAGCTGTGGGCCTTGATGTGTCGAAATTACGATTGAAAAACCACAAAAAAAGGCTATTTTCGTCTAAACTTCGAATCCATATTTTCCGCCCTACAAAATCCGTTTTTTGGCCAAAACAATGCAACAAATGGTCAAAATATCGAACGTCATACCTCGTTGAGTTCGTAATTTAATTGCCAATCAATTGGCAATCAAAGCTAGAAATTTTTTTTTTTTTCAATTTTTTGCAAAAAATCATGATGTTACCCCTTATCAAAAATGCGAAAATTGGATCAAAAATAAATTTCCCAGAAAGTGATGGGGATCGTTAGTTTAGGTTGTTAGCTGCTCGAAACAGTAGGTCTTTTAGCTGTGGGTCTTGAATTGTCCAAAATACGACTAAAAAAAAAAAAATACATTTTCGTCTAAAATGCGAATCCGTATTTTCCAGCTTAAAATATCAGTTTTTTCGCTGTAACAACGGAAATATTCATCCAAATATGGAATGTCGTACCTTGTTGAACTCGTGATTTAATTCCCAATCGATTGGCATTCAAATCTAGACATTTTTAATTTTTATCATTTTTCGCAAAAAATCATGATGGTACCCCTTATCAAAAATGCGAAAATTGGGTCAAATATTTATTTTTTTAAATCAGACGAAAAGTTTACTAATATTAATTATTAGGTTGTTAGCTGCTCAAAACAGTGCGCCTTTTTTATTTGGGACCATTTTTGATCAAGTTACAGCAAAAATTCGATAAAGAAAAATTATATTTTTACCAAAAATCAAGATCATGATTTTTCCCCCAAAAATAACTAGTATTTTGGTCATAAAAATGAAAATAAAGATCCAAATGTGGAATGTCGTACCTTGTTGAACTCGTGATTTAATTCCCAATCGATTGGCATTCAAACCTAGAAATTTTTAAATTTTGTAATTTTTTGCAAAAAATCATGATGTAACCTCTTATCAAAAATGCGAAAACTGGATCAAAAATAAATTTCCCAGAAAGTGATGGGAATCGATAGTTTAGGTTGTTAGCAGCTCGAAACAGTCGGTCTTTTAGCTGTGGGCCTTGAATTGTCCAAATTACGACTGAAAAACCGTAAAAGAAGGGGTATATTTTTGTATAATTCCAATTATTGCAATTATATGCCCGATCCTTGAAATATTTCTTGCAGTGTGGCGACTGAGGACTTTAGGTGTGGGCAGAGTGAGAGCGAGAACACGCGACGCCAGCGCTGCGACATGTAGCCGCCATTTAAATTGCCCGGCAAGGCGACCTCGCCAGCCCACCACCCACTGCCTGCCACCCATACCAACCCCCCCCCCCCCCTCCCTGCGACTACCCCAAATGTGGGAACAGACCCGGAATGAGACATGTTGCCCTTGATTTGTGTGCACGGCATGTGGCGGCGTGTTGACTATTTGCATTGCATGTCCCCACACACACATGCGACTTTCTTCTGCCCTCGGTATGTGTGTGTGTGGGTGCGAAAGTGTGTGTGTGTGTGTGTCCAATAATTTCGTAACATGGCCTTTGTGGCGATCTTTGCACAGCGATAAGAGAACTGGGAGGAGAACTCATTGAATTGGCCACTCGCAACTTATATTTTTTGCCCCTTTTCTCCATTTTTCCCCATTTTCCCCTTTTTGTTTTTGGGCCAAGTGTAAAGGCCTTTGGCGAGGACAAAACAATATCATTTGGCCCACTGCAATTGGACATATTGTGTGGGTCCAATGCCAAGTGATTTGCATTTTTATTTGTGATTTCTTGTGCCTCCGCCTAATGATGGGGTAATTATTAATTATTCGATGCCAGTAATGCCCTTTTCTGCTGAATAATTCTCTCCGGCGATTCGAAAGCAATTGAATGGGCGCCTAGAAGTATGCAATTAAATTGTATTTACCGGCGAGTATTATTATTTTCCCATGGCGTTGACCTAAATTAGTTAATGTGGAACCAACAGTTTCAGTTTCATTTCATTTACACTATTATTATATAATAGCGAAGAAATTTTGTATTTATTTATATTTAAATAATAATATTTTGTTATAATAATACATATTTTAGGAATTTTATTTGGTACTTTTTATGATTATTAAACATTTTAAATTCTAGACAATATTGCTTAAACTTGTAGAGTCCAGATGAGAACCAATTCATAACGAAAAGTGACATAGTTTGTAAGCAGAAGCAGGTCCTTAAAATATTTTTTATCTGTTATTATTTTTTTAATTAATATTTTTAGGCATTTATTTAAACAAATACCGAATTAAAATAGCTAAATAAACTAAACTACCCTTTTGTAATCATTTAAAAGTATTTTACAGCTAGAAAAGTTTTCCTTTTTCCTTCAATTAAACTGATTGCCTTGCCAAGTGTTTACCATCTGGCTTAGCTTAGCTTCTTGGCTGCGGAAATTAATTCAAATTTGCAGCGCCTTTTGCCTTTTGCCTTTTGGCGAAATGAAAGCGTTTTCTTGGAGCGCCGAGAAGTAGGCTACGAAAAAGATGAGCAGAGTTAAACTGCTGCAAGAGCCGCGTATCGTCTCGTTTCGCACACAACTTTACCGCAAGGGCCGCCAATTAGCGGAGGCAACAGAGGCAAACAGCCACCCACCCACTTACCCCCCCCCCCCCTCTTTGCGGCAACGACCTTGAACTCGCCGGCAAATCGAAGCACGAAACGAACACAAAGCGAATGAAAGTAAAAGTTGCACGTGCTTCGTCTTCTGCGGCTTCGCCTTTCCAGCTTTTCCAGCTTTTCCTACTTGCGGCAGCTGCATGCATAATGTGAAAAGCCACCTTGCACCACCACCACCCACTTTGCCACTTCGCGAAGGTCGCCACTGCAGGCTAGGTGGCTAAAAAAAATCCATTAGGCCCTGTTGATGAACCCCCCCCCCCACTCAACCCCAATCGCTGACGTCACCGAAAGTACTCACTTTCTACCACCTTTCCCGTCACACAGAAAAAAAATGTACAGAATATCAGATTTATATGTGGAGGTTCAAGTTGTTGATATCATTTTGATATGAATAAAACATCAAAAAATACTACATTTGGTATTTTAAAACAGTATTTTATCATTTTGATTTTGATATTTATCTTATGATATGAAATAAATCAGGTTAATTTTATATTTTTAAAAGATAAAGTTGTTGATATCATTTTGATATGAATACAGATGATATTTATCTTATTTTACGATATTTGTCCAAAAAATACCAAATTTGCTATTTTAAAACAGTATTTTAATAGCTTTTATGAAATAAATATATTAATATAATATATTTTATATTATTAAATATCAAGTTAATATGTTTGAATCATAAATTCTACACAAATCATATCGGCTTTTTATTGATATGAAATAAATCAGGTTAATTTTATATTTTTAAAAAAATCAAGATCATTTTGATATGAATACAGATTATGTTTATCTTATTTTACCATATTTGTTCCAAAAGAACAGCATTTGGTATTTTAAAACAGTATTTTAATAGCTTTTATGAAATGATTAAATATCAAGGTAATATGTTTGAATCGTAAATTCGACACAAATCATATCGGCCTTTTATTGATATGAAATAAAAGTAGAAATTATCCCATTTCACAGCGAATTTTCTTTCTGTGCACCCCAACTTTCTCTCACCTGGGCTCTTTGTCTTTGTCTCTGCACTTTGGCCTGCATTTACTTATTTATTGAGCGCTGCGACAAAAATTCGCAAGAAACGTATACTATATGGTACAGGGTGTATATTGTGGATATAGGATATGGGATATAGAAAAGGGGGCGGGTCAAAGTGACGACGTCAGCAGCGTCAGATTTATTTCGCGACAGTTTGTCGTTCATCTTTTTTTACGACCGCCGCTGACTTTCAGATTCAGATTGCTGTTGTCATTTATTTGCCGTCATAAACTTTCAATGGAATCACGCAAGCGATTTTGGCCAACTTTTCTCATACTTAAGAGTGTATCCTTCGTATCCTTCGTATCCTTCGCTTTCGCCACCGCCGCCTGCTGCTTTCTTTTATTTCTATTTTCATTTGTATTTTTATTTTTATTGTTATTCTTCCGCATATATGACAACATGTGACATGTGACAGCGGGCTTATTTCCATTTCTCCTGCCATTTCTCTTTTTTTCCATTTTTTTCCCTTTTTGCTCTTAAAGCGAGAGGGTCGCATTCAACCCCATTTCTTCATTAACTTTGCCACCCGAAGCTGACTTTAAATTTCTGTGTGATGTTTTGCATGTTTGACACCAAAAGAAAAAAGTAGGGGAAAGGGGGAAGAGGAGGGGAGGGGGGTCAAGCAGAAGGCAAAACGGAGCCAAAAGGCGAACAATAAGCAAATTGGCCAAAGGGCGAACGGCAACAACAGCAATCAACAGCAAATGGCAATAACAAGTTCCAGTTCCGATCTAGAGCGAATCGGTTATGCCCTGACTTTGGGTATTCACACTTTACTATACTAGATGATCCCGAAAATAATTAGGCATAATAGTCATTCATTTAAATAGATGTCTTGCTTGGCTGCCTTGCTCAATATAATTATAATTAAATTTGTACCTATTATTATAATTTAAATTAGTATTTATGTACAAAACATTGCAAAAAATGTTCGGAATATGGAATGTCGTACCTCGTTGAACTCGTTATTAAATTCCCAATCGATTGGCATTTAAACCTAGAAATTTTTAATTTTTATAATTTTTCGCAAAAAATTGTGATGTAACCCCTTATCAAAAATGCGAAAATGGGATCCAAAATAAATTTCCCAGAAAGTGATGGGGATCGTTAGTTTAGGTTGTTAGCTGCTCGAAACAGTCAGTCTTTTGGCTGTGGGCCTTGAATTGTGCAAAATACGACTGAAAAACCGCAAAAAAAATGAGATTTTCGTCTAAAATTCGAATCCATATTTTCCATCTTAAAATATCAGATTTTTCGGTGTAACAATGGAAATAATCATCCAAATGTGGAATGTCGTACCTCGTTGAACTCGTGATTTAATTCCCAATCGATTGGCATTTAAACCTAGAAATTTTTAAATTTTATAATTTTTCGCAAAAAATGATGATGGTACCCCTTATCGAAAAAGTTAAAATTGGGTCCAAAATTAAATCTTTTTAAATCATACGGAAAGTTTACTAATATTAATTATTGGGTTGTTAGATGCCCAAAACAGTGCGCCTTTTTAATTTGGGACCATTTTTGTCCAAGTTACAGCAAAAAATCGATCAGAAAAAATTTCAATTTTTACCAAAAATCCAAATCCTGATTTTCCACCCAAAATAAGTAGTATTTTGGTCATAAAAATGAAAATAATGATCCAAATATGGAGTGTCCTACCTTGTTGAACTCGTTATTAAATTCCCAATCGATTGGCATTTAAACCTAGAAATTTTGAATTTTTATCATTTTTCGCAAAAAATTGTGATGTAACCCCTTATCAAAAATGCGAAAATTGGATCAAAAATAAATTTCCCAGAAAGTGATGGAGATCGTTAGTTTAGGTTGTTAGCTGCTCGAAACAGTCGGTTTCTTGGCTTTCGGCCTTGATTTGTCCATGTTACGATTGAAAAACCGCATAAAAAAGGGGTATTTTTGTCTAAAATTGCAATGCATATTTTCCACCCTTAAAATAAGGTCGGAATAAAGATTGCCATACCTCGTAGAGCTTTTAATTATATTCCCAATATTTGAAATATTTGGTGGGTTAGGGCTTTCCCATAGTCGTTGCATTGGTTTTACATGGCCTGCTGTTTTTCCCCATTCCTCCGCCCTGAGTGTTCTTGCCCTGTATAAATAACATTTTTGTCAAGCGCCTCGTATGACAAAGTGTCAGCTATAAATGTGTTGGACACACACTAGGGCACACTCATGAATGCATATACATATACATATACATGTATATATAGGCCTATTGGGCACTCAAGTGGCTGCAATTGCTGCTGTTGCTGTTGCTGTTGTTGCTGCAACAGCAACAGCAACTGCTGCTGCCGTCGACTTCGCTGCTTTCGGTGTCTCCAGTGTCTTTTTGTTTGATTGTTGTCGTTGTGGCCACTGTGTGTTGCTGTTGCTGCAGTTGCCGCAGCTGATGTTGCTGCTGTTGCTGGTGTTGCTGTTGTTGCAAATGCCTTTCGGCAGTTGGATGCCCAAAAATTGTGGCGTCTGCGTTGCCTTTTTCCTTTGGCTTTTCCCTTGCCTTTGCCACTTGTTGTTGCTGGTGTAATTTTTGAAATTTTTACTGCCTAGTCGTTTGGTGTTGCTGTTGCCACTGCAACTGCTGCTGCTGCTGCTGCTGCTGCTGCTGTGGCGACAAATATTGTTGTTGCCTGGCGTTTGAATTGAGTCTCTGCCTCTGCCCCTTTGGTATTTGTTATTTTTGCCATTTTTTCTTTTTGTATTTTTCGGCAGTCAGGCAAAACATTTTCGGTTGTGGGCTTCTGGTTTTCGGTTTCGGTTTTTCGGCCTGATGTTGCTGCCGTTGCAGTTGCAGTTGCACTCGGCGCGGAAAGCGGAAGCGTTGCCTGCTCCTCGCTCGATGCGGATAAAATTGCCGATTGCCGATTGCCATTTGCCGATTTGCCGATTTGTGATCAGTCAGCTGAGCTGAACTGAAGTGTGATCCTCGATCCTTTTTTCCCGTTCCCTGCTCTCGATCCTCGCGTGTGCTGGCAGGATAATGGCCGTCGACTTCGGCTGCGGGAATAGGAAAACGCATTTTGGCCGGCCAGCGAATTGCCGTTTTATTTTTCTTCAAGTTTTTCACATTTTTTTCACGTGATTTGTGATTGGTGATTGGTGCTTGGTGATTTGTGCCTGTGCCTTGTGGTCAAGTGAAGTTGCAGCAGCAGCAGGATGTTCGTTGTCCATGCCATCAAGGATGAGATCGAAAAAATGTAAATATATGCCGGGATATTTTGCAGTTCGCTTTCTCCGTTTCCCGAATCACGCATTGATTTTTTTCCCCTCTTTTCTTAGCGATTTTTCCAGTATTTCGCAACCCACTTTTTAGTCCCAGCCATCAGATAAAATTAGAAATTAAAAATTGATTGGCCAAAACAAAGGGAAAAACCAGTAGCACAGCTGAATTATGCAGAATTCCTTGATTTGATTTCATTTGATTTGATTTGACTTCGATAAAATGTTGCCAGGGGCAGGGGGCATTTTCCCAGTCGCCTTTTCCTTCTCTCGGAAAATCGGAAAATCAATTGATACGCAAATTCTCCGCCCCTTCACCTCCCCACTTGCTTGTGTGTGTGCGCTGTGACCCAGCCAAAAATAAACTTCATTGACCGCTTCCACTTTGCTTTGACGCTTGTTTTTAAAAAGTCCATCCAGTTGGGGAAACTAAAAAAAATGAGAATTTGGGGAGGGGCAAAAATTGGTAAAAATTGGCAAAAAGGAAATTTCGGGGGCTTACTTTCTTTCACTGCAAAAATGCTTGTGAAAGTGCAAAGTGTGATAAATAATAATGAAGCTGAAATAAATCACTGGGCTTCGAAAAATAAAAATAATAAAAAATAAAAATGATCCTAAATAAATACTAAGCAAAAAAAATCCAATATTAAAAAAGAATAAGTTTCAGCAACTGAAAACTAGATTATTTATTAAAATTTATAGTTGGTTTTGATATTATTATATTATATACCATATATATACTGTCAATCCGCTCTGGTAGGAATTTACCACTGACCCATTTTTTATTGGAGCACTTATATTAGTTTAGATTAGATTTAGGGGCTTTTCTCCTCATGCTCATCGACAAAGTAAATCCATATTTGCTGTGCATTGAATAACATATTATTCTCCATTATTATTTTCTGCTTGTGTGCCCCTCTTGTGCTCCTGCAATCGCAAGTCAATCGAATTGATTGATGAACCCACCGATGGCCACCGACCAATCAATGTCAATTGCTCTTCCTTCTTCCTTTTTGCTCTACTTGCTTCTTTTTTCTTCTCCTTCTTCTGGCAACTTCCGCTTCCTTATCTGCCTCTCCTTCTCTTCTCTTCTTCTGCCTTCTGTCTTGATATCTCCTTCGACTTTTGCTCCGATAACCAAGTTTAAACGTCATTAGAACACTTTGCGTGCCATGTTTGCCACCATCACACACCTGCCATCTTTGCACTGAGAGAAACATTGGGTATTGTTCTGCAATATATATTTTTTTTAGAAAATGCAATGGAATTTTTAAATTATTAACTTTAAATCATTTTGATTTCTGATGTAATCTCTTGATTATTCCTTTATGACTTTTTGACCTTTTAAAAAATGGAATTCAGTGCAGGATTAGTAAAATATTTCTATTTTTTTAAATGCTGAGGATTATGAGGAATTATTATATTTTTTTTTCCAACATTAACATACACAGAACACTGATTTTATTATACATAAATCATGTACCATAATATCAAGTTTAGGGCTTCATAAAAATCGAGACACTCTAAAATATATGTTAATTATTATTATTTTAATGAATTTTTTTAATTCTACTTTTAGAATTAGTTTTCGTTTTTTTCGAGTGCCCCCTTTTTTTCGTACCGCCTTCGTTTTCCCAGCGTTCTAGTTCCTCTTTTGGTTTCAGTTTCAGTTTTCAGTTTCGGTTTTTGTACTTTGTTCTTTGTTTTTTGTTTGTTTGCTGTCTGTGGCATTTGGCGCTAGTCTGGCGGCCTCTCCCCCCCCCCCCCCCTGCATTCTCCAATGGCCATACACGTATGTCTTGCACTTTTGCCTAAGCCTCAAGTCTTCGGGCTAAACGCTAAACGCTAAATGCATATCTCTGTGTCGGAATGTGGAACAGTTGGCTATAATTACACACACACATACAAACATATATATATATATATATATGTATGTAAAAAGTAACTGAATTTGGAAGCCACCTTTCACCTGACAGGCGAGGCGGTCGGAAAATGGGGGAAATGTGTGGTTCCGGTGGCGCCAAAGAAACGTTTAACGTTTTATATACCCATTCCCACTTCCATTCCCATTCTCATTTTCATTTTCGCCAGTTTCATTTGCATTGTTCGCTCCAAAGTCCTTCCACAGTTTTAGTAATCAATTTTTGTTCTTGCTTTTGTTGCACCCAAATGCTCTGTTCTGTGTGTGTGTGTGGGTGTCCCTGTTGTGGTGTGCGTGTCCCAGGGGGGGGGGGGGGGGTTTTCAGGGGGTTTCAGGGGGTAGCTGGTGAAAATGTGGCATCGACATCGATGCCAGTTGCATAAACGTCGCAGTCGCACGCGGAACCAGTCGAGAGTGGCATTAAATCGCATTAAAGTCCAATTTTCGATGCTCAACGCTCGGCAATTACATAAATACTGCACACATCCTGCGTACTGACATCCAATTCACAAGTTCTTCTCAGTGTGTGTGTGTGTGTGTGCGTGTGTGTGTGTCATCAAAGGAAATTCACCTATACATACACGTGTTTTAAGAAATAACAAACAAAAAACGTATTTGTGTGTGCGATGCTGCTGCACTCTCAATTCGTGTGTCTCTGTGTGTGTGTGCCGCTCTCTCTTTCGCTCTCTCTCTCTCTCTCTCTCTTTCCCTTGGAAACGTTTTGGCAAAATGTGAAACATGAAGATTGGACTTTTCTTCTAGCCGCTTTCCCTTTTGTTTTCATGCTGCTGCGTTTGCATCGAGCTTCCACATCCATTTCCATATCCATTACCCTTAACATTACCGTTAGCATCGGGCACATCGAGTGTTATCGGCGCTCTTTCCGCTTTTCCGCTTTTCCGCGTGTGTGATTGAGGAAACTCAATTTCCCAGCCATTCGTGATTTTTCTATTTATTTTTTTCTAGTGTGTGTATGTGTTTTTGGTACTCTTTTTTGAAGTTTCAACCCAGTTTCGATTATATTTCCGGTCGTTTGCGCGTCCTTCTTGTTCTTGTGTATAAATCCTTGTTAATCCTGGTTGCTAAAAATAAATAAAATAAAATATAAAATACTATTACATCAGAGCGTTGTGAATAGTTTAGATAAAGATATAGATTCAGCATTAAACCAAAAATTAAACAAAACATATTCGCCAAACATTATAAATAATTGTGGTCCCACATAAGTAGTTTCAAGAATAACTAATGGCCTGTCCAAAAAGCCGAAAAGCCTTGATTTACTATTTTAATTGCCAAAAACTAAGTTGCAATGTGTGAATGTGCGTATAAATAATAGTTAATTTGATTTGTTTAGCTTCCAAATGGTTTTGGTTTCTATACTAAGCACAAAATAGGAAAGAGATTTATTATTATTTATTTTAACCTTAATCTTTGAGCTTCCAATAATCAAAGGAATCATTTTTTGATTGGAATTTCGTTTGCTATTTATAATTAATTATGAAAATCAATTTCAATTTGACTTATTTTTAGTAGCCAACATATTTAGGGGCTTATTTAATCGCTTGCCCTTTCAAGAGTGTTTGTATTTGTGTTTCAACTTAATTGAAACAAAGAGTTAACTCAGTTCAACACTCGGACGCAGGGTCAAATGCTGTCCGAAGCTTTTCATAGTCCTTCTTTTACTACGCTGCGTTGGCTCCAAAACACCGCCCACTTTTCCGCCCCTTTTCCACCCCTTTTCCGCCCCTTTTCCCACCCCCGCTGACTGCCGCATTCTGAGCATTTTACACGCTTTTCCGATGTCAGTGTGTCAGTGTTACAGTGCCAAAGTGCCGGGTCCATGTCCGTGTTTTTAAGATGCCGACATTCCAAACGAAGCCCACTTTCACCCCCTCCCCCTCTCTCTCTCTCCCTCTCTCTCTGCCCCTCTCTCTCTCTGTCTCTTTCTGGTGCTGGGGAAACGATTTGGCAATTGGAACACCAGCCAAGCCAGCACATTCACATTTTGGACCACGCTTATTTCGCGGCATTTTCGTTACGTATACGCAATGTGAGCCCAAAAGGCGTGAGGTTAAATTGCTCAATTAAAGTCGGAAAAATGTCAAAAAAAATATGGAAAAAAATATAATTAATTAAGGGATATATCCATGATTGTGTGTGTGGCTAGTAATCTGTGTTTGTGTGTGTTAGTTAACTTCCTTCGATGGCCCGGTGTTTCCTTTTATTTTCCTCTTCCCTTTCTCCAGCCAAATGTAAACAAATTTCAATAATGTACCTACAACAACAACAAAAAACAACAAAGAAAAGATGTGAGCAAGGAAAACTGTATGTGTGTGTGTGTGTTGTAGCGTGTGTGTGTGTGTGTGTGTGTGTGTGTGGGTCAGGCGCATGTCTGCAGCAGAAGAAGAAGAGCGATTAAAGCAGCTGTGCGAAGCTCTCGTTTTATTTACATTTATTAATATTTCCTTTCATTTTTTTTACCCATTTCTATATCACCCTGTGTGTGTGTCTCTGTGTGTGTGTGTGTGCGTCCGAGTGTGCGGTTTTGCTCTTGGGAATTGTGGCGTCGCCATGGCGTATGCGTAATATTTTGTTTTGTAATTATATGCGCGGCGGGCAAACGAAAATTTGTGTTTAATTAATTAATTGAAGCGCAGCAGCAGTAGCTGTGTATTTTCTGTATTTTCTGTATTTTCCATAGCAAGTGACAGCAAGCGGCAAGCGTTTTCAGTTGACCGCGTGGCGCCAACTTGAGCGCAACTCAACGGCAGCTGCCCTTTCACCAAAAAGAAAAAAAAAACGAAATACGAATTACGAAAACGAAAACGAAAATAAGGCGAATGAAACCGAAACGAGTGTACCCAATTTTTGTAGATTTTTCCCCAATTTTTTTATATGGTTTATTGGGCTTTATTTTCTCTGTTGCCCAGTCCCAAAAAAACAGCTGCTTTCAGCTGCTTTGTGTGCGTGTGTGTTGGTGCTGGTGTTTGTGTTGGTGTTTGTGGAAGCGAGATGGGCATATATAAATAGAATATTTCCCTTTTTTTCTGTGCGGCCTGCATCCGCCAAGCAACGACCTTGCCGCCCGAAAACCGAAACGGAATGAAACACGCAGCAACGGCAAAAAATACAAAAAATAAAGAAATCAGAAAAATAAAGAGAAAACGGAGTGCCATGTGAAAAATATAAATTACAATTTTTGAACTTTTTTTTCGGTGCCCTCATAAGTAGGCTATACTTTTTTTTTTGGCCCACAACAAAGTGCACGCAACTAGCAACAAAATGAGTAAATATATAAATAAATAAGCGACAATTGGCAGCAACATGTGGCCAAACCGCAATGCCAATGCCACTAAAATGTAATTACAACTGGCGAACCAAACCGGCAGTGAAAACGAAAGCGAAAAACCCACAACGTATCAACCGCAATCATCGAAGTGCTTAAAAACGACAACAACACACAAAACAACATCAATCGAAAGTGCAATTAAACTTTAGTTCGATTTTATTGGGCTTCCTTTTTTTGAGGGGGCAACTGTCGATCATCTTTGGCCATTGATTATATTACATTTGCAACATTTGAAGTGAAGAATTGTATTTTCTATTCCAATTTTATTTCCTATTCCCGTTTCTCGTAGGGTTTTTGTTAAAGTGTAAATGCTATTTTGTTTCGTTTAGTAATACCTTCCGAAATGTAGAAGAAATAATTTAAATCGGACCACTCATTGAAAAGTTATGGGCAAATAATGCATTTTCTAAGCTAGATGGCGCCACTTCAAGCAACTGCTTGCTTTGCTGCTTGCATATCTCCATCTCTCTCGCACTCATTTAGCTGGCGTTTCCTCTTGTTTTCATATATTCTTAAAAAGAAATAAACAATTTTCAGTGAACATAAATCTTTTTTAAGATGTTATACCCAAATTAGCAGTTTTTTAATGTTTTTTTAAGAAGGATCTTGTAATGAGTATTCCTTTTTACTAACATAAAATACCGAACCAAGTTAGGTTTTTTTAAAGAGCTTTCGCTGATCAATATTTTCCCTGCTATTTGTGCGCACTCAGTAAGCCCAGATGATCGACCAGGCCCCCGATAGGCAGGCCCAAAAGTGAGCAAATAATTTAGAGCCAAATGCCGACGATCTGCAAATGGCAACCGAAAAGGCCAACGTCGTCGACGCTCGCACACAGACAACGCTTCCAGTACGAAGAGTGCCAGACTTTGTTGGCGCATTAGCGACCACTACAGTGGGACAAAGCTAACGGCGACGACAGGCGGAGACTTTCGGCGCCCGAGGCGCCACGAGCGGCCCAGGCGGTGGCCGTCATGCAGCTGCAGGCGGCCGGGGCCCAATTAACCAGCAGCTGCATTTAGCTCATCCAGAGAACACAGACACAGACACACGCCTCTACATCAGCCACACACACACGCACACATACACAGACATACGCACACAGATCAATACATTGGCAAGGATTCAGTGAGCTCATCGAAGCAGAAGCAGAACTAGAAACCGAAACTGAAACCATGCAGATGATACTTGTTGCTGGCGGGTAAGTGAAAAGTCAAGCCCACTTTCACCTTTCACCTTTCACCCATCCCAAATTACTCCCCCCCCCCCCCCCCCCCTTGATATCTGTGATATGTGTGCCTCTGTGCCTCTGTGTGTGTGTACTACTCGGAACTACTCGTACCAACTAACATCTGAGACAGTGTATGTAACCCGTGTATCTATAAAGAAAACGAAAAATACCAAATCTACTACGATCTATAAATACGCTACATATCTCTATTCTTTTTGGGAGTACTTTAAATCTATATATATATGCTTCTTGTCTCGCCTTATTTGCCAATCGCACCCGTTGCCCGCCAAATGCCTTTGCTTGGCACTCGTATCTATGTATCTATGTATCTAGTATTATAATAGCCTTAGCTTATGTCAACTCATGTACTATATCTTGTAGTGTGTATACCAAGTACCCAGCTTTTGCCTCTCGATGAGCCTGTCCGCAGACTTGGAACCCCAAATCACTAATCACTCTCTTTCTCTGTCTCCCCATTTGCAACTCTCTGCGATCTACGATCTCCTTGCGATGACCGAACCCGATGCCTTTCGATATCCCCAACTTGCAGGTAAGTCAAAGAATATAAGTACCATATCTTTATTATGGGATGGCATAAGGATTATAAGGTTTGGGTTAAGAAGTGTATAACTCTTATTTTTGGTAAATACACCAGGAATTCTTCTTTCTTTTTCTCTGTACTTTCTTTGTAAAAGGGACATTTTCTAAATATCTAGATAAATTATAATTTAATTATAGAACAATATTCTCACCATTTTTGTACTCGATTATAGAAATACCTCCTTTGTAAAATTAAACAAAAACTGGAAAGCAAGTTAATTTCGATAACTGAAGCTTAAATATATTTCATTTACATATTTATATAATAGACCATATAAATTGATTTCTTAAATCTTAATTATAAAACATCATTTACATAGTGAAAACTAAGTAATTCAAAATTAAGTTCAATTCGTTCAACAAAAGAGAACGAGCAATGGATAAAATGGTAAATTGTAGGGGTGACCTGCTTTTTAAAACAATTTCAGAAGCTAACAACTCTATCAAGATTTTAAATTCTAATAATTAATCAGATTTTCATATTCAAACCAATAATTCTCCACACGTCGTAAAGTTCTAGTAAAGTTGAGCTTATTTCACAAAGTGTGGTTCAAAAGGATATACTCTCTTAGCCAGGACAACCGAGCCTAAAGCTCGCCTTGGGCTTTTAAGCTCTCAAAGCTTGTAAGCTTGGCTTCAAAAGAACTTTCAAAGGGCTTTTAAGCTGGAAAAGGAAAGCAAGTAAGCATTCGGAAAAGCTAAGAGCTTTAAGCTGCCATTTGTCCAGCTTTCCCTTCCCCTTCCCCTTTCTCTTTTCCTTCCCCTCTCTCCTTCTTTGCCCCTCTCTTTTGCTTCCTGAGCTTTTGCATGCTTTGTTTGCCCGCGCGTTTGTGTGCGTGAATGTGCCATGTGTTTATTTATTAATAATTGCATTACTCATACGCCACGTTGTCCCTCGCTGGAAGCAAAGCGTTCAAGTGCACACGTGACACGTATATATCAGTGTGTGTGTGCAGCTATTCGCATTATTATAATCAAGTGGAGCCAACAATGGAACAGGAATATAGGATTCGGAGTAGGCTGGGCTAACAGGAGCATAACGAGCCCGGCGGCATTTTAAAGCACACATTAATAATAGAGCAGCACACCTTGGTTATGGTTATGGAGATGGTATCCGGGGTTTGGGGCTCTGGCTTTTGTGGTCTCCCCACCGATTCGATTTTCACTTGTATACATATGTGTGTGTGTGTGTCTGTTTGTGTTTGGTTCATTTACAGTTTTCACCTAGTTTTCATGTTTTGGTTGTTTTGCCTTCGGCCGCCGCCTCAGCGGCCCCAAGCGGCATTTGCCTGGTTTGACACCCCAAAACCAAATCCTATTTTTCCAGCGACCGGTGCCCGAGTGTCGCCAGTCGCCAGTCGCCAGTCGCTAGTAGTGTCCCTGTGTCCCTGAGTCCCTGGTTCCCGCTCTTCTTGCTTAGCCATGTTCACCCAGGCTACTCTTTGCCTTTGTTGTTGCCTTCCATTTTATTCGTTTTTTTTTTTTTTTTGGGCCTGCTTTGGTCCCTGTGTTCGTGCCAAGTGGCACTAAAACTATTTGCCTTTTGGCCAGCTCAGTTTTGGCCAGCGGGAGGAGCGGGAAGAGGAGCGGTACCTGCCACACAGCACATCACACATAACACGCAACACGCAGAGGCGCCAGGCGGAGTAAGAGTGCAGCTCTGGGAACTACTCCATACTCCCAGTACTCCCTACTCTATATGCTATATGCTATACGGTATACGCTATACGCTATACTCTATAGTCCCTACTCCTTACTCCCATCGAATCGGCATACGATCCAGTTTGCCAGTCCAGACCGCCAATGCAGCAAAGCAAATCGCACGTGCTCGCCTCGGCCGAAAACTTCGTTCGGTCGAGTTCGGGTTCGTGGCGCCCAACGTGGGGCTTCGTGCCGCTCGGCTGGTTCATTCGACATTCGGCTTGTGGGTTCTTGTGGCACTCAGTTCGGTTCAGTCGTCGCAGTCGCAGTCACGTCGTCACAACGTAATCGTGCAACGCGTTCCGCGCTTGGCGGCGACTGTCGTCAGTCAGTCAGTCAATCAGTCAATCAGTCAATCAGTCAGTTTGTCAGTCTGTCAGTTAGTCAGTCAGTCAGTCAGTCAGTCAGTCAGTTAGTCTGTCAATTGGAGTTTAACTCCATTCTTCAATATAATTCTACCGAGCTCCGCCCCCCCCCCCCCCCCCCTCGCACTTCTTTAAAGCAGGTGCTGCGTGCCGCGTTGCCGCGCGTGATTCTTGTTGTTGTTTTTTTTCGGTGACTGTGAATGTGTGGTTTCTTTTTTTTTTTGGTTGTTGTTATTGTAACTCTTGTTGTTATTGTTATTCAGAGCTCGGTGCGTGCCGCAAAAAAGGAAAAAAAATAAACGAAAAACGAGGAAGCCCAAGGAGAAACTCCATTTAAAAAGGTGTCTAAAACAGCTTAAGAAGCCATTTAAGCGCCGTTCGACGCGTCGTTTTGAAAAGGACAAAGAAAGAAGAAGGACATGATCAGCTCAGAGGCTCCGGAAACGGAGGAAAGGAAGGAAGGGGAGAACTAAACAAAACTAAGCAAAACTAAACAAAACAAAACAAAACGAAACGAAACAAGACAGGACTTGCAAGGACTTGTCTGTGTTCGTTTACCTTAATTAATGCAAATGGCAAACGGTAAATGGACCCGGACACGGCCAACATAATTTGCCTTGGGGCGCCACTCGAATCCACAGCCTCCATTCGAAAGGGGAGGAAATGTAGGTGGTGGAGATTGGAGACTGGAGACTCGAGTTGCTAGCGGTGGTAATGGTGGGTTGACCAGGCCAACTTCGGCTGCAGGTCGAGTTAATTAATATTTCACTCTAGTCAAGGAGGCCACTCGAAAAGGGGTAGCCTCCACTGAAGTTCTGCTTACATAAGCAACTTCAATTCCTATTGCCATTTTCCATTTCCATTCCTATTCCCACTCCCATTCCATCCGAGTGGCCCAAAAGAGCCAAAGGAGCGGAGCCTAAAGAGAAACTGGCAAATTGCTCATACGACGCATTGGCGCCGTCAAAAACTGAACGAGGAGGGGAGAGGGGGGTGAGGGGAGAGGGGCTAGGTCGAAGCTGAAAGAAAAACAAGTTGACCCAATTTGCAATTGTAAATCAAACTTAAAATCACAGCCAAAGTTAAACAAAAATAGAATAGTCGTAGCGGAGAAGAGAAGAGAAGAGAATGTTTAATGCAGCTATAATAAACCTGATTCAAGGATCTTGAACTGAGATCAATGGAATGGTATTTAGTATTCCATTAAGAGTTCCTTTTCTTTGTTGAAGATGCATTCCAATTAATGTGCACAATCTAAGAAGCAATTATGAAAAGTCCCTAAGAATTATTACTCACTCTGGAATTCAAGAAGAATTTCGCCTCTTTGTGGTTTTATATATTTCTTTAAAAGTGAATAGGAAATATATAGAACAAAATCCATTGTTCATGTTCGTTAAGGATAAATACCAATTAATATTGCAGATATTTTCAAATCTAAATAAAATCCTTAAGACTTCTTATTGAAAGTTCTCGAATTCAAGAAGAAAATCTTCTCTGTTATGTAGGAAATATATTTAAGAAAATCCAATGATTAATGGTTCATGTTTTCCTATTCTAGTTATTTTCTTGAAGATAAATACCAATTAATATTGCAGATTTTTTCAAATCTAAATAAAATCCTTAAAACTTATTTCAACAAATTTTCAAATTCATGAAGAACGTGTTCTCTGTTATATAGGAAATAAATCCCTTCGTTGAAGACAAATACCAATTAATATAAATAAATCTAAGAAGTAATTTTGTAAAAAACCTCAAGAGTTCTCGAATTCAAGAAGAAAGTCCCCACTTTATCTCTCGAATTTTAGCAACCATTGTTCCGCGAAACGCTGAAAACATGCTGAAAAACTTTCCGCCTCACAGTTTTCCATACAAATTAGTTTCCCGGACTCCCGCTCTCTTTTCATTAATTTGTCTAGGCAACAGCTGAGTTTTTGCCCCCATATTTCATATTGGGATAGGCACATGAGGTTATAATTCAGCCTCGTTCCTCGAAGAGCGGCTTCTTTTGTTTTCGCTCCTCCTTTTGTTTTGGGCCTTCACTCTTTCTACTTTCTTTGCGCCATGTTCCCATTGTATTTGCGATTAAATTCAAGTTTGACTCGCACACGCCAAAATTAATTGGGCACTTGAAGAGTTGAACAAGTCGATCGAAGTTGAGGGGGAAGGATGGAAAGGGGGATGGAAAGGGGGTACACAGAAAAAAAATTGACAAAAGATCAGATTGATATGTCCTGGTCAATATTACATTTTTTAAAGATCAAGTTATTCATATCATTTTGAAATGA
Source organism: Drosophila prostipennis (assembly GCA_037075205.1). NCBI lineage: Eukaryota > Metazoa > Arthropoda > Insecta > Diptera > Drosophilidae > Drosophila > Drosophila prostipennis. Next base: position 13,093 of record JBAMCJ010003794.1, on the reverse strand, counting down.
ATAAAGATCATGTTTATCTCAATTTACATTATATGTTCAAAAATTACTACATGTGGTATTTAATATGATATGATAAAATATCATGTTGATATGATTGCATCCTAAATTTATAAAAAAAAACCATATGGGCTTTTTATTGATATGAAATAATGTAGAATTGACCCTATTTCATATCCAATTGTTTTTCTGTGTAGGTTTTGGGATGTGTGCCGTGACGGCTCGACAGCCCAGCCTTCAGTTAACCCTTATGCTGCCCCCTTGCCGCCTCGCCACCCTTCTTTTTGTAATGTTCTAGGCAACTGATTTATTTTGATTGAACTTTGCATGCAAGCAGCTGAGGCAACAGGAAGAAGCCTGAGTCCTGAGTTCGCGCAACAACTGGCAAGTGAAACATCATAAAACAAAAGCAGTTTGCGGTTGAATACGAGTGGGGGGGGGGGGTTACCCCCCTTTATTTTTTTGAATAGGGCTTGGGATTGGGTTTGGAAGCCATTCGCACGCACATTGCCCGCTTTTTTCGAGGCGCCGAGGCTTAGGCTTAACCCCCTGTTAACCCCTTGCTGCCAGCGCCTATGGCTGTGAGGGGGTTAAGTGGTTATGGCAACAACAAGGAGAAGAACTCTCGACGCTAATAAATCCCCTCATGCCCCTCGTTCGGTGGCAAGTACTCGCTAAGCTCTTCTAATGCCACTGAGGCAACTCGGCTTTGTCTTTCGACTCCAATATCCCCCCCCCCCCCCTACCAGCTACCCCCTTTAAACTCCAGAAGCAGAAGAAGAGAGAAAGCCTTGATTGAATGGTTGAATATTCTTGCCTCATTCGCTTTTTTGCCAACTCTTTCGCTCCATTTTGTCTTTCCTGCCACGCTTGCCCATTTAGTTTCGGCCCAATTGCTAACTTACATATGTATATATTTATGCGCATATGTTTGCGGTTGGGCACGAGCACACACACTAAAAGAAATTCCGCTTGGCCATCAAAAATATATCCCCAGAGTGAAGTTGGGGAATTAATGCTTACATATATAATATGTATGTACTTATATGTTCCTTCGTCACTTTACCCGTTTTGCCTGAAACTATAAAAAAGAAATAACATTTTGGGGACACTTTCTCGTCCGCCTGTTAATTTTAAACTGTGCTTTAAACTCTGTTTTCCCTTACATTTTCAAGGTCTTAACCAGGCGTTAAATTTAACAGGAGGATGGGAAAACGCCGCTTAAGGTTTCATAGAGGCTTTCAATTTCGGTTTTAAGGCTTTAACCGCACTTTAAATTTAACAAGAGAATGATCAAAAGTCGCTTAAGGTTTCATAGAGGCTTTCAATTTCGGTTTTAAGGTTTTAACCGCACTTTAAATTTAACAAGAGGATGGGAAAACGCCGCTTAAGTTTCAAAGTGGCTTTCAATTTCGGTTTTAATGCTTTAACCGCACTTTAAATTTAACAAGAGGATGAGCAAACGTCGTTTAATGTTTCATAGAGGCTTTAAATCTCGGTTTTTAAGTTTTCATAAGTAGTAAAATGTAAAGTGTGCTTTAAACTCCAATACAGTTTCCAAGTTTTAACCATGGGTACTTAAAATTTAACCAAGGGATGTTGAAAACGGTTCATAATGTTACGGAAAGGCTTCCAAAATTCGTTTTAAAAAGTCTTCACAAATATTTCAAGACTAAAGTCTAACTATTGGATTTATCTTCGATATCTGACATATTCCCCCTTATAAATGGGATCTTTCTGTGATATTCCTAGACTTTAGGTCCCCAATTTGCGCTCAGTGTGCCATCTATCTATGGGTATGTATGGTCATGGATATTGTAAATTATTCGCCTGGATCCGGAATCTCTTGCCAGTGGATTTTGGTCGTCGGTTGGTTGGTTGGAGAAATGTGAAATTCGAATGGTGAATGGTGAATGGCGAATGGAGAAAGGAGAAAGGAGAACAGAGAAAGTTACGCACTGCGACGATGGCGATGGCGAGTTTTGGGGCTTTTAATATGCTGCCGAGAGGTGGAAATATATGTGTGTGTAGATTGCACGTGCGCTGCGTGATTTTAATTTGAAACAAACATAGCCAGAGCACCCAAAACACACACTCGCACACACCAATTTTCTTCCTCTTTTTAGGTTTCGCTTTCTTATTGCTTGCTGTTTTTTTTTTCGTATTTTTTTGTGGCCCCGGCTTTTCACAGTTTTATTTGGTTTTTCCGTTTTCGCTCGGCTCTCACTCTTTCATTTTTTTTTCGTTTTTATTTGTTTTTTTTTCCGTTATTTTTTTGTAATTCTTTTTACGACTCAACAAGCAGCAGAAATATAACAAACGAGAAAAAAAGAAAGAAAATGCGGCTGGGGGCGGCACACAGAGAGAACATTTATTGATCTGCGGCCGCTTGAAGCCAATTTGAAGGTCAAGCATACGCACTGTGGGCCCGTGGAGGAATCTTCTTCGCACCGAGAGAGTTGTGCAGTGTTATATAAACATGTGTACCCCCCTTTGGTGACGTCATTGTAAATTATTTTCAAATTTGCGCCCAAAGGCCAAACAAGAAGCAGCTGCTGCACAAAGCGGAAACGGAAGTAGCAGGCAGAAGGAGACGGAGACAGGAGGCCACAGCACGGCAAACATAGCATACTTTTCAGCTGTGAGCTGTGAGCTGTAAGCTGTGTGCTGTGTGCTGTATGCTGTGTGTGAGCGTGAGAGGTTGGGTGGCTTGGGTGGCTTCCACTGCAGTTCGGCTCCCCGCTGTTGTTCCGTGTCAAACATTTTCATCCACTTGTTCGCATTATCCTGCCAGACAGCGCACAGCAGGCCATGGGCTTCAAAAGATGCCGCCAGCAGAAGCAGCAAAAGCATAAGCAAAAGCAAAAGCAAAAGCAGTGGCAAAAATTGTTACAATTGCTGTGAAGTGAAAGCCAAATCCTTGCGAAGGAGAGAAAAAAAATGAAAGGAATAAAATGGCAATAAACAGGCAAGCAAAATGGTCGCGATAAAACGAAAGTTATATACGCTACCCAAGAACTCTCCATTTAATCCCAAAATAATGATATTTCAGGACTTAAGTTCTCTACAAAACTTTAAAACTCTTTGGGGAAATAATTTTTCAATTAAATTTCGATTTTAGTTACATTAAACCTACATAAATCGAAAGACATGTATATTTATTGGCTTATTCCCTCGTTTTCTGCTGGCAAATTGATATACCTACACTTATGGCCCCGATTGAATAGACTTTCCCATTGACTGCACTCTAAAGTTTATCGTTGGCTGGCAGGAAAGCCAGAAAAATCAGGAAAGCCAGAAAAATCAGGAAAGCTAGGAAAATCAGGAAAACCAGGAAAACCAGGAGGAGGAAGGAGCTAACACTGGGATTATCCCTTAGCCAACTTGCAGGGTATTCCCATCAAGCCAAAGGCTTTACCCCTCCTTCTCGTTGCTGTGAAAATTCTTTGCGAAATCATGCAGAAAATCGCTAAAACCCAACAAGCAACTGAGACCGTTGGAAAGCACGCACATTTGGCTCGTTTTCCCCGTCGACTTTTACTTTTCCTCTCCCTTCTTGACTGGGCGAATAGAAAAATTTCATTAATGCTTAAATAGAACTTGGAATCGCATTTCGGAATCGATTAGCATTTAGTTCTCGGGAGCTGGAACTTCGCCAGTGGATGCATTTCAATTATGCAGCAGAAGCACACCTTCAAATGAGAATTTTGCCTTCTGGCTTTCCAAGTGAAGAGTTATGAAACGCAGATGATTGCATAAATTCAAACGGATATTCTGTTTGACATTTTAAGCTGAAGTGGAAGAGAGCAGAATGCTAAAAAATAGCGAAAATTAATTCCAGACTTTAGAAACAAAAGTGCTGAGATATCTATATTTATATTTTAATTCAAAGCACTTTTTGAAAGGAGTCTAAAAGTAGGCAGTGAAAAATAGTCAGGCGAAATTAAAATAAAGTATGGCATACTTTGAAGCAGCTTTCTTTATTACTTAATTTACTTTCCTAATTTTATATTCTTAAGCTTACAAAAAAGATTTCTACACTAGCAAAGGTGTCTAAAAGTATGCAATAAATTATTCTGCTGCCTGCCTTTATTTATATTTAAATTCCAAGTCAAGATTTTTGCCTCTGGCGCTTGTATAAATACTTTAGTATACTTCAGTGGCTGGGGGAAAAACAATCGCAAATTAAATAGAATTAGAATTAATTCAAATGGCAGTTCGGCGGCAGTGCCAAGAGCAACCACAAAAGGCAACAGTAAAAGTGGGCAATAAAAATTAACATAAAAATGCGCGAATGTCAGGCTTTCTCTCTGCAACTGCGACTCTGTGTGGGTCTATAAAAATCGTGTTGTGCCTTGGCTTTACCCATTTAGCTAACCCTAAACCTAAACCCTAAACCTAAGCCCCCGCGATATCCCCACTTTGATTCAAAAGCGGCAGGTGCAACACACGCTGCTCTGGCCAAAAGGAACTTTCCTTCCCTCTCTTTTCCGCCACTTCTTTTTTTCCCCAGCTTTTTGGTAAGCAAAATCGATACAACCACAGACGGGGGGAATTAGAACCTGGCTAACACACACACATAGACATATAGAGGCAAAGCACGCGGCCAAAAAGAAATGCAAAGGCAAAGGACTTTTGTTCCCCTAATTAAAACGAAGCGAAAAGCGAACCGGAAAAAACGTAGAGGTTATCTTTTTAACCCGACTTTCAGCTCTCATTGATTTCCACTGCACTTAGCCTAATTAAATTTGTGCAGCTTAATTTTCGTGTGTGTCAATCGATTTGCATATTCATTTTCATTTTCATTTCCATTTCCTGCCTTTTTGTCTGTGGCCAGCGAATCAAAGAAAAGAAAAGAAAATAAAAGAAGGGAAAATAAAAGCGGGCAAAACTTTTGTTCAACTTTGAAAGTCACGTGCCCGAAAGTCCAAAGTCCGAGAGTTCGAGAGTCCAGAAATGAACTCCGGCCAAGTCTCAGTTTACAGTTTACAAATTTCCCACTGGCGGCAGGAAAAGAGTTGGAAATTGTCGGCGAAATGGTGCAAAGACAGAGGAGGGGGGGGAAAACCTCATAGACAGGGACTAAACTCAACTCAACTAAACTCGACACGAAACTATAAATGTTAATAACAAGCAACATTGTTACTAGTTCCTCTTCCTCTGGCGCTTCCTGTTCGCCCACTTTGCCGAGGATAGAGGGTGTCCTCAGAGGTATGTCCTCGCAGATGGAATATATCTTTGGGGGGAGACCTCTCGACAGCTTGGCTACCCATTGAATTGCTTGCGAAAAAACATCAATCAATTATAAAGGTTATCCAAATGCCAAGTGGTGTTAAAATCACATAAAAAGGAGTCTAAAAGTATGCAGTGAAAACTGGGAGATTTACTAGTTCTTAAATATTATCGATATTTTCGATATATTGACAATATCGATTCAATGATATTCATGTAAAAACTAAATATCGAGAAATATCAAACTGTCGATTAATTTACTAGTGCTTAAATATTATCGATATTTTCGATTTATTTACAATATCGATTCAATAGTATCGATGTTAAAATTAAATATCAAAAAAAGCAAACTCTCGATTAATTTACTTGTGCTTAAATATTATCGATATTTTCGATATATTGATTCAATAATATCGATGTTAAGACTAAATATCGAGAAATAGCAAACTGTCGATATCTTTTCAAGCTCTTTTATTTACCCTCCTAACTTTATAATTTAGTTTCTAGTTTAAAAAAAAATGTGTACACTTCGTACTTTTGAAATCCCTAGTGAAGGTGTCCAAAAGTATGCTATAAATTATTCCGCTGCCTACTTTTGGGCATCAAAAGGGGTATTTGGACAGTCGTGAGCAGCTTTCTAGTGGCAAACTTAATTGTTCGCCTGTATCCTGACTGGCATGCCCGAGTTGAGTCCTTGCTGCTCTCTTCTTGTTGTTGTTGTTTCAGTTATTGTTGCTTTTGTTGTTCGTTATTCGTTATTCGCTGCTGGTGTTGGTGTTGCTGTTGGTTTTGGGTATGTTAGACAACAAAGTTTTAATGGTATTAGCAAGCCAAAAATAACACACACAAAATGTTGCCAACAACAATGTTGAATTTGAAGCGAGAAGAGCGACACACACACACACACACACATAGTAACCGGAAATGAGTGAAGTAAAGGAAATGAAAAAATCCATTGCCTACTTTTTGGAGCAGGAGAGGCAAAGGGTTTCCCTTGAATTTGCCACACTTAAATCGAAATAATCGTAAATTAATTGTGAAAACACTTGTGAAAAAAACGGGGAAGGAAAAAGAAAAGAAAAGAAAAGGTGATGAAAGTCCCAATGGCAAAATAATTTTTGCCCAGCCTTTTATTATTTTTTTCCCCCTTTTTTCTGTGGTCACTGCATATGTGTGAGGGTGTCAATTATCTGTGTCCATGTAGACGAGAAGGACAAGCTAAGTAAGCTTTTTGGGGCGACAGCAGAAATTCAACTTTGTCAACCTTTGCAGTTTTATGAATTTCAAGGCTTCCACACTAAACGGATGGCAAGTTGAGAGGTTAAGAGTGGAAAATTAGCTGATAATGCTTCTGGCTCTCTTCTGCTTGTGTGGGGCTTTTCTCGGGGATTATGCGATGGCTTTTTTGGGCGGGGGAAATTGTGAAAATTGTGCTAAATTGAGAAATACACACACACACACAAAAGAGCAACTTGAAAGCCGCACAAACTATGTATGCGATGAAGTAAGGAGGAATTGCAATTTTAATTCGCACTAAAAATGAATTTATGAAGCGTCCATAAACAACAACCAACAACCAGGCTAAATTGAAATAAAATTCTATTTTTCATTTGTTTACACATTTTGCATGAAATATATATGTTTGACCAGGCCAAATAGACCACACAAGCACATACATATTTACTTAGATTCGGGCAGAAATAAATGGTAGAAAATGGAATGTTTTTGTTTTCTATTTTCTGTTTTCCTTTGCCCAAAAAATGCAATTGCAAATGCATTTCGCATAGGCGAAATTTGCATAAAGAATTTCAATTAAAATTTTAAGGCTATTGCCACAACAGGACAAGCTTTAATTCAAGAGAGGGAAGTATATTTAATCATGAATCATTTCCTGCTTCGGATTCTGACATCTGGCAATTAATAAATCCACCTATGAACAGAGGGCGTACAAATAGGTTAAAGTAGGGCTAAAATTTTCACCGCAGTTTGTTTACCCACCAAATGATAGGGGGTGGTTTAGGATCAGGTGCCTAGGGGGAATGACCAGGCACGCACGAAAGCACCCCCCCCCCCCCATTACCACCCCCTGAAACCGAAAGCAAACTCGCGTTTTTCCTTTTCTTTTTTTTTTTTGCCCCGCAAGTTTCTAGGAATGTCAGCTCTGATATTTGTCGGCGCTTGTCTGTCATTTCCAATTTGTTGAGACCCCCCCCCCCCCCCTCGGATTCTACGCCCCCCTCGTAACCACAACCTTTGACCCCCGCGGCAGACCCTTCATCGCATTGGCATTTCCGCTGTCATTTAGTAATCGATAAATTTTGTATTTGCCTTCGGTAAACGCTTCTCGTTTAGCTTGGGCTTTTTGTGTTGTCAATGCCGCTGGCCGACGATGCAAATGCTTTTCAGCGCTCCTGCAAAACGATTTCTCGTTTCTCCACCCGCACACCTCACTTTACACATGTGTTTGTGGGGAAGATTGGCACACAGTGCAAAAAATTAGGACTTCCTTGTGGTTATAGGGTTCAAATTATATAAAATCAAATATTTTTGGCAATTCAAAATATTTAAAATAATAAATTTATGACTTTCCTGTAGTTATTGGGTTCAAATTGAATGAAATCCAATATTTTTGGCAATTAAAAATATTTAAAATAATAAATTTAAGACTTCCCTGTAGTTTTTGGTTTTTTGGCAAATAAAAATATTTAAAATAATAAATTGAAGACTTCCTTTTAGTCATTTGGGTTCAAATTAAATAAAATCCAATATTTTTGGCAATTAAAAATATTTAAAATAATACATTTAAGACTTCCCTGTAGTTATTGGGTTAAAATGAAATAAAATCAAATATTTTTGGCAAATAAAAATATTAAAAATCAAAGAACAAATGATATTTAAATAATTATAAAGTTCACCATTCAGTTTCAAAGAAAATAATGTGAATTTTCGAAAATTATCCGCATGCCAGTGGCATTTTTCTTTACCTAGTTTATGGGGTGTGCCAAAATAAGTGTCTAAAAGTATGCAACAATATATGTTTAACCCAAAGATAATATGAATTCATACAGGAAGACGGCTATTTATAATTCACTGCCTACTTTTAGACACAATTTAAAAAATTCTTTAAGAAATAATGAAATGTTATCAAAAAATTAAGCTTTGACTTGATTTTAAGTAGTTTACTTCTTAGAATTTCAGTAAAAAATGAAATATTAAATAACATATTCTTCTCGGTTTCTGGGAGCACCATAAATACAATCTCGGTTGTCAGCTGAACAGAAAGACAGAAGAGCTATTTTCGGTTTGACAAAGTGACAAAATGACAAAACGGCATTTTCGTGCGCCGTGCAGCTTTTGCTGCATCTCGTGGCAAATCAATCAATCAATCAAACCGCCGAGCTGAGTGGATGGCAAACTGAAGCGGAGTGAAACCGCCAAAGCCCACTTTATCACCCCTTTTGGCCAAAGTGGATATTAAACAGTCTAAACCGAAACCAAAACCCCCTGCTGTCTTCTGTGTGCATAAAACAATAATTTGTGCATAAACCGAGCGAAAGCGAAACGTTTGGAAATGTTTATGGCACCACGGGGAATCGGGCAATCCCGGGGAGCTCCGTCAGCCTCAACTTTGCCATCTTTGTACAGTATATATGTATATATAAATATGGCACCAGTGAGAAAGAGAAAGAGATAGAAAAAGAGACAGAGAGGGGCGGTCCCCCAAAGAGATTCTTGTCATTAGTTTGAATAATTTATTTGTGTTTATTTTCCAACTGCGAGCGTTATTTCACAGAGCTTTCAGTGCAGCTCTCAGCTTAACCCATTAAATAGTAAATCAGTAGATCAGGTTTTCAGTTTGGATTTGGGAATATCTTGACTTATTTATAGTAAGCCACTTGCATATATCATTATTAACCAAGTGTGTTTATAGGTGTCTAAAAGTATGCAACGATATATTTGCAGGCCAAAAGTGATATGAATTCTTACAGTAAGAAAATTGTGCTTTATTCGCTGCATACTTTTGGGCTTAAAGTTTTTTTGTTTTTAATTTTGTAAAATTGTAAAAGCTTAGAAAACCAACGAATATTTTCCGTTTCATTTTGTGCTAATGCAAATTTGCAAAACCCATTTCAATTTGGCAAATTTCGTATGACATTTGGCCCTCTTACCTGGGCTGTCCAAAAACCTAGAGGGAAGTGCATTAAATGCGAATTATGCGGGCGGCCACCCACACATTTTCCCAGGCCAACTAACCATTTTCCTGGCTTTGTTTTATTGCTTTCAAATTAGCGCACAACTCAATTAAAGGCAAAGGAAGTGGAGAAGCTGGTGGTTTGGGTGGCTTTGTGGGTGAATGTGGATGCGCTTCGACGCGCATTTTGTGCTCCCACACTTGCACTTTCCCATTTTCCATTTCCCATTTTCTCTCTCCATGCAGCTCTCGCATTTAATTTAGTTGATTCTAATTTAATAATGAGTTGAATGGGTTTTTGTGTACGCTGGAAATGGTAACCATCCACCTCAAATGCGGCCAGCCGCATCGTGTTCATATTAATGATAATGATAATGCTGATGAGCATTGAGCATTGCACCCACAAAATGCGAAAAGTTGAGTAGGAAATAAATGCAGCATTATTGACATATAAATCCGATTAAAATAGCTCGTAATGCCCATGAATAGAACGAGCTACTATTTTTAGACTCCGCGGCTTACAAGCTAAACAGTTTCAAAGTCAAAGAAATATTTAGGAAGTCTAAAACTTAATAAATTTAATTCTTTTAAATTTGGTGCTTGTTTAAAAATCAGCCACAAATAATGAAGAAATAAAATAATATTTTTAATGAATAGAAACTGAAAAGAAAACTTTAATAAATTTAAATAAATTTCATTTTTAATTTGGATTTATTTAAATTACATTTTAATCTTGCAATAAATATTTAATTTTTTATTTAAATTGTAAAAATTATTAGGGAAGGTGAATTAAATCAAATTAATAAATACAAATCAGTTAAATCAGATTGATTTTATCTTATGATTTTTTAGTATTCAGCCACAAATAATGAAGATTATTAGGAAACAAAAAGACAAAGAAATATTAAGAAATTTTAAAATTAATCATATACTAAAATCCGAAAATCTAGTTCTTAATTAAAGCTTATTAAAATAAAATTTAGTTTTATTTGGTATATAAATCTTAAGAAATATCTAATGAAGATGTAGAACTATTTCTAATGGGCAGCTTTATTGGGATACCTGAAAGTTCCAGTGTCGAGGCATAATTCACCGAAATAACCAGAACAATATGGAACATGGAACCCGAGAGCATATACCCTCTGGCCTTAAGGTCTGGCATATGTGAGCATGCTTATAAGCCAGTGAGCGAGGCGATTGCCTCTGAAGCTCTGAGGCTCTGAGGCTCCCCTTTCTGTCGTCGTAATTGAATGGCCAATGGACTGACGGTCTGATGGTCTGATGGTCGTGACCTTGCCGGTTGGCCGAGGCCTATGCTGCCAATTTCCCCGCCTGCCGTATGAGTTAATGCGCTTACATGAACGTCAGCGTCAACGCAAGTGTTTGGCATTGCACTTTAAGCCCGTGCAGCCGGGCAACTGTCACCTAATGGCCATCGCCACCAGACCACCAAAACCAGCGACTGGAGGAGATTAGTGCAATAGCAACAGCAACAGCAACACGAGGCGTATACGTGATGCGGGGCGTATACGTGATGTGAGGGCGCATAAATCAATAAAAGCCCTCTTTTTCTGGAACCTGAGCCAAAAGCATTGTTAACACACACAATTTCCACACGGAAGCGGCTTTAAAGCGCCTTTCGGCCTATTAAATGCCATAAACGCCATTTGGGGCGCAAAAAAACTGCAAATTTGCCAGAAACCAAAAACTTGATGTTTAATTGGCGCACTCGGTTTGCCATCTACCATTAAAATAATGGATTGGTTTGGAGTGTAGATAAAATAAATATAAATATCAATTAGCCAGAATGGAGAAAGCATTCATCTTGTTGCATTTTTGGCTAATTGAAAGTTATCTGTATTTTATATTCCATTTTTATATTTTTACTCGCCATTAAACTCGTCGAATCAATGTCATAAATTTAAATTAACAGTCATAAAGCACTCAGTACCTTTTTTTTAATAATTAAAATTTTTTTATTATCGGTAGAAGTTCATTCGAAACTTGAATAAATCAAATGTTTAACATTTTAATACTTTCAATTCAAAGTCAATTTATTAAAGCGGACAGGTAGGCGGTTGCCAGTTGATAGAAGATAATGGCGCATGCCACATGCTTTGTTTGCCTTTGCTAGTTGATTTCGATTCTCGATTCAATTCGATTCAATTCGATGTGATGTGATGTGATTCACTTTCCTAGGGGTTTGCTTTGGTTTGCTTTGCTTTTTGTTTGCTTTCCCAGCCATGTGCTTCAAGCTAAACAACCAACGCAGAACCAACAGCGATGCAATTATGGCTGGCATTACGCAATAGTTACATAAGACTCAGGGCGAGGGCACGCTAATTGATTTGCCAAGCGAGTGGGTGGGAAATGGAGGGCAATCGGTAGCCGGAAAACCGGAAAATCGAAAAAGTGTTAGGGGAGGGGGGGGGGGGGGCGAGCAGTAAGTAGCTCTATATATAGGTTTAATTACACCCATCAGCAGAGATTCTTGATCCTTCACCCTCAGCGATATTAGCCTTTAAAACTGGACAAAGGCAAAGTCCCAACGTAGTATCGAAACTATCGAAATATCGATAGCTGAAAAGATTTAATTAAAACTCGATTTTTCTAATTCAGTTTTCATTGAATTTAATGAATTAAATAGGGGTTAATGCCATTTTTCTTAGCAACTATCGAAAGTGAAGTGAAAAGTCCCAACATAATATCGAAACTATCGATAGCTGAAAAGATTTAATCAAAACTCGATTTTTCTAATTCTTTTTTCATTGAATTTAATGAATTAAATAGGTCTTAATGCCATTTTTCTTGGCAACTATCGAAAGTGTCTTAAAAGCAGCGATAGTGGGCCATCGAAACAATCGATAATATCGATTCTTATCGTTTTTCGCTATTGCCAGCTCTCTTAGCAATGTACTCAAGTGAATCGCCGCGAAAACTAAAATGAAAACGAAAGTGAAAATGAGCGAATGGCAGACGCGGCCACAGCAAAAGCAAAAGCAAAAGCAATCGATCCATGACACAACCAGTGACAAGCAGTCCCCCAGTGATTCCGAGTCCGAAACCGAATCCAAATCGAAGTGAGTCCCGGTCCCCAGTGAATCCCCTGTCGCCCACGTCCACGTCCACGTCCACGTCCACCATCTCCGGCTCCGGCGGCTCGGGTGCTCAGGTGAGCCTGAGCCAAGGGCCAAGGGCCACCCGGTGGCATGGCCGCCGTCGCCGGCCTCTACGGCCTTGGGGAGGATCGTCAGCACCGCAAGAAGCAGCAGCAGCAGCAGCAGCACCAGAAGGAGCAGCTCGAGCAGAAGGAGGAGCAGAAGAAGATCGCCGAGCGGAAGCTGCAGCTGCGCGAACAGCAGCTGCAGCGCAACTCCCTCGACGGCTACGGGTATGCCCACTATTGCCATTCAAAAAACTAGTTCTCATTTTATCAAAATATTTACATAAAACAATTTAAATGCCTAATAAGTAGAGTTGGGGAAGGGAATACATTTACCTAAAATACTCTATACATCCATTTCTTATCCCTGCGCCTCAGGTAAAAATAGATATTCCGATTTTGCACTAAAATTCCCTTTTTGCGGGTCTTTAATTTGCACAAATCAAGGCCCACAGCTAAAAGAGCAACTGTTCCGAGCAGCTAACAACCTAATAATTAATATCAGTGCA